>CM070744.1:384431-984431 GCA_036346245.1 Bonia amplexicaulis
TAGTTGAGGCCACTTTCATTACATAGCAGTTCTTATCTAGTAACATATATATATATATATATATATATATATATATATATATATATATATATATATATATATATATATAGAGAGAGAGATAAATACCTCTTTAGGCATGGTGAATTTCTTTATGAACGCCCAGCAAACACAAGATGCTCCACGAATCTATCCCATCTGCGCCTCCAGATCGATGGATCTCCACTTGCCAGCGCCTACAAGAGCGTATTAGTTAAGTTTGTGCATCAACAGTGTTAGTCTACTTGTTATTTGAATAATTAACGAGCAAGAAGATAGCAGAAGAATCTTGTTATTTGAATAATTAACGAGCAAGAAGATAGCAGAAGATAGTCTACTTGTTATTTGTTATCTAGTAACTACGCTGTGAACAATTAACAAGACCAAGAAGAATCTTATAGTACCTTAATTGGTAGCTACATATGTATTCTGTGCTGATAAGATAGCAGAAATGTTGGTGTTGTTTCCTCCCAGAAGAAAGATGTTTGTGCAAGGTGAAGGAGGAAGAATGGAAGAGCAAACTGTCAGTAATGCTAGCTAGTTGCAACTTTGCAATGAGCTCAAGCTGCCGTATGGTCTTACTGATGATCACCTCTTGCCTTTGGCTTGTCTCTCAGCTTTGGGGTGCTTTCACTAAAGCACGAATTCTTCTTTGCTTGGGGTTGGAGCTAAAGAACAAAGACGGAATTGTCGTCCTGCCAAAGCTACTTGATGGCCCCAAGTATCTGTACACACAGGGGCGGAGTCAGAAATTGGATATAAGAGGGGCAACATGGACAATAAGTAGAGTAGAATCAATGAACCATGCCATATTTACCGATCCAATAGTCACATATCAGAGTAATATATTTCGTCAATTACAATGCAAAGAAAAATACATCTCTATTAACTTATACTTAGCTCTACGACTACCAGCAATGTTATAGGCCTTAATAATATCATCATTACTAATCTTTACGACCAATTCCTTTTCAATATAAATTACCAAACAATCTCGTAGAAATCTATCTCCCATTGTACTTCGAAGTCGCGTCTTCGCAAGTTTCATAGTTGAAAAACATTTCTCGGTGGTTGCAGTTGAAACCGGAAGAGTTAAGACTAATCTTAACAACCTGTCCACCATAGGATAAGATGAATCTTTACCAGTCTTAACTAGTCCACTTGTTAGATCAGCAAGTGATGGTAATACACTTAGGTCTGGATGATTACATACATCAAATTGAAAATATGGCAATTGACACTCCAATTGAGCTCTTTCTTGACTTGAGAAATCAGCAGGATAATATTTTTCCACTTCACTATGGGAGGATAATATTCTTGACTTGAGAAATCAGCATAATCATCAGGTAAAATGTACTTCACATTTTTTTGGAGGGGCCAAACCACTAATTAAATACATGTAGTTAACTATATAATAGAGGATTAATAGAATCTTGGAGGGTGCCGGGCCCCCACCAGTCCCCCCTCCCTCCGCCACTGTGTACACATGACACCACAACAAGTAATGAAAAGAACAGAAAAGAAAAGAAAAGAGCGAAGTATCTGTTGTGTGAATTAACAAACTTCAGTCAGCGTCTTAAAGTCTGATCAGCAACTACTGATCCACATCCATGCAGTGTGTAGTCCCCAGAGGTGGTGGTGGAGAAGGTCGTGCACTGGTGATATATCCCCAGAGGCAGAGACCATCGAGGGTGATCTCTATGAGTGCAGACCACAACCTGTAATTCGTCCCATAGAGCTTTGTTTCTAAGAATGGGATCGTAGTTGATGGAATGAAAGTCATCGGTAGGTGACGATGCATGACAAGGTGACCAAAGCAATGAAGTCTAACAGGCGGGGTGCTAGATGGTGCGACGGTTAGATCGACATGAACTTGTTTTTTATTTTATTATTTTTTTAGAACTAAAAAATAAAAAGGTAGCCAAATAGGTCAGACACGAACAAGTTAGATTGATCTGTTCTGGTCTAAACCGAGATGGGCGGGCGGCCACACCAGGTGGCCGGACGGCGGGCGGCAGCCGACTAGGCGACGCACACCGGTCGGTGGGCTTCAGTCATCGAGCAACAGGCGGCCGGGCGACGAGCTTCGGTCAGAGATGTAGTGGCCGAGGCAAGAGGTGCCGGCCAATGGATGGTGGGCTGACGGCAGCGACGTCCGCACGGGAGATGTCCGACAGCGGCAACGGCGGCTCGGTCAGGTTGACAACACATCGGGCGGCCAATGATACGACCAAGACGATGCATCGGGCGGCAGTGGTTGGCGGCAGCGGCGACCATAGGGTGGCGGCAGCTCAACTGTGAACTGGCAGAGGCAGTGGATGCAGAAAAACTAGGGTTAGTGCCCTAGCTCTGATACTATATTATAAATACTGTGTATGTATTCATGAGGCCAAAAGAGCAATATATATAAGGAGTATAAAGGGAATATTACAAAAAAATATGTCATATACAAATAAGAAAATCAATGCATATAAGAAAACAATAAATCCTAACCTAACCCTACCCCTAATCCTTGCTGGCATCGCTTCAACGGCCAAGCCTCGCGCCTGCACTGTTCCAAGTCTGAAAATATCGCCGCCAGCTCCATGCCTTCTAGCGTTAAATCTTGCCGCCTTCACGCCTTCTCGCTGCATGCGTTGCCGCCACTCCGCTCCACCTGCCAATGACCATACCCCGTCCTTAATTGCCCTGCACCGGTGTCAAGCACCGCTGGCGACACCGCCACCGTCCGCCCCTGTTTTTCTCCCTCGGCCTCACTGCTCTCTCTCGGCCGACCTGATTTCCGTCATCACCTTTTGACCGCCACTCTGAGTAAGCCCAAGGCAGCCATGATCACCTACTCTGCCATGCCAGCCAGACCGCGCCTCCTCGAACCTTCTCGGCCATGCCGCGCGCTGTCGTCGCCATGGCCAGCTCTCTGTGCCAAACCGCCTCCATGGCTCTATAAATATCGCCGAGCCCCTCCATTCGAAGCCTTCAGCGTCTAGTGCTAGCCAAACACCATGAAACTCCAGCCACCTACCCCATTGCCGGTGATCGTCGGAAAAACCCCAAAAGTGAGCCCTAACTCAATTCTGCCTCTTTGGTCAACCATTCTCCAATTAACTTCACCCATAGCTTCCTCGTGCCCCTAGAAACCCTCCCGAATTGTTACCCCAGCTCTCCGAGCTCCCCACTCTCTATCACTGAAGACCATCGCCCGGCCAAATCACCTCGTTGTAGCCAGCCCAACTCCGGCCTCCTCAACTCAAACCGCCGCTTCCACGAGACTCCCCTATCCCCACTGATGCCCAGACACCATCCCTTTTGCCTGATTAACCTTCATTCGCCCTACCCCATTCAAACTGGCCATAGAGAAGAAGAGCTCACCGCCGGCGATTGCCGACTCCGCCGGCCCTGCCAACCCCAAAATTGGAACTTCTAATGTCCTAGCATTCTGTCGTGGCCTCAAATTCCGTCATAAGCCACTCTAGCACCGCCGGCAGCCGCTCCCGTCTTTCCCCTATTTCGGCTCCGACCACCGTGTGGTCGAAAGGGGTTTCGACCATGTTATCGCGCAACCCCGCTCGGGCGCCGTCTGATGTACCCGCATCCACTCATACACCATTTGATTCCCAGGATTTGACCACGTTGTCGCAAGTCCTGTGCTCGAACGTTGTCCGATGTCCCTAAGGCGCTCGTATACCGTTGGATCCCCTTAAAGTCGCCTAGACCATCCAAGCCCCGTAGCCACTCGCACACCGTTCGATCTCATGAGTAACTCGTACACCGTCTGATCTCCGTCGGCTTCTGATACTCGGTGGACGTTACGATCATGCGGTTGTTACGACCACGTTAAGATCCCCGGCCACGCTGCAGCCTCCGACCACGTTGTGGTCTCCGACCGCGTTGTAGCCTTCGACCACGGTGTGGTCTCCGACCACGCTCTGGTCTTCGACCACGTTATCCTTCCGACCACATTGTGGTTCCCGACCGCCTTGAGGCTTTCGACCACGTTGTGGTTGCGACCACGCGTGTTCCATTTCCGTAGCCATTATCCGGCTACGACCACACTTCCAACCTCAGCAATGTCTCCGACCACCTGAGTACTCGTAGGACCTTCTGAACACGCACAGTAAAAACCCACAATGAACAGTACCCAACCCGTTACTGTTCATCCAGAAACCCGAAAACACAAAATATACCCATTTCGACCGTTTCAAACCCGCCAAGTGTAAGATCGAGGAGGCCGACTAGAGGGGGGTGAATAGACGGTCTAAAAATGCTCTACAAATTAATACTAGCAATTCAAGACCTTTTTCTATTTGCCTAAACCAAGTATATAATGCGGAAGCTAAAATCAATTTGGTTTAGCTCAAAAAGTGCCTAGAACAATTAAATTCGACTAAGTGTACCAAATTCTAACCTAGGTTAAGGTTTACAATTCTAAGTATACAAGCAATCAATTTAATTCTATGAATGTAAATTGCTTGAATATAAATTAAGTACAAGAAAGCAAACCACAAATGACACGGTTTCTTTTTACCGTGGTGTTCGGAGACTTGCCGGTCTCCCCTAGTCCACGTTGAGGTAAACCCGAACTAATCGGACTGGCTCCACGAATTAAACCTTCCACCTCAATCCACTAGTGGTAGCTCTTTCCCGTTCCGGGTAGGTGAGCTCCGACCTTCACACTTCACCGGGTCTTCTCACAACCTTCGTTGAGAAGATCACCGCTCACGACACCTCTAACGCCGTCTAGCAGTCGGCAAACTCCAAGAGTAATAAGTCAAGTCCCTCACTTGACTCTCACCACGTGCAACGAATGCACTAGCTCACTTGGACACAAAGTCCACTACTAGAGGCAACACATGCACTCTAGACCCTCTTCTTCCTTCTCACAAAGTGTAACACATGAACAATTGAGTGGAGAACCTCACTCTAGCTCAAGAGTACAGAATAGGTTCATCAACCTTCCCTCCAACCGGCCACAATGGGGTATTTATACCACACACCAAAAAACTAGCCGTTGGAGAAAAGTTTCTGAAAAAATTAGGACGGCCGGAAGTACCGCAGGCCAAAGGCCGGTACTTCTGCTCCAGCTCTGAAGACGCAGCAACGGCTATGTCAGAGATTCTGAACTAGCCGTTATACAGTCGGCGCGGAACTACCGACGGCCAAAACCCGGTACTTCTAATCTTCGGAAGTTCCACAAAGTCGGCGCGGTACTTCCGCTCGAGCCGAGCCCAGAAGTTGGCGCTCTCTAGAAAAAAGGTTCCGCAAGAGAGTCCGGAGCTTCCGACGTCCGGTAGTACCGCACAACACATGTCGGTACTTCCGCTCCCTATGGTAGTACCGCTCACACAGAGCTGGTACTTTCGCTGGCCAGACCACCTGCTCACACAGAGCCGCTCGGACTTCTCACATCCGATAGTACCGCAACACATGCCGGTACTTCTGATGTCCAGTAGTACCGATCACACAGAGCCGGTACTTCCGACTGATGGTAGTACCGCACAACACATGTTGGTACTTTCGATTTTCCTGAGAAGTGCAGATATCTAAACAGATTTTGCAAAACACATTTGCAAACTACGATATCATGCACACAAGGATCAAACATGATTTCCAACAAGTTGCAAAACACATTCGCACACTTTTGAAATCATGACACAAGGAATACCACATGGACTTCTCATATTTGCAAAACACATTTGCAAATATAAGCCTCATATCATAAATAATAGAAATATGGACTTCAAGTACTTGCAAAACACATTTGCAATGCATAGTCCCATGTTGCAAAGATTCAATACATGAGCTTCAACTATTTGTAAAACACATTCGCAAATATAAGCCACATGTCAATATGAGCTAGACGAGGTGAGGTTGAGCCATCAACACATGATGAGACTCAAACTACTAGACATGACCCATCTTAATAGTACGACACCTATACTAGTAATATGGTCTTCCAACCAAACACCAAAACCGGTAAAAGACTAAGAACACATCCTTAGGCCTAGCTAGTCATACCTTTTCCTTAAGCATCCTCTTGAAGCTTGATAACACATATCACAACTTCAAGTCCGGGTTATCGTATTGACATGCACCAACACATGATGCATCCACTTCTTTAACTCCATCAATATATGATGGTCTTTGCTTGATCAATACATGATCATCTCCTTCTTGATAGCTTTCAACACATGAAGCCATCTTCTTAATAGCCTTCAATACATGAAGCTATTTTCTTCTCGCATCTTAACTTGATGATCTTCAACACATGAAGTCATCCCTAAGTCATTCTTATTTGTGTAACCTAACATATTCATCCAACTCATGAAAAATATTAGTCCACAAAACAATTGTCATCAATTACCAAACTTTACCATTAACACATAATGGAGGGACTAGATTCAATAATCTTCTCTTTTTGGTAATTCATGACAATCTCAACAATTAATGAGATATAAAAGTTGATTTGCGAGTATACAATTTGTATACTCTAATATAAGCTTTAAACAAAGCTTACTTATCCGATTGTCATTAATCGTTCAATTATTAACACATAATGGAGGAGTTAGTTGACAACCCGATTTCACATGAGTATATATGAACTACACAATCTATATATACTCAAGAATGTATTTCAAAGTAAAGATCTCAAATATGCATATTAAGAGAAGCATGGATCATTACTCATGAAACTCCAAAACATAGAGAGAGCTCCCCTAAATGTGTGCATACAAGTGTATAAAATGAATACATATGCACATATTCAGTTTAGACTATTAGTGGAGTTTAATCTATATTTTGGATCCAAGGAATACATTAATATGTAAGAAAGTGATTTCGAATACATACCTTTTTTATTTCACACTTCTATCCAAATGAGACTAAGCTAAAATATGCTTAAACAAACATATTAGCCTCATATATGCATTTGTCATTATCACCAACACAATATAAAATTATTTGTCATTAGCATCAAAACATTATAATTGTGTTTATAAAACTCCATAATGGTATTTGTCATTAACACTAAAACCAACTAAAATAGAGCTTGATCTTTCACCAACCCATTTCTCAGCCCTGTTTCACCTTTTGAACTCTCCCATAAGCCCCAAGCCCGGTTTATTTGGATTTTTTTGAAATTTCTTTCTTTTATTTATTTATTCCTAGCTCAATCCTTCGGGCTTGGGATTAATTTATTTTGTTTTGGTGCTAGCATCCGACGTCGAAGTTTCCCAGGAGCCGGAAGGAGAATCCCAAGCTCAAGCCCAGTCCACCGAAGAGTTCGAGCTTGTTGAAATCGTAGACCCGCAAAGCAAGTCACATGTTTTGATCATGTTGAACCTACATTTCGTTACTTATTATTTATCAGTATTTTCATTATTTTAATTGTGCACGGTTATTTTATGTATAAAGATTGTTTAGAATAACATGATATCAGCTAATGTCCTACCACTCGAAAAAGCCCTATCTAATTTGATGGCATATTCACCTTGACAAAACTTAGTAATATTAAAAATATTATTAATGTAGTCATGGTAGTCCTGGAACTCAACAAACATTCTACTCTAAGAGTCTTGGCATTTTGCCGATAGAATTTCAAAAGTGAATCACAAGATGGCTTAAGCCCATGATCTTATCCTAGGGTGAAAGTTTGGCGGTTGCATGAACAATCGGAATATAAGTTTGTGAGTAGTAGTTGTTTCAATAAAAAAATAAGGATTAGACCCTTATGCTGAGTGAAGAACATAGTAATCGTCCAACCACAAGTGTTGATACGTCAAACCTGGTCTAATAACTGCTCAAATTCGATTGAACCTCTACATGGGCAAGGCGGAGGCCAAGTGTGAGTCTATACGAAAGAGGTTAAGTAGGGTCGTATGGAAAGTGGTTATTTTCTGAACAATTGATTTGATTGTCAATTATCCACACAATAGTAGGCTGAGATAAGTTGGGGCTTATTGGGGAAGCCTACTAGGTAGAGGCTATATAAAGAATTAAGCAGCGAAAAGCCTTGTTTTCTTGAACCTGAACGCGGGAGTTAAGAAATCTTGTGGGTAAAGTTGGGCAAGTCTGCAGAGTCATTTATGAATGGTATTCAAATACGCCGTGCTTTCGGTAAATGAAGCTGTGTTTAATGGGTGGTTCCAATAGCGAAGCATAAGTAGATTTGGAATGGTTTTGGAAATATGGAAGTGTGTTAATCAAGTTTGGAAAACCCCAAACACCTTAAGAAGTTTATGATTTGATGTTTAAAAGCAAAGTGTTTACAAACAAAATTGCATCCACATAAAATAAGGAACTGCTTTACCCCATTCTATGGCAATCTCTTGCATATAGTTAAAATAGTCTTTCCCATGTGACTTGTTGAGTACGGTTGGTTGTACTCAGTCTTGCTTTACTCTCCCCATCACAAAGATCAAGAGAAGAACATGATGTTATAAGTTATCGTGCTAGGGTTGCGACCGCACTCAAGCGTTCCTATGAAGCTTTCTTTGATTTTTTTTATTGTAAGTTAAGTTTTGGGCTTGGAGGCCCTTAAGATTGTTAAAATTGACTGTTAAGTCTTATTTTAATTAAATTAACTCCTTTTAAATATTCGTGAGCAGACATGATACTTCTTCTGTCCGTAACTAAACTCCTAGGCTGTTACGGAAGGTAACGACGCTCCCGTCCCAAAAAACGGGGGTGTTACAAACATGCTCAGTGGTGAGCAAGTTTTGCAGTGCACAATTTTGGCAAAAAACTTGCAACAGTGTTTGTTCTGACAAGAAGAAAAATACTTGATCAAAATGTTTCAAGAAATCGTTGTTATCTCAAGTCTAAAAAAAAGGTGGGGAAGAGAGGAGAAAAATGTAGCGAATTTGGGCTGGGCTCGGTCCATCAAGATTCGTGCGTGCTGGGCTGAGCCCAATTCGTAGCACCGAGAGAAGAATTCTAGGAGGAACGAGCCAATCTCCCCACCACCACCGCTCCTCTCCCTTCCTCGCGGCGCCGGCGGCTGCATCACCGGCCGGCTCCGTTGAAACCCTAGCCCCTCTCTCTCTCTCTCACCTCGCGTCGCAACCATGGTGAGTAAGACCTAGTTGCTTGTTCCGATTCGCTCATCTCCTACTTGTTTCGGCTCCAGATGCATCTGACTTGTCGTGCTCAGGAGAAGCGTGATCACGACAGCAAGAACCCCCCCGGGAAGGAGGCAGAGGTGGATGAGGGCGACGACGACGCGTACGACCTGGAGGAGGAGTTCACCAAAGACCTGGAGGAGGAGTTTCGTACTCCATAATCCGTATGACTGTTTAATTTATCATTTTCTTCTAGCTCTGCTGCAATGTCTATTCTAAACCTACAGTTCTTTCACCGCCAGTTATGACCATTGACCAAAGAAGATTCTCTATTTAACACTTGCCTCTATCTCTGCACCTTCAAGTCTTCAACAGTACCCTTCTTTGTTGTATTCAACATGCGGAAAAATAAGGGTTAGTGTTCTAACTCTGATACTACATTATAAATATTGTGTATATATTCATGAGGCTAAAAGAGCAATATATATAGGGAGTACAAAGAAAATATTACAAAAGAATATGTCATATACAAATAAAAAAAATTAAGGCATATAAAAAACAGTAAACCCTATCCTATTTCTCACATTTTCAATCATTGTATCCAAACCTTTTCTGGGGAGGTGTTGCTTTGTGTTTCTGTTGTGGGTTGACATTGATATGATATCTTGTCCAGTGAGGGGGTTGTACTGAAGATACATAGGAAAAAAATGCACAGAAAGGGATACAAAAGGAGAACAGGAGGCTTATTTTGCTTCAGGTCTGGATCTAAGAGATACAAGATTGGAGATTGCACAGAACATGTTTACCTCCAAAGTTTCCAGAATAATGGCCACACATGCCCAGTTTATTGGTTTCGGTGCTCCAGAAGCTGGATCCATCTCACTACTAGATTCCGACCCTTTAGCCACGAAACGCATCGCAACGACACTAAATTAGTTGCAATAGGTATGTACTATTGCAACATTTTGCCAAAATCGTGGCGATATGTGCACAGTATTGCCTCTAAAATATTGCGTTGCGATAGTCATTGAATTTGTTGTAATAAGGTGGCTTTATCGCCACCATTTAGAAAATGGTTGCAAGTAGTATGACTTTATTGCCACGGTTGTCTTCGTTGTGATAATATTGATTTTGTTGCAATAGTTAGGAGGTATTGCCACCTTATAGAATTTCGTTGCAGTGGGTGACAATATTGCCACAATTTTATTGTGTTGTCATAGTCATCAATTGCGTTGCAAAAGGTTCCTATACAATGCTTATAAAATGAGTTTGTATTGCCACGAAATAAATTTGTTGCTATATATGATGATTGTTCGTGGCAATAATCTGTTATTGCAACGCTTTGTTTTCGTGGGCCTAACTGCTCAACGCAAGGGCCGAATTGGTGTGGAGGAATTATATTATCTATAGTTATTAATTGCTGGAGGAGATAAAAAAATTGAAAAGTGACAACTAAAACGCAGTTGAGGAGGTCTCACTTGACAAAACAGGGGAGGATAAAAATAAGAATAGAAAAAATAAAAACAAAAACCATGGGGTGTGGAGGAATCGAACCAACAACCTCCTAGCTCGGAGGCCAAGGCGTTTACCACGAGACTATTGTACCCCATGTCAATTATAATTGTAAATTTCTATTTATCTAAGCATGGTAAGCACCTGTTAAATATATATTATGATATAATTTTAAAATCCGTAGCAACACACGAGCATTCAGCTATTTTTTATTATTTTTGACTTTGATTTCTCTGAAATCCGAAAGTTTCTTCAAGCGGCTTCTTCAAACGACTTCCCAAGTCACAAGAGTTTACACTGATATTTCTGCCGTTCATCATCATTTAAAAATACAAATAAAAAGTATTGACCATGGTCAAAAGCTACATGTAGAGGAAAAAACAAGGCATAGTAAAGTATCCACTGATGACTCGGCACCAAAATGCTCCGAAATGCTCCGAACTTTCACGTTGGTCTCGTTGTTGCACAATCGATTTCCACCACACCTCGTTCAAGCCGTAATTGGACCGACTCCTCTCGTTGGCATGGTGCGTTCAAAGAACATTCCTGTTGGATTGCCCCCCTTTTGAGTTAGCCATCCTTTCTTATTCCTTTCGATAACTCAGCATGCATGCTAAGTTGGTTGCTATACGTTTTTCGTGTATTTCCCTCGTCTTGATACTCTTCCTTTAGACGGATCGTCTTGCTAATCAGTTATACAGTTATATGGCCTGATAATACACCTGATAACGACAACACAATCACAAATTCTCCAAAAGTACAAAAGAATACAAATTATGGCAAGAACAACATCAAAGTTCACACCAGAGCTATACATTATTCCATGCATTGATTGATCAAAAGAAAAAAACCCAACACATGGATTTTCATTACACACATAACGAGAAACGGATAGAAATCCGGTACAAATAGTTCCCAAGAATTGCAAATAGCTATGTCAAAAGCAAAAGTAGTTGCTTGAAGAATGGAAGCAAATATAAGTACAACCAGATCTCTATCATAACTGTCTTCTTGACATTCTTCGTATAACAGCCAAGCAGGAAACAAATAATGTCAATTATCCAATGATCATGAAAGACAGACCATCGCCGGGAGCCGCACAAGCGGATCATTGAGTCTTTGGTGTCTCGACACCTTGGTCCGCCTTGTTGTTAATCTTGATTGCCTTGTCCTACAAAGCAACATTAAGTCCATCGAACACATACTCCTTCTAGTTACGTACACATACTCCTTCTAGTTGGTTTCTTACCCTTACATCTTCGGAACCTTGAATGCACTATTAAGTGGCTTTATTTGCGGTTGGAAAACAATAAAAAGCGCGTGTGAAGAGGATAATATTTATTCCTCCCAAGATGTAGTAGTGGGTAGAAGTGAGTCTTGAACACAGTATGTGGGTTTACAATGTTGTGTGTCCACCATTGCACTCGGAAGAGTCATTTTCCTTACTTTATTTATATAACATATGCAATTTCCATATTGGTTAAAGACGCTATAACAATATCAACAAGTAACAACTACAAAAAGAAATGGTATGGTGATGAATCTAATAGAAAGAACGGAAAGGAAAGAATGCCATAAAAGCTTATGGGTTGTAAAGAAAGTTCAATATAGCGTTATCTCTTGGCTTACGTATTCTAGAAACATCGTGAAAGAGTAACAAATGCTCAAAGCAGTTACAATATGAAATTTCCCAAGATTGTTAAAATGGTGACACATAATTACCCAAAAGAAAATTATCTTGCCAAAACACCGAGATAACTAATAAGTAACAACTCAAAAGAGAACAGAGAACATGTTCTCAAAAGATTAACATAAGTCCGGAAACCATGCTTGGTCTAGTTAATACTAAATAAAGATGGCATCAATTCGGATATGTTATTTAGTTTCATTGAAGCACACATGCGTATGGCTCAAGGCGACGCCAATTGATTGCTTGGTTAGTACTTAGTACATTCAATAAACAACTCAAGACTCAAGCGAGAATAACAGATTAGTATTAGAAATGTAACACGAGGAGAACACAATAACATATCGCTAGATCAATGACCCATATTCCAACACAGCTTTGATTGGAAGAACAACCAAGAAGTTTTCCTTCATGGACATTTAGATCAAACGGTGTACATCATCCCACGTCACCGTATCATGGCATCTTATTGGTCCCCAAGAGAAAGCCTCTTAAGTTAGAGAAATTTAACTCGGAACACATGGAAAACAAGAGTTATGTTGTGATGTGGTCACATGACAAATTAATAGTAGTGCCACCAAATTTTCGTGCAGCCCACATGACAAATATCTTTACATAGACGATGCACATAGGCGAGAAGGAAAATTATCGATTGACCATTTACATAGCATATCCGGTTCTAGAACATTGTCGAAGCTAAGAAAAAAATTAAAGCATCGGTTCAGCGCTACTCAATTGGCGAGCATATCCATCCGAGAGAAGAAAAAATCAAGCATACCAATAACACTTATCTCGCATGAGCAAAACCAAGCGCAGGAAAAAGACTACCACTACATAAGCACCACCCAACAACCACAAAAGAAAGCAATACATGATCCAAGAAACCGCGTGACATCAAGAATTACGAAGCGCTCATCTTCGTCGCCAAATCAAACAAGCGGATCAGGGCGCCACACACATGCACGTTACCAAATCAAACAAGCGGATCGCAAGACGTCGACCGAAATGATGGAGCCATCGAGTCCCCATCCCGACCGTTTCGAGTTGGGGTTGGGATTGCGATCAGATTGGACTCTCCCAGTAAATCACCTCATATATATATATAGCTTGTAGGTCCAATGTTGGGAATCAAGAAGTAATAAAGAATCTATTGTCTCACCTTTGCTTCCTTGCCGTTCTCCTGCTGGCGACTCGTCAAGCCGACGGTCCGAGCCACCGCCAGAGGCAGAGGCGACCATGAGCTTCCCACCGATGACGCCTGCGATCCGGGGACGACAAGTAAACCCCAAGGAGAGGTAAGGATCCTAGGGCTCCTGCGGCTGCTAACACGGGGAGGAGGGAGGCGGGGAGGATGGGGAGGCGGTGGAGGCACGGGGAGGCGGAGGGAGTGGAGCCGAGGAGGAGATGGGGAGGCGGGCCGCGGAGGAGTGGAGATCGGGAGGATGGGGAGGAGGAGGCGGCAGTCGCGGGTGGGAGGAGGAGGCGGGCGGAGCGGAGGAGGAGGGAGGAGGCGGAGGCGGCGGAGGAGGAGGGGGAGGAGCGACGGAGAAATGAGGTGAGGCGGAGTGGCGGTAGAGGAGGCGCAGGTTCGGTGGGGAGGCCGGCGGTGGCGGAGGAGGAGGGAGGAGGCGGAGGAGGGTGGGGAGGAGGAGGCGGCGGGGGGAGGCGGTGGAGGAGGTGGGGAGGAGGAGGCGGGGGGAGGAGGGAGGGAGGCGGCGCAGGTTGGTGCGGGTGAGGCGGCGGCGAAATCGAGGGAGGAGGCCGGGTTCGGGAGAGGTGGTGGTGGTGGGTGGTTTGGGGGTTTCGGAGGGAACGCGTTTTAATATTGTGTGGTTGATAAGCGTTTCTGTTTCATTAATAAGCTTTTAAATTGTGTATGTTGTGGTCTTGCAGGTAGTGTTAATTTGATCAGATTAGTTTTAATTTGCTATAATTTGATTGATAATCATTGGAAGCATGTCACATGATGGGAGTAGTTGGATGCGGATGGATAAGTCAACATCTGAGTGGCAAAAAGGATTCAAGAAATTCATTGAAACTACTTTTGGAGGCACATCTAAAGGTTTAACTGCACCATGTCCTTGTTCAAGGTGTCGTTGCATGTCCTATAGATTACAATATGAGGTTGAAAGACATTTGCTAGTTAGAAGGTTTGATGAAAGTTTCATCCAAGAGCAAGGTAATGGTGAAGCTTTGGCTGACGATGACAACAAAGATGAAGGAGATTGCAATGAAGGTGCAACAGGTGATGGGGCTTCTGTCAATGATCTAGTTTCTTCAATAATCAGTGGCGCTATTCGTGGCGACATCATCGGTTCTAATATTGAAGAGCCAAATGAACAAGCAAAGAAATTCTTTAAATTATTAAATGAGGCACAGAAGGAATTGTATCCAGGTTGCAAGGAGGTAACTAAGGTTTCTTTTATTGTCAGGCTATTTCAGATTAAATGCATGTATGGTCTCAGTAACAGTTCCTTGGAGTCCATACTTCATCATTCTCGCTTGTGCTCCCTGAAGGACATTGTATCCCAAACACCTTGGAAAAAGTGCAAAAGGTTGTTCGAGATCTTGGGCTAGACTACCAGAAGATACATGCATGTGAGAATGATTGTGTGTTATTCCGAGGTGATTATGCTAAGATGGATACGTGTCCAATATGTGGTGAGTCTAGGTGGAAAATGGCCGATTCCGTTGGAAATGATGAGGCTAGTGTCACTGATGGAGCAAAAAAGCGTTCTCCACGTAAAATCCTAAGATATTTTCCACTTATTCCTCAGCTTCAAAGATTGTATATGAATGAGACCACATCATCATATATGCGATGGCATAAGGAAGGATTGGTCCGTGATGGGAAAATCGTCACCTATGAGACTCATTGGCATGGAAGCATGTGGATGACAAGTATAAGGATTTTGCATTGGATCCTCGCAATGTGAGGTTGGGCCTTGCATCTGATGGCTTCAATCCATTTGGGATGTTGAATGTTACATACACTACATGGCCTGTGATCATAATCCCTTATAACTTGCCTCCTTGGTTGTGTTTGAAACAACCATATTGGATGATGTCGATGTTGATACCAGGGCCGAAATCTCCAGGAATGAACATTGATGTATATTTGCAGCCCCTTATTGATGAGCTAAAGGATCTTTGGTAAAAGGGTGTTGAAACATGGGATGCAAAGCTAAAGAAAAATTTTACTTTGCGTGCACTTCTACTTTGGACAATTAACGACTTTCCTTACAGTTGAAGAGGAAAACATTGCTTTCCAATCAAGTTACAAGGAACGCACCGGTACCAAATCATGCAAAGCTCATGGTCATGGATACATGGCGAAATATCCCACACGAAGCCAACTGTTGAAAGACAGACTCGATGAACAATCCCGTGCTTCAGCTGCAGCCCAGCGAAAAAATAATGAGCTCGAAGATGAGGTGCAAATGTTAAAGGAACAAATTGCAAATGGAGTTGCTGAAAGGGAACAAACTAGGCGAGAGATGCAAGAGGAACTGGAGAAGGAAAGGAATGCAAGAGAACAACTTAGGCAAGAGTTCCTTTCATTGCTAGCACTGTGAGAGAAGCAACATTACAGTGTAATACATCACACATACGCATCGGATGCTTTGCTGTTTGTTGTTGATGGCTTGCAGCAGAGCCACCCAGCCTAACAGGTCCTAATGTTTTTCCTCATGGTCCATATGTAGGCTAACTAGGGAAGTATATTGAGCACAAGGGAAAGCGAGGCTAATCCAAGTGAGGAAGACGAAAACATGACAACATTGGACAAGGCTAACCCAGATAGTACATTGAACACCACAGAAAAGACACCTGAACATGTGGAAGAAACATTACAACAGGTAACAAAATTTACAAATAGTTTGCTGCCATAAGGGATTTGGACTTTGTACATTCTATTGATGACACAACGATGTGTACCTTCCACGAACTTCAATTGATGCATGCATGCTGAACATATTTTAATAGTAGTACACATCAGGATGCTAATATTTTTTATTCTACATTTTACATTTGCAGAATGACCCAGCAAGCATCGTGACCACACAAAAAGATGCTAGGCCACCTATTTGCATCACTCGAGCTTCTAATCTTAACCGAAGCCTCTTCCAAAATGTTCTCATTAATAATGGTTCATTGAACTTCATTCCTCCACAACAATTGAAGAATACTGCTACAACCCGTTCGAAGAAAAGGAGGGACCATCAGGTATGAAATGAAAATGTGACTAATCTTCATCTGTCATTGTTCTTATGTCAAATATAGCATCTTGTTCTAAACTCTTGAAAAATTATGCCGGTGAAGTAGGGCTACTACATATCGGTAAATGAAATGAAATTAAATAATTCTTGGAATCACTTGCTAAACTTGCACTATGATGTACTTAAGTATGTGCTGCTTTGGAATCACTTGCTAAACGCAACTGAACTAGAGAACTCAGGATTGCTATTTTCAGCTGTAACTCGTATCTCTAAACTTGCATTATGATGTACTTAAGTATGTGCTGCTGGACAATACTCACATTAAGGTCCCTCTTTATTGTTCATGTTCTATCAGGATGAAACAATTTGATCAGAGCATACAGAGTCGTGGCGTCGTCAAGTCAGGAAATTCAACATGGCAAAGAAGCACGGACAAATGGAATGGAAGTGATAGTACTTTTGTTATTAGTTACAAACTTTGTAGTTTAAGTATGGAGATTGATATGTAATTCCTGCATGAGTGGTGACACTTTTAAATTATTATGTGTTGAATTAATATATGTGTTTTTGATCCAGCCGTGTTCCTAATTTGATTATTAATTTGCAACAACAAATTATAATAAACTATCATATGCTCAATATGCTACCGCAAATTTTACCGTTGCGATAAACACATATGCAAAATTGGTATTTCGTTGTGATAGGTCATTGCAACGCCGCTACTATGTTGCGATTCCACTATATGCCATGAACAATGTTCGTTGCTATAGGATCTATTTGCCACAAAATATATTTCGCTGCAATAACTTTATGGCAATGAAACGCCTTCGTGGCAATAAAACATATTGCAACGAAACACCTCCGTGGCAATTAAACTGCTGCAACGAAACGCCTCTCGTAGCAATATCTTGTTGCAACGAAATGCTCTCCGTGGCAATAGGGTCTATTGCCACGAACCATTGGCGTGGCAATAGAACCTATTACCACGCAATATTTTCGTGGCAAATGATACTATTGCCACGACCAAACTTCGTGGCAAAGAAGCTATTGCCACGGAATCGGCCGTGGCAATAGCCTATATCGCCACGACATCATTCGTTGCAACAACAAACAATTGCCACAACATATTGCATGGCAATAACCATAGGTATTGCAACGAAACCACAATCCGTTGCACAATCTTTTAAACACGCAAGTACTTGCCACGCTTGCCAGCGGAAGTGATGTGTTGCAATAGGTACATATTGCATCTATTTTTGCCCTATTGCAACGATTTCGCTCCGTTGTCCTAGACCTGAAAACTAGTAGTGTCTTAAGCATTGATACTTACATCTCGAACTGCTTTAGTTCAGATATCAGATGGATGAGGGCGACGACGACGTGTACGACCTGGAGGAGGAGTTCCGGCTGCCGATGAGCCACCGGCCGACGGAGAACCTGGACACGGAGGGGCTGGAGCAGGCCTCCGTCGACACGCAGCTCACCTCCTCCAACGTCGGCTTCAGGCTGGTCCAGAAGATGGGCTGGAAGGGCAAGGGGCTCGGCAAGAACGAGCTAGGTTACCCTTACTCTCTCCTATACTCCTCAATCACCATGCTTGGTTTCTTGCCTTACCTAAACAGCCATGGAAGAAGGATCTGTAGATTTATACCAATGTAGTCTCTGCTGCAATGTCTATTCTAAACATACAGTTCTTTCACCGCCAGTTATGACCATTGACCAAAGAAGATTCTCTATTTAACACCTGCTTCTATCCCTGCACCTTCAAGTCTTCAACAGTACCCTTCTTTGTTGTATTCAACATGTAGAATATAGCCAATAAAAGCTGGCATCAGAGATGCAAAATTAGGTGTGGGTAAGCAAGAGCAAGATGACTTCTTCACATCTGAAGAGAACGTACAAAGAAAGAAATTAAATGTTAAACTTGAGGAGACTGAAGAACATATAAAGAAGCGTGAGGTGTCCAATCAAACACTGAGTGCAGTAAGTGTCTTGTGCTTGCATTTGGGCATTTGCTTTTCAACTTCATTGAATTTGTTTTTACTTCCTGTATCCTCCATTATTTTTTTATTACTCCAGTTTTGATCCATCAGCTAATTTGGCGAAAATTATATTCATGACTCTCCTTTATGCACCCTCCAGTGAAAAAAAATAGTGACACCCTAAAATGCATGCAGTCAAACCATGTTAATATTTACCAAAGATGTTGTCTAGAATATGTAGTTTGGATGTATGAAAATGATGATTAATTTTGTCATAAAAAATAATTTCACAACATCACACTTTTATAACTTTTCTCGAATATATGATGGTAAATTTAGTAGTCAAAGTTGCATCTCACTGACATTAAAAGGTAAACAATGTCACTCTTTTGTGACCGGAGAGAGTACATGCTGTATTTGTAGTGTAGTATCTGTTAGATTTTATGATCTAGGCCAAACGGCCGAACAGGGAGACGTGGGGTGATGCCCACGTTCACCCGTTTTTTACTCTAACCAACGCGCCTTGATCGGAGGTGCATAACCAATCTTGGTTACGGTCCCCCGTTGTACAACGCTATATTAAGAGGAGGTTCCGGCCTCTCCCGTGTGTGGATTTTTCCGTTCCCGTGAGAGTCAAACCCCGTACAAACTCTAAAGAATCGATCTACTGTGCGCTAGTAGCAACGGGAAGACCGTCGCCGCCGCCGCTGCTACGGGGCGTCGTCGGCGACTCTGGACGAACTTCACCAACTCTTCCTCACGCCGCATCACGCAGCACGGGTCTTCACTCATGGCGTTCATCGGCGACCGTAAGTTCCCGATCTAATGTATCTCTATGTGTTCTAGTGCAAAGCTAGCAGTTCATGTGATTAGCATAAAGATTAAGGTCTACATTTGGTATCAGAGCCTACTGTTAGTCTCTCTAGAACCTTAGCCCACAGATTTTTCGGATAGAATGTTAGAAGGAGGGGAATCGGCAAACTCGAACCCTAGAAACCCCAAGAAATTCCCCCCAAAATATCACCGAATCAATCAAATTCTTTTTTCGGATTGGAGTGGGGTACTTACGTTTCGGGGCTTCGGGGCCGCCGCGGCGTCGCCGCCCTCGGGTGCGCCGCCGCTCCTCGTGAGCCGCCGCTCTCTGCTGCGCCGCCGTCGCCCATGCGCCGCAGCCGTCGGGCTGCAGCCGCTCGGGCGTCACCGCCCTGCGGTGCATCTGCCGCCGTGTGCCGCCGCCCGTGGGTCTTGGCCGGCCGCCCTCGCCCTGCGGGCAGCGGCCGCCATCGCCTGCGTGCGCCGCTGCCGCCCTCCTGGGGCGCTTGTTGCCGCCGCCTGCGTCTTGCCGCCGAGGAGCCACCGCCGGGCGCCGCTTTCTTCTGCGCAAGCAAGCCGCCCGTCGCCTCTCCGCCGAAAGCCGCAGCCCGTCACCCCATCCGTGTTTTGCGGGAGGAAAGGGTGAAATGCCCCTAGGGTTAGGGCTTTGCCCTTCTATTCGGTCTTCATAATCTCAACCGTCCATCCAACGGACGGCTCTGATGCATGGGGAGAAAAGGGGGGAATGATGGGCCGGTGGCATATTTTTTCAGGCCGGCCGGTTTTGTTGGCTGTTGGGTTTCGGCCCAACAGCACTTATTATTATTTTTTCAGTATATTTCTCATGTATTTCTTTGGTATATCTCATGTATAATTGATGTCTCTCATGAAAATATTACTAAATAATATTTTAAGCTGCTGAAAATATTATGCTATTATTTCCGCTGCCTAATGTTTTGTCTCCAATTGAATGAAACCAACGAGAAATTCAATTGGAGAATTATGTTTATTATTTCATGCTATTACTTTTGGACCAACGTTAATTGTAATTGCATGTTATCAATTATGTTTCTATGTTTTCCATGCTATTACTATTTGACCAACGTTAATTGTAATTGCATGTGTATGAATTATGTTAAATTTTTCGTTTCTGCCCAACGGTGATGCGAAAAATTCTTATGAGCATGTTGTTAATCATACCAACGTAAGGTTAACCTTCATGCAAGTTAATTATGCATTTTCCTAATGAGAATTTTAAATTTTTTTTCAGCTTCTACAGTTTCCGCTCAAGTTAATGCGATTGAGCCACTTAACGGCAGCAACTTCCAGAAATGGAAATTTGCACTTATGACGACCTTCCAACTCATGGATCTGGACTATGCATTCAGGTTCGATGAGCCAGTCGCTCCTAATGAAGGAGAGGACAATTTTGATGATAAAATGAAAGAGTACAAAACTAATGCCGAGAAGTGGGATCGGTCTAACCGCATTTCACTTGTTGTTATGAAGAACTCCATCAATGAAGCCATTAGGGGAGCAATCCCTGAAAAGGAAAAAGTGAAAAAGTACTTGTCCTCCATAGAGGATCATTTTAAAAGATCCTCTAAGGTTTATGCTACCACATTAATGCACAGACTTATGAACACTAAGTACAATGGTACTGGAAATGTTCGTGAGCACATTATGACCATAATTAACATTGCTGCTAGACTTAAGACAATGGATATGGAAATTTCTGATGGTTTTGTTGTCCATTACATTATGATGTCTCTTCCTAAGCAATATGAAGCTTTTAAGGTGAACTATAACACCATTAAAGACAAGTGGACAATGAGCGAGTTGATCGCTAATGTTTCTCAGGAAGAGGAGAGGATCAAAGCTGAGGGAACTAATGATTTTGTGAATCACATCAACTCCTCAAATACAGCTGGTCCTTCTAGAAACAGAGGTGGCTATAAAGGAAAGGGAAAGAAGGAGCAAGCATATTCCCCTTATAAGAAGCCACATCATCCACAGCACCCTAAAGCGCCTAAAAACGCTTCAGGTCCTGGAAGCTCAAGTGGACAGAAGAAAAGTGATGAATGTCATTTTTGTCAGTCAAAGGACCACTTCAAAGATAACTGTCCTGGATGGCTAAAATGGCTAGCCAAGAAAGGTACTTATGAAATTACTTTTGTTGATGAAGCATTTTATGCTGATTTTCCTATAAACTCTTGGTGGATTGATTCTGGTGCCACTGTGCATGTTACGAATTCCTTGCAGGGATTCCATATGTTGACAAGTCTCAGAGGGGAAAGAAGCCTAAGAGTGGCTAATGGGATGGAAGCCAAAATTGAAGCTATTGGATTTGTTTCTTTAGTCTTGAATAATGGCTTTGTAATGAAACTTAATGATGTTCTTTATGTTCCTCGATGAGAAGAAACTTAATTTCATTTCATTATTAGATAATGATGGATATTCTTGTAATTTTGGACACGGAAAGTGTTTGATTTATTTCAATAATGATAATGTTGGTCGTGCCATCCGACACGACAAACTTTACATGTTGTCCCTGCAAGATTCTCTTATATCCATGAATGTATGTGATGTGAATAAAAAGCGCAAGCGAATTGATGAGACTTCGTCGAAATTGTGGCACTGTCGTTTGGGCCACATTTCGAGGGGAGAATTGAACGTCTCATTAAAGAAGAAATTCTCCACCCTTTAGATTTTAGCGATTCGGATGATCATTGCCTTGATTGCATCAAAGGCAAGTATATAAAGAAAATAAAGAAAGGTGCTACTCGAAGCAGGGATTTTAGAATTAATTCATCTTGACATATGTGGTCATTTCCCTGTGACATCGTAGATGGTTATGATTCTTTATTACGTTCATCGATGATTACTCACGTTATGGCTATATCTATCCTATTAAAGAGAGATCGGAAGCACTTGATAAATTTAAAATATTTAAGGCTGAAGTTGAAAATCAGCACAGTCTAAAGATTAAAGTAGTGCGCTCGGATCGTGGGGGAGAGTATTATGGGTGACACGCAACTTATGGACAGATTCCTGGTCCTTTTGCCAGGTTCTTACAAGAAAATTGTATAGTCGCCCAATACTCAATGCCCGGAGATCCTC
This sequence comes from Bonia amplexicaulis, assembly GCA_036346245.1. Lineage (NCBI taxonomy): Eukaryota > Viridiplantae > Streptophyta > Magnoliopsida > Poales > Poaceae > Bonia > Bonia amplexicaulis. Next base: position 406,855 of record CM070744.1, read on the forward strand.
AGCAAAATGGAGTAGCGGAAAGAAGAAACCGTACTCTTATGGACATGGTTCGAAGTATGTTGAGCTACTCCACTTTGCCTGTAAAGTTATGGATGGAAGCATTAAAGACCGCTGCACACATACTCAATCGGGTTCCCAGTAAATCAGTGCCCAAAACACCCTATGAATTATGGACTGGGAGAAAACCAAGTTTGAACTACCTCCATGTGTGGGGTTGTGCAGCCGAAGCTAAAGTATTTAACCCACAAATTGGGAAATTAGATCCTAAGACTGTGAGTTGCCATTTTATTGGCTACCCTGACAGATCTAAAGGCTACCAATTCTATTGTCCAGATCGTACTACGAAATTTGTAGAAACAAGGCACGCTGTGTTCTTGGAAAATGATGGCATTAGTGGTGATTTGGAGCCTAGGAAAATTGATCTTGAGGAGAAGCGGATGTATGTTGCTTGCCGCTAATTCGACAATTGATTTTCCTCGCCCAAGTGGTTGTGCCCACAGTTGATCCTGTAGTTGCAACTCCTGTTGCGTCTCCAGTTAATTCTATGGCTACTCATACATTGAGGGCTCTGAAAGCACAAGTGTCATACCTAATGATGAGCCTTCACAGCCCTCTGTGACAATTAATGAACAACCTAATGAGCCTGCTAATGTACCGCGGGAGATCGAGCGAGTGAGAAGATCGCTATCCCAAGTGATTATGAGGTTTACTTGAATGAAGATGATCTTGGGAAGGAGGATGATCCTAGCTCTTATAAAGAAGCTATGAAGAGAAAGGATTCATCTAAGTGGCTAGATGCCATGAAAGATGAAATTAAGTCTATGGGCGATAACGATGTATGGGACTTAGTAGAAATTCCTAACGGAGCCAAAACAAGAGGGTCGTAAATGGGTCTACAAAACAAAGCGTGACTCAAAGGGAATATCGAAGGTTTAAGGCGAGACTTGTAGCAAAAGGATTTACACAAAGAGAAGGCATTGACTATAATGAAACATTTTCTCTGTCTCGACTAAAGATTCATTTAGAATTATAATGGCGCTCACAGCACATTTTGATTTAGAGTTGCACCAAATGGACGTTAAGACTGCATTCCTAAATGGTGACTTGTATGAGGACGTTTACATGACACAACCGGAAGGTTTTGTTGTGGAAGACGAGAAACATTTGGGATGTAAGCTAAAGAAATCCATATATGGCCTGAAGCAAGCTTCTAGGCAATGGTACCTTAAGTTCGATGAAGTCATAAGAAATTTTGGATTTAAGGAGAATGATGTTGATAATTGTACATATGTTAAGTTCAAGGGGAGTAATTACACATTCTTAATCCTTTATGTGGACGATATATTATTAGCCGGAGGTGTGGACATCTTTGCGGAAACTAAAAGATTTCTCTCGTCTAATTTTGACATGAAGGATCTCGATGAAGCATCTTATGTTCTTGGTATTGAAATTCACCGAGATAGGTCCAAAGGAATATTAGGTTTCTCACAAAAGGCATACATTGACAGAGTACTAAAGAGATACAATATGCATAAATGCTCTGCCTCACCTGCTCCTATTGTTAAGGGCGATAAGTTTGGGAAATTTCAATGCCCAAAGAATGACTATGAATCTGATCAGATGAAGGATGTACCTTACGCTTCTGCTGTCGGAAGTATTATGTATGCTCAAGTATGTACATGCCCTGATTTAGCTTTTGTTACCGGGATGCTTGGCAGATATCAATCAAATCCAGGACCGGACCACTGGAAAGCCGTTAAGAAAGTCCTGCGCTATATGCAAGGCACTAAAGGTCACATGCTCATATATAGGAAAAGCGATAACCTTGAGGTTGTCGGTTATTCTGATGCTGATTTTGCGGGGTGTAAAGACACTAAGAAGTCCACATCATGTTATATTTTCACCCTCGCAGGAGCAGCAATTTCATGGAAAAGTGTAAAGCAAACACTTACTGCATCGTCGACAATGCAGGCTGAATTTGTGGCATGTTATGAGGCTACCGGCAGTGTATGGCTTAAGAACTTTATCCGGGATTGAGAGTGGTGAGCGGCATTTCTAGACCACTCATTACATCTGCGATAATCAACCCGCAGTTTTCTATTCGAGTAACAACAAGTCGAGTACAGCTGCCAAGCACATTGACATAAAGTATCATGTTGTGAAAGATAGAGTCCAGGATCAAACAATTAAGATTGAGCATATTGGAACTAAATTTATGCTTGGATCCGCTCACAAAAGGCTTACCACCCAATATTTTTGTAATCATGTTGCCGGCATGGGTTTATTGGAGAGCACTGTGATCACGGAATAAGAGGACCATATAAAGTAACCAACTCCCATAAAGTATTATGTTATCGATCGATATAAAATGGAGCACTATAAGTCCCGATGTCCGTGGTACTTAATTGTTGTTGTGACACATTGCTTTGGTGTGAACTTTTATTGAAAGAGGGCTTATGATGTTTAGCCTTACGATCAAGGGGGAGAATGTTAGATTTTATGATCTAGGCCAAACGGCCGAACAGGGAGACGTGGGGTGATGCCCACGTTCACCTGTTTTTTACTCTAACCAACGCGCCCTGATCGGAGGTGCATAACCAATCTTGGTTACGGTCCCCCGTTGTACAGCGCTATATTAAGAGGAGGTTCCGGCCTCTCCCGTGTGTGGATTTTTCCGTTCCCGTGAGAGTCAAACCCCGTACAAACTCTAAAGAATCGATCTACTGTGCGCTAGTAGCAACGGGAAGACCGTCGCCGCCGCCGCTACAGGACGTCGTCGGCGACTCTCCGGACGAACTTCACCAACTCTTCCTCACGCCTGCATCACGCAGGCACGGGTCTTCACTCATGGCGTTCATCGGCGACCGTAAGTTCCCGATCTAATGTATCTCTATGTGTTCTAGTGCAAAGCTAGCAGTTCATGTGATTAGCATAAAGATTAAGGTCTACAGTATCATGTTAGTGCCAAATGGTTAGTGATTTTGAGAGCACTATTTAATCGTTAATTCTTTTCAAAACATGTCGCCTACTCTTTAGATCGATCTCTAACTGCTAAATTGACCGCTCTATGCTATGCATGGATAGGCTCCAGTTGGTGACATCAACAAGAAACCGAAGGTTGCTACAAAAAAGTTTCTTCAGTCTTCGGAAATGACAGTGATGAGGAATTGTGAGAGTAACTCAGTTCGTATTTTCATGCCGGATTTTGGGCTTGTTTGGCAACGGCTGTGGTTTATGATTTTGACTGGAATTTTTGAATTTTAGTTGTTTACAGTACAGATTACGGAAAGAGAAATACTCACTTGTGATTTTGGATAGTACAAGTGTTAGGCTTTTAACGTGTACATCGTTTAACTTGTAGACCCCGTCTTAAAAAATACTCTGTTTGAAAGTTAGATACTGTAGCAAAAATCAAAAGCCGTCAGCTTCGGAGAAAAAAAACATGACCTTTGTAAGTGGATTACTACATTCTGCCCTGGCAATCAGGCAAGGCCCATTGTGACACATTTGTATGGTGTTCGTCGTCTTTTAGTGTAACACCTCTGTATTCAGAGTTGCATTGCGTTTGGTGCTCTCTGGCAGCAATCATGTCTGGCAAAGCTCCAAGACCCCTAGCTGGTTGCCCTTGCCTCGGGGTATGAACAGTTGGTAAAACCGACGCTTATTTATTTTTCAACGGTGGTTGATCCTGAGTGAAGAATTTTTTTATCTCAATATTTTACAAGAAGGGTAAAAAGGGAGGGTGATCGAAGTGCAGATGGTTTGCTGAGGGAGCCATTGGGGAGCAGATGGCTGGATCCGGAAAAAAAGGAGAAAAAAAGTTGAGAAATTCTTCATCTAGATAATTTTTTTCTCATCCTAAACCCCCTGTTTTTATAAATAATTAGGGTTCTTGGCACAGATTTTGATGGTAGTTAATAGATTAATTGCTCGATTAGAGATTGTAAGTCCACGTGGTTGCCCACCAACCTAAGCATGGTACAGAGAGAGAGGTTAATTGCCGGCATGTTTAGCCTAAATGACTATAAATTTTTATTGCTAGTTATAAGTAATTATACTAGGATTTATATTGCTAGTCATAGGTTGTTTTACTGGTAATCATAAGTATTATTATTGGTAGTCACAAATAATTTTATTATTAATCGTAAGTAATTTTACTGTCAAGTCACATGTCCATACTTAGAAAAATATAATAATCATAACACAAATAATTTTATTGCAGCTGTAGGTAATTTTACTATACTACCACAGAAGAGTTACTACTAGTTATAAGTATTTTTATTGCGCATGTTGTGCCGGGCTGATTGATTCTTTGTTGTTCTTGAGGTGTCGTTGTGCGGGCGACTATAAGTATGACACATCCGACCAAACCAAATGAGCATGATTCATTTGATGTTCGTGCCGTGTTGTGTTTGGATCGGACCAACAAATACCTTTCCTTGCATTGGCACGTTTGGCCCGGCCGTTCGGCCAGGTCTAGAGCTGTGGGCATACATGCATTGCATGTAATAGGATTCAGAGGTTAGATCTGTTTTAAAAATATGGATTCGTATTCGTATTTGAGACTATTCGATTGTATTCGATCTATTTTTACCCCTAGCTGTGGGCCATGAGGGAGGGAGGGAGGATAGAATATATGCATTGCATGTTATAGGATTCAGAGGTCAGATCACCCCAGTTACATTACATACACATGTATCACCTGCCTGCATATACTTTTACTCCTCACATCTCAAGGAGTTAATGCACAGGTCTGCTGCTGTGCACCACAATTTGCAGAGCAAGGCAGCGCGTGCAGTGCAAGCATGTCAGATACTGGTCAGATGCATCAGTCATACTCGCTAATTTTAGTTTGAAGTTCTGACTTATTTTTTACTATTTGTAAATTTTATCTTTTTTTGAATTTTTGTTTTTTTGAGTTTTTTTATCGGTTCTTTTTTTCCGTATTTATTTGCATTGTCTATGATGAGCTAAAATATTTTTTTCAATTTTCAATTTTTTTAAATTTAATTATATCAAATAAGCTACCTTCAGCTACAGTGTAATTTCAGTCAGTTACAGTATAATTTTAGCCATAAGCTATTATTTTTCAGCTCAATCGAACGGGGCCTAAAAGTTGTAAACAACAATCCAACCCAATTCAATTATTGGTATTGTTGTTGTTTCCTCCCTGAAAAGCACATGTTCTCAACCCCACTGTAGAAAAGGTTAATTAGCAGATTGATCAGATGTTCAACGATCATTTATCTGCTGTATTTTGAGAGCTGGTCCAGCGTTATGGTTGGGGTTTCGTTGTGAAAAAAACTGGTGCCATGCAGACCAGCTGCTAGCCCACCATGAAGATGCCTCTCTTCACTGTTGCTTTCAGTTCCCTGAACAAAATAATGCAGATTCAGACAAACGGTGGCGATGAATGGTTGGTCAGAAAGTGCCCTATAGTTCACTAGCATTAGTTCCCATGTTTATAATTCAACTGGCAAGGTGCTAGATTGCTTTGGTTGAAGTTTGATCACGACAATATGTTATATAGGACATAAATTCTTGCCATTCTATGGATTTTTTGAGACATTTTGTCTGATTTATCTTTTAACAATTATGCAATTATAGATGGTAAAGGATGTCCATGTCTAGTATATATACTGATGTTCTTGGGCAAGGTCACAAGCTAGGTGTACTACCAATTCAATCTGTCGCCATGTGTACCTGCTAACATCTAAAAGTTTTCAATCCAAATTATTGCTAGGAAATTGACCAAAATTTCTCTCTGCAGGGAGATTACCTTAAAATCGTTAGGTAAGAGCCCAGGCCGGAAAAAACAAGAGAAAGGGACAAGGATGAAGTGAGAAGGCAGTTAAACAACTGGAGGCAGGTTAGCGACTGAGAATAGCATATCAATTTTAGCAACACACTCATGCTGTGCTTGGAAAGCTCAAATTTTTTGTACAAATAATCTATTTTTAAATCGAAATTACATAAAAATACCCGTGGAAATTTTTTTTACAAAAATATATTCAAGTCGCCCAACCATTAGGCGACTGGAGCCTTTCTCCCAACCAACGGCCGACAGAGTTCCTATCGCCTTACCCTCGGGCGACTATAGCCAATCGCCCGCCCATTCAGCGACTTTCATGCAGTCGCTCCCCCATTGGGCGACTGCACTTAATTCCCTATTAATGTTTTAAATTTTGTGAATTTTGTAATTTTAAACTGGTACAAAATGTGCTGGAGTTGTAATAAAAGTTTGTATTCATTGTATGTTGTAGGTGCGTACAAAATTTTAGAATTTTTTTACGAACAATTGACCGTAGAACGATCGGTACATATGCTAGTAAGTGACATATGCTGAGAATTTGTGTGCGGAGAAATTTTCATGCAATTATGCAATTATAGATGGTAAAGGATGTCCATGTCTAGTATGCTGATGTTCTTGGGCAAGGTCACAAGGTGTACTACCAATCTGTCGCCATGTGTCCTGCTAACATCTAAAAGTTTTCAATCCAAATTATTGGTAAGAAATTGACCAAAATTTCTCCTGCAGGGAGATTACCTTAAAATCGTTAGGTAAGAGCCCAAGCCGGAAAAAACAAGAGAAAGGGACAAGGATGAAGTGAGAAGGCAGTTAAACAACTGGAGGCAGGTTAGCAACTGAGAATAGCATATCAATTTTAGCAACATCCTCATGCTGTTCTGGGCTGTGCTTGGAAAGCTCGAATTTTTTATACGAATAATCAATATGAGATTTGCCTAACTGAGCAACTCTCTCCGAGTTTTTAGCGGATTTGGCATTGTTTATAACGGTATTTATAAAACTAGCCGTATGCGAGACGTATTTGCAGAAATAGTACTTTTGCCGTCCGATGAGCGAGTGGTAGTGCAGAGGAGATGACACATGGCGAGGCCACCGTCGGTAGGTGGTAGGCACCCTGCCGCCTGGCCAGGGGATGGCAGGCAGGCCTACCACTCGATGAGGGAACGGCAAGTGATTAAATCGGCTGATTAGGCTTCTTAATTACCTGCCCTAATTTTTTTCCCGTTTAGTGTTTATTTGAATTTTTGAATATATCAAATGAGCTCAAAAAATTATGAAAATTTATGTACAGGCTTCCGACACAATGTACTTCACAGTGTAATTATTGGGTAATTTTATCCATTGTGAATGTTGCTCAAAAATTCATAAAATTTTGATATTTGTATAATTTTACATATAGCAAACGAGCTCTAAAAATTATGTAATTTTATGTGAAGCCTCCCGACATAGTCATAGTTATTGTATATGTTTTAGAAATTTTATATGGTCCAAATTTGTCATATTTATTCAGGTTAATTTAATCATGAATTTAACGATGCTCAGGCATTTTTTCAAGTGGCTGATCTCTGTGTTTCACGTATATGTCAGCCAATCGTGCTATATTTTCTTTTTTGCTACGTGGTTTGCACAATTGTCACTCTGTGTGTATCGTGCCCCCTCGCACACGCTCTCGTTCGTACTAATGTCGTTATGCCCGTGTCATCCCCCTCGGCCGCTCCCTCGTTTGCACATTTGTCAGTGTTACTATACCGTCCCCCCTCACCCAAAGTGCTGCTCGTGACAATGGGTCCTCAATGTACGGGGTGAGCGCACCGGGTTCACTTTTCGTTCGGCCAAAATACTAAACAGAAAAAAATTAGGACAGGTAGTTAAGCTAGCTAATCAGCCGGCTTAATCACCTGTCGTTCCCTCACCGGGCGGCAGACACACTGTCGATCCAGCCGGGCGGTAGGCTACTTGCCGTCTGCCGGCGGGACGGCAGGCACCTGCCGCCGCTGTCCTCACCACGTGTCGTCTCTTCCGCACTGCTGCCCGTCCACGAACAATAGAAATGCTATTTCTATAAATATGCCCCACATACGACTAGTTTTATAAATACCATCACAAATAGCATCAAATTCGCTAAAAACTCGCTCCACAACACATCAAGGTGCACACCTTTGCCATGTCCAACTCCAGCCACTTCTCTCTCGCACTGTCCCACCACGTTAAGATCAATCAAAGAGCACATTGGGATCGATCGATCTGGCACGCATGAATATGGCACGATAAATTGTTCATTTCTTATCTGTGATCTATCTCGATTGATAGTCGATTTTTCACACTTCTGATGGTTGATTTTATTGACCTAGATGATCACCCTCATCGACAAAGTAACATGCATTGAAAATTAAACATTTGCTATATTTATTGGCATTTATTGGCAATGTGTGCACTATTGTACTTTTATCTAACATGTTTTGCTCACCTGTCGGCGGCAGATTAGTATGTTAGGACGTCTCATGCTCGTACTCACAGAAAATAGACAACGTGTGCAATCTTTGCTAGCGATTTCTAAAAGAAAAATTATATGAAAAACTAAACAGTAACTATCCTAAATATTTACTTGTGAACTTGATGTGGTCATGCTCATGCATGATCACATTTGCTGCTATTTAGGTAAATCACTACTACAGAAAACCGTATTATATACGGTTCAAAAACGTCATCACAAGACCCCGAGGAGCCGTATACACATTTGATATCGTATAATTCATGATCGCCATCCTAGGATGATAAAGGACATAAGAAAACTTCAACAAGACCCGAGGAGCCGTTCCCTTGGTCAGACATAAGGAACAGATGGTGCATTTGGCATCTGGGGTCATGGTCGTGGCGCTGTGGTCAAAGAGCCGTAGTCGTGACGCTATGGTCAAAGCTACAGTGAACCAATCGTAGCTACAGTGAATCGATCAAAAATATAGTCTGCCGTGGTCATGGCACCGTGGTCAAAGTGTCGTGGTCGTGGTGCTGTGGTCGAAGAGTCATGATCGTAGCGCCATGGTCGTGATGCCGTGGTCGGAACTATAGTGAACCGATCGTAGCTACAATGAACCGATCGTAGCTAGCGGCACCGAGAGGGCCAAGGAGGAGATCCAGGCGATGGATTTGGCACCGTGGGCGAGGGTGGCGGATCTAGCACCGGGCAAAGTGAGGAGGAGGGAGGAGCTCGGGAGGTTAGGTCTAGAATTGAGGGGGCCGGGGAAGAAGGATGAGCTCGAGGGCGGGAGGGAGGAGCTCAGGGCGTCAGGGAGGCCGGATCTGGCTCCGAGGGACCGGGAAGGAGGAAGGAGCTCGGGTGTGGCGGGGAGGTCGGATCTGGCGGGGAGGAGGAAGGAGCTCGAGGGCGACCGGGAGGCTAAATCTAGCTCCAAGGGGCTGGGGAGGAGGGAGGAGCTCACGGCGGGAGGGAGGAGCTCGGGGCGATGCGGAGATCAGATCTGGCACCGAGGGGACCTAGGAGGAGGAAGGATCTTGAGGGCGGGAGGGAGGAGCTCGGGGATGGCAAGGAGGCTAGATCTAGCTCCGAGGGGACCAGGGAGGAGGGAAGAGCTCAAGGCGTGAGGGAGGAGCTCGAGGGTGGCTGGTTGGTTGGATCTGGCATCGAGTAGGGTGGGGAGGAGGGAGGAGCTAGCGTTGAGGGGGCTAGGAAGGAGGGAGGAGCTCGGGGGCGGCGGCGCCATCGAAAAGGGAAAGGCCGGTGGCGGATTACGAGAGGAGAAGCCGGGAAATCGCCCGAGAGAGAGAGAGAGAGAGATGGGAAAATCTCGAACGGATCTTATCCAATCTCGAATAGGATTTTGAAATGTACAAAAGTAATGGATTTGCCCATAAAAATCTGCACACTCGCATCGACAACCCACTCAAAGCCATACGGATCTTGAATAAATTGTGTGTTGATGGAGTTGGTGTAACTACACCCGGAAGTAAATAGTGTTTTTCCTACACATACACACACACACAGAGAGAGAGAATATCGCTATTAGCGCCTGGACGTTTTGTGAGCGCAGTTTTGTGCCCCGGCAAGTTATCACCGGTTGTGCAAAAAGTTATCATCGTCTGTAAAAAAGTTATTACCGTTGTGTACTGTGAGCGTTCGACAGTAACTTCACTCGCTACCAATGGTAACTTCATGTAGAACCGATGGTAACTTTATGGTACTGTGAAGGTTTGGTAATAATTTTATTCAGAATCGATGGTAACTTCATTCGAAATAACAATAACTTTTCCACGTATTTTACACTTGCGCACAAATTAGTGCGTGTGTGTATAGGACGCTGAAATGGGGCATCAAGCCTCTCTGCCTTTGAATTGCTTTGGATGTGTGCAAGTGCAGTGATATATAATATATCAGGCAAACCTGTTAATATTCATTAATTCGAAAAAGCATTGATTTGGAAGGGAAGTCATTGATTTAGCATGCTGAATCAATCAAGGATGGAAAGTCTTAATCATGGATGAAAAGTCTTAATCATAGAGTCTGGACACCATGGTGCCCCTGTTATTTATAATATATATATATGAGAGTGACTATTGTCAAGGTGACTGAAATTTTTTTGTCTCTCAGTCACTTGAAGTTGCACTTTCAATCAACTAAAATTGCAGTTGTTCTTTTTGGAGGGGGCTGTTTTTTTTGGAGGGGGCTGCAATTTTAGTTGATTGAGAGTGCAATTTTTGGAGAGGGGCTGTTTTTTTTGGAGGGGGCTGCAATTTTAGTTGATTGAGAGTGCAACTTTTAAATAAGCGAGAGACAAAAAATTTCAGTCGTCTTGGCAATAGTAAAACCGTATATATATATATATATATATATATATATATATATATATATATATATATATATATATATATATATATATATATATATATATATATATATATATATACATATATATATATATATATATATATATATATATATATATATATATATATATATATATATATATATATATATATATATATATATATATATATATATATATATATATATATATATATATATAGGAAAAATACATTCTACACCGGGTGTAGTTACACCCACCTCTAATATACCACCTAAACAAACTTGAAATACTCCTTTATCACTTTAGGTACATTTGTATACTAATTATAAGATACTCTAATGTGAACCACACGAAAAACTTGTAAATGAGTTCATAGTTTTTAGCGTATTTTGTAAATACCCTTTTATACGCGCATAAAAGGAGTATGTCGAAAAATGTACATACCACTTCGAAAAATTGTTCATACCACCTAGATGGTCTTAAATACTTGTATACTACACATACATACTCTCCGTTCGCGAGATACTCCCTACATTGCGAGATACGATATATGGTGTAACTACACCGGATGTAGAAAGAGGCTATATATATATATATATATATATATATATATATATATATATATATATATATATATATATATATATATATATATATATATATATATATATATATATATAGATGAATTGGGACACCGGGGTGCCGGACACCTAGTCTCCCTACCGTTAGATTGCTTTTAGATGCGTGCAAGTGCAATGATATATAATATCGGGATGGAAAGCCTTAATTATGAATGGAAAGCCTCAATCATGGATGGAAAGTCTTAATTATGGATGGAAAGTTTTAATCATACCATGGTGCCCTGTTATTATACTATATATATATATATATATATATCAACCCTTTCCATATTTGCTCTTGGAGAGGGAGAGAGTGGGGAGGAGGAGGCTTGTGCCTCTGATCTTAAACACAAAAACACGGAGAGAGACAAACTAATTTCATTTCATTTCGTTCATGGCTCTCTCCACTCTCCTCTTGCCCTCCTCCTCCTCTACTTGCACCGCCACCGACAGCTCCGACCGCCCGCGCCATCACCACAGCAAGCGCAAGAAGAAGCCACCGCCTCCGCCCCGTCGCTCTCGACGACGCCGAGAACACCGCCAGCTGGAAGCAGCCGCCGCGCCATGGCCGCAGCCGTGTCCAAGAAGAGCCCCAAGTCTAGCACCAAACTCGTCGCGGCCAAGAACCACCACCACCACTCCAAGAAGCATGCGGCGACGGCGGCGCCGACACCGGCTCCCGCCCTTGCGGCCTCCTCCTCGTCGTCGTCCTCCTCCTCCTGGGAGCAGCTCAAGAGCCTGCTCAGCTGCCGGAGCGCCCCGGCTGCCGCGCGCGTGCACGACCCCGCCGTGCCATCGGCTCGCACGTGCGGCGCCTCTCTCTGCGCCATCCGCGACGTGGTCGACGCCGCCAGTTCCGCCGCCGTCTCCGTCGACCGCGACAACGCACCGCTCACCCGCTCGTCACGCCGCTCGCCCCGCGCCGCTTCATCCACTGGCGGCGGCCACCCTTCTTCCCTGAGGGGCCTCTCCGGCTGCTACGAGTGCCGCGCCATCAACGTCGAGCCCACGTCAAGGTCTGTCGCTTAATCACTCTCATTAGCTCGTGATTAGTAGTATGTGCTTATCATTTATCAAGGGGGATTTATTAATCTCATGCTGTTAATTACTACTAATAAAGTAATCATGTGCAAATTATTTAATTAGGAGGTACCCGAGGCCGAGGGAGCTGTGCGCTTGCTCGCAATGCGGGGAGGTGTTCGGCAAGGCCGACAGCTTGGAGCACCACCAGGCCATTCGCCATGCCGGTATCTGTCTAATTTCCAAGTGAAATAGTATTATTCACTTGAAATTTATGTAAAATTTCAGTAAAATTTCTGCGTCCTAGATAGGCCATGCCCTGCCCAACTTATCTTTTTTTGGTGGTTTATGGCTTTTTTTACTATAATTAGTTTATTTTATATTGTAACTGTTGTTAGTTTTTTAGCGTAATTAAATTTAAAAATTTTAAAAATAAAAAGTAGATTTGCCTATCACGGATAATACAAAAGGATATAGAGAAAAAAGAAAACGCAAAAAAACCCTAAAAAACTAGAAAAAATAAAATTAATAAATAGCGAACTAAAAGCCAAAAGATAGAAGCTAAAACCACAAGGAGCAGAGAATCTATGATTCTCTATTACTTGTCCTTTTAGACATCAAAACGATAATCTCCGGTACAAATAAAAATATATATTGATGAACTAATTATCATACGATGCGCGTACGTGGCCAAGAGTTTACTTTGTTGCAAATCAAATGAAGCTATAGTTAACATTAATGAAGAGGTCTAGAGATCTGTGTGAGTGTATGGGCAAGGACAAGTAATAGAGAATCATAAATTCTCTGCTCGTTTTGATTTTAGCTTCTGATTTTTTTGTTTTCAAAATTTTTAAATTTAAGTACGTTAAAAAAATTACCATAGCTACCATGGCTAATGATGATTAAAAGATACCACTGCCACAAACACTAATTAATCATCTTATAGTGGAGTAACAGTTGGATTAGTTTAGCAATTTCCTCGACATGAGAGGAGACAAAACAGAAATGGGAAGGAAGATGCTGCTCATCAAACCTACCCCGTTCCTTTCTCTTTTCCTCTTGTCTTTTGTGGCTTGCAAGGAAGCTGCTGTCTTGTGTACAAGTGTACCATCCCAAAGTATAATACTATTATTAATTATTAGATGATTAACAGATCAAATTATCTATCCTGCCCAGACTAGAGATGATTAAAGGTGGATGCAAGGCTAGAAGCTAACAGATGATGGTATCTTTAATCAGTCAGTGTTGGCCAGGGAAAATTATGTCGGTTCAAAAATTTTATCCGAGGGCAGCGATACGACCGATAACCGTCGGTTACCAGAAATTTTGGAATTTTCGGCTGGAAATTTTGAATTAAAATTTGAATTTTTGAATTTTTTTAACATCTTTATTTTTTAGATAAATTCTGATGAATCCAAATTTTTTTACCTGGTATAAAAATTTTATTGGTCTCTGTCAATAAGGCCGGTAACCGGTGGTTACCGGCGAAATTTCGGCGATACAAATTTTCCTGGTGTTGGCATGCATGGAGGAGCAGGATACTGCACATGATTGATTAGTCAATTAATTAGCAGCGTTGACACAGTGACTGATCAAGACAACAACCCCACAAACTAAAGCGCCAATGTACTACTAGAAACCCTGCAAAATGAGGTCCCAACCAGGGTTAAAACTTTCGGAGGCAAAAAAAAAAATTCGTTCACCAGTGAAATGGACGAAATCCAAAATTTTGTTCGAAATTTCGGACGAAAAAAATCAATTTTTTGATGAAATTTAGCTAAAATCTGAAAAAATTTGAACAAATTTCAAATAGAGCCAAATTCGGCCAAAGTTTAGCCGAATAAAACACACTTTGTTGATCAGCGAAAGGGACGAAATTTCGTCCGAAATTCGAAATTTCGGATGAAATTTGTTTCCCTGGTCCCAACACTGTTACTACAGTAGCTTGGCTGGGAACAGCATCCTCCCAATTTATAGTGGTAGGCAGGGCATCACATTGGAATTGCATGTACACTCTGAAGGGGAAACTAAAGCATACTATTTGGGGCCATTAGTTCACTTGTCTGAAGATGATCACTAGCTGCTGAATAATGCCATAGTTTTATTCTTGATCTCAGCTAGACATTGCTCACTGTTGGTTGTAGTTGAGTGATGTGTTAGATGTACACGTACATCATCCTCTTGGCCTGTTTAGGTCAATGAATCTGTCCTCTATCACAGGACAGAGTCATTGCCTTAATGTCATGTCTGGTTGATTGATGCTACCCATACCCTAGCTAGCTTAATGCATTTTAGTGCCTTAACTGATTGTTGTACAATGCGAGACTAGATCCGATTCTTTTAACTTATAGCTTCTTCTAAACAAATAAATAGGATAATTTCCTGACGCCTTTCATAACTAGCATAAACATTGTCTTTAGTTTCTCGATTGCTAGTAGCAGAAGATTTGATTTAGAGAAGTACTATAAAACATTCAATTATTTTTCAAGGTAAAAATAGTCAGATGATCTGGGACGTTAGATCTTTATTTAACGGATCTACTCATATAAGCACCCCTCTAGAAAAATATCTCATATAAGCACCCTCTCCAAAAAAAGATCTGGAGCGTTGGATCACCATCCAACTTTCTAAAATTTAACTATTTTTTCCTTAAAAATAGTCGAATGTTGTATAGACACTCCTTTTGATTAATTAGCTTGTTGATTGGAGGGTTAATTACCATGTCGGCTTCAGTCAATTAATAATTTTCCCGCCGTTAATTGCTGGGGAATGCAGTGTCTGAGCTGGGGCCGGAGGACTCGGGGCGCAACATCGTGGAGATCATCTTCAAGTCGAGCTGGCAGAAGCGGGACCGTCCGATCTGCCAGATCGACCGCATCCTCAAGGTGCACAGCACGCCGCGCACCATCGCGCGCTTCGAGGCCTACCGCGACGCCGTGCGCTCCCGCTGCCGCGCCGCCGCCGCGCGCGCCGCCGCCGACGGCAACGAGCTGCTCCGCTTCCACTCCGCCGGCCTCGCCTGCGCGCTCGGCCTCAATGGCTCCACCTCGCTCTGCGCCGACTCGTCGTCGACCGCGACTCCTAGTCCTAACGGCGGAGCAACCGCCTGTGGCGCGTGCGGCGTGTGCGCGGCGATCCGGCACGGGTTCGCGCCGTGGGTCGGCTCGCACCCGCTCGGCGTGCGCACCACGGCTAGCAGCGGCCGCGCGCACGGCTTCAGCGCAGCGGCGCCGGTGCAGGCCGCAAACGCGGAGTGCCGGGCCATGCTCGTGTGCCGCGTCATCGCCGGTAGGGTCAGACCGGACGGTGACCCCTCAGCGGCGGCGGGGGAGGAGGAGGGGCCGTTCGACTCGGTGGCCGGTGACGACGCGGCCAGCAGCGTGTACGGGAATCTCGAGGAGCTCTTTGTGGCCAACCCGAGGGCCATACTGCCATGCTTCGTCGTCATCTACCGTGTGCTTGATTGAACGAATCAATCACCTTATTTCTTGGGAGTGACTATTATCAAGACGACTAAAATTTTTTTTATCTCTCAGTCATTTAAAGTTGTACTCTCAATCAACTAAAATTACATTTGTTTTTTTTGAAAGGGGCTGTAATTTTAGTTGATTGAGAGTGTAACTTGAAATGACTGAGAGACAAAAAAATTTCAGTCGTCTTGGCAATAGCAAAACCGTTATTTCTTTTACGTACACAATTGTACCCATGCATATATATATGTAACCCATGCATGTATACTGATGAGGATGGATTAGTAGAACATTGGCATCGTGATTACGTGGGGAAGAACGCTTGATCTTTTTTATTGCTCAACAGCAGATGGACATAAGCTAGTTACTGTAACATAAGCCATAAACTACGAGCAAAGTCCTATCTACAGTCTATTCACATAGTCAACCGCTTACATATGGGTCCCAACAAATAATTCTCCACCTTTTCCTATTGAGGATAAACCATTAGAAGTGTTTATAGCACGAAAACACTGCATATTTTTAGTAAAATAATTAAGCTAGTCACTTGAATTATATTAGTAATGGTCCAATCGATGATATCCGGATAAAAATGCAATCTAATTAATTGATTACTGTGTCAAATCCTTGTTTGTTTAATTATGAAAGGAGCCCCTTTGATAATGAATTGATGTGACACAGTAACCAAGTTTGATATTGACAACTAATTTAGCCTCCGATGGAAGGATATATATCGTGTTGAGTATGTGCCACGTGATCTTAAATCTTAATCGACCCACTGTTAGATATATTAATTAGAACTATTTAGTTGAGAAGTTCATGAAGCTGTTGACTATGAATATTATGAGCAAATGTTCTTTTATTAGGCTCAAGTAGCACGCCTACAACAGAGACATGAGACTAGATACCCAAACCACATGTCCAACAAGTGGCGGAGCCAGGATTTGGTTACGTCCTAGACTCAGTGGTGAAATGATCTAAGTTATCTGGGTTGTACCATGAAAATATTACCCAGACTAAACTGAATTTACCCGGGCTATATACTAGATATTTTTCACACCTCGTACTGAAGCCTATCCTGTCTGAGGTGTGGATCCGCCCCTGTGTCCAAGGATATTGGTGGCAAATGGAACCATGTGCATTATGTCCACTTGATGCAATTTTGACAATATTACCTGTGGCAGCATGTTAATTTGGTCATGCATATGCAGGCATACTCTACATATACAGTAGTAATTAACTAGAGTAGTATCAAGACTAAGCATTTTATGGATTAATTGGGTCTTCAGCTCTACATAGTATAGTAGTATTATTGTAATTTTCGTCATATTATTCTCTTGAATTAATATGACGAAAATTACAATAATACTAAGGCAACGTTCAATATGGCTTAAATTTTACACTATTCATAATTTCGTTTTTTTCGAATTTTGACTTTTTTAAGCTGGAGTGTGGGGCCCAATTTTTAAATTTAATTATGCACATGCACTGATGGCTCGACCCCCCTGCGAGTCACCTGCTCCTTGTCCGAGTCATTACTTCGGCCGTACAGGCGTACGTACTGTCCGACATCACTCGCATCAGTATAGACTCGTGCGTACGTGCGTCCGTACGGCACGCATGCAGCTAGCAGATCAGATCGATCCCAGATGGTATGGTGATCATGCATGGCTGTCCGTGCATAATACTTCTTCTGATTTAAAATGTAAAGGATATGGTTTTTTCAGTGCTATTTTCAAATATATGGTTTTTTTCGAAAGCTGCTTTTTGATTTTTTTCTACATTAACTAGTTTTTTAACGGAATGTCTTTTTAAAATAGAGTCTACAAGTTGATTGTCATACACACTGTAGCGACTTCATTTATATCGACTAAAACCACACGTGTGTTTCTGTTACTCCGTACTCTCTCTCTCACGAACAGCCCAAAAATCATAAACCGCAACTATAAGGTATAACCGAAGCAAAAAAAGAACATGCCCATATAATAATCTCCGTGGGTGATCAAAATATGGGCATCTTCTTTTCAGTTTATAAAAGCTATTTTCGGTTTTTCTACAGTAATTAGCTTTCAAATGAAGTGCCTTTTTAAGACGGGATCTATAAGTTGATTGTAATATATATTGTAGCGACTTCATTTATATCGACCAAAACTACACGTGGGTTTCTGTTACTCTGTACTCACTCTGATGAACAGCTAAAATACATAAGTTGTAGTTTAAATAATAGACTCTACATCGTATATAAAGAAACGAAGGGAGCACGTACAAATCACAAACCATGCATGGCATGGTGAGACAGCAATTTATCACCATAATACTAACCACATGTATTACCCTGGGAGACAGCAAGATGTCATGGACATGACTCACCAACCAGTACTACAAAAGAGGCTATACTGGACGGGTACATCACAGACAGTTCATACAGAACCATATGTGTTTAAACTATCACAGACGGTTTATAATAGCAACCGTCTGTGATAATCGAGAAAACACAGACGGTTCGTGTTAATAACCGTCTGTGAAATTTCACAGACGGCTCTTAATATGAACCATCTGTGGTAATCGAGACAACACAAACGGTTCATGTTAATAACCGTCTGTGGTAATCGATCGATCACCTTTGTGGTATGAACTACAGAAACTATACTGAGACGAAACAAAATGTCTGTGTGCATTTTCGTTAATCCATGAAACGAAATCTAGATATGTAGACAACTCGAGAATTTTTATGGAAGCGTTTCCAATGATGTGTTAAAAGCCCGTCTAGAATGCGAGAATTTGTTTTCTAATTCATACTAGAATTAGACTGTTTTTTTATAAAAATTTCTGTGAAATTTTATTTTAATTTTTGCACTCCAAAGAGAGCTTAATATATCTAAACCGTACAGGGATGCAAGTAGAGCGGAATGGACCGACTCATCCCAGCTATTTTGCTTTAATTACTGCTGCTGCTTGTGCTAGTACTATACGCATGTTTTTGCCACTTCAAGGCGTTGACTTCTAGGCTTCTCTCTCTCTAGATCCATGTCGCATACCAAGTGAAGAAGATGAAACAAGATGCCGTTTTGGAGTGAGGTGTAGCCTCGCTGCTGGCTTCAGATCTGAAGACACTGCACATCGCTTGGAAACATCTCTGGCCTTCTTTTATGGTTTTACTAGCTGAATGTTTGTCGGATGCCTTCTTTTATGTTTTTACTTAGCTAAATGTCTATCCATTGCTACGAATGAAAAAAACATTACAATACATGCTTTAAACCTCCAATTGATTTATTACTAAATTGTTAGAGAAATGTACATATAAGCATAATACAAGTTGTAGAGTTGACGAACAGCTTTATGATAAAAGATGACGATCGACTGAGCTAGAAGACCGTCGACAAAGATGACGTAGTATGACACCGGATGGCGTGGGCAATGGCGTCGCACAGAGAGTGCTAGTTGGCGCTCGATATGGCATGGGCCGGTTGGCGCAAGTCAGAGTCGAGATGTGAAATAAAGTTGAGGCGACTTAAAATCGTCAAGTTGAGAGTACTGAAATCTCCTGGTACAATTGTACTGAAATCTCCTGGTACGATTGTACTGAAATCCACTAAGGAGCTCGTTTCGGTTCCAAGTTTTGGTTTTAGTTCACTATTTCTTAATTTTATCTTTATCTGGTTTTCTAGCTTTTTAGGCTTTTTTGCCTTTTTCCCTATCGCTGAGCGTAGCCTTAAGAGTACATATGTAGTCTAGGAATCAGAATCTCAAACGGAGAAGAAAATTGAATCAGGGTGAAATGCACCAGCCGATGTCACGTCTCATATGGCGATTTGGTTTCAGCTTCTGATTTTTGTTCACTATTTCTTAATTTTATTTTTTTTACGCCAGAGATTTGGTTTCAGCTTCTGATTACGCCAGAGATTTCTAGATTTCTTGACCGCCTTGATGCTGTCTGACATTGACTTGGTGCCGCCGTCGTCTCGATCACAACATGCGATGCCCGGAGGCTGTCCCCGAGTGAGATTGCTCACCTAAGGGGCAGCGGATAGGAAGTGAAATTTAGTTTTTACCATTTATTATAAAACATAAGATAAAAATAGATGATTGAAAGAATGAAAAGACTCGTATTTAATATAAAAACTCCTTGCAGAAAAAATCACAAAAATATGAAGACAGAAATCACTATATAAAAAAAAGATTACAAGTATGAAGAACTTCGACGTATCTAAATTGTACAACTACAGGAGTACGTATCTAAGTCATAAAAAAGAAAAATTGTTGAGGGCAGTACGCCGCAACGGTGATGCCACAGGTTGTATCTGGGTAGCCACCCACAATGCCTTTCAATGAAGAAGAGGTGACAGAGCATCACCTTTGTGCCACGATGGTGATATCGCATTAGACACTCTTATGACAATTACGCCAAGAGGATCCGAAGAATGCCACAGCAACATGACGATTACACCAGAGATTTCTAGATTTATATTTAATATAAAAACTCCTTGCAGAAAAAACTACGAATACATAAAGACGGAAATCACTTTATGATCTGGGACTAGTGCAGTAATACACAGAGAGTTCAGATTCAGAAATCCTGTCTCGACAGTTTGGAATGTGAACTGTCTATGGTAACGCTTAAAAATGTGCACCCTACTCCCGCTTGTTGGCTTTATGTGCAGCGCGGTGTACAATTCCTTGATACCTAAACTCAATCTCTTCTAAACTATCCTCTCCCTCATCTTCTTCACCAGATTTCTCAATAATGATATATAGTATTCTTTTGATCTCTTTCATCTCATCTATCCGTTATGAGTTCTTCGGCCGCAACCTTACACAGGTGACCAACAACTTACATATGGAGCAGCTCATCTGCTCATGTCCTGCTCTCCTTCCTCGAGTTGGTTCCATCTGTCAGCTAGATCTCATCACCGCCGTCGACGGGGGTGTTTTCTTGCCGCTCAGGAAAGGGAAACCGCCCTCAACCTCATTCTTCTTTTCAATGTGCGCAAAGTGGAAGAAACTCTTGTGGCAGTGGAGAGACACACGGATAACCTTGTTGATCAAGCAAAAGCAGCTGATTATGAGGAAGCTTATCATGCCATCCTCTTTGAGATTATGGGCCATGCTAATAATTTGCCTAGTCTAGAGGAGGAAATGGAGAGGGCAAGGACAATTTTCATGGTATTCGAGAACTCAGTCCCTGATCCTCTAACTCCAAAAGTAGAAGAGGAAGCATATGAAACCTAGAAGACCAAGATCTAGAAATATCTTTTTTTGGACTTTTGTAATAAATTTAACTTGAATTTATCTTTTGTAAAAGTGACTGGTCACACTTGTCTATTCCAGCTGATCGATCAGTAGCTTCTGTAGTTCATATGACAAAGGACAAAACACAAACGATTCTATTTAAAAGCCATCTGTGATAATTGCAGACATTACAGATGATTTTAATTTGAACCATCTGTAATAATTCACAGACGGTTCTTAACAAGAATCGTCCGTGATATTACGTCTTCACAGACGGTTTTGGGGAACCGTCTTTGATATGATGTCTAATATTAGGCTTTTTGTAGTAGTGGCATGGTGTGTGCCATCTTGTCACATTCATCTTGTCTTCAACATGAACGGTGAAAGCTAAAGTGCTACATTATTAGTCTAGAACATCATCCCTTACACAAGCAAAGGGAACATGGCCTGCAATCTTCTATCATGTATACACTGCAAACGCGCAAATGTGTACTTTTTTAACTGCAAGTCTAGCCATGGTAGATTGGTAGCTTTGTTTCAGACTCTCAGAGACTAGAGTACGAGGTGAGTCTTGAGCTACTTGGGCTTTTCGAGTCATTAGTTCAAGTACACACATGCAGATACAAGATGCTTGACCGAATGACGCTATCTTTGTTCTTGCATGCAACTATTGCTAATTGCATGCCCATGTTCTTCCACTCTGGTGGTTTGAGTTTAACAGATATAATAGCAGCTCTAAACTTTATGACCTTTCTAACATCAAGAAAGGCACACTTGTCATTTCCACACTCTCCGGTAGACTCTTAGTATCTATACAAATATGCAACGTACAATACGATCCCATTCCGGATATGATTACATTTGGCAAGCACACATATATACCACAAGACTAGTATATTGTATATATGTTGTTACTTTTCGCTCGAAATATTTACGTGCCTATATTTTTACACAACTATTCAATTTAACTAGTTTTTAACGAGATGAGTACAAAAGGAATGAAGATGATGACGGCCACTACCATCATTACCGTCGCCTCCGCCGTCTATAGTCACTTAGGGTTAGGCTTCGGCCAGCACGGCACGACACCGATATAATGGACTTTGGGCCATGCCTAGGTCTGATCGAAAGTGAGACAAACCGGCACATCATGGCACGATAGAGCGGGGTGGCCGGGCTGAGCAGTATGATATGATACGGCCCGAAGCACGCTGGGTCCATACTGTGCCGGCTCATATTCCACGTCTAGATGTGGTGCCATTGACGGAGGATATCCGCCATTAATGGCGCCGCTCGAGAGGCTGCTCGAGCTCGACAATCTTCTAACTTGCTAGGATTAGCAAATCGTCGGGTCGTTATTGGCCGGCAAATTTGGCCAATGCACGCTTCGATCACTTTGTTGACGTTTGCTGAAAACACGCTGCATAATCTTGATTTGGATCAGGACACAATGCAATTATGGTTATTTGTCAGAATACGCTCTGGCTAGGAAAATAACAAATTTTCAAATTTTAGGAGAGATTTGATTTGATTGCGGACGAGGTGCGATCGATACACCATTTTCAAATTTTAGGAGAGATTTGATTTCAAATTTTAGGAGAGATTTTATTTTAGGAGAGAATAAAGTGGAGGGCTCACGAACTAGCAAGCACATTGGACTTAACTAACCATGCATACACATGTGATGAACTCGACAAGTTGAGCTAAATTTTTACACGTACGACACCACATCGATCAAACGCATGCACCCACCCACCCCACTAACCAACAAACTCACACTATCACACACGCATATATAATACTAGTTAGAGATCTGTATATTACAACGAAGTTATAAAAATGGTGAGACGGAACTTACTGCTTGATCAACTTCACATATTAAACATTGGAGAGCAAGCGACAGAGAGAAGGGTGGCCAGAATGTGCGAGGAGATAGAGAAAATGGTTGGGGTGGGCGGTTGTATCCTGAAAGAGAGAGGGAGGAGAGAGATGAATGATCTAGATCAAATCGGATGGCTGTAAAGAGGAGAGAGGAGAACGCATGAACGATCACCTTCTCTTTATATAATAGTAGAGATACGACAAAAACCAAAAAGGAGAAGAGAACATTTAATTTACGTCTAACTACGATTCACATGGCATGGCACATGCAGCAGATGCGTGCAAGGGTGACGTCGCGGAGGTCACGCCCACGGCGGCCGGGGCGGCACCGCCGCCGGCCGCTGATCGCTTCAAGAACTCGATGCAATCGTCCACCGCCTCGCTCCGGTACGAGTCCGGGTACGTCGTCGGCGACGGGCTCATGCGCGCCGCCGTGGAGGTGCTGCTCGCGGGTCTAGACGACGGCGCCGCCACCGTCCTTGGTGCCTGCTGCTGCAGGGCGCCCCTCGACGTCGACTTGGCCGACAGCATCGCGAGCCGGAGCAAGACGTCCCGGAGGCGGTCCAGCACCGATACCGGAGTAGTGGAGCCTGCCGTGCCGGCCGAGGCACCGCGGCGTGGACGCCGCTCGCCGCCGGCACGGAGCCTTGGGATGCATGTGATCGTGTCTGCCTTCAGGCTCTCGGCCTGCTGGAACCTCTCCTCCATTAATTTGCTCGCGAGCTCGAGCTTGTGCTACCTACTCCTCTTGCTTTCTCACTAGCTCTTGGTGTGGTTGTTAGCTCACTGTCGTATCAAGCTTCATGGGCTTTATATACAAACAAGAGCTGGCCGTTTGGTGATCTTGATTCTTCTTGTGCCGGTCTGCAGAGCACTGGATTTTATAAAAGATTCACATGCATCCCAAAGTACTCTTATTCCCAGGGAGACCAGCACCGTCACATTTCGCCGTTGTATTGATTGATTTCACACGTATTAGTCAAGGTTGTCTATTCTATACCATATTATAAAGATGGGAGCAACTATTGCCAAGGCGACTGAAATTTTTTTGTCTTTCAGTCACTTGAAGTTGTACTCTCAATCAACTAAAATTGCAGTTGTTCTTTTTGGAGGGGGCTGCAATTTTAGTTGATTGAGAGTGCAACTAAATGTAAATTTAGTTGCACTCGAATCAGTGAAGTTGCGTTATTTTTTAGGGGCTGCAATTTTAGTTGATTGAGAGTGCAACTTCAAGTGACCGAGACAAAAATTTTCATCGCTTAACAATAGAAAACCGTATAAAGATATGTTCAGTCAAACTTTTAAATTTGTGTTGGTAAATTTTTACGCAAAAGTACTTCCAAGCTAATATATATCTAACTGTTAGACCATGTGGATGATTGTGAATAAAGTGATGATGAATAATTGATATTTGGATTGCTTTGGATTTTACGTTTGTGATAGTTTCAGTCTATCATAGTCGAATGTTTCGAGTTTAAGTGGTTTCGATTTGGTCCGAGTGGTTTTGATTGCTCCGAGTGGTTTTGGTCTGCTCCGAGTGGTTTCAGTCGGGTCCGAGTAGTATCGGACGGCATTTGAGAAGCTCTAGTGTATCGGACGGAATTCGACTTAGGGATGACTTTCGAGTTGCATAAGACATCGGACAGCTTTCAAGTTACATCAGGACATCGGACGGTTTTCAAATTGCATCAGGGCATTGGATGACGTTCGAGTGGATTGGTAAATCGGATGACGTTCGAGTGGCATTAGAGGATCGCACGGCTAAACAACCATTGCAGACTTCAACCACGTCCGATTTCGACCATGTCCTACTTTGACCACATCTAGCTTCAACCATGATAGAATGACTACGGTAGGTAATTGGTAGGCTTCGACCTTAAAGAATGATGGCCCAGCTGGTGTTTACGACCACTTAGAGTCGTTTACAACCATATTGTCTGTTGGTTTCGACCACAATGATGGTTACGACCGCGCTGATGTTTATGATCACGTTGTCTATCTGTGATGACCACGCTAATGGTTACGGTCGGAGGTTGTCTACAGTAACCGATCGAAGGCTTCATGGTCTATACTCGTAGACTTTATGGTCAGTACGAGTGTCTTAACTCTTGCTATCTTCGAGTACTTCGAGTACTCTTGTTAGGCCAATGATAGGACTGGCTGGCGGTGGTTGATGAACAGTGTTCGAAGGAACGATACTCATAGTCGGAAGGATTCGGTACTTGGTAGCGGGTGTCGGTGGTACTCGGAACTTGGTGATTGATGATACAATGATTGGTTGGTAGTCATATTCATAGTGATCGATACTCGGTAGTAGGTACTCGATGGTTCTGGTCGGTAGTGATACTTGTTATGCCCGAGTATTTTGAGCAAAGCGATGGTAATTGCTGAGTACTTGAGGTTTTTGAGTATTTGTTGAACTAGCGGTCGTATTAAGTGATCTAAGGCTGATTTGTGGAAAGTAATGGAATATGAGGTCGTGGTTGACCTGGTTGGTTAAGGTTGTATTTATACGTGTGTGTGCTAATGATGATCAAGTTGTGAAGAACTTGTATCGGAAAAATATTTCTTTGGTTTTACATATTCAGGTAAGCATGGAGACGATCATGGTCAGTGACGAGAAGAATCAGGACTAAGATGGGGAGACTGAGATCTAGACGGTTGAGAATGTCACACAAGATAGTCAGGCTAACGCTGGAGTACATGGAGATCAAAGGTAGCGATGCGTGGAGAAGCTACGGGTAGTAGGGTCTTGGAGGCTTCTAGACAGAGTTTGATGATATGAGACGAAGCTACGGGAGGTGTGTTCCTGGAGGCTTTGTCATGTGGAGAGTTCGGAGTTGTGGGTGGAGTCCATAACTGAGAAGGTCGAGAGATTGAGTAAAACCCGTGTTTGAAAGGGTTTCGGGTCCCTTGATTTGAGGGAGAGATAAGACTTCGTATTTATGTTTGAGTCGAACACGGTTTAGGACTCTACCATATAAAAGCAGGTAGAGGTTAAGGGTTTTAGCGGAAAGTTTCTGAGGAACCTTTTTGTGCTAGGGTTTTAGCGATGCTTGTGAGGGCACTTTGTAAATCCACAGAATTTCGGAATAAATAACATCTTGAATCAGTCTAGTTTGTGATTTTTGGTGATTGCTTTTTGGGCGAAGCGTACGACTACGTGCAAAGCTGAGCATCAAGTGTTCGTTCGAGCGTTCAAATTCTTCATCGACTATGTAGAGATTTTAAGAAGTGAATGCAATCATTCACACCCTTTAATTGCGTCATACGATCCTACACTAACTTCCAAGCAAATACATATATTTTATAGTTTTCACTGGCATATTATAAAAGAAGATCAAATGTGTGCATCAGAGATCAGGTGAATGGAATGTATTTAGAAACAGACCGAGTAAATGATTATCCTTTGTTATTTGCTAGCAAGCACTGGTGGTGTATGTTTTCCAAAAAAGTAATGACAACATATGAGGGACATGTATGCTTCCATACACATCTCTAAAAATATTAGAGAGTAGAAAACATAAGCCAAGTAAAACAGGGAGGATTTGCCACTTAGGCAAAGAACTCAAAACCAGATGGAACTGTACTGACCACAACAAAATAAAACAAGATTACATAGATTATGGTTAGTTGTTGCCTTTTTGGATGATTTGATTTAAACAATCAGAGGACATATCTATATAGACCCTACAAGAGATATATACTAGCGAACAATTTGTTCTGAGAACAAGCTCATGCATGTTGTGAGACTATGTAGATATCACCTCATGATGTGTGATGAGTATTTTACTTGGTTGTACAAATGTTATCAAAGTCTAAGTTTAGTTCTAAAAGTTGCACTTTTTAGAGTTACTGTCTTTCAAGGGCGATCTGACCGGCTGAGGTTGGCGATCTGACCAGCTGAGGTTGGTAGTCTGACCGCTGGTCTGGTGTGACCAGACTCTAGTTGGCAGTCTGACCGCCAATGCAGTATGTAGTTTGTGGTTGCTTTTTTTTTCTAGAGAACGTGTTTTGGATTTGGGAACGTGTAGTTAGACCGGTGTGGTCCGACTGCCATGATGAGAGTATCAGACTAGCTTGTCGAGGGCAGACATGTCTAAGGTGTTCAAAGAGTTTCGGAGAGGCCAAATTTATCTGGGATACCCAAGACAAGTTTGCGGTGTTGGTGAAAATGGGAATGAATATGAAAGTGGTTTGAGTATGAGCACAGCATGGGCACCATTGTTTGGTTGTAGTATGTTGTATGATGTATTATTTTGACTAAAGTGAGTTAAGTACATAAAATTGTCCTCGATATAGTTGCTTGATCTTTGGATGTGCAGATGGCTTGGAGAACATCAGCGGTTTACGACAACTGACCAGGACTATGCGAGAGAGTTAAGGTCCGAGCGGTCGTGTAAATCCATGTAAGGCTACATGGCTCAAGCGGAAGTACATAAAAGACAATAATCGTGAAGAGGCAAGTTGATACATGTGGTCTGCCAAATGACGAGGCCGATACACGTAGAAACAATTCGGGGGATTCCGAATGCATAAAGATATGATGGCTAGTCATTAGGCATTACAATCTATGTGTCAAATAATGTAGAGATGTTTTGATGTGAAGGTAAAGGCTATTGGCTTATCAATTGTGTCAATTGATGATTTTGTGTATTGTGCGGTGCTACGTTACGATTTGCTTATTGTTGTTGTTACTTGTAGGACTCTAGAGCTAGGTCATGGTGAGGCTGACAAGATGGGGAATAAGCAAGCAGAGCTTAGGTCCAGAGCAGTCAATAGATTGAGACTAAGTTAGGGGAGCTGAAGTCTAAAATTATCAAGGTGCCACTGGAAGATGATTGAGGCTAATGGAGTTGTTAGAAGCTAGAAAGACAAGGAGCCAAAGTGCGAGCTACTAGTGGTGGACATGATGGACAACGACAAGGTGGATCGGAGCTAAACTTAGGGAAAAACTAAGGTTCAGAATAGTCAGAAAAGCCGAGTGCCATCATGGTGTATGGAGAGGCATATGGCGTGCCAAGTGATTTGGGTCCGTTTGTAAGCGAGGATGATTCCGTGGGATTCGGAAACGTGAGAGGATTGACAGTAAGTCACTAAGCCACATGGAGTCGAAGATGAAGCACAGGGTTGCTTTAAGACGAAGGAAGGAAGAAGCTTCGTAGAAGGTGGTTTAGGGGCAAAACATTCTTTTTCCAAAACTAGAAAGTTGAGGCTTGATCAAACCACAGCATGAGAATATGCAAGAGAGGTGGTTTTGGTTAAGGATGTACTAAAAATGTTAAGTAGATCAAGTGTTGATTCGCTAGCAAGTTAATGGTTGTGTCTGCTTTTAGAAACGTGCATGTGTGAGTGTAAAACCTGGTATGGTATTGGGTTAACAAGTTATCCCATGTATGTGGATGAAACGAGCCTCCATATATAAGAAGGGAGAGGTATTGGCTTAGGAAAAAAGTTTTTGGAGAATCTTGTGCTAAGCCAAGTTGAGGAGATTAGATTGTTTGGAGAAAGCTCTTAAGAGATAAGTTGTGGCTCTTGTGCTTAAGCTTTTTATTATCCTTAGTCTTATGAGTGGCTAGGGAGTAGCTATAAATATTCATCTCTAAGTATCATAGATACCTAAAATTCGTATAAGTCTTTCTCATCTTTACTCAAACGTTGACATCTTGATTTGGCTTGGGTATTTATGTTTCCTTCTCCCCTCTTGATCTTACTGTGAACCATGATAAGTAGGAGGTCAAAGATGAGTCTAGTTGATTAATCTTCACCCATCTAGATCTCTCATATAACAAGATTCAATATCAAGTCCGGTTTGGCTTGTTCTTGGCTCAAATTTGGGTTTTCGTGGTCAAAATAGTTTTATCCCGAATTCATATCTATATTAGTTTGCTATGACATGTAGGAGTAGGTATGGATCATCCTCTTGATTAGAAACCAATTCGAGTAAGAATTAATTTGGATTTTAGGGGTTTTGGTGGTTTTGAGGCCTAGATTTGCGTTTTTTCAATTTAATGAATCGGGTCCAAAAACCTTGTGATTCTTGATTGGTTTAGGTTTTTAATGCCTTGTACAAATCTCATCCAAATTTTGGAGATGTTTAAATGAGATTTGAATAAGTTCTTAAGGTTAGAGTTTTGACTCGAGAGATTTTAAAGTTTGGGAATAGGAGAGCGGTCAGACTGGCTCCAAACCTGCGGTCAGACCAGCCATTGGTTATTTGGCCTCTGTTTTGTATTTGTTTCTGTTGTGCATCTGATTTTATTAGTTTTTTTATAGCTAATTGGGTGAACAAACGAAAGAAAATTGTTTTGCTGAAATTGAAAAGGAGGCCAAAATCATTCACTCCCCTGATATCCGCTGTCGGTCCTACTCATGTGATGCAAGAGGGCCAAATCCAGAGAGCAACTACTGCCCTATTTGGAGGATTTGATTCTTCGTCCTCGTTTGAACCCCCCCAATTATCAGACCGACGACCCAATTAACTAACCATCAAATGCGACTCTTAATTTAAGCACCTGCAGATGAAACTATCTAATTCTGTATTTGTGGTAGCGATTCCCCAAATCTAAAAAGCGGGGCAGATTCAACGATTAGCAAAATAATTTATTAATAAAATGACTACGGTTCTAAACACCTCGTGGAGTCGATTCAAGCCATTGGAGCTAGCCGACGCGAGCTATTAGAGGGTAGACTCTTGGAACATTAAGGTGCGTTCTTTTTAATTTTTAATTTATAATTTTTTCAAATGAATATATATGATATTTTTTTTTGTTCTTTTGAAGTAGCTTATCAGAATAATCTCTTTGAAACGACTTATCAGCATTCAATTCGTTCGTATAAACGCTCGTGTTAGAGTCAAAAGCTATCAGACACAGCCATAAACCTTTAACTATAGCCGAAAAGAACACACAGTAAAGGGGAAAGGATGCACAGTAAAAAATTGAAAAATAGGATATTTTAATAGTGGTACTTAACATGCAATCTAACAATCAGGTGTATGTATCATCTCTAAAGGGAATAAGGCCCTGTTCTTTTTGGCTGCGGTTTTTGGCTTTTGGCTGAAATTTTTGAATTTTGGCTGTTTACGGTACAGATTACGGAGAGACCAATACTCATTTACGATTTTGGCTGGTGCAGATGTTAGGCTTTTAACGTGTACTACGTTTAACTTGTAGACCCAGTCTTGAGAAAATACTCCGTTTGAAAGTTAGGTACTGTAGCAAAAATCAAAAGCCGTTCGACTTGTCACCTGCCAAACAGGCTCTAAGTTGCTAACCGTCACAAGAATTTAGTAGTATTTCAAATGATGTACTCCGTTTACATAGTCCCTTTTTATAGCCGACAGCTAAAACATTCCCATTCTACGTACTCCTCAAAGAATCATGAATTATGTTTCTCATAAAATAATGATAGGTATGTATAGAGCATACCTATCATTTTTGTATGCACTTGTGTATATATATGATTTTCATTGTATTTTGTATTTTTACTATATCTCTGTTCTAGTTATATATAATTTTAGATTGTAAAAGATAGTTCGATTTATATTTAGTTTATTTATTATTTGTTGGTTATATCCCACTAGCTCTCTCTTGAAATTTGATTCTGGATCCATCACGGCATGGATCTCCTACTGTAGTGACAGCGAGCTGTGTTGTGCTATTATCCAGTTGATTCATCAGAGCTTGCCAATGCGACGATTGGCCGTGAGACCAGTACTTATTTACGATTTTAGCAATTTCTTATTAAGATCAGTAGACGATTCTAGGAAAAAAACACAAAACGAACTACTTGGGGCTGATTATGATGAGATTCCTGGCGCAGCACCGCTTGAGACCAACTGATTATAAACTTTTTTCGTACTTCCGGAAGTACATACTTCCACCACTGTAAGAGACGGTTAACAGATTTACGTGGAGTGAAAATGGGCCGTCGCAAGAAAAACCGTACTGATTACTGACACGGCACTCTGTGCGTAGTGTTTTATATGTGTATTGAATTGTTGCTAAATGTCTTTGATCATTCTATGAGCGAATGTTCTACAACTCAATTGACCAGCTTATGTTTCCAGTTAGCATTAGAGATGGCAATGGGTACCCGAAACCTGATACCTGGTGGGTTTTTACTCTATTATAGCATAGATCTAAGTCAATTTTCTAACCTATGGGTCTCTTAATGGACAAAAAGCCCAACACATCTCGGGTCTGTCTGGTTCGAATACATTCATATACTACACAAACCCGTAAACCCATGGGTAATATAAACCCGATCCATAGGAGTTATAAACCCAGGCTCCCAGCCTCCCAGGTAAACCAGCCCAGCCCATTAGTCAAGTACAAGGAGTAGTTGATGTCTCTCCTTTTGGTTTTAATTGAGTTGTGAACTGTGAACTTGTAATGATATGCTATGCCAGTGAACTATGAACTGAGAATTGATGGAGTGAACTAGTGATGTGCATTGTGGATTTGTTGTTGCTTGTTTCATGCATAGTAGCATATAAATTGAACTTATTGTTGACTTGCTAAATACTGCACTGTCTCCAATCTGCACAGCTGTTGTCGGGCACATGCGACCCGTCGGTACCCGTTACCCGAGTGGGCATAGGTCTAGGCAAAAATTTGCACCCGTCATAGGCATAGGTTTTTTAACGAATACGTTCAATTTTTATAGGCACGAGTTTGAGATAGCAAACCCAGCGGTTATGAGTACACTCATAACGAGCATGTTATGAGTACACTCCAAATGCTTTGTTCAGAGGAGCGCTAATTAAGCTAGCTAACGAGCATGTGTCTTCGCTAGCTGTTAGCTAGCTAGTGGATCGGATTAATACCTAAAAGGTCATTATTAATTAGGAAATGTGATCGACAGTAGCAGTGCAGAGCACCACACCAAATTATTAATGGCAACAAGAGCTACTAATCAAATGTGCTCGTCAAATCCCGAAAATCACTACTGAAAATCCATACGAATTGCCCACCTATATTTAACTAGTGGAAATCGGACTATGATTGTCATCAGCTAGAGAACCGATGTGCCACGTCGATTGAACGAATTTTTTTTGTACGAATAAACCTTTTTTTATTCGAAAATACAGAAGTATACCTGCGGGAAATATTTTTACAAAAATAGACTCTCGTCGCCAAACGGAGGGACGACTTGAGCTAATCGATGTACTCCCGGGCGACTGCAATGAGTCGCTTTCCAATTGAGCTACTGGAGTGAAGTCGCCCAATGGGTGGGCGACTGGAATGGAGTCGCCTAATAGGGAGGCGACTATCCGTGAGTTTTTAGAGTTTTGTCAATTTTGTAGTTTTAAACTGGTAAAAAATCTGGTGTAGTTATAATAAAGGTTTATGTTCACTGTATGTTGTAGGTGCGTAAAAATTATTGTGAAATTTTTTTTAAGAACGAATGACTGTAGAACGATCGATACATACAGTGGTAAGTGATATTTTGATTTTACCGGGAATTAGTGTACATCTGGTGTAGTTTTAATAAAGGTTTATGTTCACTGTATGTTGTAGGCTTAGACTTCTTGCTCTTATCTTGTGATTTCAGGATAGCTGTTTCTTATCTCACTAGGTTGAGCTCACTCACTTCTTCTAGGTTCTAGCGAGGCTTGGGCCACCCTCGGGTGAGACAGTGCGTGTTTGCTCTCTAGTGTGTGTTTTACTCGGCAATGTTGTCCCGAGTCATATGGGGTAGATAAGAGTTAGTCTGAGTCATTAGTATTCTCTATCTTATCTATGCTTTAAGAACTGTCTTTCTTGATTTATTTGCCAGCTCTTTCTTTTATTGCTTTGGTTCAGGGGGAGTTCATTTGGGAACTTCTAGATCTTAATATTGATATAACTCAACTTGAACTAAAAGTTGCATCTCAAGTTAAGGGGGAGCTGGATTTTCTTCATTTGTTTTGTAATATAACTTAATGGAGCCTCGATCATTATCCACTTATGACACATTTTCATTATATTGCATCTTGCCATGATTTGTGCTCCATTGCTAATTTGATCATGACTTTATATGTGTAGTAAAGTCTTTGCCATGATAGGTTAATTAAAATGCTAAATTTGACCTAATTCATGTCATATTCATATTTGAGACTAGTCAGCTTTGTGTTATCTTTTTTTGGTTCATGCCATGTCAAATAGGCTGAGTTGAGTCTTGAATAATTGTTGAGCAATAGATTGAGCTATATTAGTTTCTTGATGACACATAAGTTAGTGCAATCTATTAAAAGCAAAAAGATCTCTTTTGTGCGAAAAAACTGATCTCACCAATTCCTTCTCATGAGACGGCTTGCCATTGCACAAGGCATGAACTCAGGGGAGATTTGGATGACCAAGATCATCTTCTTAAGCTCATTGCTTGAAGTGGTCGCATAAGGCTTGAGGTCTAGCACATGACTAAACAACAAAAAAAATGGTTGGAAACAATCATATGATTTCTAAAGTCAAAGTTTGTCAATTGTGCTCAATTGCTAAAAGGTTCAATGTACTCCAACAATTGTATCATTTTTGAACTAGTAGCACTCTAGTTGACTCAACACTAGCTTCTCGGTTCCATTTAGCTTATTGACATGGCCTTTCTCATTTCTGAATACCTCTTGCTAGACTAAAATCATGTTTGACTTGATGTGCTACGCAATTCAACTAAAAATTCAGATTATACCTTAATTGACTTAGCTTTTCTTTACATACATGGTCATGATCTTGATAGCATACTTGTATATTATGGCTTGGTGTAATATATTTTGGTCATTTTGGATAATTCTCATGGCTCTAAATGCTTAGATTAATCAACTCAGCCATTTCATCCATCATAATGACTTTTTCTCCTTCTTGCATTCTTGATGCGTTTATTGCCAAAAGAGGGAGAATAGTGGTAGAAAAAGCCACTTTGGGAGCCTTGAGGAAAACTTGTTCTTTCTTTTGCTCCTTCTGTCGACATGGTCATTAGCTTCATTCTGTTTTTATGGACCATGTTAGACTCTTCAAACTCATATATATATATATATATATATATATATGATGGTGGTTATGAGTACACTCCAAATGCTTTGTTCAAGGGAGCGCTAATTAAGGTAGCTAACGAGCATATGTGTCTTCGCTAGCTGTTAGCTAGTGGATCGGAATAATACCTAAAAGGTCATTATTACTTAGGAAATGTGATCGACAGTAGCAATGCAGACAAATTATTAATGGCAACAAGAGCTACTAATATGTGATGATAGTTTTTGATGATAGTTTGATTGTAGGTATATGCTGATTATATATATAAATCAGCAAAATATGTGATATAAATTTATTCAAAACTTTGAATTCGAGTATATTTTTTCAAACTTATACGTTTTATTTGAATTGTTATAGATGAGTATATACCCTAAAACTGATATTTTCAAAAAATATACCCGACTTCAGATGGAATTGATGCATTTAAAATCATGGTACCCCATTTCAGCGCAGGTATAAAATAAGCGTGCGCCCCTCACTGACCCAACTAGCCAACTGCTCTACCATCACACCTATAGATAGTTACTAGCGTTTGTTAATTATGGTAAAGTTACTATCGAATGTATATTAAGTTATTATCTGTAATGCATGAAGTTACTTACAGTTATCATCCACAATTCATGAAGTTACTGTCGTGTGTGAGTGAAGTTACCGCCAAACACATGTAGAGTTATTGGCCGTTTGTAACACTATAAAACTGACAGTCACTCTACATGTATTTGACAGTAACTTCACACACACATAATAGTAACTTTACATGACATGATTTTCGTAGCGTCAAAACATATTCAATATGGATCTTGTTTTGTTACACTAGTAATTTCGAACACAATTGTGAAACTGATCACAGATTAGACTTTTGTGAAAGAGTTATTGTATTTTTTAGCTTGTAAATAAAATAAAAAATCACAAGTGCATTTATTCTCTTTCTCTCTCCTCCTGCATGCATGCATGCATGTAAGCTTCGCGCCGGAAAGTTACTACCTATTGTGAGAAAAGTTACTGCCAATTCTGAGAAAAGTTATTACCGACTGTATACTGTGAGCGTTTGACAGTAACTTTACTCGCTACCGATGTTAACTTCATTCAGAAATGACACTAACTTTACACCCGCACCTTGGTTATCATCAATTTACAAGCTAGTTATTATCAATTCGTGCGTTCAGTCAGTGACCCGCGCGTAGGTCCATATATGGTGTTGGTGACTGAATCATGTGTTGGTGACGTATCAACATGAGAGATACATCCTTTTGCATGTATGGTGATACTCCATTGCTCAGAAACGAAAGCACATATTTCGTATACTTGTTCATCTGAGGATGCTTGCTTCTATTAAGTTTCAAATTTGATACCATCTATTGTTGAATGATGATACATATATACTCCTTTTTAATAGCCATATACTCATGTGCTCCCACGGTCCTTGAAGAATACTACTAATTTGATTGAAACATACTACTTTTTTAACCCTCCAACATAGCATACTTATTAGATTTAGATGTGACGAGGATATAATAATTCTCAAATTATTATGTCATTATATTTTTTGAATATATCTCTTATCGATAAGGGAGGGGTTTCACAGGACAATCGTAAGTCTTTCTACGATCACTCCTCAGTCGTAAGTTTTTCTATGACTACTCCTCAGTTGTAAGCTTTTCTACAACCACATAGTCGTAAGTTGTCATATGACCACCTTGTGGTCGTGGACCTTCCTACGACCAATCTATCTTCGACTGGCTTGTCTACTACCTACTATATCATAGGTCCGTCTGATAAGGTGGTTAGAATGTGCGTTTATTCTTAATAACCGTACATAATCTCTCTCTGATAACAACCACCGTACGACGAACGGGCCATCACATCTCTCTGACAATAACTCCCATCGGACGGTTATCCCCCCGAAGCGTTAAGGCGTCTTTTGACACGAGACAACGGCCGCCTCTTCGGCAACTATATAAAAGTTGACGTCGAAGAGAGGAGAGAGGCAGAAGACAATGGAAGTAGTGCAAGACTTTCCGCATTACTTTCTTTCTCTATTGTAATCAATTCTCTGAGCAATAGCCACACATGAAGTAGGGTTGTTATTCTACTATGAAAAGATCCAACCTGTATAAAAATTCCCATGTCACTACTCTGTGTGATCGTAGTCCAGGTCTTCAAGAATTCCCCCGAATCCAAAAAATCATACTAAGATCGGTATCAAAACACTAAAAGTTGGCGTCGTCCATGGGAAAACTTCTTCCAAGACTCTAATTTTCTTGTTGGCAAGTTTTCTTCCTTCTGATATCCTCATGGCAGGAGAGTGGAACAAGAAGAACTGGTTTGACCTACCTGATTAAGCAGATCTTGACATAGATGTCTGCTACCACAACAAGGCTAGGTGGTGTCCCTTTCATAAAAGAGAAGGACACGATCTTCGCAATTGTCAAGTTTTTCAACAAAAATTCGAGGACTACTACTCTGGCTAGGGACCACTCCCCATGATCCAAGAACCAGGACAAGCGAGTGGTCGGAAGTGGTCGGACGATGACGAGGTGATGCCGTTCTAGGATCCGAAGCACACCATCGAGCACATTTATGGAGGATCCTTGGCATACAAGTCAAAACAAACAGTATAAAGCTATCAAATGTGAGGTAAACTCCATTTACCCTCCCATTGTCAATTATCCTCTGAAGTAGTCGGAAGTCACTATCTTTTTTGAGAATAGTGACTGTTTGATCCCTTCGACTCAACCAGGTCAGTTTCTGATCATGGTCGAGCCCTACATCAACAACTATCAAGTGAATTGAGTGTTGATCGATGGTAGTAATTCTTTAAATATCTTGTTTGCAGGTGCTCTGGACAAGATGCAAGTTCCTAATACCAGAATAAAATCTATAAGACACTCATTTCATGGGATCGTACCAGGGTCTTCGGCCAGACCAATTGGTCAAGTTTTTCTGCCTGTGTACATGCAGGCTAGAGGTGAAAGAAAGATACTGCAAGTGGGCCACACTCGGCTGTGAGAGAGAGAGAGAGGGTGAGGAGAGCTGAGATGTTTAAGCAAAAGTTAGACACATCAGATAAGCTCAAATGATTATAAAAATTTTGTGTAGACTCTTGACATAGAGCGGATGATTATATATATTTTTTGGAGTTTTATCTTCTCTTGATTTTTTTAGAAAAATCTGAGAAGATTTCTAGTTGAATTTAAATATATTTTCTTGATTTAGATAATTTCAGAACTTGCTTTGATATTTTTTTTTGTGCCAAAATTATACTCGTGGCTTTTAGGGTGGTCTCTACCATAAGTTTTCACATACCAATTTTTAATCATCTTTTTAGTATTTATAACGTGGTCTTAATTTTTTTTATTTGTATTACATGCACTTTTGATTTTTGAAATTTAAACTTTAAAGAAACTCTAATAAAAGCCAAGGGAGCAAAAAGGCATTGAAAAAGTTTAAAATTTTTCTAATTTTTGTATGTCCTATAATTCGGGATGTTACAACTACGGTAAGCATTTCAAATTTTGCCTGGGCGGTTCTGCTAATCTCTAATATATCGGTTATATATGCATGCATGCAGTGATTAAAAAAAAGGAAAAAACAAATACTTAAACTTCACGTAGCTTTTATTGGATATCCGCTAGAGGATGAGGATCGATCAAGTCTATACTCATCTACGCTGGTCGGATTAGGAAGTATGTGCTCTCGAGAGTACCAACCGGTTCTTTTTCTTTGAAACTGATGGCTTTGATTTTTACTATAGTATTTAATTTTTAAATAGAGTATTTTTTTAAGATCGGATCTACAAGTTAAACAATCTACACGTTAAAAACCCAACATCTATACCAACCAAAATCGCAAGTGAGTATCCGTCTCTTCGTAATCTATACTATAAACAACTAAAATTTAAAATTTTAGTCAAAAGTCATAAGCCGCAGACGCATCCAACCAGCGCAGGTAAAGTCCATATATTAATTAATCACGCAACAATTTTTTTAGATATGAGCTACGCGTGGCATCTGTAACCGAACGACAGCCAAGATTACTAAAGTCACTTTGCCAAGCGCAAGTTGCCAAGATTACTAAAGAGATTAGCAAAAATTACTCTTTTATATCTTTCGCGCGATTAAGAAATTTTCATCTGTGCCCAAGAAAATTGATTATCCACTTACAGGTCTACATACATAATTAATCTATCCTATGATATGTAGGCACATAGCTAGCTCATGCATCATTTAATTACCTAGCTAAAACTAATCATTGCCACAATCACATGAACAAAAGGAAGTCGTTGTTTTGCAGAACATATATACTCTCTTTCGTGTTAAATAAGCTTTATCTGTGCTAATAGCAAGTTTTCCTATCCTAAAGAAAGGATATATATGTTAATTACAACCTGTAGTTTTCGTAGGAGAAGTAAAGGATATGGTAATTGCAAATTAAGGAGCTAATTAAGGGCCCTTAGTGATGATTAGTGCACATGGAAACTCGTACCTTCAAGCCTTAAAATTTCCAAAAAAGACACACCCATGCATCCCCTCATCAAAATTGTTCTGGCCCATCACCACCACACCATCAACGATACATTAACTAAGCACCAATAGTCGGCACTTATACATTATAGGTATATTCTTTTTGGCTGCGGCTTGTGACTTTTGGCTGCGGTTTGTGACTTTTGGGCTGTTTGCATGAGAGATTACAGAGTAGCAGAAATTCACGTGCGATTTTTGCTGATATAAATAAAGTCAGTAAAGTATGTACTACAATTAACTAGTAGACCTTATCTTGAAAAAATACTCTATTTAGAAGCTAGTTACTGTAGAAAAGCCGAAAAACAGCTTTTAGAAGCTGAAAAGAACAGGGCCATAGACCTGTTCTTTTTGGCTAAAGCTTATGGTTTATGACTGCGGCTTGTGACTTTTGGGCTGTTCGTGCGAGAGATTACAGAGTAGCAGAAACTCACATGCGATTTTTGCTGATATAAATGAAGTCAGTACAGTATATAGTTATGTACTACAATTAACTAGTAGACCGTATCTTAAAAAGATATTCCGTTTAAAAACTAGTTACTATAAAAAAAACTAAAAAACAGTTTTTAGAAGCTGAAAAGAACATGCCCTATGACCATCAGTGAACACTTGCAGTACGTAGCTAGCATCGATCCTTAGCTTGCAATTAACACAAATAGTACTGCATGATCAGATCACCACAATTAAGCCACACACCATCCTTGATTAGTTTAGTGCCCAACACTTGCATCTAGCCAGCAACCAAAGTAGCATCGAGAA
The DNA here is from genome assembly GCA_036346245.1 of Bonia amplexicaulis. Taxonomy (NCBI): domain Eukaryota; kingdom Viridiplantae; phylum Streptophyta; class Magnoliopsida; order Poales; family Poaceae; genus Bonia; species Bonia amplexicaulis. Next base: position 445,998 of record CM070744.1, read on the forward strand.
GGAAGGAATGCCTAGGCTGCAAGCAAAGAGCTTCAGGAGGAAAGCGGCGGCGGCGGCAGCATCTCACCACGGCAAGGCGCATCACGGCAGGCCGAGGTGGCCGTCCAGGCTCGTGGACGGCCTCAGGAAGATGCTCGTCGGGCTCTTCTCCCTCCCGCCGCGGCCGCCGACGGTGACCTTCTCCGTCGACGAGCGTTGCCATCACGGCGGCGGCGGCGGGGGCGACGTCGCGCCGAAGCGGTCGTGGAGCTCGAACCTGCACCCGCTGAACGCGCACTACGACGAGGCCATCGCCGACTGCGTCGAGTTCTTCAACACGTCGGCCAGGGTGGACGTCAGGTCAAGGCCGCAGCTTTGATCGATCCACTAGTAATTAGCACCTCTTAATCTATCTAGTTTACTAGCTAGTAGTACTGCTATATATAATCGATTAATAGTCGATGGAAAATTTGACACACATACGAGTACGTGTTCTTAATTATGAAAGTTTATTGATCACTGTCATGTATAAACTCGCGCCAAGACTCGCTTAGGTACAAATACTATAAGGTTCAAGATCCAACGGCGACGAAACCCTTGTACGCATGCATCGGACGGATGGGATTGATCAAAAGGAGGGGCGCGGCTTGAGCGCCGAGTCGTCGTGGCAGCTGCTGTTCTTCTTCTTCCTCATGAAGAGCGCGCCGACCAGCGGGATCAGCGGCTTCTTCTTCTTCTTCCTCCCCTCCTCCTCCGCCGCCTTCGCCTTCTCGTGCCCGGCCGACATCTGCCTCTGGAACCGCACCTCGCGGTACTGCGGCTGCGCGGGGGCGCGCTGCTGCAGCTCCATCACCACGTCCGGCAGCGGCGCCGGCGGGGCCACGCTGTACGCGGCCGTCGGCGGGTCCGCGAACGTCACGTACCTCTTCTTCTGGAACTCGCCGGCGGCGGCGTTCACCGTGGCGTTGTTGTTGGTGGTGAGCGCGCTCGGCGGCGGGCTCTGCTGCTGCTCCTCGATCTCGACGAACTTGAGGTCCTCCACCTGCAGGTCGATCACCTTGGCGGCCGCCTCCTCGTCGCGCGCCTTGAGACTCTTCAGCTCCCTCATGGCGCTGCTCAGCTCCTCCTGGAGGGACTGGATGCACCCCGCCATCTTCTGTTTCTCCCCGCGCTCCTTCTCCAGCTCCTGCTTCGCCTCCTCCAGCTCCGTCGACGTGACAACATGCACGTGGCGCGGCGCGGCGGCCACCGCGCCGGCGGCTAATGGGTGGTTAATGATTGGTCTCGTTGCCGCCGCTCGATTCTGTGCGATCGACGAGGGAAATAAGGATATATTCAAGGATCGGAAGAAAATTTTACTCCATTCTAAGTGAGAATAACATGCGTACTATCAATTTGGCCATACATGGAAAATGTAGTAATTAATTAACAGTATTTTCAAAATAAAAGACTATATATGAATTCCATATCTATGAAAGTGTAGGAATTAATATTTCAAAAGAAATAACTCTATATGAATTAATTAATAGTATTTCAAAACAAAATCTATATGTGAATTCCATATGTATGAAAGTGCAGGAATTAATATTTCAAAAGAAATACACACACATATATATGAATTGTTGCTACTTGCTATTACGATTTGTACGCTACAATTTCTAGCATTTTCGTGTTATTCTTAATTAACAGCTGAGGTCGCCTGTCATCGGTTGACCACAAACTATTAGGATGTTTTGTTTTCGAGTTTTGGCACACGCCACCTATTGTCGGTGTTTAGTACATAGATGTGTATATATAATAGATGCTACTATAGGCCTGTTCGGCGCGGATGCGGTTTATGGTTTTTGGTTGAATTTTTTGAATTTTTGCTGTTTACAACAGAGATTACGGAGAGATAGATACTCGCTTGCGATTTTAGTTAATACAGATGTCAGGCTTTTAACGTGTACTACAATTAACTTGTAGACCCCGTCTTGAGAACATACCCCATTTGAAAGTTAAGTACTGTAGCAAAAACCAAAAACCGCTAACTTCGGAGGAAAAGAACATACCCTATATAGTATAGTCGCAAAAATATTAGGATATATACATATAAATGAATAAAGACTAGTGCATGCATGGCTTTCTCTACCTGCAGTGATCATTAGGAACCTTCTTATTACAGTACTAATAATATTCATTAATATATATAAAATGGAGGTTCTAGGCAGCTTCGGAGTAGTGCACCTTTTGTAGCTAGCTCCCTTAATTCACGTGGAAGGAACATGGGCCTGTTGTTTTTGGCTACAGCTTATAATTTTTGGCTAAAATTTTTAAATTTTAGCTGTTTACGGTACAGATTACGGAAAGATCGATACTTATTTGCGATTTTGGCTGGTACAGATGTTAAGCTTTTAACGTGTACTACGTTTAACTTGTAGATCCCGTCTTGAGAAAATACTCTGTTTAAAAGTTAGGTACTATAGCGGCTACGAAAAGCCGAACGGCTTCTTGCCTGCCGAACACCCCCCATATCTTACCAGTCTTGATGCATACACTTTGCAATTCGATTCCATCTAACTACTACTTTAATCAAAAGAGATCGAAATTAACTCTGTAAACCAAGTAGATCAAAGAAGCTAGCTAGGCTGCTTTTTTGGCACATATTTTTCTTGGTTTGGAAGAAAGGAATAGCTGGCTAGCTAGCTCACTTTTTATCCCCCTGATTTGAATATTTCAACTGAAGAACTAGTAAGACAAACATGTAGCTATCTCCAGATTAATCACTCCAATGATCATAAATTAAATCTTTTCATAATAAACAGGAGCATAGTAACCGAAAGCTAGCTCTTTTATCGATAGTGTGTGTCTAAAACATGCATATATATATATATATATATATATATATATATATATATATATATATATATATATATATATATATATATATATATATATTGTCAGATTTAATTGTTCATATTGGACCGAGACATGTTCGTGAACATGAATTTGTATCGAACACGTACTGATTAACAAGCCGTACTGCGTGCGTACCTCGGAGGTTCGCCGCCCGGCGTGGAGCTCCCCGGCGAGAACCCTCTCGCCGAAGAGGACGACGGCCTCCTTCACCGACCGGAACGGCGCCCTCGTGTCGATCTCCGCCCGCCCCACGACCACAACATCGCCGCCGCCGCCGTCCATTTGCTTGCTTGCACAGGCCAACCGGCCGGTCGATCGACTCGGTCTTCGATCAGCTAGCTCTAGCTCTGGCAGACTCGATGGATGCGAGAGATCAGTGATCAACTCAAGAGAGCATACATTGAATCCAGATAGATAGATACATACGTACATGCATATATGTTGCGATCGGCTCAGGAGGAAGTGCGAATGTAGTTAGAGACGACGACGACGACGACGACGTTAGCTGAAGACAATATCGATCGCATGATGGCATGTAGGCCGGGTCTTGCATTTTTGGTATTGTGGCGGTGGTGGCCGGGTTCGTTGCTTCGCGTCCACTTCACTGTAATATTCCCGCCCTTGAGCCTGTTCCATCTCGTGGCTCTTGGTGAACGGTCCAGATCGATCCCACCGATCACTTCACTGTAACGTGTATATATATATATATATATATATATATATATATTGCATGCATGCGATGAGCCGCGATTTGGTTACATATCAGGTTCAGTGATGAAATGATCTAGGCTATTTAGGTTGGACCATGAAAATATCACCCGCACTAGATCGAATTTACTCGCCATCCACTTCACTGTAATATTCCCACCCCGAGCCTGTTTCATCTCGTGGCTCTTGGTGAACGGTCCAGATCGATTCCGCCGATCGCTTCACTGTAACGTATACAGTGGCAGAGCCAGGATTTGGTTACGTTCCAGACTTAACAGTGGAATTATATAGGCTATCTGAAATGGATCATGAAAATGTTACCTAGGCTGGTCTAAATTTACCAGGGCTATACGCTAGATATTTTTTCACACACCGAGCTGAAGTCTATCATGTATGAGATATGGCTTCGCCCCTGAACGTATATATATATATGCTTGCATGCCATAAAAACAATATGTACACATACATATTATATATATATGGAGGCGACGTGTTTTGGACGTGATAAGGGAGAGGGACGGGTCAGCAAACTTCACTCATCCTTGATCGGCCGTTGCAGCTAGCTAGGGGCTTTCGTGTGGCTATGCGTACATGCACGAGAGCCGTTCTGCCTGCCTCCACATAGAATGGAGTGATTCGTAAGGGTGCAACTAACTTATGTCCCGCTTAATCAAGTACAAGCTACTCCAAACATGTTGCACATATGCTGGCTATCTAGCTAGGTACATGGAGGCATGTCGTCGCTGTCACGACGACTCGAGAGGAAGAACAGGGCCGTTGGATCTCTAATCCAACGGTCTTAAATCTAGATAATTGTTAGGAAAAAAACATCTGGATGATGTCTAGATATATCCTAATTTAAAATGGATGCACACGTATACGTGTTAAGTGGGATATCGCGTATTCGTGCTTCGGAGATTTTGGAGTCTCTGATTAATTTTCTAGTATATGTAGAATATGCGTACTCGTGTGTATACGTATGATGTAAGTATGGTGTTCATAAGTTGTGTGTGTACCCCTAAAAAAGTTAACTCCAAGTGCACGTACATGGGCCGGGCTGGAGCTTCCACGCCCAATTCAATTAATCAATCTAGCTAGACCCTGACTCTGGCTCAAAACTGGCTATCAGGCCGAAGTTGCACACTAGGCCTACCCACTTCTCGGCTGGGCATGGTGGGCCCAAACATCTTAAAGTGGGCCTCTGCCTGCATGGAAGTTTTGTTCTCCTCTCGGTGGCTAGTACTGTAATAGATCGTCAGTCACTTGCCCAAAGCTTTTCTTTTTGTTTCTTCCTTCTAAGGATCTGTTTGGCAACGACTGATGATTATAACTTTTGGTTAAAATTTTTGAATTTTGGCTGTTTACGGTATAGATTACGAAGATAGAGATATTCACTTGTGATTTTGGATGGTACAGATGTTGTGCTTTTAACGTGTACATCGTTTAACTTGTAGATCCTGTCTAAAAAAAATACTCCGTCTGAAAGTTAGGTACTATAGTAAAAACCAAAATCCGTTAGTTTCGGAGGAAAAGAACAGGCTAATCACAGCTTCTTAGACAGTTTGTGTCTTTGCATGTATGGATATAATGGATTGGAATCTGCAAGGACGGGAAACAATTGGCTGCCTAGTTGTGTGTGTAAATCACATGGCCACATGGGATGGCATTAGAGATGGCAATGGGTACCCGAAACCCGATACCCGATGGGTTTTTACTCTATTAGGGCATGGGTCTGGGTCAATTTCCTAACCCATGGGTCTCTTAATGGGCAAAAAGCCCAACCCATCGGTCTCTGCCGGGTTCGGCACGCCCTATAGTACCCAAACCCGTAAACCCATGGGTAATATAAACCCGATCCATAGGAGTTATAAACTCACCTCCCGCCTCCCAGCAAACCAAATTGACCTATTAGTCAAGTACAAAGAGCGCTTGATGTCTCCTTTGGTTTTAACCGAGTTGTGAACTGTGAACTTGTAATGATATGCTATGCCAGTGAACTATGAACTGATAATTGATGGAGTGAACTAATGATGTGCATTGTGAATTTGTCGTTGTTTGTTTCATGCATAGTAGCATATAAATTGAACTTATTGTTGACTTGCTAAGCACGCACCGCTCGCAATCTGACAAATTGTTGTCGGGCACGGGCGACCGTGGTACCCGTTACCCAGTGGGCATGGGTCCGGCAAAATCTACACCCGTCACGGGCATGGGTTTTTAGTGGGCACGTCCAACTTTCATGGGCACGGGTTTAGGATAGCAAAACCCAGCGGGTTTGTGCCCGTTGCCATCTCTAGATGGCATCCACAACTTTTACGGTTGGTCGTTCTGCCCCTCCATGGCTGAGCCAGCCAGCCAGAACGAGGCAGCATGCCACGTCATGTGTGAAGCTTTGCACTTGACCCCTTTGGCATTCTGGGAATTAGGACAGCGATCACATGGTAATAAAAAAATATTATTTCATATTACCATATTATTTAGCAAGCATGTAATAGCAGAAGACTACCTACTAGGTGTAAAAATACATTTATGGTAGTAACAGCCAAGACGAAAGTCAATTTAAACGATAAATCCTAATTTTTTTCATTTTATAACTTTTTTTTGAGCAAATAAGCAGGATAGTTTCTTTTTAATTTTTTCAAGCGATTTATCGATTTATCAATATTTATTTTATTTCTATAAATACTTGTTTTAAAGATAAAAATTATCGGTCACAGTCGAAGAAAATAGCTCCAGATACCCCTAAACATAAAAAAGATTATGAAAAGTTATGCAGGGTTACTATTTTCATCATCAAACCTATCTTTTTGTTTCGCTTCTACCCTATAGAAAAACTCAAAGCACATGCCTGTTTTTTACCCCACAAACTAGCTGTTTTTGGCTTTTACTACAGTACCTAAATTTCAAATGGAGTATTTTCTCAAGACGAGGTCTACAAGTTAAACGATCTACACATTAAACCCAACATCTGTACCAACCAAAACTACAAGTGAGTATCTGTCTTTCCGTAATCTGTACCTAAACAACCAAAATTCAAAAAATTCAACTAAAAATCATAAATCGCAGCCGAAAAGAACATGCCCATAGCATTTCTTTTTCTGCCGAATGATATTTACAAGGACAAGAATAAAAAAAACTCGCACTACAAGGATAGAACATTAAAATCCTTGCCCAAAAAAAAAATGAAGAATCGGATCATTTCTTGCCACCTTCCTCGATCCCGTTGCTGATTTCGCTCCTGGCAGCTAGCTGCTCCTCCGCCTCGACATGTCCGCCGCCGTCGGGTCGCCGATCCCTTCCGCCTCCCTCGCGCAGCACCGGCCGAGGCGCGCCGCTGCTGTCCGGTGCTTCGCGGTGGCCGCGGCGGCGGCCACCGCGGACTTCCTGAACGACCTGAGGCTGCAGTGCGCGACGCCGCTCCCTGTGCTGCGGCGCGTGGCGGACGCCATGGAAGCCGACATGCACGCCGGGCTCGCCGCGGACGGCGCCGGCGAGCTCAAGATGATCCCCAGCTACGTCTACTCACTCCCCACTGGGTACCTAACTTAACCTCGTTGTTACTGATAGTGATTAGTAACGCGTATGTATGAGCTTTTCTTTAGCTTGAATTTATTATACCTCTTATTAATCGGAATTCCGATTGCTTTCTTGTTAAGATCGTCACTAAAATCAATTCAGTTCATAAATCAATCTTCTCTCGTGTCGTTGACTAATTTTTGCATCACAATTATTATACTGAAGGAATGAAACAGGGCTGTTCTATGCTCTGGACCTTGGAGGCACCAACTTTCGAGTGATGAGGGTACAATTGGGAGGAAAAGATAAGCGTGTTATCGACACCGAGTTCGAGCAAGTCTCAATCCCAAAAGAAATCATGCATGGTACAACAGAGGTAATTGGTTTTCATCAAAATATAATTGTCTTAAGCTTATTAATTCCATTAATGCTGTGCACACATGGATCCTGTATATAGTAGGGACATATATACGTTTCTGACAGCATGGTTATCTCGAAACAGGAGTTGTTTGATTTTATCGCAGCTGGGTTGTCGAAATTTGTAGCAAAGGAGAGTGATAAGTTTTGTCTTCCGCATGGAAGAAAGAGGGAGATAGGCTTTACATTCTCCTTTCCGGTGAAGCAGACTTCTATTGATTCTGGCATTCTGATTAAGTGGACAAAAGGTTTTGCTGTCTCTGGGACTGTAAGATTTTTCTTTTTTCCCTTATACATTGTTTCTGTACCATTACTTTTACGCCTCCATGATATGATAAAATGTGGCTTATTATTTATGCTTTTCACTTCTTCATTGATTCTCCTAGACTCTTAGTGTGTATGAACTGTTGACAATTGTTCCATCGGTATAAATATTTATCCAAACTAATGTGATAAATTCATCTAATGCTTCCTTTATATATCGTTGTTGAAACAAAGAACTGCAAGACCCAAAGACCTGCTAGAACCTTTTAATACCGCCAGGGTTAGAGTTTAAGAGCCAGCAAATTGCGTTCCTTTTTCAGTTAAATTTATGCTAATAGCAAGCAATATGCTGCTCTGGACAGGCTGGGAAAGATGTGGTTGCTTGTTTAAATGCTGCAATGGAGAGACAGGGGCTTGACATGCGTGTTTCTGCCCTGGTAAGCAAGCCGCAAGCCTCCATATTCGCAAAGCGTATGGTATCTCCAAATACAGATACAGAATTCAGAAAAAGAAAATTTGTGCTATGGTGTTTATGGGCTAGAACATGCTTAAAGAGGCATCCTTTCCATAGGAAATTTAATTGAGTAAAATTGCACATAACAGGTAAATGATACTGTCGGAACCTTTGCCGGAGCACGTTATTGGGATGATGATGTGATGGTCGCGGTGATTTTAGGTACTGGCACAAATGCATGCTACATTGAGCGAATCGATGCTATCTCAAAGCTACAAAACGTTATGCCTGGAGCAGGAAACACGGTTTGATACTTTGTTATAACTGGACACCTTCTTTTATTTACTTATTAAAATAAAAATACATTATGCAAATCATTTGAATAATGTTTTAAAAAAAATTAGTGAAGTTATGAAAATTTCCAGATTCAAGTTTCTGTATTGCCACTGCAGATTATCAATACTGAGTGGGGAGCTTTCTCAGACGGTCTTCCGTTAACTGAATTTGACAGAGACATGGATGATGAGAGCATAAATCCTGGTGAGCAGGTAAAAACATGTTAATTTGTTATACTTTCATTTTAGTTCGTTTGTTTGTTTTGATGTCATTTTGTCTGCAATATCTCCAGATATTCGAGAAGACAATTTCTGGGATGTACCTGGGTGAAATTGTTCGCAGAGTGCTGGTCAAGATGGCTAAAGTATCTGATCTGTTTGGTCGCTCATTCCCTGACAGGCTTGCCATGCCATTTGTTCTAAGGTAAGTTCTTTTATTCCGACTTCCAATTTTAAACTATTTACCTCATCACATGTCACATCATGTTCTATTATAACACAAAGTACAAATCAAATTACAGGACACCACATCTGTGTGCTATTCAGCAAGACAACTCTGATGATCTTGGAGAGGTCGAGTTAATCTTGAATAACATCATTGGTGTAAGTTACAAGCTTCTGTTTTTCAGACATATGGACTTATGTTTGGTTGGTGCCATATTTTTCCATCACCAAAAGTTGGCCATGAATTGGTTGCCCACCACAAGTTAGGAAAGTTTTGGCAATGAAATAAACTAAGATGCTAGTGGAAACAGAATATTGCCAAATTATTGGCATCAAACCAAATACATTGGCAAAGTTGGTCAATGCTATCAAGATTTGGCAACTACTGGCTTCAAACCAAACTAATCCAGTTCATATCCAAATGAGAAATTTTCTCTGTAAACCTCATTGACAGGTGCAGCAGTCTTCTATGGAGGCTAGGAGGGTTATTGTAGAAGTTAGTGATTGTATTGTAAGGAGAGGTGGCCGACTGGCTGGGGCTGGCATTGCAGGAATTCTTCAGAAGATTGAGAGCAACTCCAAGGGACCAATCTTTAGACGAAGAACTGTAGTTGCCATGGACGGTGGACTCTATGAGAACTACCTCAGTACAGGAAGTACATGAAGGAGGCTGTTGAAGAACTACTCGGCCGTGAGGAATCAAGCACATCATAGTTGAGCACACAAAGATGGCTCAGGGATTGGTGCAGCACTGTTGGCTGCCACAAACTCAAAATATGCACCTCAGGTCTCGATGCAGCGCTCACAAGGAACCTCGAAATAGTTCCTTTTTTTTTGTTCAGAATCATGGTGGCTTAATGTCTGTTGTTGTCCACTTTTCCTACTTTGCATTTTGGAGGAGAAGACACCGCACATTCGTCAGCTTGTATGCAAGAGTTCTATGCGCCTTCCAGCTTCCATGTTGTCAGTCTTGTATCCAGGCCAGTGATGGATGACCCTGTTTGATATCAAAGATTTTATGGCCTGTTACTTCCTTACTGGTGATTTCAGCCGGATGCTCATGCTTATTTTGTACAAGTTTCTGCTTTTGTAACCAAGAATATACTTGGTGAAGTTATGCTGTAAAGGACTTAATCTCAAACCAAGAAGGAAATTATGAATGAATATGTAGATAGTGAAATAGTCTAGGAATGAAAAGGAGTGTCATTATATATAAGGGGCCTGTTTGGAATGTAGGGAATTTACAGGAATTCTGTAAATATAACAGCATCAGAGACATCTACCAAGACTTCGGATCATAGGTTAATAAGTAGGGTATTACTTGATTTGGAAATTTGGGGGTATTACTTGATTTGGAAATTTGGGGGTGTTACTTCATGAGGATGTGTAGTACTAGTGCTTGATCTCCATATCATGGTTGTTAATTGATCTTGCATGTATTTCTTGTTCTCGTAGCTAATTAAACCAATGGGTGTGCACATGGAGTCCAAAGTGAGGTTATGAACTGCTTTGTTTTTGTCAGGATCCAAATATGTAAATCTAGATCTTCTGTGTATATTGCACTAGTCTAAAATCATACTAGTGCACGCAGTGGCAATATTGATGTAGTATCATCCATACATAGTGATAAATAACTAAATAATATATTTAAATAAGAAATAGTGGTTTTGACCTTAGGGTCTAAATTACATTTATTATGCTTTATAGGGCTTATCACTAATGAAATAAACTTGCAGTAGAAATCAAAGATAACTCTAGTGGAATAAACCCATCTCATGCCACAGGCTATGGATTGGGGTGCTCGACCTAGCGATCAATCTCCTTCGCAATATCCCTCCTTGAAGAGCGATGATGATTCCTTTCCTCCAGCAACGGAGTTATGATGACAGCTATGATGGCAGCAAGGGTGAGTACAGGAAGTACTCAATAAGTTGTGCACACAGAATACAATATATAGATGCAATGCTTATTATGAAGGAAATGACTATCCTGACTTGTTTTGTATAAAGCTAATTTGACTTGTAAATACAATAAATAGTCTGAAAGCATGATTTAGTAAAATAGTAATCTAAAGCTATTACTACCGGAAGGATTCCGGCCGCGCGAGGAGGCCACGTCGCCCGCGCCAACCCTCCGCGCGGCGCGTGGCGACGGGTTTTGCGTTTTTTGCGAAAAAGTTCCTGCGTTTTTTTGAAATTACGTACAGGTCCTTGGTTCTCGCGAAAAGGTCCCTAGAATTTTTTTAAGCTCCTCCGTTTTACAGGATAGCCCCCCGCATTTTTTGAAATCACGCAGGGGTCCAGTTTTTTTGTGCCTAGGTCCTTTTTATTTACGTACGCCCTTCCTGGCCCCTGCTTTTTCGAAAACCCTTCGCCTCCGAAATTACGTATCCGTCCTCGATTTTTTTTTAAAAAAACTTCGTCTCACGAGTTTTCGTCTCTTTTATTTCGGTCCACACGGTGTCTAGCGCGGCGTAACGCCGCGCTTATGTGGCTAGTGGGAAACAGGCCACGCTGCTCTTCGTTGCTTTGCACCCCACCGCCCTCCACGTGTCCCCTTCAACAGTCGCTCACCAGTGCGCCATGTGTCCCATCTGTCCACGTGTTCGTAGGAAGGCATGGACGCGGGTAACCTTACATTAGTGACTTCGCACATGCCGGAACAACGTGGTCCGGCCAGCTAGCTCAGCCAGCAACGGCAGCAAGAGAAATACCACTGGACACGACAAAACTAGCTCTTGTACAGTCGACCGATCTTCCCCTTGTTCATCTGTTCTGTGAAGGCGGTCAAGCTACGGCAAGCCGGCAAGGCATGAGGATTTGAGAACGTATCGTGTGGATGTAATCAGCTGTAGTGCTTAGCACGGAAATCATTTTCGGGATTTCTTGGTGTATCCCGAAAAAAAGCCCATTTTAACTCGTTTTGAATTTTCCAACCCATCAATCATCCAGCCCATCGAATCTTCATAGCTTGTCCCATTGGTCCGGCCAAGCTTATCTCTCTCTCAATACCGGTCTCTCTCTCTCTCTCCCGATCCTGTCGCCCGTCCTAGCTCTATACCGGCAAGGGAGAGGGAGCGGCGGTGATGACAAGGGATGGGGGGAGGCACTGACGGCAAGGGAAGGGAGGAGGTGGCGCTGTTGTGGCCTTCGGCGCCAGCAAGGGACTCTAGGGTTAAGTTTGAAGGACTCTAGGGTCAATGTCTACGATGTAAGAGCGGTCAAGTTAAGATAAGGGGAGAGAGTTAAGTGTGTGGATATCGCACCGCTGTAAAAACCGTTTTAACCCTCCGGGGCTGAGCCTCGAACTCACTCTCAAAGTTCACAGTTCACTCACCACCGGCAAAACCGAGCAGCAAAGGCTGCCGTGTTGTGCGCTCCGGCCGAGCAGAGGTGCCCTATTCTCTCTCCTCTTGATTAGTACTTTGTTACTTGCTGTCAGCGAAGCGTGAACATTTAGCAAGTTAAGCCTTCGTGCTTTAACATTCCTTCATAAACTTGACCTATCTAGAAATCACTTCAGTGGCCAGCTGCCTGCTCTCAACCATCTCCACAGACTTCAGGTTCTTAATCTGACCAGGAATTCACTACAAGGGAATATTCCAGATACGCTTACAAATTGCTCTAACCTATTGAAGCTAGATCTCTCTAATAACATGCTAGAGGGCGCCATTCCTCCGAAAATAGGTTTCCTTTCCAATCTAGCTATGTTAACCCTTAACCAGAATAATCTCTCTGGAAGCATACCGCCAAACCTGAACAATATCACAAACCTGGAATCACTGCTTCTTGGATATAATCAACTCGAGGGAAGCATACCTGATGATCTCGGGCAATTGTCAAATCTTTGGTGGTTGTCCCTAGCAGTAAACAGTCTATCAGGTGAAATCCCACAAGGCCTCTATAATATGTCTTCTCTTCAAATACTAAGCTTGCATACGAATATGCTAGGGAAGGTATTGCCACCTAACATGGGTGATACCCTCCCTAAAATCCAAAACATTTTCTTGGGGAGCAACAAGCTTGAAGGTCTCATCCCAGCCTCGCTAGGCAATGCTTCATTGATACAAACTATTGGTTTAAATTCTAACAGCTTCCGTGGGCAAATACCGAGTTCTTTGGGAAAGCTTTCAAGCCTGCGTTTATTAAACCTTGGGTGGAACAAGCTTGAAGCAGGTGAAAGCTGGGAATTCCTATACGCCTTGAGTAACTGTAGTTTTCTACAGGTGCTCTCACTATCTAATAATCAGCTAACTGGGGTTATACCAAATTCCATTGGCAACCTACCCACCAGTCTTCAAACTCTATATTTGGGTGGAAATAACCTGTCTGAAGGGATGGTTCCCCCTGGTATAGGGAACCTTTCTGGCTTAATTGTGCTAGGACTAGATTTCAGCAATCTTACTGGTACAATTCCGTCCTCTATTAGTAACCTTACCAAGTTATCTAAGCTCTATCTAGGAAATAATGCATTTGAAGGTACAATTGTTGGTGATATGCTCTAGAGACAATCATGAGATAATTGTATCACTCTGTGTTTGTGAACTTATGAATAAATATGTTATTTGTTTCTTGGATGCGTTTTCATTATAAAGATTAGCAAGTACGTACGTGAGTTGTTGGTGGAGCTCTTTATTTATGTGATACCATTCTACAAGGATCTCTGGTCACGCATCACTGGTTGGGACTTTAGTGACCAAAAGACATGCATATTTATTGATTGATGACTATTTTTTACCGATTATAGATATGAAGATGTCGAATCAATAATGCGGGCCCTTGTTTGGTAACATGGTGTTCGATTGATCTACTTTGAAACATTGTTAAGATTGTTATATTTCTATGTGCCATCAGTTGGTCTTAAACAATGATGATGTATAATCCTTAAGATCAGAGATCAACTTGGTTTCATACATGTGTAATAGTACACTTAGGAATTGCTAAACACTACTCCATAACTGGTTAGTTATAAAGGTAGCTTTTGGGTATACTATGAAGTATGCAGAGGAATGTGACTAATTGAAGATGGGATTTGCCCCTCCTACATAACAGGAGAGATGTCGCTAGACCCCTCAATGTGGTCAGATAAAGGAAGTGCATGGTCATGTATTTAGGTCGAGCATTTAGTAATGATAAATAATTGACATTTGGGTTGCATTGAAATTTACGTTTGTGAAAGATTCGGTCGATGCACTTTTGTTGCTGGAGTATTCAGGATAGCAGGTCTAGTCGGCAGACATTGACCACGACAGTCGACCATGGCAGGTTGAGCACATCAAAATGACTACGGTAAATCGACCATGGCGGGTCAACCACGGTAGGCTTCAATCATTGCAAGATGACCACGGTAGGTCGACAATGACAGAACAACCAAGGCATATCGACCATAGCAGGCTTCGACCATGGCATTTCGACCATAGCATTTCAACCACGACATTTTGACTAAGGCATTTCGATCATGGCAGAACAACCACGGTAGGTAATCGTAGGCTTCGACCTCAAACAGTGAACCTGTCGCAAGCTACTGTGAACCGATCGGAGCTATTATGAACTGGTCGTAAGCTACAATGAACCGATCGAAGCTACAGTGTACCAGTCGTTTACTATAGGGAACTGGTCATAGGCAACCGTGAACTGGTCGTATGTAAAAGTGAATTGGTCGTATGCAACAGCGAACTGGTCATATGTTACAATGAACCGGTCGTAGGCTATAGTAAACCGATCATGAGCTACAGTGAATGGTTGAAGTCATAACCTTCTATTGGGATGGTCGATCAACAGACTATGACCACTGTCAGTAGTCGGAGGCATCAACTGCAATCGGTGATCAATAGAGTGAGCTACAATAACCAGTCAATAGTCATAGCTATAGTGCTTTGTCATAGCCATAGACTTCACAGTCTGTTGTAAAAGTTGTAGATTTCACAGTCTGTTGTTGTAGTCATAGACTTCGTGGACTATTGTCGTATTATTAGGCTTCACGATCTGTAGTCAAAGACTTTGTGATCAGTAGTCATAGACTTTACTGGTCAGTAGTCAAAGACTTTGTGATCGGTAGTCGTGGACTTTGCTGGTCGGTAGTTGAAGACTTTGTAATCCATAGTTGTAGACTTTGCTAGTAATAAATAACAAAGGTAACATTGTTGCACATAGCTCATACTTCACATTTTCACATAGCTTTTCCTTTCCAGTTTTGTTTATGAAAATCCATCCTCGTATGAAATCCTTGAGCATGTCCATGACCAATGACACGGCTATTCTAATAGTTACGAAGTATTTTTTCAAGATAGGGTCTACTAGTTAATTGTAGTACATACTTTGTCGACTCCATTTATATCGGCAAAATCGCACATGAGTTTCTCACTACTGTAATCTATCATACAAACAATTTAAAAGACACAAGTCAGCACCAAAAGCCACAAGCCACGACCAAAAAGAACAAGCCTCGAATTTACTCTGGCTGTCCACTTCATCGTAATATTCCCACCCCGAGCCTGTTTCATCTCGTGGCTCATGGTGGACGGTCCAGATCGATCCCGCCGATCACTTCACTGTAACGTATACAGTGGCGGAGCCAGAATTTGGTTACGTCCCGAGTTTAGCGGTGTAATGATCTAGGCTATCTGGAATGGATCATGAAAATGTTACCTAGGCTAAACTAAGTTTACCAGGGCTATACGCTAGATATTTTTTCACACACCGAGCTGAAGTCTACCCTGTCTGGGATATGGTTTCGCCCCTGAACGTATATATATATGCTTGCATGCCACAAAAACAATATGTGCACATACATATTATATATATATGGAGGCGACGTGTTTTGGACGTGATAAGGGAGAGGGACGGGTCAGCAAACTTCACCCTTGATATCGGTCGTTGCAGCTAGGGGCTTTCATGTGGCTATGCGTACATGCACGAGAGCCGTTCTGCCTGCCTCCACATAGAATGGAGTAATTCGTAAGGGTGCAACTAACTTATGTCCCGCTTAATCAAGTACAAGCTACTCCAAACATGTTGCACATATGCTGGCTATCTAGCTAGGTACATGGAGGCATGTCGTCGCTGTCACGACGACTCGAGAGGAAGAACAGGGGCCGTTGGACGGTCTTAAATCTAGATGATTGTTAGGAAAAAAAACATCTGAATGGTGTTTAGACACACCCTAATTTAAAATGGATGCACACGTATACGTGTTAGGTGGGATAGCGCGTATTCGTGCTTCGGAGATTTTGGAGTCTCTGGTTAATTTTCTAGTATATGTAGAATATGCGTACTCGTGTGTATACGTATGATGTAACTATGGTGTTCATAAGTTGTGTGTGTACCCCTAAAAAAGTTAACTCCAAGTGCACGTACATGGGCCGGGCTGGAGCTTCCACGCCCAATTCAATTAATCAATCTAGCTAGACCCTGACTGGCTCAAAACTGGCTATCAGGCCCAAGTTGCACACTAGGCCTACGTACTTCTCGGCTGGGCATGGTGGGCCCAAACATCTTAAAGTGGGCCGCTGCCTGCATGGAAGTTTTGTTTTCCTCTCGGTGGCTAGTACTGTAATAGATCGTCAGTCACTTGCCCAAATCTTTTCTTTTTGTTTCTTCCTTCTAAGGATCTGTTTGGCAACGACTATTGATTATAACTTTTGGTTAAAATTTTTAAATTTTAGCTGTTTACGATACAGATTACAGAGATAGAGATATTCACTTGTGATTTTAGATGGTACAGATATTAGACTTTTAATGTGTACATCGTTTAATTTGTACACCCCGTCTTGAGAAAATACTCCGTTTAAAAGTTATGTACTATAGTAAAAACCAAAATCCGTTAGTTTCAGAGGAAAAGAACAGACTAATCACATCTTCTTAGACAGTTTGTGTCTTTGCATGTATGGATATAATGGATTGGAATCTGCAAGGACGGGAAACAATTGGCTGCCTGGTTGTATATGTAATCACATGGCCACATGGGATGGCATCCACAGCTTTTACGGTTGGTCGTTCTGCCCCTCCATGGCTGAGCCAGCCAGCCAGAACGAGGCAGCATGCCATGTCATGTGTGAAGCTTTGCACTTGACCCCTTCGGCATTCTGGGAATTAGGACAGCGATCACATGGTAATAAAAAAATATTATTTCATATTACCATATTATTTAGCAAGCATGTAATAGCAGAAGACTACCTACTAGGTGTAAAAATACATTTATGGTAGTAACAGCCAAGAATTGGTGTAGTGGCGTAGCTGACTCACGGTTGAGTGAGGTTTGTTCGGGCTGTTTCTGGCCTGTTCGGCAAATCAAAAACCGGTTGACTTTTGTTTTTTGTTATAGTACTTAACTTTCAAACGAAATTTTTTTTCAAGACGGGATTTACAAATTAAACGATCTACACGTTAAAAGTTTAACATTTGTACCAGCCAAAATCGTAAGTGAGTATCTGTCTCTCCGTAATCTATACCGTAAACAGCCAAAATTCAAAAATTTCAACCAAAAACCACAAGCCATAGCCAAAAAGAACAGACCCTCCATCAAGACGAAAGTCAACTTAAACGATAAATCCTATTTTTTTTCATTTTATAACTTTTTTGAACAAATAAGCAGGATAGTCTCTTTTTAATTTTTTAAAACGACTTATCGATTTATCAACATTCGTTTTATTTCCACAAATACTCGTTTTAAAGATAAAAATCATAGGTCGTAGTCGAAAAAAAATAGCTCCAAATACCCCCAAACATAAAAAAATGAACCTGAAAGGTTATGCAGGGTTACTATTTTCATCATCAAACCTATCTTTTTGTTTCGCTTCTACTCTGTAGAAAAAAACAAAGCTTCGTTCTTTTTCTGCAGAATGATATTTACAAGGACAAGAATCTAAAAAACTGGCACTACAAGGATAGAACATTAAAATCCTTGCCAAAAAAAACATGAAGAATCGGATCATTTCTTGCCACCTTCCTCGATCCCATCGCTGATTTCACTCCTGGCAGCTAGCTGCTCCTCCGCCTCGACATGTCCGCCGCCGTCGGGTCGCCGATCCCTTCCGCCTCCCTCGCGCAGCACCGGCCGAGGAGCGCCGCCGCTGTCCGGTGCTTCGCGGTGGCCGCGGCGGCGGCCACCGCGGACTTCCTGAACGACCTGAGGCTGCAGTGCGCGACGCCGCTCCCTGTGCTGCGGCGCGTGGCGGACGCCATGGAAGCCGACATGCACGCCGGGCTCGCCGCGGACGGCGCCGGCGAGCTCAAGATGATCCCCAGCTACGTCTACTCACTCCCCACTGGGTACCTAACTTAACCTCGTTGTTACTGATAGTGATTAGTAACGCGTATGTATGAGCTTTTCTTTTAGCTTGAATTTATTATACCTCTTATTAATCGGAATTCCGATTGCTTTCTTGTTAAGATCGTCACTAAAATCAATTCAGTTCATAAATCAATCTTCTCGTGTCGTTGACTAATTTTTGCATCACAATTATTATACTGAAGGAATGAAACAGGGCTGTTCTATGCTCTGGACCTTGGAGGCACCAACTTTCGAGTGATGAGGGTACAATTGGGAGGAAAAGATAAGCGTGTTATCGACACCGAGTTCGAGCAAGTCTCAATCCCAAAAGAAATCATGCATGGTACAACAGAGGTAATTGGTTTTCATCAAAATATAATTGTCTTAAGCTTATTAATTCCATTAATGCTGTGCACACATGGATCCTGTATATAGTAGGGACATATATACGTTTCTGACAGCATGGTTATCTCGAAACAGGAGTTGTTTGATTTTATCGCAGCTGGGTTGTCGAAATTTGTAGCAAAGGAGAGTGATAAGTTTTGTCTTCCGCATGGAAGAAAGAGGGAGATAGGCTTTACATTCTCCTTTCCGGTGAAGCAGACTTCTATTGATTCTGGCATTCTGATTAAGTGGACAAAAGGTTTTGCTGTCTCTGGGACCGTAAGATTTTTCCTTTTCCCTTATACATTGTTTCTGTACCATTACTTTTACGCCTCCATGATATGATAAAATGTGGCTTATTATTTATGCTTTTCACTTCTTCATTGATTCTCCTAGACTCTTAGTGTGTATGAACTGTTGACAATTGTTCCATCGGGATAAATATTTATCCAAACTAATGTGATAAATTCATCTAATGCTTCCTTTATATATCGTTGTTGAAACAAAGAACTGCAAGACCCAAATACCTGCTAGAACCTTTTAATACCGCCAGGGTTAGAGTTTAAGAGCCAGCAAATTGCGTTCCTTTTCAGTTAAATTTATGCTAATAGCAAGCAATATGCTGCTCTGGACAGGCTGGGAAAGATGTGGTTGCTTGTTTAAATGCTGCAATGGAGAGACAGGGCTTGACATGCATGTTTCTGCCCTGGTAAGCAAGCATAGCCTCCATATTCATAAGCGTATGGTATCTCCAAATACAGATACAGAATTCAGAAAAAGAAAATTTGTGCTATGGTGTTTATGGGCTATAACATGCTTAAAGAGGCATCCTTTCCATAGGAAACTTAATTGAGTAAAATTGCACATAACAGGTAAATGATACTGTCGGAACCTTTGCCGGAGCACGTTATTGGGATGATGATGTGATGGTCGCGGTGATTTTGGGTACTGGCACAAATGCATGCTACATTGAGCGAATCGATGCTATCTCAAAGCTACAAAACGTTATGCCTGGAGCAGGAAACACGGTTTGATACTTTGTTATAACTGGACACCTTCTTTTATTTACTTATTAAAATAAAAATGTATTATGCAAATCATTTGAATAATGTTTTAAAAAAAATTTAGTGAAGTTATGAAAATTTCCAGATTCAAGTTTCTGTATTGCGACTGCAGATTATCAATACTGAGTGGGGAGCTTTCTCAGAAGGTCTTCCGTTAACTGAATTTGACAGAGACATGGATGATGAGAGCATAAATCCTGGTGAGCAGGTAAAAACATGTTAATTTGTTATACTTTCATTTTAGTTCGTTTGTTTGTTTTGATGTCATTTTTGTCTGCAATATCTCCAGATATTCGAGAAGACAATTTCTGGGATGTACCTGGGTGAAATTGTTCGCAGAGTGCTGGTCAAGATGGCTAAAGTATCTGATCTGTTTGGTCGCTCATTCCCTGACAGGCTTGCCATGCCATTTGTTCTAAGGTAAGTTCTTTTATTCCGACTTTCAATTTTAAACTATTTACCTCATCACATGTCACATCATGTTCTATTATAACACAAAGTACAAATCAAATTACAGGACACCACATCTGTGTGCTATTCAGCAAGACAGCTCTGATGATCTTGGAGAGGTCGAGTTAATCTTGAATAACATCATTGGTGTAAGTTACAAGCTTCTGTTTTTCAGACATATGGACTTATGTTTGGTTGGTGCCATATTTTTCCATCACCAAAAGTTGGCCATGAATTGGTTGCCCACCACAAGTTAGGAAAGTTTTGGCAATGAAATAAACTAAGATGCTAGTGGAAACAGAATATTGCCAAATTATTGGCATCAAACCAAATACATTGGCAAAGTTGGTCAATGCTATCAAGATTTGGCAACTACTGGCTTCAAACCAAACTAATCCAGTTCATATCCAAATGAGAAATTTTCTCTGTAAACCTCATTGACAGGTGCAGCAGTCTTCTATGGAGGCTAGGAGGGTTATTGTAGAAGTTAGTGATTGTATTGTAAGGAGAGGTGGCCGGCTGGCTGGGGCTGGCATTGCAGGAATTCTTCAGAAGATTGAGAGCAACTCCAAGGGACCAATCTTTAGACGAAGAACTGTAGTTGCCATGGACGGTGGACTCTATGAGAACTACCCTCAGTACAGGAAGTACATGAAGGAGGCTGTTGAAGAACTACTCGGCCGAGAGGACTCGAAGCACATCATAGTTGAGCACACAAAAGATGGCTCAGGGATTGGTGCAGCACTGTTGGCTGCCACAAACTCAAAATATGCACCTCAGTTCTCGATTCAGCGCTCACAAGGAACCTCGAAATAGTGCCTTTTTTTCGTTCAGAATCATGGTGGCTTAATATGTCTGTTGTTGTCCACTTTTCCTACTTTGCATTTTGGAGGAGAAGACACCGCACAGTCGTCAGCTTGTATACAAGAGTTCTATGCGCCTTCCAGCTTCCATGTTGTCAGTCTTGTATCCAGGCCAGTGATGGATGACCCTGTTTGATATCAAAGATTTTATGGCCTGTTACTTCCTTACTGGTGATTTCAGCCGGATGCTCATGCTTATTTTGTACAAGTTTCTGCTTTTGTAACCAAGAATGTACTTGGTGAAGTTATGCTGTAAAGGACTTAATCTCAAACCAAGAAGGAAATTATGAATGAATATGTAGATAGTGAAATAGTCTAGGAATGAAAAGGAGTGTCATTATATATATAAGGGGCCTGTTTGGAATGTAGGGAATTTACAAGAATTATGTAAATATAACAGCATCAGAGACATCTACCAAGACTTCGGATCATAGGTTAATAAGTAGGGTATTACTTGATTTGGAAATTTGGGGGTATTACTTGATTTGGAAATTTGGGGGTGTTACTTCATGAGGATGTGTAGTACTAGTGCTTGATCTCCATATCATGGTTGTTAATTGATCTTGCATGTATTTCTTGTTCTCGTAGCTAATTAAACCAATGGGTGTGCACATGGAGTCCAAAGTGAGGTTATGAACTGCTTTGTTTTTGTCAGGATCCAAATATGTAAATCTAAATCTTCTGTGTATATTACACTAGTCTAAAATTATACTAGTGCACGCAGTGGCAACATTGATGTAGTATCATCCATACATAGTGATAAATAACTAAATAGTATATTTAAATAAGAAATAGTGGTTTTGACCTTAGGGTCTAATTTACATTTATTATGCTTTATAGGGCTTATCACTAATGAAATAAACTTGCAGTAGAAATCAAAGATAACTCTAGTGGAATAAACCCATCTCATGCCACAGGCTATGGATTGGGGTGCTCGACCTAGCGATCAATCTCCTTCGCAATATCCCTCGTTGAAGAGCGATGATGATTCCTTTCCTCCAGCAACGGAGTTATGATGACAGCTATGATGGCAGCAAGGATGAGTACAGGAAGTACTCAATAAGTTGTGCACAAAGAATACAATATATAGATGCAATGCTTATTATGAAGGAAATGACTATCCTGGCTTGTTTTGTATAAAGCTAATTTGACTTGTAAATACAATAAATAGTCTGAAAGCATGATTTAGTAAAATAGTAATAATAAATAACAAAGGTAACATTGTTGCACATAGCTCATACTTCACATTTTCACATAGCTTTTCCTTTCCAGTTTTGTTTATGAAAATCCATCCTCGTATGAAATCCTTGAGCATGTCCATGACCAATGACACGGCTATTCGAATAGTTTAATTAACACTCTACAGAGGTTGTACAACTTTTCCTATACGATATGATCAACTCACATTATCGACCAATGACACGCTTATTTAAGTGTGCGACTAAGATAATCATAACAAACCTTTTAAAAACTTCACCACATTACTCCCTCCTGTTGTGTTTGAACCTAGCAGCCTTACCCTAATATATTCAAGTAGGCCCAGAACTCAACGTTGGATCTCTAAATGGTACACCGTCTATAAGATGCATCTATACTTTCTACACTAGCACAAAGCTTAACCTACCGCTTGAGGAGTCAATGCTGAAACTCGGTAACTTTCTGAGGTAGGTCCTTCCCATAGAGCATGCGATTGTACGATATGGCTCAATTCACTGGTGCACAAAGTTAAGTCCTTAATTAACTAAGGCGATAGTACCCAATTCTCTAACTACACAAATCTCACAAGGTTTGCACATAGCATGATCACATAGCTCTTTCAATCGCTCCAATCTAAATTATTTATCCACCAGTTGGTTTTAAAATGCAACACATGCATCGAAGATAACACATAATGCACATAGATATTCACAAAGTAATTGATAAATCATTAATCAGGTGTTATTTGATATTCCAAAACGATGTTCCATAATCCTAGCATGGCTAAGTAGTCTAAAACAACCCACGTTGGTGCTATAATATTGAGGCCAACTTATATAAACCATCCTAGGGTGAACATGAATCATGGCATACAATTGAGCAAGGTGGATAAATAACAACTAAGGTGATAACTACCTCCTGGATATTTTTAGTAACTAGAAATGCATAGCAATTTAAAATATAAAATAATTTTATTAAAACTGAGATCAACATGATCAAGGTTGCATAACTTTCCTTTGATGAATTCTTGGTCCTTAACTACTTCTTGTTGATCGACGAACGATTCTGATGTGTTAAAGTCTACTCGCATGAGAGAGCAAATCCAAACAAAGACCAAAATAGAGGACAAACAAACCAAAAAATTTAAATAAAATTCACCATAAAATAGATATTGATTTTATATGAAATTAGAGACTTCTATGGGCTCAATCAGAGTTCGTATGAGAGAGAACGAGCTCTTGGAGGCTGAATCAGATGGAAAATTCAGAAAAAGGTTACTGATCTATGGACCAGGCTCATGGACCATGGAAAGTCTACAGCGATCTCAGTCTACACAATAGCACACCAATGCGATGATGTGGCCCATGTGCTGATGTGGCAGGTGACATGGCGGACATGTGTGCAAAAACTGATGAGGTGGCACTGACATGGCAGACACGTGGCATGATGACATGGCATAGGTACAATAGGGTGAGGTGGCAAAACCGGCTGGTGTGTCGTACGTGTGGCCAACACATGGCAACACCTTGGACTCTAGAGATGATGTAGGCACCGGCGTGGACTGTCTATGTGGAATAGATCTACGGTCATGGCTTCTTGTCACCGAGGACAGCGAATGGCGGGTCAGTGAGGTCACTAGAAGCTTCCTTGGGTCATGGAGATTCCATCCATTGGCTCCGATCCGTTAGATCATTGGCTAGGTCATCGGTGGTGAGGTCCACAGCGACAACATCTTTGGTGATGGCAAATCCGGCGAGGGAAACACTAGCGTGATTCAGTGATGCACGCAAAACACTCTTGAGGCTATTGCAATGTGAATTGGCCTGCCACATGGCCCCATGGTCAACGGAGCATGCTGGCAGCGAGTTTTTTGGTGGTGGCACAGATCCAACCACAGCAACAGCGAGCTATAGTGAAGTTTCGGCGAGGGTGAAGGTACTGAGATGAAGATCCTGGATTGGCTAAGTGATTTAAGGGGTCAGTAGGGTCTGGAATTTGTTGATGCAAAGTTAATTGCTCACCGAAGTTGGGAAGGGTGATAGCGATTTCGGTGCAATTCCATCCAAGATAGGGTTTTGCAAGGGAAAAGCGGCTTGAGATGAGGGAGGCGGTGGTCCAAGGTTGCTTTTATAGCATGGGGAAGTGCATAGTTTGAATAGGAGATGGTGTTGCACGTACGATCGGTGAACTCCTTCCCTGTCTCCATGAAGAAGAAGAATAGAGACGGCAACGCGCTAACAGGTGCGCCCGAGCAGCAAAGAGATGGAGAGAAGGGTGAGGCAGGATAGTCCAGTGCCGCAGAGCGGGGCCGAGTGGAGCGATGCAGACCAAGGGAGAGAGGGAAAAGGGAAGAAGGCCAGGCCAGTGCAGAGGTTTCGGCCCAAGACTTTTCCGAAATTTTTAATTTATTTTCTTTTTAAAAAATCAAGAAAACAAATTAAATCAAAATAAATAGCAAACAAAGATGGAAAATATAATACAATTTTTTAAAA
Source organism: Bonia amplexicaulis (assembly GCA_036346245.1). NCBI lineage: Eukaryota > Viridiplantae > Streptophyta > Magnoliopsida > Poales > Poaceae > Bonia > Bonia amplexicaulis. Next base: position 470,733 of record CM070744.1, read on the forward strand.
TACCTTAGAGCACTAGGAATTGAAATAAAGTATTTTGGATTATGTTCTAACTGAATTTTTCACATTAATTCATTTAAAAATTTGAAAATTCATTTCAAGCTTTATTAATTCAAGGAAAATCCTAGAAATCAATAAATGTTATTTTAATTTGAAATTTTTGAAAAATCCTAAAAATTGGGATGTTACAGTTTTCATGACTAAAGATAGTTGCAACAGTACACTCTAATATGTGTTTTTAGTTGCAAGAATTTGCATGCATTAGCATTTGGTTAAATGGACAACATCATGTAGGCAGAAAATGGTAGATTACAACTATTTTTGACTAGAAGATGGCTACATGCCTACTGACTTTAAGCTATGCATACAAGATATTCAGATATCAATAATCATGTAAATATGTTTTTCGTATCAAGCTTTTGTGAGGTTCTTTTTATGGGAAATTTTTCTGGTGCCACTTGAAAAAGTGTGCAGTTTTGGTTGTGCCATCACAAATTGTGCAATTTTATTTGTGCCACTGAATTTTTTTGCCTCTATTTTATTTTTGCCACTATCATCAGTCAATGTTGTTATTTCATATGCAAATATATGTTTGTTTTAAGATTCCAGTTATATGCCCATTATTTAACTTGTTAGCATTACACTCTTTTAGAACATTTGTGTATTTGAGCCTTGTCACCCTAGCAAAACTATAATGGTAAAACTTTCAAAAATAAGTCTATAATTATACACCATGCTTAGTACTACTTAGATACTCGGGGCACCAAAATGCCCCAAGCATCACGTTTAATCATGAGAAACTGGTTTGGGAAGTTATGTGTAGAAATGAATGGTATATTTTCACATAATTATTTTATGCTCCAAAAAATCCCCAACTTGCTTAAATATCTGGACGGATGGTATGAGGAGGCCAGTGCAGTGGTCCACAAGAGTGTGGTTAGTGTTAGAACCGCCCAGATAAACTTAAGGATTGAATCTTGTCATGACCTCCTGTGTAAAATAAGTACAACCACAAGTCTGTAAATTACAACTTGACTTGGTAGATTTACTGAACCCTAAAAGTCATCTCATCGGTGAGGGAGAGGGGTAGTGCAAGCGGCTATCTGTGTGATGGTTTGAATGGGACACTCGTTGAGGGTGAAATTTGCCACGATGAGTTAGTCAGTGTGGGTAGTCCATCTAGGTTAGTCGCTAGGGATAGAACATCATGCACAACTTATGGGACCCGCCGCAAGTGGGAGAAGCTCATATGGGTGAGATGATGGAAGGGGCGAGATATTTTGCAATATTGTGATGGTCTACTCAACTGTATGACTAAGAAATCATGTGGAGCAACGAGCAGATCGTCTCTTGTGGGTAAAGTGTACAAACTCTACAAAGTGAAAACTATTCGAATAGCTGTGCCCATGGTCAAGGGCGGACATAGGAACTTCACCAGATATAGTTATATTTCAAAAATTTTGTGGATGGAATTGGAAAAGTGGTGGATAGTGAAAAGCCATGATTTATGTTGCCCTGGGTGTCACCCCAGTGATAAGGTAAGCGGTTATAAAGCTGAAAGGTTATCATATGGTGCAGAAACCATGTAACGGTGGATTGAATCTGGATCGCTATTATTATTGTATTTTTTCATACATTGAAAAATCTATTTTAATTAAAACTGCTAGGTCTCAGGAAATTTCTATGTATCATATTTTAAATGCAATTTATGGCAAATAAAATAACCCGAGCCTTCCCTTGATAAGCCATACATGTTATCTATTTGCATCCTGTGTATTGGCTCGCGGAGCACGGTGGTTTGTGCTCACCCTCGCTCACTCAATTAATTCAGAATCAGCAGTCAAATCGCTACACTTCAGCAATACACCTGGTCTTGATGGTGAAGAAGATGAAACCCTAGGCGGGGCACTGGAACCTTGGCGGTGGCTGGCGACGCCTCCATCCGCCAGTTACGGCTCTCTCGTGGCGCTTTCATCTCGCCGCCCGGCCTCTCGGCGCATCCATCTCGCTTATCCCGCCTCCTCCCGTCGTCCGAGCCAAGGTACTCCCTCCTCCTCCTCCCCCTCCTCCTCCCTCCCCTCATCTCCAATCGCCCAACAAACACAGCGCCAGAGAGGCTTGAATCGGTTCATGTCTCTCGCATCGCCCGCTTGGTTGGGAGGGGGGAGGAGGGAAGGGTCGCCGCCGCCACTGCATTTGCTCGTGGGGAGGGGGAGCGAGCGAGCGAGTGGAGGCGGAGTGACCGAGCGAGTGGAGTTGGAGGCAGAGCGAGCGAGCGAGTGGAGGCGAAGCGACAGAGCGAGCGAGTGGCTGAGTGCGCATTGATTTTATTTCATTGTCGGTGCCGCCGCCTCGGCGGCTCACTGCCGCTTTGATGTCTCTTCATCGATGCTCGCTCATGTGCTGTCCGCTACTCGCTCCCCTACAATGCTATTACAGCGCCCACTGCTCAGTTAACTACTAATACTTTTTTTATTCTCTGCAACGTAGAAACAAAAAAATAACAAATACAAATGCAAACACAAGTATGCAACTATATATATGCTGCTAAAATGCTCATTTTATTTGCTGCCCCTTAGTGCCTTAAGATGTGTAAGGCGTCGCCTCGCCTCGCGCCTTACCGCTTATAAGATGTGAGGGTGGATCGCCTCATCTTACCGTCTTAATAACCTTGATGAATATTGTTAAATATGTGTGCTAGCTACTGATCATAAAACTAGCACGGTACACACTTAAGTTCAGAATGCAAATTTCGGTCCCGGCACCATTGATTAGCTGCAGAGCCTGATGGTGCATGCCACCACCTGCACCCAACACTTGAGCCTTGCCTTCGCCTCGTCTGGGCTGGCCCCTGCCACAACACATCCTAGAACACATGAGTTCAAATGTTCAATAGCAAATTAGCAATCCAAGAATATAATGAGCAGAACAAATCAACAAGTAGTTTAGTTCTTGCCAAAACAAAAAACTTGTTAATCTACAAGATTGAGATGAATCGAGAACTGATTTTTGTGTACGATTGAGAAGATCTTGAACAGATTTGCTTTGCCACAACACAAATCAAGAACACCTATTTGACAACGAGCAGGCGTGTTTCTCTGCGCTTACCGGGGCTGGATAAAAAGATTGAATACGAATAGATAATAATTTTACTATATTTATTTTTATATTTTTACCTAGATGTGGATATAAATACGAATATCCTAGATACGAATACAAATACAAATAATATCAAATACAAATACGAATCAAATCAACGAGCAGTGTGTACCGTCACGAATACAAATACAAATAATATCCACATCTATTCTTCATGAATAGATGTGGATATAAATACGAATATCCTAGATACGAATACAAATACAAATAATATCAAATACAAATACGAATCAAATCAAATACGGTCACGAATATTTCTTGAAACATGAAAACCCTTTAAATTGTACACACAAAATAAACAAAAAAACATAACTAGTTTATTTGATCTAAATATTCATGAAGAATATTTATGAATTCTTCATATAGGTTAAGATCCCTTCTCTAACTTCACGTATTAATGTATATGTTAATGTATGATGGGTTACTAAAGTATACTGTAAATATACTAGGCTGAAATAGAGGATGTAAGCTACAGATATCCGGCTCGCTGAATATCTGGATAATCCGGATCCACATTCGATGGATAGTAAGCTATCGAATCCGTATTCGTTTTTTATTCGATACTATCTGATAAATATTCAAACTGACATAATTCATGTTCAAAATTATCTAGATCGGTCGAAATCTATCCGATCTATTTTTACCCTGGAGGTGAGTAAGAATATCATTATTGCTTGATCATATGGTTGCCAAAGGATGACATTTCATCTACCACCTACCAGGATTAATTACCGACAATAATTTAATGTTGGTCCCTTGACCTGACCGAGACAATAACTTGATATTGGTCCCTTGACATGACTGACTCGTATTAACATAACTTAATGCACAAGGTTGAGGCAGGAAGAACCGAAGAAGGCAGTTCCAATCTTCGACCTCTAATATAGGTATAATTGTGAAAGTGGAATGCAATTGAAATTTAGAGGGATACTTATCTGGATCACTCAACATGAGTCTTAAATATAAAATCAGACTTCACAGGGCTTTTTTTCATAGAGGCTCCGCTCATTTCAGCTTAAGCTTCTGGCTTCTGACTTATTTTTCACTATTTATAATTTCGTCTTTTTATGAACTTTTGGCTTTTTTTTGAGCTTTTTTGCCGGTTCTTTTTTTTGCCGTATTCGTTTGCGTTGTTTGTGATGGGCTAACATATTTTTTAATTTTTTTAAATTTAATTATGTTAAATAAGCCTCTGTCACCATGTGTTTTTTCACCACTACAGGTTTTCACCATAAGCCACCAAAAATAAGCCAAAATGATCACCACAGTTCAGCTCATCTGGAAAGTAAGAAATAAGTTTACCTTTCAACAACAACGACACAGTCTCTCGGATTAGCTTTCGAGGTTCAGATTGGAGGTATCTTTGCTGCTCCTTAGAGTTAAACCGGATTGTCATTCTTTTCTTTCAAGTTGGATTAGGTCTCTCAGATTTGGTGTTTTGTTTTTTCAGTTTCTTCCCCTTCTATCTCCCTCGCTTGCTGTTTCTCGCTTTGTTCATTATTATCTAATTAATATAGTGCAGTAGGAGTCTCCTACTATTTACCGTAAAAAAAATATGGTGATACGACTGTACATCATGCTAGAAATAATAAAATTTAAGGGGCTACTCAGTTTGGCAGAAATAAACTGGCTTATAGCTAAAATTATATTGTAACTGATGGTGGCTTATTTTACGTAATTAAACTAAAAAAATTAAAAATAAAAAAATAGGTTAACCCATCACAGACAATGCAAACGAATACGGAAAAAAAGAAAAAGGCAAAAAAACTCAAAAAAACCAAAAAGCTAGAAAAGACAAAATCAAAGAATAGTAAACTGAAACCAGAAGTCATAAGCTGAAGCCGAAATGAGCAGTACAGTCCTCGCAAAAAAAATTATAAAGAAAGACTACTAGATGCTACAGGAAGACTACTAGATGCTACAGGAGTATGATTGCAAGGACAGACTACTAGATGCTACAGGAGTATGATTGCAAGGACGACAAGGAAATCTTAATCTTCTCCTAAAGTTGAGTGTAAAACTAATCACAAGAAAATACCATGCCATTCCGTATTTCCATATCCTGCTACCGTACGATTTTTCAATGGACGGCTTGGATGCTTGCTTGGCTATAGTTCAGCAAAAGCTTGCCCTTTGGTCTGTGGTCTCGGGTACTCAAGACTACACTGCAGCCTTCTAGACTAGACACTTTAAAAAACAGGAAGGCAGTAAGTATCTCAGTACGTGTGATTAGAAAAGGCGCTCAGATCTTATGGACAAACGGTTTTAGACCTTTTTTTTTGCTGTGACTTATGGTTTTTGATTGAAATTTTTGAGTTTTGGCTATTTACGGTACAGATTACGGAAAAACCGATACTCACTTACGATTTTGGCTGGTATAGATATTGGACTTTTAATGTGTACTACATTTAACTTGTTGATCCTGTCTAGATTTAGTTACATTCTAGATTTAGTAGTACAATGATCTTGGATATCTGAATTAGATCATGAAAATATTACCCATACTGAATTGAATTTACTCGACTGTATATTAGATATTTTTATATATTTCAAACTAAAGTCTAATTTATTTGAGATGTCGCTCCGCCCCCTGCTCAACATTAAACTCCCTCGAGTTCATCCGATGAGATCTGGGCATTGGACATTAAACCTCAGGTGGTCACCATCGTGCGGCCTATTAATTTGGTCCTCAAGGAACAAATGGACGCATGGGGACCATGGCTGTGACCCCTGCAAATCCATGGAGTTCATTAGGGATACGGACGGAGCTAGGATTTAAAAATAAAGGGAGCCAAATAAACTATACGATGTAATTACATTTGCGGTAGTGATGTACCGTACTCGAATGTTTTAGGGCAAAATAAGTCAAATTTCTGACCTTCGCCGCTGACATTTTCCTCCTTTCCGGCAACACCGTCATCTTCATGCGCCACCGTCGTGTGGGATTAGGGCTCAACTTCATCATTAGGGTTAAGGTTCACCCGAGCTCCCCGAGCTTAGAAAGAGATCAGAGCAGTGGTTGACAGGATGTGGGAGGTGGAGGTGGCAGGGCGACGTTGGCAGATCCGACAACGTTAGCTATCGGAGACGGGAAGAAGGATGGGGCGGGGGCTTTGACACCGGATTCAACCGGAGATGGAGAAGGGCAGCGCCGACGAGGAGGCGAGGGCGACACAGGGAGGGGAGCGCGCTATCAGACTGCGACAAAGGCTGGGTTAGGGCTAGGAGGGGAAGAATATAAAGGAAAGAGGTTAGATCTGGATCTTTGATTCTATATCCAATGATTCAAAATATTTAACCGATTTCAAACCTTTAAAAACAGTCAAATACCCTATAGACAAACCCTTTGCGCTTATATTTTATAAGAAAGACCAAACATTTGTTGATCGATCGACAAGACAATTACATTACTGCCGGTGGCGCCCAGATCTCGATCCAACGATGAATTGCAAGCCCAGTCTTTTTCTAGTTGGCTGGTTGCTACACACTGCTGTCCCCATTTACTCAGACCACAGCAGCTCATTATCAGGTGCACCAAACCTCGTCACACACACTACTATACGTAGACACTACACTACTATATATATACATACACACACGGGTCGGGTTAATCCTGACCGATCCGGCACCGAATCCGATTAGTACCGAATCCGATTGGTACCAATCCGGAGAAAAAATATGGGTTAGGATATGGTAACAGCAATATCCGTCCAAATCCGATATGTCTTCAAGTTTGATTTCAGGTTAGTGCTACTATTTGACGTTTCATTTTCTTTTGCAATGGTAAAATAAAATCTTCCACATCAGCTATTAAGTAGTAATATCAAGTTCTTGACAGTGCGTCTTCCTACTTCATTTGTTGTACTGCATGCATTCCTTACAAACAAGTAGGGGTGCAAACGGCTCGGGTTAATCCCGACCAATCTGGCATCGAATCCGACTGATACCGAATCCGATTGGTACCGAATCCGGAGAAAAAATATGGGTTAGGATATGGTAACAATAATATCCGTCCGAATCCGATCCGTTTGCACCCCTAACTATATATATATACATACTACACACACGCGAACACTACAGTAGAATAACGCAGGAACAAGCGAGAAGAGGAGCTGCCGCCGCTGGTGTGTGCATGGGTGGTGTGCCGATCTGGTTCGTCTCCCTGGCCGGCCTCGGCGCCTTGTATGTGGCGTCCGCCGTGTGCCTCCCCCTCCTCGCCCACCTCGCTCTGTGCCTGCGCCGGCCCAAGGACCTCCGCCGCTACGGCTCGTGGGCCCTCGTCACCGGTCCGACGACCGGGCTCGGGCGGTCCATGGCGCTGGAGTTCGCGCGCCAGGGTCTCAACCTCGTCCTCGTCGACCTCAACCCCGGCAATCTCGACGAGGTCTCCGAGACGATACGCAGGACGCACGCCGTGCAGACCAAGACCGTGGTGTTCGACCTCTCCCTCGTCTCCACCGCCGAAGGTGACATGCCTGTACACGATCGATACAGATATATATATATATATATATATATATATGCGTATATGCTTATACATATAGAAAGGGAAGAGCAGGCGAGGAGGCGATGCGCCGGCTCCGGGAAGCGGTCGAGGGGCTGGACGTGGGGGTTCTGGTGAACAACGCCGGGGTGATCAAGCCGGGCGCGCTGTACGTGCACGAGGCGGGCGTGGAGCGGCTGGTGACGATGATACGGGTGAACCTGTGGGCGCTCACGGAGGTGACGGCCGCGGTGCTGCCGGGGATGGTGCAGCGGGGGAGGGGCGCCGTCGTCAACGTCGGCTCCGGCTCCACGGTGGCCGTCCCCTCCTTCCCGCTGTACACCGTCTACAGCTCCACAAAACGGTACAGTATTACTACATATGCCATTGTACGTACTGCTATATATAATGCATGGTTTCGTTCATGCACGTATGTGATGCTATGGAAGTGACTATTGCCAAGGCGACTGAAATTTTTTGTCTCTCAGTCATTTGAAGTTGCACTCTTAATCAACTAAAATTGCAGTTGTTTTTTTAGGGGGGCTGCAATTTTAGTTGATTGAGAGTGCAACTAAGTGTAAATTTTAGTTGCACTCTGAATCACCTGAAGTTGCAGTTATTTTTTTGAGGGTGGCTGCAATTTTGATTGATTGAGAGTGCAACTTCAAGTGACTGAGAGACAAAAAAATTTCAGTCGCCTTGGCAATAGCAAAACCGTGATGCTATTTGTTTCGAGCTAATTAAGCATGCATGCAGGTATGTGGCTGCGTTGTCCAGGAGCCTCTACGTCGAGTACAAGAGCAGAGGAATCGATGTGCAGTGTCAGGTGCCGTTCTACGTGCACACCAACATGCTGTCGAGCGCCGTGAAATCGAGCATGATCTTCCCGGCGTTCGTGGCGACGGCGGACGTGTACGCGCAGGCGGCGGTGCAGTGGATCGGGCACGGCCCCTTGAGCGTGCCCGACGCCGGCCAGCAGCTCCAGTGGTTCCTCGCCGCCTTCGTGCCGGACTTCGCCCACGACTGGTACCGACTTCGCCGGCATCTGCAGCACAGAGCCATCCTTTGGAAGCACACATCGTAGTCGCCCGCCGCGCCGAGCGAGGGCCGGCAAATCCATCGTCGTGTTAGCTAGTCATCATGCATGTCTAATTTGTACGTACGTAAACGTGTGTACATGTTGCATGGCGGTGTACACGTCCACAAATTGAAGTCCAGTCCTGTGCGTACGTACGTACGTGTGTGCACGTCTAGTCTGTTACCTTGCATGCATGCATGGAGGTTGAAGTTTGTTGCCTTGCATGCATGTATAGGTTGAAGGACCATATAAAAAAAAGTCCAAATTATTGTTGCATTGTCGAGTTGGTGGATGCATCTGATTGTGCAAAGATTGTATTTTGTCAGAACTAGTTTCAGGGTTTTTCAGACAAACTGATCTGACCGCTTGGCAATTACTGGTCAGACCGACTGAATGATATGACCACGGGTTACTTGTCGATTGTCATTTTCTAGAGAGGTTTGGTTGTACAGTGATTCAACTGGTCTGATCGGCTTATGGTTGACGGTCTAACCAGCCCAATTGCAAATTTCTTGGATTTGGGAATTTGGTTTTAGATTGATTTGCTATATGTTTCATCACTGTATTCATGTTGCATGAAGTATATTTTAGCTAACGTGGGTCAAGTTATGAAGAACGTGTGTCCGAAAATAATTTCTTTATCTTTGGGTGTACAAAGAAGCCCTAAAACCTACTATAGTCAATGGCGATGATCAAGCTATGCTTATGGAGGAGTCAAGACCCATAACAATCAAGGATGTCGGGTGAGATAGTTGAGTTCAAGTATGGCATGAGAAATGTAGAAAATGTTGAATGGAAATGAGATGTACCAAGTAGGTTAGTCGGTCCAAGTGAGGCTTAGTCCGATAGAAATAGAACACGAGAGATTTACTAATACATGGCAAGCCAGTGGTACACCTACACTTGGTAAATATGATAATTGTTTGCAAGGAAGATGAAGATCAGGCCAAGGAAGGGTATTTTTGTAAGACAGCCAAATACTAAAAACTACATTGGATCAAAACCGCAATTCTTGGAAAGGTTGTTTAGGTTAAAGAGAAACTAAGAAGATCTAGTTAGATCAAAGGTTAAGGACTTAGCGGATTCAGGCTCATATGCTTTGAAAAAAATACATGAGTTAAGTGTTTGAGTAAAACCCGTGTTGTATGCGATTAACCGTCTGTGATAATTCACAGACATTTATTTATATGAACCGTCTGTGATGTCTTGCATTATCACAGACAGTTTATACTAACAACCGTTACCGATCCGTGGCATCTCCCCCAGGATTCTAATCTCATCCGTCCATTATCCGCATCAAACAGCAGGCACCGGTTCCTCCCACCTCTCGCCCCTTATTAATTACTCCCTCTCTCTTTCACTCCAATATACATGAGTTCTACCAGCTACTCCTAGCTAGCTAGTTCATCCACTCCTAACTTGTTCCTCGACGACACCGACTACCGTCGTGAACTAGTGCCTCCATTGTGACACCACGGCCAACTGCACAACACACTCTTATCGTAAGTGTTGTAAGAGTCTCTTGTGCAGTGTCACCGTCGTGACATACAAGTGATGCTATTGCCACATCTCCTTCACTACAAGGCACCACAGAAGTAGCTAGCTACCAAGACGGTGCTTAAGTCGGCATCAAGGACATCCAGCTTGCACGCTGCTAGAATCTCCTCTTCTTCTATGTTTTCGCCATGGATTCGTAGGATTATGGGATATGTTCTTGCCATGTTTAAGAGTTAGGTTATGTCAAACCCAGATTTTACAATCCAGAATCCTCTATGATTCTACCGTATTATTCCTTGGATCAGTAGATAGTGCTCACAGATACAATACTGAACATCAAAATACATATCATACGGAAGCGTAAATATAATAGTAGACTTACACATGGTCCAATCAAGCCGAAACCAATAAAATGCAGCAGCGGAAACGAAACACACAAGTAAGACCCTCAGGACGTGCCCACAGGCAGCCAACTGGGGTTCGCGACCTAGTTCTTGACTTTTTTATCTTCTTCACCATCATGACCAGGTGTATTGCTGAAGTATAACGATCTGACTCCTGATTTTGGATTAATTGAGTGAGCGAGGGTGAGCACAAACCACCGTGCTCCATGAGCCAAAACACAGGATGCAAATAGATAACATGCATGGCTTATCAAGGGATGGCTCGAATTGTTTTATTTGCCATCAATTGCTTTCAAAATATGATAAATAGAAACTTCCTCAGACCTGGCAGTTTGAATTAAAACAAGATATTAGATAAAAAAATACAGTAATAATAGTAGTACAGATTCCATCCACCGTTACCTGGATCCTGCACCATATGCTAATCTTTCGACGTTATAACTGCCTACCTTATCACTGGGGCGACACCCAAGGCAACACAAATCAGGGTTTTTCACTACCCGCCACTTTTCCAATTCCATCCACAAAGTTTTTGAAATAGAATTATATATGGTTAACTTCTCATGTCCGCCCTAGACTGTGAGCATAGCTATTCGAATAGTTTTTGACTCTGTAGAGTTGTACACTTTACCCACAAGAGACGATCTACTCGTTGCTCCACACCTCCATCATGCTTTTGTGCTTCAAACTGTGGCAAAATCCATCCATCATGCTGAGTAGACCATCATAGTAACTTTTCAAAATAACTTGCCCCTTCTATCATCTCACCCATAGGGGCTTCTCCCACTTACGGCGGGTCCCATAAGTTGTGCGGGATGTTCTACCCCTAGCGACTAGCCCAGTTGGATTTACTATTGCGTCACATTAATGATTTACTGTTGGGTCTGATGAAGAACAGGAAGCAGCACAGACTCGATGCAAACTCATTCAAACAGAGATGCATGGTTTAACAAAAATAAGGTGAACTTTGTTTGCCAAGTGGCACGCCACATCATGGCGTGGTCGCACATTGCAAGTTACAAGTCACATAATTTTCTATGCAAAAATACGCGAACACATGCGTGCATACATTTGCACATGTGTGTAGCAAAAGCCCTCCTCATGCCATCCTCATCTATATGTCACATGTTTCAAAGAGTCGCAGGTACTCTACCTTATAGATTGGTCTCCCCACCTTGCCTTAACAATATAGTACTAAACTATGCATATTTTGGATTTATAAGAAATGGGCCTCACTCATGTCGGCCTATTTCTAACAATCCCCACCCATCATCACCATCCACGCTGCTGCAGGGTCCCAAGCGTTGGCCTCACCCCATTGTACACCCTCCGTGTGCTAGCCTCGACCCATCACACACCTTGCCCCAGCACCCTCCATGTTGCGTCACTACCGGCTCGCGTCCTCTGCTCGCCCTTGTCGCACCACTACGCTGAGCCGCTGTCAACTGGGAAGAAGCTGGGCTCTAGGGTTTGGCAAACAATAGAGATGGCACTTTGATGTGATTCACGTGGGCCACACTGGGCTGTCGGGCCCAACTATAACCCAATTGGGCGTAGTTATGGGCTGGTCACTAGTAATTTTCCAATTAGGCCTTCAGGTTTCATAAAACTATGGAGAAGTCCTTAGTTTATATAAAATAGGTCCTTGGGACCGAAAATTTGTACATTAAACATTAGATTTTTTTTTGAATTTTCAATCTAAGGATATCCACTCATGGAAATCTTGCAATTTAAACCTTGAAAGAGTTTTGGTTTTATTATATAGTCTTTCTAGGCTTTATTAATTACCAAAAATTGTTTTTGCTATGGAAATTGTTTTCTACACTTAGAAATTTTGTTGAAAATTACTACAAATTGCTATAATGTTGTACTCGCATGTTTTGAATCATGTGGCCTATTTCTGAACTAATTACTAATTGTTGCATTATAATTGTGTAGGCAACATGGCTGAACTTGGAAAGAAAGACTTTGAGGAGCTAGCTGTGGATGGATCGAACTATCTCACATGGGATCTCGATGTCAAGTTTCATCTTGAATACGAGGGACTAAGTCACACAATCAGTGAACACAAAAAAAATACAAATGGGAAGGTTGTAAAGATACCCCCATCTGGTGACTTAGCCAAAGAGTTGGTGTTCCTCTAACACCACCTCAATACAGGCCTCAAGAATGAGCTCGTGATTAAGAAATACCCCCTTGGTTCTTTGGATGGTGTCAGCAATCGAGTCGTCAATCTTACAAAATAATATGAGAAAAATAGCTAAAATCATTGGGAGAAACACAAGGATACACTTTATTGTTATGAACTGGTTACATGGTGCCTTTGACAAGGCAAGAGACTCACCCTAATTACACTTAATTGAATGAGATTGATCAGTTGTCTTCATCATCCAGCCTTAAATACCAATGAAGAGACACCAATTATCCACTAGGGAAGATGCCTTATAGAACCAACACGTCTGGTGAAGGGGGTAGTTATTGTCAAAAAGAGAACGTCTGATAATCGGTTGTTATCAGCGGAAAATGGATGTGGCCAACAACCACATGGTAGTTGTTGTTAGAGACTCAAGGCCAAAGCATTGTGCTGTTTGGAGTGGATAAGGCACGTGTTCCATATATCTCACGAAAGGAATATCCCGGAATCGAGTCTAGGGACCAGTTCATAGACTCTCCGAGCAGTCATCCAGTCGGACAACATGCATAGTGTCCCTCCGACCTGGGTAATTGGGGAGCAACCTCTAGATGTTTACCACTACAGGGGTCCCTTGGATTTAATTCTATATTAAAGTCGTATTTAGAGATTTATTCGATTCTCATCAATCTCATCAATTAGCCCCGAACTTTTAAGTGAGTTTGCAATACGAATTTCTTTCGATCAGATGTTAATACGGAAACTACTCCTTTAATAGCAAAAGTAAAGAAGAGGTTCGTATTCACTTTAAAGTTGATAAACTAACTAGGAAACTAAAATGTTTTATGTCCGTTGGGCTTCAGATCAACCCTTAGCGTGCCGTCGTGGGGTTTCACGCTTTTAGAAAAAAACCTTTGTCTTTTTCTCTGCCCTTGCGCTCTTCTCTTGTAGCCTTGAATCCTTTCGATTCCCTTTTTGTTCTTCCGCCACCCAGCTAAAATGGCAGATTTTATCACCAACGAGCCAGCATGGAGTTGAGATGAAGAAGCTCGAAGCCTTGGAGAAGGAAGGGATGCTTCCCAACAAGGTTCTAGTCCCATGGAGATCAACGATCGGGGAGAAATTTCGAGCGGGAATGGAAGCGAGATTCTGATCTTCTGGGTATATATCGAGTGTGGGTTTTGATTGCCCGTGAACTCGTTCCTCTCCTAGGTCTTGGAGAATTGCAGAATCAAGCTGGTAAACCTCGCCTCCAATTCGATTGCTAATCTTAGCATCTTCATCTATCTATGCAAAGCATATTTGTGGATTCTACCAAGCTTGGCACTCCTTAGATACTTCTATAGGATGACGAAGTCGGTGAAATCATTGGCGTCGCCTAGAGATTGCACTTTGTGTCCATGAAGAATACATTCAAATGTATTCCAAATCTTCATGGTCATTATGGAAGAAGCTGTGGTTCTACATGGCGCTCAGCAAGGATGACAGCCTTTCCTTCGCTAGCCGAGTGGCTGTTGAAAACCCAAGATGAAGATCCTCCTCAAAGAAGGAGGGAAAGGTGGGGCGATGGGTCAATGCCATCCACTATCTTAGGGTGAGAGGTCTTACTTCATGGCATATGGTGAAAGATTTCTCCATGCACCAGATAAGCCTCTGAAATCAGGCGACCGTACCATGCTTTGGTATGTGGGCAGGAGTGACTTGACTAGGGATTCTCTGGAACGTTCGTCTCAAAAATCTAACCAGTTGATTTTGTTTTTATTTGGTTGAATCTTCTTAACTTTAAAGTCTTCTCTAATTTCATAGCCCTATCCTTACTGAGGTGAGAGAGTGGATCAAAATGATTCACGTAGGGGAACCTAACTAGAAGGCAAAGGTGCCCTTCATCTTGGTGCTACCTCATCAAAAGAAAGGATTAAAAGACTTAAGGTAAAATGATAACTCTTTTCATCAAATGTATATTTTCTAATCGGTATGCTGCAATGCTCTTATGATATGCAAACGGTCGGGTCGAAGAGCAGCAAGCTGCCTGAGAGCTCGAGAGATGCTCCTTCGAGCCCCATGAGGCGGAAAAGCGTGAGGAAGTCGTATGGGCCTCGGGATAAAACCCAATTCCATCATTGACTACCTTGCCGTTCTCCCGATTACTGCTCCGACCGCTTCTACGTCTGCTCCGATAACCACGCATGGTTTCAAGAGTGGAGTTCCCTCGGTGGTGGTCTTTTATTATGACTCTAAAAAAAATTTTATGACTAATCTAGATAGTTTTAAATTTATTTACAGTTAATTTATTTACAGTCAAACTTTAAAAGGTTTAACGGCACAGTTTCTAAAAAGTCAAGTAAAAATTACAAAGGCATTAATAAAGTTGGTTTCCTAGTTATTTGTGCACTCACTGTCATCTCCAGTTGTGTTACGTTGATAGCATTGTACGTGCAGACAAATTAGCTTATGAACGCATTTAAAGATTGAACGAGGTGAGAATTATTTGGGTAAAACAACAGGGTCTAGTTCTAGACTTCTAGTTGTAACGTTGTATCCATCACACAAGGCCGCCACAAGAACTGGCCTGAATTCGGACTCCCAGGACTCCCCAGGTTCGAAACAAAAAAGATCTCTTTTTTCCTTCCTGATTTCAAGTCGTTCGACCGAGGAATTATTACAAAGCAAAACTAAGATTTAACTCCCAGCTGGGCTTTCATTTCAGACAAGAGTTCCACGAATCATAAACAAAAATGCACGTACAGACGAGGGGTACACTGCGAATCTAAGACATCCTTCCGTAGGAGCTACCACGCCGCACTCCTGTCCTTAGTGATGAGCATGTGCGTCCTCCTTTGGGTGAGATTTCGTCGCCTGGAGAGCAAAAACATGGAACGATAAGAACTTGGACCACGACAACGAATTGTAAACAAAATAATTAATTTATGCCTCGATTTTGTAGACAATGATTTTGCTTATTGATGCCTGCAGCAGGTAAAACTAGAATCTTATGATCAGCAGCGTAAAGCTCAATATGTGTAAATTCATAACAGATCATCTCAGATTTATAAAATAATAGTAGTTTTTGTTTCATCAATACAAATCAAACCAAATTCAAAACAACGTACGAAAACAAATTGCTTCCTATCAAGTGCGTTCAAGCAATATTCAAATGTTCTGGACTGGAGAACATACCTACAAAGGATCATAGATATCCCAGAAAGACTACACGCATGCTTGACCAACAAGAACTTCCAGCCGGGTAACTTTTGGAAATACTAAGGCGTAAGTACAAGAAATGCCCTGTATCCTAGTTAAATGCAAACCTAGAGGTCCTGTAAACAAGCCAGGAGACAAACTGAAAGTGCAGACCATACATACAAAAGAGAAGGAAGACCCATGTATCATCAGGTGATAACGTACCAGTATCCTGCCCAGTATCAGATACCGTATCGGATACGATACTTCACCGATACGTATCCATGATTTTTTGAATTTTCAAAAAAAATAAATCCGATACGTTTCTGATACTTCATGAGTACTCCCTGATACGGTATGACCTAATATGACCCTCTCTAGTCAGCTGTGCAGATAAGTCGGCCCTTTGGAATCCCCACGCCTACCTCATGCGACTAAATCCCAGCCCTCGCCGCCGCCTGGAGGCCGATCTCCTTCCCTCGATGCCGTCCGCCGCGGAGATCCCTCGACGTCGACGTGCAGCGAAGATCTATCCGTCAACGATAGCACCTTGATCCCTCGACGCTGGAGGGCAGCACCACCTTGATCAGCACGATGGCGGGCGATCCGGCCAGCGACAACAACGGCCATGGCTCCGCGCCGAGCAAGGGATCCTGCTCGTCGTCGCGGAACCGGCAGTTCCGCGACTGCACCAAGACCCGTGTGGACGACCTCCAGGAGATGTTCTTCCTGGTGTGTACAACCGGGTGGTTTCGGATCCGCCGGTGGACACGCTACGATTGCTGTAGCTGGCAGTGGCCGACAAGGAGGAGGACGCCACCAGCAAGCTGGTGGTGCCCCGATCGCCGCCGCCGATGCCGCCTTCTCGTCAGGGAGTTTGTGAGACTACTAAGTGGTTGGCTTAGTGACTTAGTGTTGTTTGTGGAGTTCACCCTTATTGATCAGCTTTATCGTTTGCTAATACATTAGGATCAGGATGTGACTTTTCTATTCTTGGATCAAGGTTTCGCTAAGGGACTTTTTTGATGCCTTGGTTGATCTAACTGCATTACCGTTTGAACTGTGGACCAAGCATGACATGCTTTTTGTACTACATACACATACAGTGTTTTGGTTCAATTTCTGTTAGCTATTCTCAAAAAGATATTAATTGGAACTCTATGTACGTATTGTGTGAAATTGCATTTCAGCAAAAGAATTCATTCAATTTGGTTCCTGTACCATTATGTTCCTTTGTGATAAATGTGCTATCTCACATTTATGTGTATGCTATATATATATATATATATATATATATATATATATATATATATATATATATATATATATATGTATATATATATATATATGTATAGATATATATGTATGTATATATATATATATATATATATATATATATATATATATATACTCTAAAAAGAAGGAGTTGGTGGTTGGTCCGTCCTCTCCAATCCTTTCTCAAAACAAAAAGCTACGCTAACTGACGTGTAGACCCTCACCCCTCCTTACAAAACCGTGCGTCTGCCTCCCCTACCGAATCTTCCGCCCTCGCCTCCTTCCCACAGATTTCTCCGTCGCCCCCACCCCTCCGCTCACCCCGCATCGCTTCTCCCCATCCCGCACCGCCTCTTCCTTCCTTCTCACGCTGCTCCTCCTCCTTCCTCCCCACCAACGCATCGCCTCCCCCTTCCGCCGCCGCCTCCCCGCCTCCTCCTGCTCGCTCGTCCGCCTCCCACTCGTCGCCGGGCCGGGCTCCCGCGGTGGCGCGGCGGCGGTGAGGCCAAGGTCTCGCCGGAGATCATTCCGGCGACGCGGAGGGGAGGAGGTCGACGAGGAGAGGTGGTCACGATCGCCGCCGAGTCGCCACCGAGATCGTGTGGCGTGTGGACGCCGCCGCCGGCGATGGCCGCCACGCCGCGACGTGGTGGCTGCGCGCGCGTCTCACCGACGGTGGCACTACGCCGCCGTCTCGATCATGCGGCGCCGCCGAGTGCGGAGGATCACCTTTCCTTCATCGCTCAGCGGTGGGCCCGCCAAACCCTAACGTCTTACCGTAAGTTCAAAGTTGTCTCGATCTGGTTTTGTAGGTCACTTTTGGCTACTCTGCTCGTGAATCGATGTGTAGTTCGAGAATTTTGGGGGCAAACGGTTGTTGTGGTTGTGCCTTTTGTAAGTGTCGATCCTATCAGTGACGTCGATTTGCCGCTGTTGATTGAGTAAATGTTTTTCTGCGTCCTTCACTTATGCAATTTGATTCGATTTTAGGTGATTTATGGGGGCCAATTATTGGATGAATTCTTGTTCTATTTTATAGCCTACCGATGGTCAGAGTCTGATTTGTTACTGAAATTGAAAAAAATGGAAAATTTTGTCTTCAATTAGTACACGTGTCCAGATGTGTAAAAGGATCGAGCAGATCGATATTTGTAGCCTACTGATCTTTAAAGCTCTTTTTTGGTTGTAATGATCTCAATACGACGTAAGGATTTAGAAGTGATATGTGGCATTGCAATCTTACAATTTTACCAAATCTTGTTTAGAAAATGGCAAATTTAGTAGGCATTGCAAATAAGCAGCAAATACATCTACTAACTTTGCTGAGGACTTATGATTGCAATTTTCTTACAACTGTATCCAGTCTTGTTTAGAAAACAAGGAGGTACTTTAATCAGTCATAACTTTCTTATACCATTGTGACAAAGACCCTTACAACTACTTTGCTGTCCCACCTACATTATATAAAGGGGACTTTCTAAAATCTAAATAGAATCCTATCAAGGAAGATTTGACTTGGGTAGCTGGTTGTTGACACCTAATTTCAATTGAATACATTCCTAATTCCCTGTAGTGACGACTTGTCACCTACTTGATATGATCTCAAGTTCTTCATGGCCAGCATAGGCTGGGTATCCATGGTGCATCTCCAATTATGTAATCAACTCAATGTATGGTCTGCCAAAGCATAAGGATGTAAAAAGTGGCCATGTTTAGATCAGGTCATTCTTTTGGTTAGGTATATCGCCCCTCTATTGTATTTCTTATTGTCCCTGGCTTCTCCTGTTGATTGTTGATGGGAGATTAGTAAGAAGTTGGTGGATAAGCAACTAGAGACAAGGAATAAATGCATCACCGTTTGAGTTGACAGTTCTGAGAATTATTAATCAAGTTTCTAGGCTTCTAGCAAGATGGAAGATGATTAGCTAGCCTTCGGGGTTACATCTTATGGTATTGTTAAGTTGCATGTTTTTGAGGTAATGTGTGTGTCAAACCATTTCGTATAAGTATAGTGTGTATGGTGTTATTGAAAGACATGGTTCTTATTAGATGGATGCTTCTGAATATTCGAAGGTTATGCATGCCTATGTTTTATTGGTAAGTTCAAATTTTAGAATGAACCCAATGGACATTCTTATTTAACTCATTTATATTTTATTTCCTAGATTGGCAATCTTATGACATGCTTTAGATTATGGCAATGAAAATCGTAATGCAGTCCTGAGTCCTCTAATGTTGCTGGCTGCATGAACACACTTTTTTTTTGCCGAATGCTTAAATACATATCAAAATGAATCTTCTCATATGATCTTAAATAATTTTATTTGTGCTCTTTTAACAGCCCTAACGGATAAAGGGAAGTTTCTGTTGGCTGCTCGAAGATTCAGAAATAGGGCACAAACAGAATATATCATCTCGTATGACTATGATGCTCTATTCCCAGGGAGCAGTTCATGTGTTGGAAAGCTGAGGTGAGGTCTAAATTCCATAACTTCTTTAGTTTCTGCTAGCTGATTGATGGATTATGCATAATCATTTGGTTGCTAAGTACAATTTTTTGATTAAATGTTACCTGAGGAGTCACTATAACTATGATGTGGGCATAGAGACATAGAAAGCAGGCATTATGTAGACATGTTTTCTTTTTATGTGTTGCCTGTTCATTCCTTTCAACCTTGTTTTTATTGCTGATATGTTCCTCCCAATAATCTTATTATTATTTGAATAGTATACTGAATAAATATCTCATCTCTTTATTTCTTATAGTTAATTTGTTGCTGTGCATATGCATAGTCATGTGCTGTGATTGCATCAGGTAATGAGGAAACTGCTAGGAAGATTACAGCTACCTGATTTTCTGCTGATCTGTAGGATTCAGCTAACAATCACAAACATCCAGCCAAGTCACATTTTGAGTTATGGCTCATTTGTATCAATGAAATGGTAACTGCCTTAACTTTTTTTCTCTGTAATAATGCAGAGCCAACATGATGAGATTGAGGCAAAGTTTTTTGAAGAACAAGCTGCGCTTGAAGCTAAGTACCAGAAGCTTTATGAGCCATTGTACACAAAGGCACACTTGTTCTTTATGTTTTACTAGCTGAATGCCCGTGCGTTACTACGGATTTAAAAAACTTAGAACATATTTGTATGCACGTTCCAACAAATTTTACCACCCGTTAGTTTTAGAACATGTAATATGATAAAATTTTAAAATCCGTAGCAATGCACGGGCATTCAGCTAGTGTGTGTGTGTATCGCCATATCAGTGTTTTTGGGAAAATGGCGAATAGCGGTATCGCGTATCCGTATCGGTGTATCCAGGCAACATAGGGTGATAGAACCAAATAAAAACCCCTTACAAATACAGCACAACAAATTAAGCAGAATCCCTGTTAACCACGCTTTCAACTCAACTTTCAGATGACCACAGAACAAATCACCACCATAACATCAAATTAAAACCAAACATGATACTAACTATGTACTACCAGAACCAACCACTCATAAAAGAACTGAAATTGAAATTTCCAACTCATCAGGTACTACCAAAATATGCCAACTCGTGACCAAACTAGCATAGACCTACATGCATGATGTACCTTCAGTTGATAATCTTTAGAACTAACAGTCATACTACCTAAGCCACTTCAATACAGATCAATTGAACACGCCGGTCTAGTTATGGGCCCATGATCATGGACATGATAGAGACAAACTTCGAGCGCAAAATAGTTGCGCATGCGACGGCCATAGATAGAAGCAGAATAATTAAGCCGCTCTAACAGGAACTCCAGTTGTAGCCACCTATGTTCTCAAGCCTGAACCAAACTCCTTGGTTAATTTCAGCGTCACAAAATACCACCAGACCATCTCATACAATGCAATGCCAGAAGTGAATCCAACCGACGCCTTACACACACTCGAAAACTCCCAACCCTAACGGGGCATTATGTAGACATGTTTTCTTTTTATGTGTTGCCTGTTCATTCCTTTCAACCTTGTTTTTATTGCTGATATGTTCCTCCCAATAATCTTATTATTATTTGAATAGTATACTCAATAAATATCTCATCTCTTTATTTCTTATAGTTAATTTGTTGCTGTGCATATGCATAGTCATGTGCTGTGATTGCATCAGGTAATGAGGAAACTGCTAGGAAGATTACAGCTACCTGATTTTCTGCTGATCTGTAGGATTCAGCTAACAATCACAAACATCCAGCCAAGTCACATTTTGAGTTATGGCTCATTTGTATCAATGAAATGGCAACTGCCTTAGAGATCCAACTTTTTTTCTCTGTAATAATGCAGAGCCAACATGATGAGATTGAGGCAAAGTTTTTTGAAGAACGAGCTGCGCTTGAAGCTAAGTACCAGAAGCTTTATGAGCCATTGTACACAAAGGTACACTTGTTCTTTATGTTTTACTAGCTGAATGCCCGTGCGTTACTACGGGTTTAAAAAAATTAGAACATATTTGTATGCACGTTCTAAAAAATTTTACCACCCGTTAGTTTTAAAACATATAGTATGATAAAATTATAAAATCAGTAGCAATGTATGGGTATTCAGCTTGTGTGTGTATACGTATCGCCATATTAGTGTTTTTGGGAAAATGGTGAATCGCGGTATCGCGTATCCGTATCGGTGTATCTGGGCAACATAGGGTGATAGAACCAAATATAAACCCCTTACAAATACAGCACAACAAATTAAGCAGAATCCCTGTTAACCACGCTTTCAACTCAACTTTCAGATGACCACAGAACAAATCACCACCATAACATCAAATTAAAACCAAACATGATACTGACTATGTACTACCAGAACCAACCACTCATAAAAGAACTAAAATTGAAATTTCCAACTCATCAGGTACTACCAAAATATGCCAACTCGTGACCAAACTAGCATAGACCTACATGCATGACGTACCTTCAGTTGATAATCTTTAGAACTAATCAGTCATACTACCTAAGCCACTTCAACACAGATCAACTGAACATGCCGGTCTAGTTATAGGCCCATGATCATGCAGATGATAGAGACAAACTGCGAGCGCAAAATAGCTGCGCATGCGACGGCCATAGATAGAAGCAGAATAATTAAGCCGCTCTAACAGGAACTCCAGTTGTAGCCACCCATATTCTCAAGCCTGAACCAAACTCCTTGTTAATTTCAGCGTCACAAAATACCACCAGACCATCTCATACAATGCAATGCCAGAAGTGAATCCAACCGACGCCTTACACACACTCGAAAACTCCCAACCCTAACGGGACAGCAACTTGTGAACGCAAACAAACTCCCCAGATGCTACCAGATTGCGCCAATTCGCGACCAAACTAGCACCACAGCTCACAATGGACGGATCACCACATCATCAGCGTTACAAGCGAAGGCAGCGGGGAGTAAGTTACCTTGAGGATGGAGAGCTTGACGGTCCCGTAGACGACGCCGACGCCGAAGGCCGACGCCCTAGCCACCTGCAGCAACAGCACGAAGGTCAGATCTGAAAGCACAAAGAAGAAGCTTCTGGGTGGATCGAGAGTGATGGGTCATCGGAGGGGCTTACGAGGGCGAGGGTGCTGACGCCGGAGTAGGGGCCCGGGGTGAACGGCATGGCGGCGGCGGGATCCCAGGGGAGGAGGAGGCGAGGGTTTGGAGGCTTCTTCGTGGGGGAGAAGATCCAACCTGGACTAACAAATTTGAGAGAGGC
The DNA here is from genome assembly GCA_036346245.1 of Bonia amplexicaulis. NCBI lineage: Eukaryota > Viridiplantae > Streptophyta > Magnoliopsida > Poales > Poaceae > Bonia > Bonia amplexicaulis. The sequence goes on from CM070744.1 coordinate 493,659, forward strand.
TTCGGTGGGTGGGCTGGGCCTTATATGGGTCCATGGATCTAGGGAGGCACGGAGATGTACAGGTGGGCGGGCTGGGCCTTATATGGGCCCATGGATCTGGGGAGGCGTGGAGACATACCAGGTGGGTGGGCTGGGCCTTATATGAGCCCATGGATCTGAGGAGGCGCGAGACGCGTGCAGTAGGCGGTGGGCCTTATATGGGCCCATGGATGCGGGAGGCGCGAGACGTGCAGTGGGTGGGACCCGTATGTCATCCAGCGTGGTTGCTGCTTCTCCTTGTGCCCCGAGAAGGGATTGGATGTAATACTATTTGGATTCGTCTTTTTTTTCTTCTCTCTTTATGAATCGTGCTCATCTTTCGCTCTATAAATTGGTCAATTCAACCTTAAATTGCGTTAAAAATATGAACGACAAATGCAACAACTTTCTAATCAATTCATCAAATTTATTGTCCAAAGACCTATTTGCTCGATGAGGAGAGTGTATACACAAAGCCATTTAGATTCACTGTTCATACAAGTAAACATCCTCCTCCCGAGAAAAAGTTGGTCATGCAAAAGAGTAAAGAATTATCCAAGAGCACAACTTGAAATGACTATCCAAGTACTATCATTCTTCCAAAAAGAATGTAATGCACATATTAATGTAGGGAACTTACATAACGTTGTCGCAAAAAAACGTACATAAATGTTAGAAACATGCTGATATGTTACACACATTAGGAGCACCTATAAATTCCAACAGCAAGGCGTTACATAAATAATACACTTGGATGTATGGCCAATGTGTTCATCTACACGTGTAGCACCAACAAATATGTTACAAAGACTCTCCAATGAATGGGGAGAGCAAGCGGGCAGCACAAAATAAGCTTAACCTCATCGTTAACTTTACCTAAATACTGTTAGATCCTGGTGTGTATGAATTATGATCGTTATGGTTGAAAATTGGACTTACTGTGATCATTGAAGGGGTAAAATGGAGATGTCCATAAAAATATGGATGTGAATTTTTTCAATTTTCCATCCAAAATATTGTATTGCCGCATGCAAATTTGAATTCAGCAGTGCAATGTATAGTTTGTTGCAACATGTCTAATCGATCAGACACTCTTGTCAATACAATGTCTTTTTATGCTCGTTATGCTTAATTAACCATATTACAAAATATAAACATATTATTATCATGCAACACATAGATCATGTGGGGTGTCCGAATATGGCTAGTATTAAAGTGGTTTACACCTCTAGCTAAGAGGAAGGAAGAAAACCAGAGCGGAGTTGTTGGGAGGAGTCCAGGTGGGGATCGGCACACATGAAGAGTGTGCATCATGTCGCATGTACCACTTCTAGGTATGGGGGCCACAACTCATGATGAATGTGCATCAAGTCACGTGTACCACATGGCGGTGGAGGAGGTTGTGACTCGCAATTCGTGGGGAGTGTGCATCTTGTCAAGCGCACCATTTGGGGCTAGAGGGATCACGAGTGGCTCGGTTGGCATTGTATTTCAGATTACAAATACAACCCAACTTGGGTGGAATGGACTTTGTGCTGAATTGGTTTTACCATATTTTATCTTTACAGCTCACCAGAAGAAAATGCAATTTAATTGTATCTATTTGTCATAGAACCAAACACCACTTTATATAGACTACGTGACATGCGCTACAACCCAACCCTACACATCTTAAACAGGTCGGGTAATTTCTTTTGCTTGCATGGTCATGGAGCACAAGTCTCCATGCACTAACTTCTTGGTGATCACAGGCAACCTCAATCCAGCGACGTGGTCACCAGGGTCAATGCCATGAACCACATTGTTGCGCTCGTCATTGGATGTGAGCCCCTCTGGGATCACACGCTCCTCTCCGCCTCATCGCTGGTCTCATCTCCAATATTTCCCAGTCCCACGAAGACATCATCATCAATCACAGATCCTACTATGCCTTGAAAGTGATCCAGGCAGTCATCACTGATGCCCACATCAATATCTCATAGTATACAAATCATGTGGATGTTCGACCGAATTAAAAAGATATCTAATTGGATGTGCTATTCAATCCCTATCTAGATTCGTATTTGAATCCAAGAATACATGTATTTGATTTAAAAATATGCAAGAAAGTGTGGTATAAAAAATATTTGATTCTTTTTTTTTGCGAAGGACAATTATTCAATTCGTGTTTGAACCATTTGCACCCTTACCCAGGAGGAAGGAAGAAAACCAAAGGTGGAGCATCACATGGCGTGTGCCACATGGAAGCTAGGGAGGAGTCATAACCTGCTCGTTGGCACTGTACTCCAAATCCTGAATATAGGTCTTTTAGTTTCCATATATTACATTTACATCTCATTGCAAGCAAATACAATACTATGTCACGCACGCTATGACCTAAGCCTACACATCTCAAATAGATCTTCTACTTTTGCATGCATAGTCTTGGAGCAGAAGCCACCATGTGCTAATTTCTTAATGATCATAGCCAAACCTCAAGTCTAGAGATGTGTTCACCAGGGTTGCCGCCATGAACTCCACCATGGGACTCCTCACTAGGGGTGAGCCCATCCCGGACCGACCGCTCCTCCACTGCATTATCTCTAGTATTGCCTCCAGTCTGTCCTAATTCTACCATGACATCACCATCAATCACAGAGCCCGCTGCGCCTTGAAGGCAAGCAAGGTGGCTATCATCAATGACTATGTGATGGTGTACCCCTCGGCCCACCATGATGCCCTCCACACCATCTGATGTTGTTGGAAGGATGACGTCTTTTGGTATGTTCTGTGTAACCCAGGCAAGGTGAGCATGTCGATAGTCCAGGTGCAATAGGTAGCGGTGGTGATCATATGTGTGCCTCCGCAGCTCGATTTTTTTGCTTTAAAAATTAGGTCAATTCAACGTTATTTTGTGTCATAAATATGAACGGCAAATACAACAAGTTTTTGATGAATTCAACAAATTTATTTTGCAAGTTATACAAGTACAATTTATTCCCTATTTTTTGTGGGGAAGAAACTTTTGGTATGGAAACTATTAAGGAATCATCTCTTCAAATGGCTATCCATGTACTATCATTGTTCCTAATAGAATGTTAGAAACCACTCAGGATCCATACATCAATGTTAGAAACAAGCAGATCAAGGAAGGTTTATAATTCAAATTGACAAATATGATACAGACACTAGGGGCATCCACAAATATCAGCAAGAGGGCATTACATAAATAATACACTTGGATGGATGACCAATGTGTTTAATCCATTCACACAACACCAACAAATACGTTACAAACACACTTTCAAAAATAAGGGTGGGAAATATGTTACAAACACAATCACCAGTTCGAGAGGGATAGAGCGAGCAGGCATCACAAAATAAGATTAACCTTGCTGTTAACTTCACCTAAATACTATCAGAGCCTGGTGTTATTACATTATGGTTGTTATGGTTGAAAATTGGACTTTTGTGATAGTTAAAGGGGTAACACGGACTTGTTCCTAAATATATGGATGTGAATATAACTTCTATTTTTTCATCTAAAATGTAGTACTACTTGCATTATAATTTGAATTTGACGATGCAATATATGTAATTTGTTGCAGCTTGTCTAATCGATCAGACACTCCTATCAATATAGTGTCTTTTTATGCTTGTTAAACTTAATTCACCATGCTGCAGAATATAAACCTATCATTATCATCTAGCACATAGAATATGAACCACATTGTGGTGCTCCTCATTGGGGGCGAGCCCCTCCCAGATCCCGCATTCCTCCACTGCCTCATTGCTGGCCTCACCTCCAATATATCCCAGTCCCATGGAGACATTGACATCAATCGTGGATCCTGCTACACCTTGAAGGCGATCTAGACAACCATTGCTAATGCCCGTAGTGACATATGGTAGTATACAAATCATGTGGATGTCTAAATACGATCAAATTAAAAGGATATCTAATTGGATTTGTTATTCAATCCCTATCTAGATTTGTATATGAATCCAAGAATACATATATTTGACTTCAAAATAAAGATGAAAGTGTGGCATGACAAATATTTGGTTCTTTTTTCAAAGGATAAATATCTGATTCGTATTTGAGCCATTTATACCCTTAGCCAGGAGGAAGGAAGAAAACTAGAGGTGGAGCATCACATCGTGTGGAGGCTGGGGAGGAGTCATGAGCTACTCACTAGCACTGCTTTCCAAATCCCTAATATAACACATTTCATTTTCCATATATATATTATATTTACATCTCATTGCAAGTAAATACAATTTAATGGTATCCAATTATCACAAAACCAAATACCACCTTATATAGACTATGTGACACATGCTATGACCCAAACTTACACATCTCAAATAGGTCTTCTGCTTTTGCTTGCATAGTCTTGGAGTAGAAGTTGTTGTGCACTGATTTCTCAGTGATCATGGCCAACCTTAATTCCGGAGACGTGGTCACCAGGGTCGCCACCATGAACTCCACCATGGGACTCCTTACTTAGGGTAAGCCCCTCCTGGACCGAGTGCTCCTCTGCCGCCTTATCTCAGGTGTTGCCTCCAATCTATCCCAATCCCGCCATGACATCACCATCAATCGGAGAGCCCACTGCACTATAGGGCCCCAGATTTTACTATCTGGAATCCTTTGTGATTTAATGCACTATTCCCTGGATCAGTAGATAGTGCTCACAGTTACAGAAAATGAATATCAAATACATACCATGCGGAAGCATAAATAAAATAGTAAACTTACTCATGGGCCGATTAGGCGAAATCGATAAATTGCGGGAAGAACAAAGCACACGGTGGGACCTTGAGACATGCCCACGACGACCAACTGGAGGTTCGCGACCTAGCCCTTGACATCTTCATCCTCTTTGTCATTGTGAGCAATAGTGTTGCTGAGGCGTAGTGGACCGAATCATGATTCTGGATTTGTTATGAGAGCGAGTGTGAGCACACTAACCACTGTGTTCTGCGAGCCAATACACAAAATGCAAATAAATAATATGCAAGGCTTATCAAAGGAAAGGCTCGGGCTGTTTTATTTGCCAGAAATTTGCTTTTGGGTAGCATTATCGTTATTGAATCATAGAGTTATTGCTACTACCTAGAACTCCACACGGTGTTTGCCATAATTGACTTACTCCACCAAAGACACATTTCCTTTACTTGATCCACCGAACTGATCATTTTCTAGTTGATTGCTGTCTAAGACTCCCAACAGCGAGTGACATCATTTTGTTAACCAACCGATCATATACTTTCTATATATTTATTTTGAATTCACCAATACTTTTTGTATTCCAAATTTCTTAATAATCCAATCTTGTAATCGCTGTCCACCAGCTCCTCACCTCTGAATTCTAATGATTCTCTAACCTGATTACTTTTTAATCCACCGAAATCATTCGTACCAGTACTTTCTAATCATTCAATCCTTTCTGCTAATCATCCAAAACCATACTATGCTTTTTCCATATTCAACCTTATTTGTCACTAATTGTCTCTAACTAATTCATCGATATTTCTCCACCGAGAATATCATTAATCAAGTTTATACTCCAATTATCATATCTCCAAATTTCCTCAAATTCAAATCATCCATCTAGGTCAAATCCTACTAATCCCATTAAATCCAACAATTACCTTTACACTCTTCTAATTTCCCAAAATCATTGATCCAGATTATACTCTGGTAATTATTATTATTCCTCCGATATACCCAAAAATTCCATTCATCCTTCTAGTATTTTGATCAAATCCTATCAATCACATTATTCCCAGCCTCTTCCAAGAATTCATACTATTTGTCCGTATCGTAATCCTGTAATTTCTCTTGCACTTCCTAATTCTTCAAAAACCATTTAAATCATCTATTTGTCATATCAATCCATTTAAGCTCTACTAATCTATTTCTCCTAAAACCCTTTCTATTGTTCCCTTTTTATGATCAACACGAATCCACCATCTTGATGTGTTTACCACAAACAACCATCTTATGTTCTTACGACTCTATTTATTCTTCCTAACATTTTGTTTTATGAGAAGTATTATCATTGTTTTGCTTTTGAAATACAATACATAGAAATTCCCTGAGACTTAGCAGTTTGCACAAAACATAATGTGTATGAGAATGCATTAACAGTAGCGATTCAGATTTCATCCACCGTTACATGGCATCTGCACCATATGCTTAATCTTACAGCGTTATAGCCGCTTAACTTATCACTAGGCGACACCCAGGACAACACAAATCAGGGCCTTGCACTGCCCTTCACTTTTCCATTTCCACCCACAAATCATTTTAAAACAGAACTATATCTGGTTAAGTTCCCATGTCCGCCTATGACCGTGGGCACGTCTATTCGAATAGTTTTGACTCTGCAGAGTTTGTACACTTTCACCACAAGAGACAATCAACTCATTGCCCCACACGATTTCATAGTCATGCGGTTGAGCAGACCATCACAGTGACTGTTCAAAGTATCTAGCTCCTTTTGTCATCTCACCTTATGGGAAATTGCCCACTTGCGGTGGGTCCCATCTATGCACGGGATGTCCTCCACAGTTACTAACGCAGCCGGGCTCCACTTCCCGCAACGCTTAGAATAGCTGGAAAACTTCACTATCCCCTCGGTGTCCCTTTAGGCCTCCCCTTGCCCTTGCGTATCCACTTCACTCCACTACCAGTGAGATGAGTCCGGGAGTTTCGATACAACTACTTAGCCAAGTTGTACTTCTGACTTGTGGTTGCCTTTGTTTACATAGGATGTCATGACAAGATTCAGTCCTTAGTGGTATCTCGGGCGATTCTACCACAACCCACTTTGTGCCTCCACTGCACCACTCACACACCCTCGAACCATTCGCCCAGATATTTAAGCAAGTAGGGTTTTGGGAACATAAAATAATCATATCGAACATATACCAGTCATTACCACCATGACTGCCCAACCAAATTTTCTCATGATTAAAAGTGATGTTGGGCGTTTTCACGCCCATAAATATCTATGCAACACTACGCATGGCGTATAAATTACGAACTTACTTTCAAAAGGTTACTATCATAATTTCGCTAGGGCGACAAGGTTCATATATTTAAATATTCAATAAGGGGGTGTAATATTAATCAAGGCAAACAATGGGCATATAGCTAGAATCTTGAATTAAGCATGTATTTGTATATAAAATTAACAGCATGCAATTTGATAATTTAAACAAAAGTAATTTGCAGAAAATGTAGGTTCAACATGATCAAAGTATTGACTCGCCTTGCGCGGTTTTACCGCGGTCTTGAGCTCACACAACGCTTCCTCTTGAGCTTCTGGTCCTTATCTCCACTTGCTCTTGATCTCACTCGATCCCTTGATTCTTCAGGACTCCCAATTCTAATTACGTGCTAAGCAACTGAATCCAAATAGATGCAAATAACTCAAAAGATCTGAATAAATCCGAATAAACTTATTTTTAGTTTTATTATGAGTTAACGGGTGATTTGAGGTTGGTTGGGCATGGGGTATTTGACGAATTCAAAAGGGCCGGAACGAGGTGATATATGGCTAACGGAGATTCGTCGAGATAGATGCTAAGGATTGTTTATGATGAAAGAATATTCATGGGAGTATTCTACTTAAGTTTTGGTGGACAGCTAGGTATAGCTGATGGTAGGCTATCGCAACTCAGATTTTAGCTTACTAATTTCTTTTATTATTTCCATTTTATATTTTCCAAGGAAGTTCCCTGAGCTACGATAGGTTTATGGACAGACGTACGTGTTTAGTTTATTAAATTAATCTTTAGAGTCTGTGTTCCTAGAAATTTAAGCGGTGGTATTTTATGGTGTTTTACTTATCAGTGGGTTGAATTTGTTGGTGCGTATGGCCAATCCCATATTTTATTCAAGCATAGGATTACTTATCCAATTATTATTATTTTCCCTTGATCCACAACTCCTGAACCTTTCTAAGATTGACCTATCCTGAAAAGTGAAATTCTTTGTTACGACCATACATTACTATTCCTTAAATTACTATCTATGGGTTCGACAGCGGATTATCTTCACTATGACCATATCCATTTATCTTGGTATTATTTTGTTCATTAATGTGTAGGTTAGCAAGGCTTTTAGGATAATTAGATCTTTACACTAATCTACATGCCGAGGGTGCCTTTTGTTAGTCCTGGAGTTCAAAATACCTTTTTAATGGCCTACTATGTATATTTAGTATCTTAGTCAATCAGATGCAATACCGCCTCTTATTTAATTTGGGTATTATAGCCTATAAGGAATTCTCATCATTCCTAGGGCCTAGGATTAATATTTATGTTGTTAAACCCTATGGTGGCTAATCCTACAGTCTTTACTAACATGCGAAAGTTTATGATTTATCGTTTAGTGAAATTTATTTACTAAGTTATCATTTCATGAGAGCATATCTCTAAGCAACACTCCTGCTAAGCCTTTAGTTAATGAAGATTTAAAATAAACTTTCAAGACATACCATGTACCAACATATGATAATTAATTCATGATTAAGTATTTATGGAATTCTTTTATATCCTAGCAAATTTGTGCATCTTTTGAAGGATTATCTCAGTGTTTTACTGAGGTTTTCCTAGCAGCACTCGGCTTACATAGAAAAAAAATAAAAACTAAAATATCTAAATACCCTAACGCAGCGCGGGGAAGAATCGAGCTCGGGTCGGCTCAGTGAATGCGAGCGCTCTAAACCGTTCGGTCTCTCGTTGTTACCTGTCTTACTAGGGGCAGAGATTGAAGTTGAGTCGAGGCTACACGTGTCCAAAACAGGGGAGCACGGGGCAGTGCTTGGCCGACGGTGTCGCCGGCGAGGGACCACCGGGGAGGCACCGGAGATGACCAAAACGGGTCCCTGGGGCTACGTAGAGTCCGAAGGAGGAGCTGGTGCGGGCCTAGGAGCTTTGCGGCGGGCCGGCGGCGAGCACGGACGGCGGCGCAATGGAGGTCACCGAGGAGGGAAGAACTCGGGCGACGAGGAGCCTCGCCGTCGCTTGGAGGAGGCTCAGGACACCGAGTACTTCCTCCCACCGCGCGGAATCGAGAAGAGGCAGCCCGAGGAGGAGGTGGTGGTAGGAATGGCGGCGGCGGCTGGTGTTGGGGAAGGTGGGCGGCGCGTGAGCTCTGGTGAGCGAAAGCTTGATTAACCAGCGAAGGAGGCAGAGGGATGGTGGAGGCACAAGGTGATGCGCTCACTTTATGGAATATCTGCCGGGGTGGCCGGGGCGACATGGAGGCGCGGCGGCCTGCGCACGGGCATGAGCGGGAAAGAACTGGGGAGTGGCGCGGAAGCAAGGGGGAAAGCCAAGGCTACTTGTAGCTGCTGAGGGGCGGGGTAGGCGCGGGCGGGCTCACGGACGGGGCTGGGCGGCGGGGAGGACCGCCGCAGGACCGGCAAGACGGGGCTCAGCTGAGGCGACAATCGGCGGCAGCGGCAGCAGTTTCACGGCGGACGTGGCGAGGCAAGCACGCGTGATGATGGTTGCGTGAGCGCACGCGAAGTCAGGGGAGGAAGGGGGAAGACATAGCACGCGTAGAGAAGAGGGCAGGGGAGAAGGGGAAGCAGAAGTGCGGGCGGAGGACCGGGCGGCGGGGATGAGTAAAGAAAGGAAAAATGAAGGGAGGAGGAAGAGCCACCGTGCGGCTGCGCAGGAAAGAAGAAAAAGGAGGCGCGGTAGGTCGGGCCCATGCGCAGAGGGAGAAGGAAAAGTAGAAATAGGGAGGCAGAGAAAAATAGGAGTGGGTCCACATGGAAGAGAGAGGAAAAATAGGAATGGGAAGAAAAGGAAAAGAAGACTCATGCAAAATTTTAGAATCTGGATTTCTAATTTAAATTTTAACTTGCATTAGGAATTACTGATTGAAGTTTTGCATAACATTCAAAATCTTAATTTTTTTAATTTTCAACTATTAGATGGGGTTTGTAATATTCTTTTAGCCATTTTTCTTTTACCTAGGTAAGTTGGAATTCAAATTATTATTTCCGTTATCTAATACTTAAAATTTATTTTTATGTGTAGATCCTTGGGTTTTCCATTTCTTTTAATATCACTATTGTTTTTGCTTTGGATATTATTTCTCAGTATATTGCTTTGCATGACACAAAACTCAAGAAGTTTCAAATAAATGTTCAAAAGAAATTTTTAAAGACAGCACAATGCAAGAAAAGTTTTTAAAAATTTCATATTTTTGAATATCCAAATTTTGAGATGTTACATGCACCTTGAAGGCAATGAAGGTGGCCATCATCAATGCCCGCATGATAGTGGACCTCTCAGCCCATTGTGATACCCTCCACTCCAGGCGATATTGTTGGGAGAATTGTAGGACCGAAATGGCGACAGAGGGGGGGTGAATGTCGTTCTCTTGAAAATCGCCCCCGAGAATTCGTACACTGATTACTCAAAAGATGCGAGCAAGCAACTCACCGAAAGTTAATTCTGCTGAAAACTGGAACGCATGCGATACTAATAAATTCATCATAAATCAGAGAGTAATCAGTAAAAATTTCAGCTGAAAATAATGCCGTTTGATCTGCATGCAAAATGGAGGAAAATCAGAAAAAAAAAAAGAAACAGCCAATCTGAAAAGGAAGTGCTATTCGGCTGCAGTTTCTAGTTGACACAGGATGAGAATATATACTGCAGTAACCTGAAAGATCAGGCCATTTTTACTTCTAGTTGAGAAGGATCTTTGCTGCCAACAGTCTGCAGATTAAAACAGCCAGGAATTCAAAAGAAATAGCTAACAAACAGGAGATCAAATCTGAAAAGAAGAAAAGCAAAAAGACTGAAAAGAAAAAGCAAAACCGAAAGAACAGCCAGGCTACCTGAACAAAGCCGAAAAACAACTGCCTCAAAGCTGGCTGAAAACAGCCAACACAATAATCAGAAGCAAACTAGAAACATGATCCCACGAATGATGTGCTTCTCACGGTAAGAAGTAAGTCTTCAACTTAACCAACTAAACCACTTCAGGAGAAGATGATACTGACCAAAAGAACAGGAGAACCAACATTTCAGATTCAGGCAAAAACTGACGTACACAGAGAAGACTGAACACAGCAGGTGAGATAAAATCCAGATGACTCAGGATTCTCGAAATTTTTGTTCATGAGTCTTTAGATCACAACAGAGAGAAACTCTCAGATAAGAAAACACTAAACTTGACCTACCCTTCTCCACAAACTCAAATCAAAGCAGAGGGAAACTGGGAGGATCAGAGAGAAGCAAAGAAGAAGAGCTACAACACACGGAAGAACAAACACAGAAAAACAGAGCAAGAAATCAAAAGATCTCAGACCCAAAGTTTCTCATACTGAATCAAAAGAGGTAGGCAATTACACAGAAATTGTTCTACAACCATTTCTCACATCAATCCCACAAACGGAAATGAACACACACGCAAGAAAATAAATTGTCTTCAGAACACAACTCACAACATAAAAGAAACACACACATGGAGAGCCCACACACAATAACCCTAGCTCTCTCCTAAAGCCATTCCCTCCCTTTCAATCCTCAAAAACACCAAGAGCCTCACAAGCTTCTTGGGAGGAACACAACCCACACAAAGAATTCTCTAAAAGACTTTGTGATCCTCAAAGGGGTATGCAGCCTCCAACACCTATTTATAGCCCTTGGCTAATGGGTCTCCAACCTGTTACACCGGCTAAACCCTAACGGAGCCGTCTCCCGCTTGTGCAGCCTTGCGAATTTACCGATTCGCCCCTCCTGCACCTTCCCGGAAGCTTCCGCGCTCCTTGCCGTCCACGACTCGCAACCACATCGAATCTCCGCCGTCTTCGACACATTCGACCGTTCTGACCTCGACACCGCCTGTGTCTAGTCCGGTCACCCCGTGTCTCGCCACGACTCCGCCTCGACGTCCTGCAACCACACAGACAAGAAACACGTCAAATAGCACCGCTCGATATATGAAAGCGTAAAATAGAGACCAAACATGTCGAGTCATCAGAATACGCATCCTAATCCCATACAACAAGTTCGACCAAAGTCCGACCGAGCCCGTTACACCACGCAACGTCAGGGTCCGAACCAACCGACTGAAACTCGACTTCCCTAAGCCGATGTCAATTACTCATCATACACACGGGATGACCTCTCATGGTCTCCCAATCTCCCCCTTGATAAGTATATTGACAAACCCCGAAAAAGCATATGAAGTTGAGTTTGAAGAATCCAACATGGTCCAAAGAAGAAGAATGAAGCTAATGACCATGTCGATGTAAGAGCAAAAGAAAGAACAATTTTTCCTCAAAGCTCCCAAAGTGGCTTTTTCTACCACTATTCTCCCCCTTTTGGCAATAAACCCATCAAGAAAGCAGGAAGGAGGTAAGTCATGAAAATGGATGAAATGGCTGATTTGATCATTTTAAGTAAGAAGAGCCATGAGAATTATCCAAAATGACATTTATGTATTACATCAAGCCATAACATACAAGTATGCTACAAGGATCATGACTATGTATGTAAAGTGAAGCTAAGCGAGATAAAGCATAATCTGAATTTTAGTGAAAGTGCTTAGCAAGTCAAGTCAAACATGATTTTAGTCTAGCTAGAGATATCCATGAATGATGCAGGCCATGTCAATAAGCTAAATGGAACCGGGAAGCTAGTATTGAGTCAACTAAAGTGCTACTAGTTCAAGAATGATACATTTGTTTTGAGTACTTGATTCTTGTAGTAATTTAAGCAAATTGAGCACAAATGACATGTTTTCTTTTGAAATTTCATGATTGTTTTCAACCAGATTTTTGTCATGTGCTAGATCTCAAGCCTTATGCGACTACTTCAAGCAATGAGCTTAAGAAGATGATCTTGGTCATCCAAATCTCCCCTGAGTTCATGCCTTGTGCAATGGCAAGCCGTCTCATGAGAAGGAATTGGTGAGATCAGTTTTTTCGCACAAAAGAGATCTTTTTGCTTTTAATAGATTGTACTAACTTATGTGTCATCAAGAAACTAATATAGCTCAATCTATTCCTCAACAATGATTCAAGACTCAACTCAGCCTATTTGACATGGCATGAACCATAAAAAGATAACACAAAGCTGACTAGTCTCAAATATGAACATGACATGAATTAGGTCAAATTTAGCATTCTAATTAACCTATCATAGCAAAGACTTGACTACACATATAAAGTCATGATCAAATTAGCAATGGAGCACAAATCATGGCAAGATGTAATATAATGAAAATATGTCATGAGTGGATAATAATCAAGGCTCCATTAAGTTATATTACAAAACAAATAAAGAAAATCTAGCTCCCCCTTAACATGTGATGCAACTTTTAGTTCAAGTTGAGTTATGTCAAAATTAAGATCTAGAAGTTCCCAAATGAACTCCCCACAACCAAAGCAATAAAAGGAGGTGGCAAATAAATCAAGAAGGGCGGTCCTTAAAGCATAGATAAGATAAAGAATACTAAAGACTCAGACTAACTCTCATCTACCCCATATGACTCCAGGACAACCAGCTGTCGAGAAAAACACACACTAGAGAGCAAACACGTACCCTGTCTACCCGAGGGTGGAGATAAGAAACAGCTATCCTGAAAGCACAAGATAAGAGCAAGAAGTCTAAGCAACTCAGCAAGAGACACACTCTAACCTATGCTAGAAGGACTAATCTCAATGCACCCGCAAATGCAATGCAACAGAAATGAGATAGAAGCATAATCAATATAGTAAAGCAGTAAAGTCCAAGCTCCCCCTCACAACAGTCCATAAGGACAAACCACCCCAAGCTGTCCCCGTAGAGCTGAAAACCTCGAGCTATCCAAAGGCTTGGTGAAAATGTAAGCCAACTGGTGGTCACTCTCCACAAACTGGAGCACGATGTCACCCTTCTCTACATGGTCTCTAAGGAAGTGATAGCGAATATCAATATGCTTGGTCCGAGAATGTTGCACTGGGTTCTTAGCAATGTTGATTGCAGAGGTGTTATCACAAAAGAGTGGAACACCGCCTATAGCTAACCCAAAGTCCCGCAAGGTCGACGCCATCTAAAGTACACAGGCTGCAAAGAATCGGCGGCGAGAACGCACTCGACCTCTGCGGTGGACTGCAACACTGCATCGCTTCCTAGAGGACCAGAAGCGATAGAAGTGCCAATGAATTGGCAGGTGCAAGTGCTCTTCCTATCTATCCTCTGACCCAAGAAAGTCGCATCCGAATAGGCTCTCAAGGAAAGACAAGAAGAGGAAGAGTACCAGATACCATAGTCAATGGCAGCTCGAAGGTACCGAAAGATGCGCTTCACCGCCTGGCGGTGAGACACGTGAGGAGAAGCCTGAAACCGAGCACAAAGACACACGGAGAAGTGTATGTCCGGTCTCGAGGCAGTGAGGTACAAGAGAGAACCAATCATGCTTCAATTCCTTTTGATCGACCGACTCGCCGTCCTCATCGGGTCTAGTACTACAGTAGAAGCCATAGGAGTTGACAACGGCTTACCGTCACACATGTCGAGCGTCTCGGGAGGTCTCGAGTGTACTTGCCTTGATGCAAGAAGGTACCTCCCGAGTCTGCTTGATTTAGAAGCCAAGGAAGAAAGTCAACTCACCCATCATGCTCATCTCAAACTCGGTGCTCATGACATTCGAGAACGTGAAGCGAGAGCATGGGAAGAGCCGCCAAAGATGATGTCATCGACATAAATTTGACGACGAAGGTCACTACCGAACCGGCGAGTGAACAAGGTCTTGTCGACTTTACCCATCTCGAAATCATGTCTCAATAGATAGGACTTAAGCCTCTCGTACCAAGCTCTAGGGGCTTGCTTAAGTCCATACAACGCTTTGGAAAGCTTGAAGACATGACTAGGGTATTTGGGGTTCTCGAAACACGGAGGTCAGTCGACATATACTTCTTCCTCAATGAAGCCATTGAGAAAGGCACTCTTGACGTCCATCCGTAAAGCTTGAAATCCTTAGAAGTCGCAAAGGCAAGCGAATTCTAATGGCCTCAAGACGCTTCTGAGGGCAAAGGTCTCCTCAAGTCTAGACCCTCAACACGGGAGTACCCACGAGCAACCGTCTAGCCTTGTTTCGAATGACTACCCCATCCTCGCTCTGCTTGTTCTTGAACACTCATTTGATCCCAATGATATTGTGACCTCGAGGGGGCTCAACAAGCGTCCAGACCTTGTTTCTTTCGAAACTCTCGAGCTCCTCATGCATGGCATTGACCCAAGAATCATCAGATAAAGCATGACAAACGTCTTTGGGCTCAAAGGAAGCTACGAAGGCAGAGTGGAGACAGAAAAGTGACACGCCAGACTTGGAGCGTGTGACTCGTTCAAAGAGATCTCCAATCATCTGCTCTGAAGGATGAGATTTTTGGATGTCTTGGAGGTCCAGGATGAGATGAAAAAGTGGCCTCTACCTCGTGACCTGACGGGGTAGGAACAGAGCCACTAGCTCTAAAAGAAGCAGAAGGTAAGGGCTGATCACCTCGAGGTGCTGTGGAAGAAGGCACCTCAAGGGGTTGATGAGGGACTGGATCGGGTAGACAACCCTCATCTCCATCATCCTCATCATCCACAAAGATGGTCTCGGATTGCTCTAGTGAACCTGAGATGTCGGGCCTAGTCCCCGGACTGGCCTCATCGAAAGTCACCTCACAGGTTTCTACCATTTTGCTAGACTCGCAGTTCCAGACCCTATAGGCCCGCGAAGAAGTCGAGTGGCCTAGAAAGATCCCATCACAAGGACGTGACTCGAACTTATCTAGGTTCCCGGACTTCAGAATAAAGCACTTGCAACCAAACACACGAAGTGAGAAACACCGGCTTTCGCCCATATCTCAACTCGTAAGAAGTGCGGTGCAAGTGTGCCCGAAGAAAACTCGATTAGAAACATGGCACGCGGTGGCTATAGCCTCACCCAAAACTTTCGCGGTGTAGAGTACTCATCAAGCATCGTCCTGGCCATCTCGACCAAGGTACGGTTCTTCCTTTCCACGACGCCATTCTGCTGAGGGACGTGCGGAGAAGAGAACTGATGCTCTACACCTGTCTCATCGTAGAAACTCTCAAAGTAGGAATTCTTGAACTCCGTGCCGTTGTCACTGTGGATTGCTCGTAAGGCACCCGGAAGCTCAACAGAAAGCCTACTGAAAAGACCTCGGAAATGTGTAAACGTCTCATCCTTCGAGGCTAAGAAAAACACACAAGAGTACCTCGAGAAGTCATCGACCACGACAAGAACATACCACTTCCCTCCTGCCGATCAAGACTCGAGTGGTCCAACGTGTCCATATGGAGCAATGTCCGGTGCAATGGTCATAGTAATCGTGTGGGAGGATGAGAGGCGGCAACCATCTTGCCGTGCCGGCATGGAGCGCAAACAAGATCTTTGACCATTTTGAGTTTCGACAGACCACGAATGAGATCGTGGCCGCTAACTCGGGTCAAATGGTCAAATCCAATATGACCAAGTCTCCTATGCAAGAAAGAGAGGTCGCGGGACTCAGAAGCAAGCAAACAACGGAGATGATCACCAGAAGACTCAGAAAAATCAGCACGAAAGATCCTCCCAAAACGAGTTGCAGTTGTTTTTCTTAAAGCATACCTCAAAGTCGTCATCGATAAGCTAAGAAACGGAAAGCAAATTGTACTGCAGCTTACTAACCAAGGCAACATCTTTTAAAATAAATGAATCATTAATGCGCACAGTACCTTTGGCGATGACGCGCCCAGAAGAAGCATCTCCGAAGGTGATCGTCTCATCACCTGGAGCGCGGGCAAGGGAAGAAAACCAACGGGAATCTCCGGTTATGTGTCGTGAACACCCGGAGTCTACAAGCCAGACCTTTCCCTTCCCTGCCTGGCGAACCTGAGTCAAATAGAGAATAAAGTCTCAGTACTGGGATAAATCAAGAGTGATTTTGGCACCCAATACTGAGTAACATGTCGAGCAGATGAAGTAGTCAAGCACGACTGACCTCTATCTACCATACGCTCTCTGTCACTCAAAGAAGTAG
Source organism: Bonia amplexicaulis (assembly GCA_036346245.1). Lineage (NCBI taxonomy): Eukaryota > Viridiplantae > Streptophyta > Magnoliopsida > Poales > Poaceae > Bonia > Bonia amplexicaulis. Next base: position 510,716 of record CM070744.1, read on the forward strand.
AAGGTCGTGTGCGGACACAAGTCGCTGTTTGGTCCGATCACTACGGACGAGCGAGTCGTCGCCGACAGCAGGTCGATCACGCCGCGGTAGGCATCTCGATGGGAAAACGAGATCTACCCTCGGGACGGCGGAAGTCACGACCGAGGGAGCACGAGGACTAAAACGAAGACTCGGAAAAACCAAGTCCCTGGTCGCCCAAAGCTACCAACAAGAGTAAGCCTAGACCTCGTGTTGGTCTTAGGTGCACTCAAGGTCCAGGGTCGACCACGAATATGCCTAAGAGACTCAACACGGTCTCTTCGCGATCTTGTCGCTTGAAGCAATGGTCAAACAAATGTCCATCCTTCGACGAAGGTGCAATGATACCGCCCCGAGGGGTGAAGTAGCATGAGATGGCTTCGCCTACGAGAGGCCGAAGTCTGCAGTGAAATCACCTTCGCCGTCGAAATCCCTTGGACAAAGCCCGCCGATTTAAATTGAACTTTCTTGTTCTTGGGCTTGACCTCAATCACACCTATGATTCTGGTCCAGCGCGACGGTGGATGCTTCCTCACATCCTTCGAAATCATATCCTAGACCCTGATTGAACTTGTAAATCTTTGATTGGTCTAGAATAAGATTGAGCTTCTTCTTACCTCCTACAAATTTCTCGAGAGTGTTCATAAGGTACTGACACTCCCGAAAGAGAGAGGTGCAAGAGGAGCAAGGAGGAGAAGAAAGCAGAAGGTAAGGGAGCGGAAGAACAACCAATAGCGAGAGGAAGGCGGCTTGTGCACGCACAACCGACTTAGAAGGACGATCCCCATCGCTAGCAGGTTGGTTCGCGTCGCTAGGCGTCTCTACCTTACCCGGGGGCTTCTCCCCCTTCTTCACAACCACATTACAAGCACAAGGTGGCTTCTCTAGTAGGTCCTTAGTTAGCTTCACATATTTCTCATCCAATGCAATCAAGTTAGATTTTAGTTTGTTACAACTAATGCATGGTGAGCTAACAGGGTCCTTAGAAGCAAACTGAGCCAACTTCTTATCATGATCAATCATTTCTTGAAACTGTTTGGAAACAGATTCAAGCTCAGCAGTCAGTTTAGGACAATTCACACATGAAGCAATAGGCTCAAGTAGAAAAGCTTGTAATTCAGCAATTTTATGATCTGCCCGTTTTAGGTTCATCTTCAAATTATTACAACTTTCACAAGTCTCGGGCGGATCGAGAAGCATAGTGTAAAGACCTCTAAAAGCATTGTCCTTATCCTCACATGAGGTGCAAGAAGTAGTCTCAATAGAAGGAACAACAATCCTAGTCATTTCTAGTTCGAAGAAGCGCACTAACATTCTCCACCTTAAGAATATCTAGCTCAGAGGTCACACTATCATAAGAAGTCCTTAACTTCTCCATATCACCAATCAAAGCAGGGCATGTATCACATTCGTCACGGGAGGGAGCAGATATAAGTGAAGTAAGCTCCCGTGACAGTCTATCTACTTCCTTCTCCAACTCGCTACATCTAGCTCTAGATCTAGCATGAAATCCTCCTAGCTTAAGGAAAGCTTCATTAAGTTGGTCATAGGAGGGACATACCTCGTCGGAGTCGGAATAGAGCTCATTGTCACGATCTCGCCTCAAGGGCCATGAAGCACATCTTGGGAGAAGTCGTCGCCGCCATCCTTGCGTTTTGATCTCCCGCTCCGTCGTCGTCGCTCCATCCCTCCACCTTGCCGAGGTCGAGGTCGTCAAGAGCTTCTTGGCCTTCCCAAAGTCGCGGAACTTCTTCTTGCCTTAGACAGGTGCTGAGGGCTTCGTGTTGCGGTTCTTGTCGGTGTAGTCGTTCTTGCCGGAACCGCCGTAGTCGACTTTGCCCTTCCCCAGCTTGGGGCAGTTTGCCCGAATGTGGTTGGGGCCACCACACTCGAAGCAAATCACAGGACCTCCTCTTTTACCATCCCTCCTCTTGTAGGCATGAGAAAATCTACGTGCTAGGAGGGCTAGTCGTTCATCCGCGAGTGCTCTAACGATCATCGGTTATGTCACGAGAGCGACAAGGAGAATCACATATCGGCTCGGCAGAAAAAGATCCGAGCGGGATCGGTGACTAATGCCATCGATTGTGACTTGACCGACGAGACTATGTCAATCTCGTGAGTCTTGAGGCGCGAGTAAAGCGCATCAAGAGTCAGGGTCGAGAGGTCCGTGGTATTCTTGATGGTAGTCACCTTCATCTCCCAAACTCGAAGAACGAGTGCATAACGCATTTGTCGAGCGTTATCCGAGTCGGAGTATGTGAGACCGACGGCTCGGAGGTTGCTCAAAATCTTGTGAAAGTGAGAAAAGCACTCGTCAAGGGACTCGCCGACAAGCATCTCGAATTTCTTTGTATTCGCGCTGAATCGGTCTGTCGCACCGTCTTTATTTGGGTGCGCCCTCATGGTAAGCATCGAGGGTCGTCCAAATATCGAAGGCATCTGACGGTGAGAGATGCGATCAAACTCGCCGCTCAATCCACGAATGATGATGTTCCTTGCCCTTGCGGTTGCCTCAACATCGACCATATTCCGGCATTGATGTTCTCATCGGCGGGAACAACAAACTGAACCTTCACCTTCCTCCAGATGGCATACCCCTGAGCCTGGATGTATGTTTCCATTCGGCTCTTCCAGAAGGGGTAATCCAGGCCATCAAAGATCGGAGGCTTGGTGGAATACTTGTCCGTCGCCATGGCTCTTAAGACCGGTTAAAGATCTATCAAAGAAGAGCTAACCAGCTCTGATACCAATTGTAGGACCGAAATGGCGACAGAGGGAGGGTGAATGTCGTTCTCTTGAAAATCGCCCCCGAGAATTCGTATCCAGAATCCAGATGACTCAGGATTCTCGAAATTTTTGTTCATGAGTCTTTAGATCACAACAGAGAAACTCTCGGATAAGAAAACACTAAACTTGACCTACCCTTCTCCACAAACTCAAATCAAAGCAGAGGGAGGCGGGAGGATCGAGAGAGAAGCAAAGAAGAAGAGCTACAACACACGGAAGAACAAACACGAAAAAAGCAGGCAAGAAATCAAAAGATCTCGGACCCAAAGTTTCTCATCTTGAATCAAAAGAGGTAGGCAATTACATAGAAATTGTTCTACAACCATTTCTCACATCAATCCCACAAACGGAAATGAACACACACGCAAGATAATAAATTGTCTTCAGAACACAACTCACAACATAAAAGAAACACACACATGGAGAGCCCACACACAATAACCCTAGCTCTCTCCTAAAGCCATTCTCTCCCTTTCAATCCTCAAAAACACCAAGAGCCTCACAAGCTTCTTGGGAGGAACACAACCCACACAAAGAATTCTCTAAAAGACTTTGTGATCCTCAAAGGGTATGCAGCCCCAACACCTATTTATAGCCCTTGGCTAACGGGTCTCCAACCCGTTCGGCTAAACCCTAACGGAGTCGTCTCCGCTTGTGCACCTTGCGAATTACCGATTCGCCCCTCCCGCACCTTCCGGAAGCTTCCGCTCCTTGCCGTCCACGACTCGCAACCACATCGAATCTCCGCCGTCTTGACCCATCCGACCGCTTCGACCTCGACCCGCTTTGTGTCTAGTCCGGTCACCCGTGTCTCGCCACGACTCCGCCTCGGCGTCCCGCGACCACACAGACAAGAAACACGTCAAATAGCACCGCCGATATATGAAAGCGTAAAATAGAGACCAAACACAGCCGAGTCATCGAATCGCATCCTAATCCCATACAACAAGTTCGACCAAAGTCCGACCGAGCCTGTTACACCACGCAACGTCGTGGTCCGAACCAACCGACTGAAACTCGACTTCCCTAAGCCAATGTCAATTACTCATCATACACACGGGATGACCTCTCATGGTCTCTCAAGAATGATGTATTTTGCTATGTTCTGTGTAACCCTGGCAGGGTGAGCGTGTCAATGGTCCAAGTACAATGGGCCGTGGTGGTGATCATAAGTGTGTGCCTCCACAGCTCAATGTTTGGTTTTAAAAAATAGGTCACTTCTACCTTAATTTGTGTTATGAATCTAAATGGCCAATACAACAAGTTTCTGATGAATTCACCAAAATTTGTTGTGCAAGGGCTTATTGCCCGATGGGAAGTGTATACATGAGAACCACTTGGTGTTTTTCGCAAAGCCATTCAGATTCAGTATACATACAAGTACAATTTATTCCCCATTTTTTTGTGGGGAAGAAAATTTTGGTCAGGGAAACTAATAAGGAAACATCTCTTCAAATGGCTATCCAAGTAATAGAATGTTAGAAACCACTCAGTATCCGTGCATCAATGTTACAAACAAACAAATGAAGAAAGGTTTAGAATTCAAACAGACAAATATGTTACAGACTCCAGGGACATCCACAAATACCAACAGGAGGACATTATATAAATAATACATTTGGATGGATGAATAATGTGTTTCATCCGTTCCCTTGCACCAACAAATATGTTACAAACACACTCTCAGAAAGAAGGGTGGGAAATATGTTACAAACATACTATCAAATAGAAAGGGTAGGGAAATATGTTACAAATGCAATCGCCGGTTTGAGATGGAGCGGAGCAAGCGGGCATCACAAAATAAGATTAACCTCATGGTCAACTTCATCTAAATACTGTCAAAGCCTATTGTTGTTGACTTATGGTTGTTATGGTTGAAAATTGGACTTTTGTGATAGTTAAAGGGGGTAACATGGACATGTTCTTAAAAATATGTATATGTATATGATTTTAATTTTTTCATCTAAAATGTTGTACTGCTTGCATTATAATTTGAATTCGACAATGCACTATATGTGATTTGTTGCAACGTGTCTAGTCGGTCAGACACTATTATCAATATAGTGTGTTTTTATGCTCGTTAAGATTAATTCACTTTATTACAATGATTCATTGTGTTGCATGAGGGAATGTAAGCCTATTATTATCTTGTGGAAAAAGCCCATCCGCGGCCCCTCAACTCTCCAATTTTTCTAATTTTCGTCTCTCATTTACAAAAACTAGGTAAAACCCGTCGCCCAACTATCAAAACCAGAATACATCACATCCAAGTGATTTCGCATTCTAGTTGGCAAATAAGCTAACATGGCTTGATCACTTAAGGAAAAAATTGTATGTCCCAGTTGTTATCCTCTTTTTCCTCTCCTCTTCCTTTTCTTCCTCCTCTTATCTCTCTTCCTCAAGTTCTCTTCCTCCTCTAGCTTTGAGCTCATCTAAGGAGGTCTACCGCCACCTTCCAATTTGCCTCACCACCCTCCCCGCTAGTCTATAGATGAGCAGAGGTGAGAGGAGATGATAGACATCGACAGTGATGCGATGAAAAAGCTGCAGAGCAGATCGGTTCTTAGCAACGATAGTGCTCCCATGACTTTTCCATGACGACAAGTGAAGCACGAGCTAGAATGCGAAGAGACTAAGAGCATGGAGGTGGTTGTGGCTCACCAGCATGAATGAAATTCATTGATGAAGCTTGGTGGCGGTGTGTCATCTTCGAGGACCATTCCCACGGCTACAACGGTGAATTAGCGATGAAAAGTTGGGGCTTTAGTTGCTACCACTTTGGAACACACCGTGATGCTGTTGGATCTGATGGAAGTGCTGCGACTTGACAGATTCACTAAGCTCCCATGGCGGTAAAGGTGGCGACCGAGCACGGGCAGAAGGGGATGCAGCCTACGGCGGCCACAAAAGTTAGGCACGGCCAAGGCTAGGGTCGGGAGCGACAACCTACATGCAGTGGTAGGGCTCAGTTTTCGGCAAACTCATTCCTGGGTAGAGAGTAGATAGAAGAGAAAGAGGAGGAAAGATAGAGTATTATTGATGTGTATGATATGTGGGGTCATTGCCTAAAGGACAAGAATATGCCAACGATGATACCAGTCAGCGCCACGTAACTCAAAACCAGCTTTGGATATGATGTGCTTTGGTTTTGATAGTTGAAGGATGGGTTCTCTCCAGTTTTGTAAATGCAAGATAAAAACTAGATGAACTGATGAGTTGAGAAACCACAAATGTACTTTTTCCTTATTCTTGTAGTGCACAAAACATGTGGGGCATCTGCATTCAATTGGATTTGAGCTGTTTGCACTCCAGCCGAAAGGAAGGAAGAAAACCATAGCATAGTAGTTGGGAGGAGCGAGAAAGGGATCACAACTCATGAGGAGTGTGCATCATGTCGCATGTACCACTTTGAGGCAAAGGGGACCACGACTCGTGACGAGTGTGCATCAAGTTGCACGTACAATGTGGCGGCAGAGCAGATTGTGGCTCGCACCTCATGGGGAGTGTGCATCTGGTCACATGTACAATGTTGGGGCAGAGGGATCACGATCGGCTCTATTGCCATTGTATTCCAAATAATGATTACCGCCCACCTTGGGTGGAATGGACTTTGCGCTAAGTTAGTTTTGGTTACCATATTTTATCTTTACTACTCACTGGAAGTAAATGCAATTTAACTGTATCCATTTATCACTTTATATAGACTATGCCACACACACTACAATCCAACCCTACACATTCCAATCAAGTTGTACAGGTAATTTCTTCTGCTTTTGCTTGCATGGTCATGGAGAACCAGCCTCCATGCATCGATTTCACAATGATCACAGGCGCCCTCTAGTCCGGTAATGTGGTCAAAAGGATTGGCAAGATGGGGTTGTGGCTTTTGGCTTAAATTTTTGAATTCTGGCTGTTCGCGAGAGAGATACTCGCATGCTATTTTGGTCGATATAGATGAGGTGGGACAATATCTACTAGAATTGACTTATAAATCCTGTATTGAAAAGATACTCTATTTGAAAGCTAGTTACTATTGAAAGCCAAACGATAAACCCAAAATAACCACCCCTATGATGTAGCACTACTCTTGGGGGCAAGCCCTCCCAGTATGCTCCAACACCACCTCATCATTGGCCTCACCTCCAATATGTTCCAGTCCCACGAAGACATTGTTAGACAGATGGATCGTTGATGTATTGCACAACCCTAAACCCTAGGACACTAGGAAATACCATAAATACTCTTATATCCTTAATACCTCCCCTCAAATGCAAGGTGTATACAAATAGTATTGCATTTGAAATGGTTGATACTAAAATAAGAAAAATGCAAAAACTAAGTATTGAAGATGTCGTCGTAGCGTGCAGTTCTTAAAAATTGTGTCAAGGCCAGAAGATCTCCTTCTGGGGTTGTGCGACAGCCCATAAAATATGGTGGCACAGATTAAAGTCCGAGACGATGGCAGCGCGGTGGCCTTAAAATCAGGGCGGCAGCTCAAAGAGAAGCAGTGCCTTAAAACTCCTACAATCTGCAGCGGCTCAAATAGAAGATCAGCGACTGCAACCATATGAAAAGAAAGGAACCACACTCAATCCAAGAGGATGGACCATTTCTAGCAAAGCAATCGGCTGACTGACACAGAAATTTGTGAACTCACATGGCTTTGACAAACTAAAAAAAGATCTGGATTTGCATGAACGCAATGAAAGACTCAAAACAAAAAGACTAAAAAGCTATCGATACTAGCAGCATGCCATAACCACCATTTGCAGTAGGACACCAACACCAAAGACTCAAAGGAAATAGTGTGCCCCTTAAAGACCCATCATTAAAGCAAGCACCACTAGTAGAGCACAGCCAAGAGAGAAAGGCGAGACATCCTTGAGGAGATAAAGACCAAAGAGGAGGCACATGATGAGAGCCGAGATAGCCAAGAGATAAGAGGCCAAGATAGTCGGCACAAGCCCACAGAATCTCCTCTCGTTCTCTCCCCTTTTCTCCATCATGAACATGACGAGTTGATGACAGCGACGTCTAAGGCGGTCCGGTCGCCTGGCACAAGGCGACGCAGGAGCTCGGGTGGACATGGTCGACGAAGGCGGCGATAAGTGACCATTAGATCGATGACGGAAAGGCAATGAGCGGGTCGAACGAATGTAGCTGGCCGAGATGACCGACGGCAACTGGCTCCAAGCGGGGGAGAGCCGAATCCGACGCAGAGGAGGCCAGATCCGAGCGGGGCAAGGCCGGATCCGATGCAGAGGCGGCCGGATCCAGGAAGAGCGAGGCCGGTGATGGCCTGATAAGGAGGAGGCGGCGGCGGCTGAAGACGTGATGAAGACGTCAGCAGACATCAAGCGAGGCCAGTGACGCTGGAGAGATCCGGCCGGTGAAGAGGCAGCGATGAAGACGAGCCGGAGATGGAGAGATCTGGCGGCGGCGGCCAGCAAACGCGCTGTCGGTGGCGTAGGTGCATTGATGGCTACCCCTAGGAGTGGAGAACACTTCTCTCGGGGGGCTGCGACGGCAAAAGACGCATAGAGCTAGTGGTTAAGGTTTGAACCTAACTCTGATACCATGTTAGACAGGTGGATCATTGATGTATTGCACAGTCCAAAAGGGTAATATATAGTATAAGACCCAAGGACACAACCCTAAACCTTAGAATACTAGAAAATATCACAAATACCCTTACATCCTTAAGACATCACCGTCGATCACACCCACATGTTGATGGACCCCCACAGCAACACCCTGCATGCCATCTGCTGTTGTTGGGGAGAAGATGCCTTTCTATGTTGTGCAACCTTGTGCAGCAGGCGGCGATGGCGATCATTTGTGCGTTCCTCCGCCCCTGAAACTTTAGCTTTAAAAATTACGTCAATTCAACCTTATTTCGCGTTACAAGTCTGAAATACAAAACTAAGACAAATTTCTGATGAATTCATCAAATTTGTTGTGCAAGGGCTTATTGCTCGATGGGGGTGTGCAGACATGAGAACCACTCGGCGGTATTCACAAAGCCATTCAGATTCAGTATGCAGACAAGTATTTTTTTTTTCTGTGGTGAATAAAAAGTTGGTCATGGAAAATGACAAATCATGTGAGCACAGATTCAAATGGTCATCCAAGTACTCTCATTCTTCCTAAAAGAATGTAATGCACATATAAGTCCTCTCGTACCTAGGAATAAACTCTTTCACCACTCAGTATTCATACATCAATGTTAGAAACATGCTGACCAAGAAAGGTTCAGAAATCAAACCAGCAAATATGTTGGCACTATGAGAATCCACAAATTCCAGCAGCAGCAGGGCGTTACACAAATAATAATACACTTGGATGGATGGCCAATGTGTACATCCATTCTCGCAGCACCAGCAAATATGTTACAAATACACTCCCAAAAGAAGCGGGGAAATATGTTACAAACACAATCGTCAGTTTGAGAGGAAGCAGAGCGAGCTGGCAGCACAAAATAAGTTTAACCTCATTGTTAACTTCACCTAAATACCATCAGCTCCGGGTGTGTATGAACAACTGCACATGTCAGGATCTCATCAAACTACAATGGGGTCTTCAGCTTTGGAACCTTGAAATTGGGGGAGAAGAGCACCGGCTGAACTGCAGGCGACACTTGGGTTTTCCCTTGCAGCCTTGCGGAACAACGCCGAAGACCCTGCATGCAGTGATGACATACTTTCAGCACATGTCTTCAAAGAAAAAGAAAACTTTTTCTATAGTTAATACTTTTAGCACCTCTATTGGATCTATATAAGGATTGCATGGGAGAATGGGGTAAAAAACAGTAAAGACCAAAAGGCAAGGTTCATTATGAGTATCCAATAATTAAAAAAAAAATGCAGAATAACGCTTCAATGCTCATGTACTGAGACAACTAGTAACAGGCCTCTTGTGTTTCCAAGTTACATAAACTATTTGTCCTCTAAAAAAAGGTTACATAAACTTATGGGATAAATTCTTTAAACCCTGAAACCTTATCTGCTAGTGGAGGTAACTCAGGTCCGTCTAACAAAGCTGATAGAAGTGGTTCATGATAATCACAAGAGAAAGTGCTGCAAAAAGATCTTGGCAATTGATGAGACTTTAAATAACTAACATATAAATGCTATGGAAATGTGATATAACTTAACCTTCATAACAGCGACCTACAAGATATGGAAATTGGAAACGAGACATCATTTAAAAAAAGAACGAAAATCTCCCAGATACGACGAGAATGAAAATCTCCCAGCTACGACGATGCTTACATGTATTTCAGAAATAAATGACACGAATAAAAATAAATAACAAATAACCAGAAATCAGACATCACTCAGGTATATCATGGGTCATGGCATCTGCAATGTCATGCAGCCATTTTAAGACAAAAGACTTACTCAAACATGCGCACTACCTTCCAATAAATCATAAGTAAAGAATAATTACAAAGCCACTTCAGAGATTGGTTATGTTACTTGATTGAGCAAAAGGGAATATCAAAGGGTTGTTTAAAAATCACCAACAGGCTGATCCAATAGAGAGAAATCAGAAAGTTATCAAGAGTATCAAGAAAACTACTTGACAGTTCTTTTGTGAGCATTCAAGACTTAAAGAAAACTCACCTAATTTCCATCAATTTGTTATTTGTCCATGTTTACAGCAGGACGCAACTCATGCAGCCCACCAAGAATTAGGACATCATAATTTTGCAGGGCAAAAAAGTTGAAACAAGGTAAAGATGATCTGCTCAGGTGATGTAATTTTGGTCTATGCACGCAAGCCAACAAAGTAACAAAATAGCCTTCTCAGGTGATGAAATATAACTCAGATGAAAAACTGGTAGTCCAAAGATATATTTTGCCATGTCCTAGTACTAGTCTCCCAAGTGTATGTGTGATGGTCCTTTATGAGCATCTACCACTGACATAATGCTCACCTAAATTCCATCAACTGTATTCTTTGTCCATATTTACAGCAGGACGCAACTCATGCGGCCTACCAAGAATTAGGACATTGTAATTGATGAGCAAAAAGTGTTACAATACCATAAGAGAAGTAATATTTTACCCTTAGCAGGGTAAGTTTGCTTCTGCAAATAGATGAACAAGCTAGCAGCGTAAGGTTACCAGTTAGCTTGCATGTGATAGACCGGTTAAAACTGGTAGCCAAGAAAAATATTTTGCTGGGTTCTTAGTTCTTTCTCTTAGATTGCATGTGTGATGATCCTTTATGAGCACCTGCGACTCACATAATACTCACCTAAACTTCATCAACTTTATTCTTTGTCCATATTTACAGCAGGACGCAACTCATGCGGCCTACCAAGAATTAGGACATTGTAATTGATGAGCAAAAAGTGTTACAATACCATACGAAAAGTAATATTTTACCCTTAGCAGGGTAAGTTTGCTTCTGCAAATAGATGAACAAGCTAGCAGCGTAAAGTTACCAGTTAGCTTGCATGTGATAGACCGGTTAAAACTGGTAGCCAAGAAAAATATTTTGCTGGGCTCTTAGTTCTTCATAGTCTCTTAGATTGCATGTGTGATGATCCTTTATGAGCACCTACGACTCACATAATACTCACCTAAATTCCATCAACTTTATTCTTTGTTCATATTTACAGCAGGACGCAACTCGTGCGGCCTACCAAGAATTAGGACATTGTAATTGATGAGCAAAAAGTGTTACAATACCATACAAAAGTAATATTTTACCCTTAGCAGGGTAAGTTTGCTTCTGCAAATAGATGAACAAGCTAGCAGCGTAAGGTTACCAGTTAGCTTGCATGTGATAGACCGGTTAAAACTGGTAGCCAAGAAAAATATTTTGCTGGGTTCTTAGTTCTTCAGAGTCTCTTACATTGCATGTGTGATGATCCTTTATGAGCACCTACGACTCACATAATACTCACCTAAATTCCATCAACTTTATTCTTTGTCCATATTTACAGCAAGACGCAACTCATGCGGATTGCCAAGAATTAGACATTACAATTTACCATTTTATAGAATAGGAACTATCAGTTTGGCACGGGAGTGATAAACTGGTTAAAAAACATATTCCACTCCCCACAAGCACATCTCTAATGGTCCTATATAGATATCCAGATCTCATAGAAAGCACACCTAATTCCTCACTTTATTCTCTGTTCGTATTTACAGCAAGACAAAACTCATGCATGCAGCCTATCAAGAATTTGGGCACTTCTAATTTTTTAGCAAAGAAAAAATACAGTAGCACACAGGAAAAGATGACTCTTGGTCTATAAAGAAAAACTAATATATTTGTCTATGCACATTAGTAAAACAGCTCCTGATGACACGGCACGAGGTGATCAACTAACTTGCAAGTAGTGAATTTGGTCAAGCATTTAATCAATGCAACAATTGATCAAGCAGGTTTACTTAATAATTGCAACATTGTGTATTGACTACATAAGCATAGCAAGTGGACAAAAAATACATAAAAAATAAGGTTCGGTGTGAGCCGACTACATACATGGAAATGGAATACTTACATTTGACAAAGAAGAGGTATAGTTGCGCTTTTGACTAGTCTCAGGCTGCTCATCTTCGTCTACCATTTGCCTACGATAATTATTTTTGGGTTTCTCCCTTAAAGCAGGACCTTCAGACCTAGATTTTCTGTTCGTCTCATTGATATACTTCTTGCGCTTTTGACTAGTTTCAGGTTGCCCGTCTTTGAGCTTTTCAATTGCATCGTCTTTCTCCTTGGCCAAGGAGCACATTTCCTGTAGCTTATCCTCAAGAATTGTTATCTTCTTTTTGGAATCAACAGCTTCTGCTCGCAATCTGCCAATCTCATCATCCTTCTTTTGGGCTGCCACCTGCAATTCCTCTACATTCTGCTGAAGCTTTTGTGCTGCTTCAGTAGCTTGTGCTGCCACTATTTTCATGTTCTTAAGGAGAACGGTGTAGTCCTGCTCCATTGTCCTCAACTGGTTCCACACAAAATCCTTTTCTGCAAGTAATGCAGAAACTTCCTTATCCTTCTTTGAGCTCAGGGTCTTGTAAGCTTGCTTTAGTTTTCTTATCTCTGCTCTTAAATCTCTTGCACTGTGCTCGTGATCCACGGTATTTTCACTAAGCTCTGCACAACTTTCAACTTCCTTCAGTTTTATCTAACATAAAGAGAAACAAGCACGGACACAAAAGAATGATTAAGAAAATCAATGAGATACACAAGCTGGACTGCAGCTTCTGAGTTATGACAGCCACAAGAGGCCAATTGCAACTTATGTTCTGGTAAGTACCTTCAGTTCGGTGTTTTCTGCAGCCAAAGCGGCTAAAGAAGTTATGAAATCCTCCAAGTCATCCTCTGTGAGTTCTACATTGAAAGAAGAAGACAATATCAGTAGCAACACAAATTCATAGAGATTGGGTGCTTCATTGTAAACGTTATCTTCATTTAACACAAAAAAAAGTCTTCAAAACAAAGATTGGATTTGACAAAAGGGAAATTATCCATATTCAACAAAATATTGTTTTAACTGGAAAGCAAAACACAATTTGGCTGATGCCATCAAGTATAAACATCCACCATCTAAAAGAAGCTAGAAAATTTGTGGACAAAATGCACAACAGCACATGACTAACTGCATCGTCACAAACATATTTATGTGGGTAAAAATCACCGGCATTCACAGTTTTGATGAATTGAGTAATTAATTGTGGACATCATCAGGGAAAAAATCACTTTTACTTAAAGGTCGTCCAACGGTATAATAATGCACCCAACAAACTTGTCACAGGAGGACATAAACCTCCACACATTTCACCCTAAGAACAGCGCAAGTCAATCCAAAACAAGGCAATCTAACTTAACTACTCATTGAAGGGCAATTACACACAAAAAGACAGCAACTTTTCCACTAGAAGTATCTCAAATCATAAAAAAGAAACTCAAAGCCCAAAAGAGAAGGGCAGATTTTGAACAAAAATAGTTAGAAGGAACAATAAAACCTCAATCTATGACAGAGTATTTGAACAAATATTCAAAACGTCAGTCGCCCCCAAATTTCCCGACAAAAATAGTTAGAAGAAAACTAAAACAACACTCGCAGAACAACTGTTTAGTATAATATATGACAGAGTATTTGAACAAATATCCAAAACCTCAATCCAACAAAAATGGTATGGAACAGAGCATAAACCTCCAGAAACCACCACTGGGAAATTCAGCCAAAACTACGCAAAAAGATGCCACCTTTTCCAGCGCAAGCAGCCCAAACCATCCAAAAGAACCCCCAACTCACAAGAAAACGTCAAATTTTGCACCAAATCGCCGAACTATCGGATGAGCACCAAGAAACGAGGGCGGGGCGGTGTGTTCTTACCGGCGAGTTTCTGGCAGCAGCGCAACTCCCGCTCCTTGTCCCCAAGACGCAGCTCCAAGTTGGCCGCCTCGCACCTCCTCCTGCTCGCCTCCGCCTTCCGAATCTAGACCCGACCGCAAAACCCTAGCTGGCATCAGCGGAAGAGAAACCCTAGAAGGCAGGAAAGGAGGAGGCTAGCCGGTAACCAATCACCTCACCTGTTGGAGCTGGGCCTGGAGGAGGCCAACGCGGGCGACGAAGAACTCGTGCTGGATCTTGACGAACGCCTCGAGGCCGGTGCGGTCGGCGAGGAGAGCCTCGACCTGCCCCTGGCTCTTGCGTAGCAACGCCGCCATGGAGCCGTAGATGCGGATCCACTCGCCCCGCCCGCCCTCGCCGCACGGGCCCGCCGGCGAGGCTGCCCCGCGCCGCCGCCGCCGCCCATGGATTCGAATCGGAGATCAGAGAGAGAGAGAGAGAGAGAGAGAGAGAGAGGCGCAGATGACCGTTTGGTGAGGGGGAGACGACCGTTGGATGTGGGGTGTGATTATAAAGAGGCCGGGGCCGACGAGGTTGCGCCCACGTCTAACATACATTGGGTGGATTTTTAAATTTTACATTATTTATAAGAGATAGTATATAAAAAGAAATAATCGCATAAAATTTGATATAATTTATATTATAATCTAACTGTAGATCCAGCCTTAAAAACTATACCGTTTAAAAATTATTTACTATAGCATAAATGATAAGCCAAAGCATGGAGCCACACCGATCCTACCCATTGTACCGTCCAACTACAAGAATTAGGCCTACCAATGACAAGGCGCGTTATTTGGCTTCTATTTTCTAATTTTTGCTTAGAAAAATCAAAACATTATATAAACATCAAATTTTTTAAAGCAGTTTCTCTATTCGTCTCGCTATTGTCTTGTTTCGAGAATAAGGCAAGGGCCAAGGGGGTCAAGGTGCATCACATACCCCACTCATTTGGCTTCCGTCACACGCATCTTCCCTCACTTTTCCATCACTCGCACTCTCCTTCTAAACGTCACTTTTTTTTAGTTATTACTATTTATTTTTAGCCAAAAACCTTCAGCAAAGCCAACACGAACGCCCCCTAAATCCAAAAGAACGATATGGTTTAAGCCATGTTCATATGGGTTTCTGCTTCTGTCTTCTACTTCAAAAAAATCAAAATCCAATACAAACATCAGGCTCTGAAAACGGCTTCTCCATTCTCTGACTACCGTCTCGATATGGGGACAAGTAGGGGGTCACCGGTGCATCACGAACCACACTCCTCTTGCTCCCATCACACGCACGTATTTCCCCCTTACTTTTTCCACCGCTTGTCCACTCCTTCAAGAACCACCTCTTTCAACCGTTACTATTTATTTTCAGCCAAAAGTCACTAATAAAAGTCAATACGAACACCCCTTAGTCTCACATTGCTTGTACAAGTAAGAAGAGAGGAATATATAAGGTGGAGTCCTTACCACTACATAAAAACATGTGACATATAGCATTAGATAGCATGAGAAAAACTTTGCCTAAACGCATATGCTTGTATACACGTGAAAATCGCGTAAATTGTGACTTGTGACCGCGCCGTACTGTAGTGTTGTTCCTGGCACGTTAAACCCACCTTTTATTTATGAAGTATGCCATAATATTTCTCTTAAATTCTATTTGAATGTGAATTCAAACATCTAAATTAATTCGGTTAATGGCACCAGTTCCTAGATTAATTTGATTTAATTGAGTTAATAACGTCAATTGCTACAAAACATCTATAAAATACCTAGAGACGTCCAGGCTAGTGAGATAAAACTCATCCATTCCTTTCTCACATCATCTTCTTCCTCTCTTGTTGAATCTGTGCTGAGTGTTGTGCAATCGAACCTCGTCAATCTTTTTTCTCAGCGTACACCAGGAAGGAGGGAGATCATGTATCTGCGAGCCGTTGTCGCATAAAGTAACTACATAGGATAGCAATAAGGTTTCTAGCTAGCACAACAACTTGCTCGACCGCTTGTCTTCTTTGTCGATGCCAACTGCTTCCAATGATACATTACTAGTATTTTGCAATATATAGCTCATGTTAGTACAGTTTAGAATTAAAATATTGTCACATATTCAACACCAACTAAGTGCACTGTGGCATGTGATGATCCAATGGTTACGCAGTCGGCGAGTGAGGCATGTGATGATCCAAATGGCGTTTGATGGTACATAGATGCATGAGACCATGGGTGGGTTCTTTTGGGTCGTGGCTTTGGTTTTTGGCTTTTAAACTTTGTCTGTTTGTAAGAAACAGTACGAAGAGAGAAAAAGTTACATACGATTTTGGATGATACATCTAAACTCAGTATATTATCTATCATAATTAACCAATAAACCTTACCTAAAAAAACACACCGTTTAAAAACTAATTACTGTAACAGAAAGTGAAAAGTCAAAGCCAAAGCTGAAAAGAACCCAACCGAGAGAGAGGTGGGTGCCACCTGCCATGTCAAATAGAGGAGATAGGTGTTGTGATAAACAAGAAAAAAAACAGCATCTAAACTTCTTAAAGATCCATGTGGCAATTTCTTAAACCTCTTTCACTTCTCACGCTGGTACTAGAACTTAAGGAAACACCGTAGTCTTAGGAGTAAAGCCAGCTTTGTTAAATTCCTCCGATTTAATTGCTTCACTTTTTGCACGGCGAGCTCGGCTACTGTGGGGTTGTTTTTTTTTTATAATTTTTTGCTACGACTGATAGTTTTTATCTATGCTTTTCGATACGATAACGGATGATGAAGATGTTAGTACGGATGGAGAACATAATTTTGTGCTTGAGAAACCATTTGAAGAATCTATTTTCAGATGTTATCCTAGTTTGATATTTAGCTTTTTAATTTTAAAAGCTAAAAAAAGGGCATTTTTATAGCGAATCCCTTGACATATCATCCTGCCCAGTCACGTTGGTGAAAAGTACACGCTCTCGGAGTACTTTTTTGATCAACCAGACGTTAACAAGCTCAAATGTTGATCACTGATGCATGTAATGTAACGAGCTCAAATGTTGTAGCAAACGTGAGATGCCAAACAACTTAGACCATATTTGGTACAGAACTTGTCATGATTCTGAGTTTTAATTTAGGCTGCCAGAAAGAAAAGGTACAGGCACTAAACCAAAGCCATCCCAGCTGACCATGTAACCCTTCTCCTTAGGCAGTCCGCAAGATGATGTGAACGCCGCTTTCAGTGTC
Organism: Bonia amplexicaulis; assembly: GCA_036346245.1. Lineage (NCBI taxonomy): Eukaryota > Viridiplantae > Streptophyta > Magnoliopsida > Poales > Poaceae > Bonia > Bonia amplexicaulis. The sequence goes on from CM070744.1 coordinate 528,122, forward strand.
GACGATGTCACTGAGCTCGCCAACCTTGAGTGCATATGTGGCATCTTCGAAGGGCTTCTGCATCTGCCTCCTCCCAAAGGTACCTGTCAAGGATCACAACACCACGGTTAGAAAGATCTCATCATGAATCATGAGACGTGTAATCAGCAGCGACAGCAAGTGCTGCAGGTGCAAACAGTAAGTCCATCTCAGAAAGCCACAATGCATTTGTGCAAAGTTGAGTGGCAAAGAGGTGCATAGAACAATAAAAGCCATAATAATGCGATGGTTGCAACGTCATGGTAGTGATACATTTTTTGAAATCACTCTAATCACGAAGACTGCAGAGTTTTCTCTGAATCTTAACACCAAAGCAAGAGATGCAGACTTCCCTGCAACATGATCTCCACATTTGAATTACTATGCCTCTGGCAAACTTGTGAGTTAGCTGCATCTCAAATTTGTGAGTTAACAAGACAACTTCCGCTTCACACTTCTTCAAACTAGTGAGTTAACACAACTTCAGCTTCAGACTTCCTCAAACTTGTAAGAGTTAACTGATCTCAACTAAAACCAAACTCTCTCCTTGAAAGACCAATCTCACACTCATCATTCAGAATGGGGATGCAAAAAGCATGGAAGGCAATGTCACAGGTTCATAGCATGTCATGTAATAAAGAGAATCTCTTTATGACATGACATAAAGCGATTATATTCCAGCTGCAGACAAGTCTAAAAGCATGATAAACTTGCACTATGGATTATCAAAATATCAGGGAAAGATGAGGTATTGCAGTAAACAAGCAGGGGGCACACGAGTGGAAGAGGTACAAAACAATTCTAAACAACTTATTACTCAAGACACTTAAAATCAAAGTTCTAACAAAAGGAACAAACTGTGAAGCCCATTCCAATATTAATATTCTGGTTTTTAAGCTAAGCTAAAAACCTTCAAAACATTTATGCACTTTTAGTCAAACTCTATCCATTCTCATCTTTGTTAATTTAAACCTAGCTGATAATTCTTGAACTGCTGTATTTCTACCTGAACGTTAGCCCCAGCAACGTGCTGATTTGTATCAAATTAGCATACCTTCCTTACACTACATATACACATACTTGGTGCACATCATGCATTATATAAACTCTACAAATCGCATCCACTCACATGCCACAACCGGGATCACTAACAAAATAGAGGCAGTGAGAGAATGGGCGCCCTTTCATGCTAGGCAGACCAGCAAGCAGTGCCAACAGACCATGTTAATCGAACCTTTTTTTCTTTATCTAACAGTTGCTGACTCAGAAATGTGACAACATGGGTGGTCAAGTTAGGCTCAAAAACAGTAGTTCTATCGATTAGTTTGACACCTTACATCATTCATGATTGCCTGAACTTTGACTGTGTGAGGCAATAGCTATTACGCGTTGTAACCAGTTGCAAACTAAAAAAGAAGCTTAATCCATGCAGGATATCGCAGCAGCTAGCGGACCAGTTTTACTTTCTCACATTACTCGTCGGTCAGCTAGTGAGTTTGACAGTGCCTCATGCCCAAATTACATGAGTGCATGGGTTCATTCAAGCAAACGAATAGTTAGTTAGCCAGCTGCAAGGCCACAACTTACATATACCCAAATTACACAACCGCATAGTCGAATTAACTGTTCTTCTCTGGAATGACAAAATAAAATGGAGGAATCCAATCTAAGAAGTAAAAACTATTTCATTACAACCAATCAGCACGTAACAACACAACTTACTAAGCCCCGCAACACCCAATTTTATGTCCCACAAAACCTAGACAATGCATCTAACGTTAGGAGTTCTTTTGTGTCACTTCTTTTCGATCTAGTCCCCAAGAATCAATCAAGAATCGAATGGATTCTTCAGCTCTACCTCAAGACTCAAGGATCCAACGGGTGGATCGATTCCAGTAGCCTGGATCGTGGCAGGCTGAGCAAATCTGACCGTGTAACAGACAGTAGACGACGAGAGCAAAGAGTAGCAGCGGATCGACAAAATCAACAGACGTACGTACGTACCTAGGTCGCCACCGCGTCGGGCGGAGGAGCAGTCGGAGTGGCGCGCGGCGAGCTCGGCGAAGGTGGCGCGGCCGGAGACGACCTGGTCGCGGAGGTCGAGGAGGCGCGCGGCGGCGTCGGCGCGGGTGGTGGCGGAGATGACGCGGCCCTCGGGGTCCTTCCAGGAGGCCTTGCGGCGGGAGCCCTCGTGCTTGATCAGGATGTGCGACGCCCGCACCGTCTCCGCCTCTCCGGCCGCCGCGGACGCCATCTCTTCCTTCTCCTCCTCCTTCCGGGCTGTCTCGCTCGGTCGCCTCGGCACAACAGCACAACACACAGTGGAGATATTTTTCCATGTGCTTATTACTGTAAAAGCAGGCACATGGCGTATTCCGTAAATACGCTTTCGGAAGCTCTTGGCAGAATAACGTATCCACAATGCGAAGTTGTGAAAATAGTGGCTTTGATTTAGGGCCTGTTCTTTTCGGCTGCGGCTTATGGTTTTTTATTGAAATTTTTGAATTTTGGTTGTTTATGGTACAGATTACGGAGAGATAGATACTCACTTGCGATTTTAGCAAAGATGTTGGGCTTTAACGTAGATCGTTTAACTGAGACCCCGTCTTGAGAAAATACTTGCTTTAAAAGTTAGGTACTATAGTAAAAGCCGAAACGGGAGGAAAATAACAGTACAAAGCAATGTAGCATACAAACAGTAAAGCAGTAGTAAAGTGTCATATTGCCGTCCAATCGAATTTACCTTTTAACTTTTAACTTTTAAGAAACTTTTATATTATATAGGATATTTGGTGCTTGGCATTATTTCACCTACATTACTCTTATATTGTGATTTATATTTTCATCAATTTTGTCATCCAACTGTTACATCCATCCTACATATCAAAAAATGTCCTCCCTAGATACTACTTGTTTATTCAGACTAACATCTCTATTAATGTCCTTCCTAGATACTACTTGTTTATTCAGACTAACATCTCTATTATTTACCCTAGCACCATTAAAATCAAACCTCATATATTTAGTTTTACTAAATCTAAATCCCTTCGATTCTAATGTCTTCCTTTATAATTTCATATTTCTATTGATATCTATCTTATTTTTATCACCTAGCACTAAAAGGTGTAGGGCCTGTTTGGCAAGTCACAAGCCGGTCGGCTTTTGGCTTTTGCTATAGTATTTAACTTTCAAACGGAGTATTTTTTCAAGACGGAGTCTGCAAGTTAAACATAGTATACGTTAAAAGCCCAATATATATACCAGCCAAAATCGTAAGTGGGTATCGGTCTCTCCGTAATCTGTACCGTAAATAGTCAAAATTCAAAAATTTCACCAAAAGTCATAAGCCACAACCAAAAAGAACAGGCTCGTAGTTATGTTAGTTTGAGCAAAACTGATTTGGTTTAGCACTGGGTTTTTTATGTTCCATACTGTTTGTTGGATCATGCTACGCATTCAATTGCTAGGATACCTGCGACGAACAGATGAGGTACACCCGTCGTGGTTGATACTTTGGGCTTATTTGGTCTACCGTATCCATCGGTTCGATCGTGTTAGACTAAGAGACCCAATAAAACATATAAAAGATATGTATATCTTTAAAATAGTATTATGTAGTAGAGACGTTATTGTAATAAGATCTTATACCTATGTATATATACTTCCTTGGGTTAACAAGAGAGAGATACAACTCATTTTCTTACACACTCTGTTAGTCTCCTAACTTACTGTTTGGTTCGTAGTCTAAACAGTTGGCGCCATCCGTGGGGACGACAAGTAAGCTGTGAGCTTAGGAAAACAATGGCACCCAAGAAAGCAACAGCAGCAACAAAGCAAAAGAGAAGCGTGTTGGCAGTGACTGCCAGGGCTAGCGCGCAGGGGCGGGTGACCGAGGGCCCACTCCACTCATGGCAGCGGCACTCTACCACCAAAGGTGGCAAGCGATTAGCGCCAGTGAGAAGAGCCAACTCGGACGGCAATGTTGGTGAGACCGTCAGCCACAATCTCGATGCCCATGCAAACCAGACGGTCGAGATCGGCACCACACGGCGCGACCTCGACACGGCCGTCGACCTCGACACCTCGACCGGCAATCATTGACCCCACCGCGCGACTCGGTCGATCCTACATCGACGCGACCGTCGACCCGAACACCCGGGCGGTACTCCTGTTGGCCATGACGCCCACGTCGACACGTCTGTCGACTTCGCTGGTTGTTCTAGCCCCATCTCCAGCGATCCTCTCCACCACACTACACCTACCGGCTCCGGAGCCCAAGCTGCCATTGTCGACAACCTCACAACACGTATCCTTGTGCCAGTAGAACCCACTGTGCGTACAGCAGAGGGTACTCTAGTGGCGGTCCTCGACACATTACAGCGCGAGTTGGCAGACCTTCGGGGTGCCATGCGAGAGATGCAAGAGGCTCGAAATCAGCAAATGCCCCAACAGTGATAACGGAGTTCACGGCTGAGCGAGCGGACAGCCAGAAGCCCTTGCTTCTGGCCGCACTATGCTCCAGCGTGTGGACCCAGAGTCTCCGCTCTCCGTCAGCCTGCAGCAGTCTGCGTGGCCAGAAGATTTCAAGTTCCCTACCGTCGAACCATACAAGGGTGATATGGACCCTAGGAGTTCGTCCGCGTGTACGAGACGGACATCGAAGTGGCCGGCGGGGACGACTCCACCAAAGTGAAGAGACTGCCGCTTGCCCTCCAGGGGATAGCGCTCTCCTGGTTCTTCACCATTGCGCCAAACTCCATATACGCGTGGGACCAAATTCAGGACCGTATGTACAACAATTTCCAGGACAACTACATCGAACGGATCAATGCAGACTAACTCATCGCCATTAAGCAAAAGTCCTTAGAGAAGCTTTGAGACTACTTCAAGAGCTCCAATAAGGTTTGTTGCTAAGCAAAGGATGTAAATGAGATGGCCATCATCAACGCAGCAATACAAGGTCTTCGCCTGTGGCCGATAGCCAAATACAATGCACGCAAGCCATCAAAACAGTCGCCAGACTCTTCGACAAGATGATGGGGTATGCGAGGGCCAAAGAGGACACAACGGCATCGAGGCGACGTCTCTGAGTCGAGGCAAGTGTCTGACTCCTCGAAGGAAGGCTTGTTGAGGCCCGAGCCTTCGCGCAAGGTTCTGGACCGGAGATTACAGATTGCGACAACAAAAGCAGGCGATCTTTATATATCCTTCATATGGAGAAAAGCGAAGAGGCGCTTCGTAGCGCAAAAAGCGAAGGCGCTGCTGTAACGGCAAAAGCGAGGGCGAATAATCGCGGCCATTACTCGAAAATAGCTGCGGTCATAACCCACTCGTAATCGCACCGTTCGCCATCCATTCGTTAATGCTATTTCTTTGCGGTCGGTGCGTTTCGATTTTCGAATAGATAAAGAAAACGCGCGCCCGTCGCTGCGCACGCGCCCGCGCCCGATCGCTGCGTGCACACGCTGCGCTTTACACGCACTTTACGCACCGCACGCACCGCACGCGCACCGCCGCACCGCGCCGCCGCTCGCTCCTTTCGGCTCGGCTCGGCTCGGCTCGGCTCGGCGGCGAGCGGCGGCGGCGGCGGCGGCGAGCGGCAGCGAGCAGCAGCGTATTGGCTCTCTCCAACTTCACAGGGGTTACCACGTTCCACCTTTTAAAGTGGTGTAACTCCATTCAATTCTCCATATGGTACTAAATGGTTTTCCATGTGGGCCTAGGAATTTCATTTGATTAATTGCTAAATTAAATGGGCCAAAACCCAATTAATCCAACAATCCCACCAAATTTCAAGGCACACGGAACTGCTCTCGATTCTGCATTTGTTTGATATACCGGTGTTTCGATGGAGGCTGTTAAGTTGAACATCCATCTAGGAAAGGAGTTACACTCGTCCTGGCGAACAATGGACTATACCTTGAATTGGCAGTTTTGTGTGAACAAGCTTTACGATTCCTTTACTAGTACTAGGTGCCTAAAGCATCCCTACGGTTGGGCGTATAAGTCATACTCCAAGCCTATTCATGAGTATCTAGAGATCACCCAAATCTCATAGGCGTGACCGGTGATCGAACTCATATAGGTGTGTTCCTTTTAAGATGTCACGTGGCCGACATCTACGCTTTAAATAAGCCACTCGGATCACATTAAGGTAAAACCAACCTGCCATACAGAATAGGAAAAAGCGCATCATTGAAGAAATGAGCCACGTAAGGTCTCTCCTCCCGATCAACCAACGACTTGTTTCACCATTCTACTTCACGGGATCTCCGATCACATAGAACATGTTACTACGTGGTATGACTCACGTGGGTCTCGAGGCCCATCTCACTCGATGCACTATCTATCACATTACGTGATAAACCCTTTGTAAATTGGTGCGCGATTCTTAGTATGTTCGGACATAGTCGATGCTATCACTCCGGAGTTTTCGACTTTACGGCGGACTTCAACCGCCTCTTAACATGCCTAGATGACTTCATATTGTCCTTAGAACTGCTTCACCTTGATAATTACTGATCGATTATCACGGTTCATAAGGATAGCGGTATCGGTTTTCAACTACCGGCAAATCCATAAGGAGTTCACGAAGCCACTCGGCCTCAACGATGGCGGTATCTAATCTTGTGAGTTACGCTTCCATTGTTGACCTCGTTAAGATGGTGCGCTTGCAAGACTTCCGTGAAACGGCACCACCTCCAAGTGTGAACACATATCCACTCGTGGCTTTTATCTCATCGACATCGACGAGATCCAATTTGAATCATTGTAGCCCTCCGGTACCTTTGGGTACCCAAAGATAGTGAATGCCATAACTCATGGTTGCCTTTAGATAGCGCATCACTCTCTCAAAGAGCGCCAATGATCATCTCCGGTTTGAAACAAATCGGCTTAGCTTGCTCACGACAAGCGAGATGTCGGGCCTCGTAGCACTAGCTAAATACATTAATGAGCCAATAATGCAGAGTATCTCAATTGATCCCTTGTTATTCTTGGTTTTCCTCAATAACACACTAGGATCATAGGGGTAGAAGCGAGCTTGCGATCACTATAACCAAAGCGACTCAAGACCTTCTCCACATAGTGGGATTGCACAAGTGTAACCCCACCATCACCTCCTCTCGAGCTTAATGTTAAGAATCACATCGACCACTCCCAAATCTTTCATTTCAAAACTCTTGGACGAAAGTCCTTGACCTCCTCAATCACATTGAGATTGGTCCCAAAAATCAGTATGTCATCAACATACAAGCACAAGATCACTCCTTCTCCCCCACCATAGCGATAGTACACACATCGGCTTCATTCACAGCAAAGCCGGCGAGATGTCAATGTTTTGTCGAACTTCTCATGCCATTGTTTAGGTGCTTGCTTTAGGCCATACAAAGATTTTAACAACTTGCACCTTTCCTTCTTGACCTTCTACCACAAACCCGTCTGGTGATCCATATAAATTTCCTCCTCCAACTCTCCATTTAGAAAAGCTGTCTTAACGTCCATTTGATGAGCGAGAAGACCATGAGAAGCGACCAGGGCAAGTAGTACTCGATTGTGGTCAATCGGACATTGGTGAATAAGTATCAAAGAAGTCCTCGCCTTCTTTCTGAGTATAACCCTTGGCCACAAGCCTTGCCTTGTACTTTTCAATTGTACCATCAGGCCTAAGCTTTTTCTTGAAAACCCATTTACATCCTACAGGTTTACTTCCATAAGGACGGTCAACGACCTCCCAAGTTCCATTAGACATAATAGAGTCCATCTCACTCCGTACTGCTTCCTTCCAGTAGTCGGAGTCAGGAGAAGAATATGCCTCTTCAATGGTTCTTGGAGTGTCATCCACGAGGTATACAATGAAATCATCACCAAAGTTTTGCAATCCTCATCTCTTACTCTTCGAGTAACTTCATTGTTATCCTCCTCGGGATTTTCCATAGGCATTTGTTCAACATGTTCTATCGGCACAAAAGAATCAAGGAAATTATAGGTTCTTGACTAGATGAGCTAGGTACATCACATTTCATAGGAAATTCATTCTCAAAAATGTAGCATCTCGGACTCTATGATTGTACCAACACGCACGTCGGTACTCCAGTTTTATAAAAATTCCTCGCCTCTTTTCTTTGCGCGAGGTTGTTTCGATTGAACACATGCATGGCACTTAGAACCTTTGACCAAAGTAAATTTGGGATTAAACTCATATTAGCTAAGCGCGTCATACACCCAAAGTTAACATGACAAAGGGCAACATCATCGTTACACACATGGCCCAAAGAGAAACGAAATAAGCCTCCGCTTTCATAACCTTTACCAACAAATGTTCCATACTTAGATCGACACATTTATTGGACTCAAATGTAAGCTTAAAACCATCTCTACAGTAGAGATCCACGACAATTCTTCTTTATTGAGGGGACATCTTGAGCGTTCTTGGTTGCGGTCTTTCCGAGTAAACTTGGATCGACCGTACCAACACCATGAACATTTGCATGTGATCCGTTCCCCATCAACAAGGAAGAGGTGAGGATTATGCATTCAATCCACCACTCGTGATTGACAAACCGAAAGCTGTAGGTAAATAATTACCCCATGTTGGTGATTTCTTCATCCTGCGATGCGACAATCCTTAGCCAAAAATCTCTCTTTGTTGTTTTCTCATTGCTGGAATTATTACAAAATCCTCTTTGGCCATGAGCCTAGAATAGGGGTAAGTCTGAAAGAGGACTTCTGGGGTAACTCTGTTTAAGGATTTTTTTTTTGAAGGGTGAGTTGGACATTTATCTTCTGAATTTTGCCATAGTTACACTCATTCCAAAGGAAAATGATACTAGAACCATTCAAATGTTCACACCCATCAGCCTTTCAAACTGTGTCTTTAAAATATTCACAAAAGTTTTGACTAATAGGATGCTTTGGGTAGCTCATAGGTTGATTTTCAGCAACCAAATAGCTTTTATTAAAGGTCATTTCATTCTTGAAAGAGTGGTTTGTGCTCATGAGATTATGGTGGTGATCGGTTGACTGAAAGTCAAGGCTTATGGTCGAAAACACCGTTGGTGAAAAAAACAACATGTAATGAGAGGCTTATTTGACATAATTAAATTTAAAAAAATTAAAAAATATAAAAATTATGCTAGCCCATCACAGACAACGCAAACGAATACGAGAAAAAAGAACCGACAAAAAACTCAAAAAAGTCAAAAATTCGGAAAAAGACGAAATTATAAATAGTGCAAAAATAAGCTTAAGCCAATAAGCTTAAGCTATATTGAGCAGGGCCTATACATGATGCAGTTAGGAGTGGCAGGGATGGTTTTGGTTGGGTTAGAAGTATTCTTGCTAGTATTCCTATTTAACTAGTTGGGCTATTGAGGTTTGTGAGGCAGATGTATCTCTCTCACACCCTTTTTTAATGACCAGAGAAACCCTCAAAGCAACCCAGCATAGATTTTAGTAAAAGTCAAATAGCAATGAAAATCTCTGCTTGAGAAACAACCTCAGCAGCTTGCTGCTTTCGATGAGCTTAGCTTGGTTGAAGAAGACCTTCTCCTGCATTGTGATCCGCCGCGGCGAAGGAGTCTGTTCAATGTTCATAGAAGTCCAAAAATGGGTAAGGAGAAGACAGTCCATGAGGAAGCTCAAAATGGCATTTTTTTTTTGAGACAATATCACTCTCTACGCTGGAAATAACAATGGCGATCAAAAGCTTTCTTTGTGCTAGAACACACTATCTAGTAGCTAGCTGCTAGAACACACAGAAGTTCTATGTGTTGAGCAAAAGCACGCCTGAATTTATCAGTTCTTCCACTGTTGTGCTGCACAAGCAATTCAACAAACATTTTGTGCGGTACAATTCAATTCTTGCACGGACAGCCGATCGACTGAGACAACCTAAGCTAGGAGATGCAGATCCAGACGCCAAGGACGATAAGCGCGGTGCCGAACGTGGCGGGGGCCGGGCGGGTGTCCTCGCCGAGGAGGGCCGCGGCGGCGGCTGTGGCGGCGAAGGTGGTGGCGTTGGTGACGGGCACGGCGACGGAGATGGGGGCGCCGCCGAGGAGGCTGAAGAAGGCGGCGGAGGCGGAGAGATTGGCGAGGAACGGCACCGAGTACTGCCACGTCAGGAGGAGGTCCACCCACCGCCGGACGGTGCCGCCGCCGGAGGAGGAGCGGAGGCGGAGGTCCCAGACGAGCGCGCCGCGGCGCATGAAGGCGTTGGTGGCGCCCCACACGAGGCCGACGGCCACCATGCTCGCTGCGTCGCCGCCCACGGCCATGGCCGGCGCGACGGACGGGAGATGTTCAGATCTGGGTGAGGAGATGTTCAGATCCTGCAGTAGCTTCAGAGAGCGTTACTGCACGCTGACTTGTTCGAGGACAATATATGCATTCTTTTCTTTTCTTCTTTCCTTTCCTTTTCTTTATTTGCTAATTATCAGCCAGCTGATTTCTACCAAAAATCGATCAACCTTTTCAGCACACCAGCATTCCTCTAGATTCACACCATACCGGATGCTAAGAGTATGTACAATAATATAGATAATTACTATTTATAATATTGCTCATGTCATCTATCGACGACACTAAAAATAACTTATACAGTGTGTTATCTTTTTACATATCACTATAGACAGTTTCTCTATAATATAATATATCTTGTTTCTCATATTATGGTTACCTGTCGCATAAGAGATGACTCAATTCTCTATACTCTCTCTCCTCTACATCACCTCGTATTCTACGTGTCAAAGCTTACATACAGCTAACGTCATACCATTGTATATGCTCGAAGTCGAATCACCTTACGAGTAGTTAAGGTCATCAATGGCAGCTCTAGGATTTTCGGAAGGAGGAAAGAAGGGGAGCTTTCGGTCCTTGCGCATGTGATTTTAAGGATAATATTACTTCTCTCTTTGTAGCCGCAAATTACCAATTGCAACGAAAAGAATAGCGGATATTTGACTCATTGGCGGAGCCTGTTGAGGCAGAGAGGGTTATGCCCTCCTTTCGATGAATGCGGTCATATTCTAAGTTGGTCTTCTCTAGCTAAAGTTCTAACCATGTTCTTTTAGCTTGGCCCATCCTCCACTTTGCTTCACCACCACATAGCGCCGATCGGCTGGAGGTTCCCTTGAAGCTCCGGTTCACCACCAATCCACAAACAAGAACACCGTAGCAAAGGGAAAAATCAGATCCAATAAACCAAAACTCACCGTATCAGATTCATGAAGCCAACACCTTAAATCGAACAAGAGGACCAGCCAATTTTAGATCGACGGCGAAAGCCGAGAAAAGGGGGCGAGCCAAATTCTCTCGAGGGCATGTAAAGAGGGGAAGTACAAGGGAGATGAAGGGAGGCAAGACCAGGCAAGGAGGCGGCGTGAGGAGGCCCACCGTCAGCAACGCCATAGCCAATGGGAGAAGGCTCGGCGGAGTTGCCAAGAGAAGGGAGATGAGGGGATTCGGGAGTAAACCGAGAGGAAAAAGAGAAGGGGCACGAGGAGAAGAGGCGTCAGCCAGAGGTCATACGGCCGTGGCGCCTAATGGGCCATTTGGGCTGGGAAGTAAGGCTGAGCGGGCTGGATTAGCGTAATTCAATTTCAAAAAAAGGTCCAGTGGAGAAATAAATGGTAAAGAAAAAAGCATAGTAATGTAAATATATATATACCAGTTTAAAATGTATAAGAAAATCATTAACAAAACATACTCTTTAAATAATACCCACAAGCATATTTAGAGGATGAAAAAGGTTAAAGATTTAACAAGGGTTATTGCTTCATCTAAGATATAATTAGAAATTAAAAATAGGATTTTCTATCTTAAATTAATGCAAGAGGGAATTTGGTTCCAGGGGAGGAGACTGCCCAGACAACTGCTGAGGTCACTACTGCTGACGTCAAGCTTGATGTGGTTCATGAAATGTTTTGATTTGACACAGTTATTTTCTAATTTCTGCATGCTGCATTAAAAGTAATTTCTAAAACAAAAAAAATTGATTAGAAGGATGCATAACATGATAAGAATCGAAAGAGAACAGGGCCGCTAGTAGGACTGTTCGTTCGGTTTTTTCGGTTTATACGGTTCGGTAAATACGGTTTGATCGGTAAATCGGTTTTGTATTTGAAATACGATATTTTTCGAATCTGTGTGGTATCGGTAAATACCATTTTATTTCGGTACGGTATCGGTTAATACCAATTTTACCAAAGTTTGCGCGAATTGCTAAACATTGATCTCATCTCCAAAACTTCAATTCTCCATTCTAGAATGAAAGCATCACTCACAGCATCACAGCAGTCACAAGCAAACTCCAATTCTCCATTCTAGAATGAAAGCATCACGAGCTCACAAAGAATACAGCGATCGGGCATCTACATCGATCGGCCCGACAACATCACAAGTTCACAACAGTCACAAGCTCACTCACAGCACACACCTCACAGGCTCACAAAGATCAAGATGAACCAACAGGCGAAGAAGCAACCGGCAGACAATGACAAGCAACCGGCAGCGACTCATAAACCAAAAAGACGCCAACACATTAGCACATATCACTATATCAAGATATCACATTATCACAATATCACTCAAGCAAAGACCTGCAGCGGCAATGGCACCAGCAGGAAGCAGCAGCAAGCAAATAAAGACTAAAATCATAAACCACTAACGGCAGGTTTCTTCACGGTGAGCATTTCTCTGCAGACTTCGCCAAATGAAACAGAGAGTCGAGAGAATTTCTACTGCCCGACCGAACACAGGGCCTGGGAGCCGGGCGGAGCCCGAGCGGCCGGGCGCCGAGCCGACCGAGATTGGGACTTGGGGAGCACCGAGCACCAGAGGTCGGAGAGTGAGTTGGCAACTGCAAGTGTGGATCTGGCGTCTGCGGCGTCGCCGACCGAGCCTGGGAGGCTGGGACCAGGGAGCTGGAGCCATGAGCCGAGCGGCCGCCGGGCGCCGATCGAGCCTAGGGCTAGGGGAGAACCGGAGGTCGAGAAAGTGAGTGCCGGCCGCGGAAGTGCATCTGGCGAGGCGAGTGGCCGTCTGGCGGCCGTCGACCGAGCTGGGAGGCTGGGACCTGGGGCCGGAGCGGGCGGGCCGGAGGAAGCCGCCGGGCGCCGACCACTGGGGCGGGGGCGGATCTGCGATCGGCGAGGCGAGCGAGCGGATCTGGCGAGGTGACTCGCTGTCTGCCGATGGTTGCGCTCTGCGTTGTTGTAGCGTCCACCTCCACCGCGTCGTGGGCCCAACGGGCCGTCGGTGCCTCCGTGCTGACGTGTCTTTGTGTGATAGTGGGCCGAGGCAGGCGGTTCGGTTTTTTTTGGAAAATTCGGTTTTTCCTCGGTTTTTACCGAAAAAACCGAATCAGACAAATGCCAATTTTCTAGCTACCGAGCCGAATACCGAAAACCGGTCAAACCGAGTTGACCGGTTCGGTTCGGTTTTTTCGGTACGGTTTTTTCGGTTCGGTTTGAAACTGCACAGCCCTAGCCACTAGAGGAGCAATGGACTGTAAAGAAAATAATAAAGGAGGGTAGAGGATGCTCTGGTTGTGAGTTTAGAGGCAGGTGAGACCAAGAACAAGAGCTACTACATCAGAAGTCTGGAACGATTTCGACAAGAAGTTCAAGACCGACGATAATGAGAATTCGGTGAGATATGCTATTTGTAAACTGTGGTAATGAATTCTCTGCAAAATCTTCATGTGGGAAGGGTCACCTGCAATGGCATGCTGCAACTGCAAAAGAAGGTAAGGAATACAAATGCACTAAACATAGCTGCAATAGAACCCCGATGGCTCGGTACGTACTTGGGAGTACAACCCAGAGGTAGTCGGGGAATCTCTCTGTAGATTAATTACTTTTCAAGATTTATCTTTAAATTTTGGTGAGTCTGATGCTTTTCAAAAATATATTATGACTGCTCATAACCTTCGATTTAGTGTTGTATCTAGGCAAACCACAACTAGAGATTTAATTAAATATTATAACAATTATCGTGAAAAATTGAAAGAAATGTTTCATACCTGTACATTCTCTATCGCTATGACCTTAGACATATAGTGGTAGGGCTAGAGAGGATTATATTAATGTTGTTGCTCATTATGCTAATGATGACTGGTAATGGAAAAACGAAATATAGGATTTAAATTAATTAATGTTTCGCATCCTACTGAAAAATATTGCATAATGTATTATTAAAGTTGTAGAAGGTTTTGGTCTCACGGATAAGATTTTTTCTATAACTTTAGATAATGCAGCTCCAAACACTAAGGCTATGAAAATTCTTACTCCTTTGTTTAATACTTATGCACAATCTTTCTTACTGTATCAACGTTATGCTTGTCATATTATTAATCTTATTGTTAAATCTGGTTTAAAAAGATTAAATGCTTGTATTGATTCTTTTAGGGATGCAATTTCATATATTATTTGTTCTAACCAACGAATAGCCGCATATAATAGATTTTACGTAGCAATGAACGTCCGTCCTAGAAAATTTGACTTAGACATGCTGTTAGACGGAACTCTACTTACCTTATTCTTAAACATATATTACCATATAAAACCTTATCTATTTTCCTTCACACCCAATGTCATCAATCTCGTAGCTCCTCTAGTAGAACCCAAGTTAGAGACCCTAAACTTACTGAGGACAATTGGGTTGTTGGTGAAAAAGTATTTTCTTTTTTAGAACTTTTTTCATAAAGCTACACTTTATCTTTCTGGAGTATACTATCCAACCTCTCATCTAATTGTTCGTAATATTCTTGAAATTGCCACTCACCTAAAGGTTTTTAAAAATGATCATGTACTACGGGATGCTGTAATTGCCATGAAAACAAAGTTTTTAAAATATTAGAGGGAAATTCCTATTTTATATACATTCGCCTTTATTTTGGATCCTAGGGCCAAACTCTAAGGATTTATAAATGTATTACAACTTTTAAGTGATGCTACCGGTTTATATTATTGTACATACTATAAATTAGTTAAGGATAAATTATATGAGATATATGAGAAATATAAAAATAAGTTTAGGTCTATGCATTTGAAAAGACCCCTGGTAGCCCCTAGCACATCTAGGGGGACTATGCAATGGGGGTAAGATTTTTGGTTCTTCCTCTAGAGATTCTCGTGTAGATGTAGGTACACATCAGTCAGGAGGAGGAATGTGACAAAGCACTGGAGACCTGTCAAGCTATCTCAACAGTGATAGCGTCAGCTTCGAGCAAGAGTTGAACATCCTCTCATTGTGGCAAACCCAGAAAGTAACATATCCAGTGCTATCCATATTAGCGCAGGATGTGTTAACTGTTCCTATCTCTATAGTCTCCTCGGAGTCAGCCTTCAGTCTATCTGGAAAAATAATCGAGGAGCGGCGAACAAGTCTCTCGAACGAGATGGTCGAAATCCTTCTGACTGTCAAAAACTGGGAACAAGCTGAATCAAGACTCCAACATACTGCAGAGAATAGAGATTTACAAGAATCTTTTGAGAATTTATATCTAGATGGCAATGAATAGGATTTTCAATATTTTCTTCACATGTAGTCACTAATGAGCTTTATAGAATGTACTCTTTTTTCTTTACCAAGATTTTCTCAAGTTAAGTTTTTACTTGGTAAATTTTTTAACGGGGCAGCTATCCCATGTAATTTAACAAGTTAATAAAGCTCATTATGTCATTGAAAATAATTATCTCGATGATTAATAATATCTACAATTTTTCTAAAATATTTCTTAATTTTCTTAATTTGTTAAACCGTAGTGTGTTCGTCTTCTGCGGATCGTGAGTTATACCCAGGCTCGGACCACGGCCCATAGGCTAGCACGATACAATCCGTTTATTTAGCGGACCTAAATGGACTATGCCGCCACCAGGCCCATGCCAGCATGGCCCCATTGGCCACCGCTAGTCGCAAGCAATAGTCGGAGGGAAAAATAAAAAAAAACACAATCAACCCACTTAGGGGAAAAAATCGACTGACAGCTTATCCACAGCCCCAGGCCCGCAGACTCGAAAGCTGAGCTTCACTGAGCTCCCTCCAGTCGGCGCTGCACTCCTCAGCCCCATCCCATCAATGGCCGCCACCCCTCCCCTCACCACTCCTCCCCACCACCCACCACCCCTCCGCGTCAGCCCCCACCTCCGCCTGCATCCGCTCCCTCACCGCCGCCGGCCACCACGCCGCCGCCCTCCGCGCGCTCTCCTCCATGGCGGCAACCCCTCCACCCCGCTCGACCACTTCGCCCTCCCGCCCGCCATCAAGTCCGCCACCGCGCTCCGCGACTCCGCGCTGCCCGCGCCCTCCACGCAGCCGCCCTCCGCCGCGCGCTGCTCTACCGCCCCACCCCCGCAGTTGCCAACGCCCTCCTCACTGCATACGCCCGCTGCGGCGACCTCCCCGCCGCGCTCGCCCTCTTCGGCGCCGTGCCGCCGCCGCTCCGCGACGCCGTCTCCTTCAACTCCCTCATCTCCGCGCTCTGCCTCTTCCGACGCTGGGAACACGCCCTCGCCGCCCTCCGCGCCATGCTCGACGAGGGCCACCCGCTCACCTCCTTCACCCTCGTCAGCGTCCTCCTCGCCTGCTCCCACCTCGCCGACGGCCACCGCCTCGGCCGCGAGGCTCACGCCTTCGCGCTCAAGAACGGCTTCTTGGACGACGACCGCGAGCGCTTCGCCTTCAACGCGCTCCTCTCCATGTACGCCCGCCTCGGCCTCGTCGCCGACGCGCAGAGGCTCTTCGGCACCGCCGCGCAGAGGCCCGGCGGCGACGTCGTCACGTGGAACACCATGATCAGCCTTCTCGTGCAGAGCGACCGATGCGACGAGGCCGTCGAGGTGCTTTACGACATGGTCGCGCTCGGGGTGCGGCCCGACGGCGTGACCTTCGCGAGCGCGCTCCCGGCGTGCTCGCGGCTGGAGATGCTCGCCGTGGGCAGGGAGATGCACGCCTACGTCCTCAAGGACGGTGACCTCGCCGCCAACTCCTTCGTGGCGAGTGCGCTAGTGGACATGTACGCCAACCACGAGCAGCTGGCCAAGGCGAGGCGGGTGTTCGACATGGTGCCCGAGCCCGGCCGGCAGCTCGGGCTGTGGAACGCCATGATCTGCGGGTACGCGCAGGACGGCATGGACGAGGAGGCGCTGGAGCTCTTCGCCAGGATGGAGGCTGAGGCCGGGTTCGTGCCCAGCGAGACCACCATGGCCAGCGTGCTGCCCGCGTGCGCGCGCTCTGAGGCGTTCGCCGGCAAGGAGGCCGTGCACGGGTACGTCGTCAAGCGCGGCATGGCGGACAACCGGTTCGTGCAGAACGCGCTCATGGACATGTACGCGCGCCTCGGCAAGATGGATGCCGCGCGCAAGATCTTCGCCATGATCGAGTTCCGCGACGTGGTCTCCTGGAACACCCTGATCACCGGCTGCGTCGTCCAAGGCCACATCGGCGAGGCATTTCAGCTGGTCAGGGAGATGCAGCAGCAGGGGAGAACACCTGCAACTGATGCGGCAACGGAAGAAGACGGCGTCGACGACGACGTTGCCGGACTGAGCATGCCTAACAACATCACCCTGATGACCCTCCTCCCCGGCTGCTCGATCCTCGCGGCGCCGGCGAGGGGGAAGGAGATCCACGGCTACGCGGTGAGGCACGGGCTGGACTCGGACATCGCCGTGGGCAGCGCGCTGGTGGACATGTACGCCAAGTGCGGCTGCCTAGCGCTCTCCAGGGCCGTGTTCGACCGGCTGCCGAGGAGGAACGTCATCACCTGGAACGTCCTCATCATGGCCTACGGGATGCACGGGCTCGGCGGCGAGGCAATCGCGCTGTTCGATCGGATGGCGGCGAGCGACGAGGCGACGCCCAACGAGGTCACATTCATCGCCGCCCTGGCGGCCTGCAGCCACTCCGGCATGGTCCACCGTGGCCTCGAGCTGTTCCACGGCATGAAGAGGGACCACGGCGTCGAGCCTACGCCGGACCTCCATGCCTGCGTCGTGGACATCCTCGGCCGGGCGGGCAGGCTGGACGAGGCCTACGGCATCATCAGCTCAATGGAGCCCGGGGAGCACCAGGTGGCGGCGTGGAGCTGCATGCTCGGCGCGTGCCGGCTGCACCGGAACGTCCGGCTCGGCGAGATCGCCGCCGAGCGGCTGTTCGAGCTGGAGCCCGACGAGGCCAGCCACTACGTGCTCCTCTGCAACATCTACTCCGCCGCCGGCCTGTGGGAGAAGTCGGCGGAGGTGAGGAGCAGGATGCGGCAGAGGGGCGTCGCCAAGGAGCCCGGGTGCAGCTGGATCGAGCTCGACGGCGCGATCCACCGGTTCATGGCCAGCGAGTCCGCGCACCCGGAGAGCGCGCAGGTGCACGCGCACATGGACGCGCTCTGGGAGCGGATGCGGAGCCAGGGGTATGCGCCGGACACGTCGTGCGTGCTCCACGACGTCGACGACGGTGAGAAGGCAGCGATACTCCGGTACCACAGCGAGAAGCTCGCCATCGCCTTCGGTCTGCTCAGGGCGCCGCCGGGCGCCACCATTAGGGTGGCCAAGAACCTGAGGGTGTGCAACGACTGCCATGAGGCTGCCAAGTTCATCTCCAAGATGGTTGGGCGGGAGATTGTGCTCAGGGATGTCAGGAGGTTTCACCATTTCCGTGACGGCGCCTGCTCCTGTGGGGATTACTGGTAGAAGGAAGGTTAGCACACATTGCTTGGTAAAATGTTTAATTCATCTACACCATACAAACGAGCACAGCATGTTATTGTCCTCGGTAAAATCACAAGAAATATTGATTTGTTAATACCACAGGAATTACCATTCGAGCGGTTACATCACCGCAAGCTGTGCCAACTTCTACTTTTCTAGATGACACATGACATATTTTTTTTAAATAATCAATTTTTTATTCGAAATTACGATAATATACCTGTGCAAAATTTTTTTTATAGGAATAGATCCAGTCGTCCAACCGTTAGGCGACTAGAACCTGTCGTCCAACGGCTGCGCAACACAAATACAGTAGGTGGGCCGTTGGACGACAGGATCCAGTCGCTAAACGGTCAGGCGATCGTGACCTGTCGTCGAACTATTCGGTGAGTGCACGTCCAGTCGCCTAACCGATCGGCGACTGCCACCTCAGCCTATTTTTTCGCAATTGGCCCCTGGACAACGCATGTGGGTAAATGATAATTGTTGTAGGCGGGTAACATTCACCAAATTTTGTGTATGATTCATATTTTGCGGAAAAAAATAGTAGACAATGTTGAATGATCCATTTGTGATTTTTGTAAATTATAAATGGTACAAAATATGTTAGATTCGCAATAACAATTTGCGATCGTTGTATATTGTTATAGTGCAAGAAATTTTCGAAATTTTTTCGATGACGATTAAGACAACAACGATTGATAAGTACGAATGTAAGTGATATTGTGAATAATTGAATATGAAAAGATAACAACATTTGATGTTACAAATTTAAATAGACTTTATAATAAGCTGGGAATAACATGGCGTACATAGTTTTTTTTACGTGCATAAGAACCAACATCCTGCACGATACAACAAACCGAAGTACTCTTACGATACATATACGTCTTTCCAAAATAGAAAAAAAATTCGACCTTTGGGGGACTATGAGGGACGGCATAACCTACTGCGTGGATCGGGGCCATTTTTTCTTCCTTGCGAGCTCGACGTTGAACTCCTCAGCGACCTCTTTTGTCTTGGCTATCATTTCTCTCTTTTCTCGCCTCCTCTCGTGAGCCTCGCGTTCCTTGCGCGTGCACGCGTTGAGATGAGCTTTTGTTCCCTACGTATACACTCAGTTTGCTCATCGCTACGACGCTCCTCCTCCTGATCTTGCAGGCACTTTTGACATTCCACTCCTCAAAGTCGAGAGTCCACTGGTCATATGGGTGGATCTCTAGGTCGATCCACTTGCGATAGCCACATAGAGGTTCCGAGGACTGCGGGTAGACGGGACATGTTGTTAGTGCATACTTTCAAAGAGAATTAGTAGGGGAACACACTGCAACTGGTCATTATCGGTTACCGATAGCTACTCGTGTTCCGACTGCTTTGACTTGAAGAATTTGCATAGGTCCCTACACCAACAGAGGAACGACGTCTCCCCCTCGGGCGGCTGTTGCGGTGAACGCTCGGTTGGAACGTTCGGGACGGAGTTGCTACTACGGAGGCGTCATTCTAGGGAGGTGCCCTCCTGGCACACTCCGCTTGTTCGCCGCGGGTCACCACGGTCCTTGTTTGTTCATCACGGGCTACAGCAGACCATGCTAGTTCGCGGGTCTCCTCCTATTGCTTCATTATCTTATCACATTGCTTCTACGGCCTCTTGTCCATCCCGACGTCGTGAACCAAGCTCTAGTGTATTGTTGGGTTTGCTTGTGTAGTGTTTTCCCCAGTTCTCTTTTACCTCATTTTATAGGCCAAAGAGTTGGCCTGGTGTAGAGAGCTATCACATCGTACTTTGTAGAGTTCTATCTTTTTGGTCTGAAAAGCTAAAGAGGTGTAGTGTTGTCATGTCGATCTGAAAAGCTGGCGAGATTGAGTGTTGTCACTACGCAAAGCTACCCTCTTTGGTCTTGTTACTACGTAAAGCTGCCCCGTCTGGTCTTGTCAGTGCACAAATCTACACTCTTTGGTCTTGTCACTGCCGAAAACTGCCCCATCTAGCATTGTCACTACGCAAAGCTACCCCGCTTGGTCTTATCACTGCGCAAAGCTACCTCGTGTGGTTTTGTCACTTCATAAAGCTGCTCCGTCTGGTCTTGTCACTACACAAAGCTGGCTCATCTGGTCTTGTTTATGTTTATTGATGGTTAAGAGTGTGGTTTGCATGTGTGGACTGATATTGGTCAAGATGGGAAGAACTTGTGCCGGGGAGAAAGTTTTTGGTCTTTGCAAGTGCAGGTTGGGCATGGAGACGGCTATGGTCGGTGACGAGGACTAGGACTAGGAGGGAGAAATCTGAGATCCAGGCGGTCGAGGATGTCACGAGGTGGTTGGGCTCATGCTCTGGAGCACGTGGAGATCAAAGATGGTTGATGTGTATAGAGGCTACGGGAGGTGCGGTCCTGGAGGTTTCGACACGTGATAAGTTAGGACTTATGAAAGTAGTCCATAACTAAAAGGTTTAGAGATCGTGTAAAACTCATGTTTGGAAGGGTTTCGAGTCTCTTGATTTTGTGGAATTGGATAGGAATTCGTGTCCGAGTTTAGACACGGTTTAGGGCTCTAGCATATAAAAGGAGAAGAGGTTAGGAGGTAAGCTGGGTGCTTTCGTAGGGCTTTCGAGGGAAAGCTTTGGTGCTAGAGTTTGAGAGGTGGCATGAGGGCACTTTGTAGCCACAGAATATGTTTGAGAAATAAAATATCAAATCTATTCCAGAAAAGTTAGTTGGCGCTAGCGGCGTATTTTCTGAGCGTTGTCTTTGGCTCGTACTCATTTTTTTTCGATCACGCGTGGAGTCATCTACTTGATCGTCACCAACAACATCGGTGTCAAATTGTTCGAGTGGAGGGAGATTATGACTACGTGCAAAAGAGTCGTGTGAGCGATCAAGTGAGCGGTCGAAACCATCATAGAAGTTTTTGACTACACTAAGCAGTTCAATACCGAGCGATCGAAATCTTTATCGAGCATTAAGAGATTCCAAAATAACGATAATGATTCATCCTCTCTAATTGCTGTATTCGATGCTGCACTTTCTCGTGTGCAACGTTGAGCTTTCGACGGTTTTTGAAACGAGAAAACAAAGAGAAAACAAGTTATACACAGTGGGCACTCAGAAATAACCGAATCATAATATGAAGGAAAAAAAATTCATGGATTCATTTGAAAGTTGTGTTATTTGATTTGTGCTTTCTCGAAGAACGTAAGCAAGATGGATTATGAATATACTCGATCGTACTTAACTTTGGTATAGGGCCAGTTTTGTATTGTTGTTTTAGCAATTACACTAGTTAACATATCCTAAATTAATAAAATAAAATTTTAAATTCAGAACAATACCAAATTGGGTCGTCAATGAACTTTCTTAAATGAAACATGGACTCAAATTTTTTTTAGAAAAAACTTAACTTACACATTTTTAGCAAGCTTAGGATATGTTCTTTACTGCTTCTAAAAACGCCTTATGGCTTTTACTACAGTACCTAACTTTTAAGTGGAGTATTTTCTTAAGACAGGATCTACAAGTTAATTATAGTACACGTTAAAAGCCTAACATCTATATCAACCAAAATCATAAGCGAGTATCTCTCTCTCCGCAATCTCTATCGCAAACGGCCAAAAATTCAAAATTTCAGCCAAAAACCATAAACCGCAACAAAAAATAACAGACCCTTAATCTCACATAGCCAACTGTCTAACTTTACCTTGTCATCTTGCTCTTGTAGTGCTAATATATTTCATATTTACCCCAAAATTGCCTTCAGAAAAAAATATTTACCCTAAATTTTCACTAGTGGCTAAAACCCTGCTAATGAGTGAGATGCAAAATAATTCCTTTACAATGGTTCAAATGATTTCAGTTTTGTTCTCCCAACGCTCCAATGGATCGGATATTGGTAACCCTAAAATTTTTAAGATGGATATTAGTAAGTCATCGAGCACTTTATATGAAAAACAAAAGCAAATAGAGATTAGCTTTGTGCGCTACGTACAATCGATCGATTAGGCAGCATGTACTGTAGTTTATACGGTGGTACTCGCACTATACGAAGCGATCGATGCGAGAAATGAAAATAAGCGTAACCTTGAAATATTCAACGGCATAGCTGAATGCCTTTTTATACTTTGGACCAGAAAGAAACAATTAAGTGGATTTTTTTGACTGATGATTTATGATTTAAATATTTAAATTTTACATGTTCACGAGAGACAGTACGTAAAGAAAAATAGTCGCATGCGTTTTGGCCAGTATAGCTGAATTCAGTACACTTGTTTACTATAATTTTTCTATTAACCCTACCTTAAAAAGTATCGTTTAAAAGCTAGTTACTTAGACAGTATAAGTATAAGCTAACTTTAAACCTAAATGAACCCGACCAATGTAACATATATTTTGGAACAACAATGTGCAAAACCTACCTTATAGGTCGTATTCTTTTGAAATGCATTTTTATCCTTTGGACTAGAAAGAAAGTGGGTTCTTTTGAAATGATGGTTTATGATTTAAATATTTGCATTCTGGCTTAAATATTTGCATTCTGGCGATTCACGAGGGGTAGTATGCAGAGAGAAATAGTTATATGTGATTTTGGGTGATACAACTAAACTCAGTATACTTTTTACTATAATTTTTCTATTGACCATGTCTTGAAAAAACGCATGTTGAAAAGCTAGTTACTGTAGACAGTACAAGCATAAGCCAACTTTAAACCCAAAAACCCGACCAATGTAACGTATATTTTGGAACAACAATGTGCAAAACCTACCTTATAGGTCGTATTCTTTTAGACTTTTAGCTTTTGAATTCTTCGAAAGTCGGTTTTCCGAGCATAAAATCATGTGGGCCATCTGTGTCGGTGTCTCCGTTGTTGGTTGCTGTCTCGAAAAGTACAAACCCTCACTTATAGGTCTGTTTCTTTTGGGCTTTTGGCTTCTTCGAAAGTCGAAATAAACGGAATGGTTTCTTAAAATAGATGCTCTAATGGTTTCCTAGGCCCAAAACCGTATGCATCATCCGCGTCGACGTCTCCGTCGTTGGTCGTCATCTTAAAAAATACAGACAAAAGCAATTAACTACAGTCCAAAAAGATTAGGGCCATACAAATGCATAACTTGTACCCTCCCTTTCCATGGGTATTTTATTGCTGCCCCGCTCCAACTAGCTTATAGATTGCGGTTTCTAGCCTTTTTTTTGATATTGTACCTGCTGTTAGTTCTTTCTAAGTAATTAATTTTTTTTCAAAATAAAAAAATCGTATATAATGCAAAGAAATAAGAGAAAAAAGCAAAAGCAAAAAAGTCAAAAAAAATAAAAGGCTAAAAAAGACGAAATTAAGAAGATATAAGCCATAAACTGAAGTAGTTTGGAACGGGGTGTAAGACATACTCTACGAGAAGGAAAGGTCCCACCACAAGTCCACAATACAACAAATAAAATTCTCATTGAGCATTGGTGCAACAAGAATTTTCCACCTAGAGAAGAATGTCAATTCCTGAATTTTTGTGTGGTTGGATGAACAAGAAGAAACTAATTTCAGAGCCGCCAGCGCTGCGCCGTGTGGGTCAGGCGGACGCCCAGAAGCTCAGAGACCCCTCCGTCCTCGTTCTCTCCGCCCCCGCCCACCTCGCCTCTCCTCTCTTTATACGCCTCCGCCTCTCTTCTCCTCCTCCTCGTTGCATTGCACGCGCGCGCACGCCAAGAAGAAGAAAGCAGAGAGGAGATGGCCGCCGCCTCCTTCACCGCCGCCAAGTTCTTGGCGCCGGTGGCCGCGAGATCCAGCGGCGACAGGGCGCCCTCCCGCCGCCACCTCCCTCGGGCCGCGCCGCAAGCCGGCGCAGCGCCTGCGGACGGCGCTCGCCGTGTCCTCCGACGTGCTCTCCGGAAACAAGGCCGAGCCCGCCGCCGCCGCCGCGCATCCGGTGAGAGATCTTTCTTCTTTCCCTCCCTGAAGAAAAAAAAAAGCGATCTTGAACGATGGCCGAGTGTGAAAAATCCGATCTCGGGGACGCTTTTACGGTTTTTACCGCGTCGCACGATTGGATTTTGGGTGCTGTGGTTCGTAGATTCGCGAGGAGATTTAAGGCGCAGTTAGATCGATTGCACGCTTGTGCTTCTTGGGGTCACGTTTTGGATGCACACGCACTGCTCGACGGCTTAGATTGGATTGGTTTGCTTCTAAGCGTGCAGAATCCTCCTCTCTAAGGTTGGATAATAGTTCGACTGCTCAGATGCTTGGAATGCTAAGCTAGTCCCCGTAATCTCGTATTGACAGCTCTCTTGCCTGTGCTTTGAGCACTGCCCATGCCTCAAAGTTGCACTTTTAGAATTGGAAGTGCTACAGAAGTGCCAACTTTTCTGTGTTCTGATCCTCTCAAATTCTCAATTGAGCTTTCTTTTTTGTAGTTTTAATGTTCACTGGCACGATCCTGTGGAAAACCGCCCCCTTTTAGCTCTGCTAAACTCTAGGTTCTATTTATTGCAATTTCAGAGTTGGAGAATTGCCTCCTTCTCAAGATGCAGCTTGAAAATTTTTAATATCAGACCAGTGGTGCTTGGATCTGGAAAAGTTGTTTTTCTATTGTTTAATGTTGCAAGTCTGTTCAAGTTGAGCAATTACTCTGTTTTCAATTCAAGGTGTCTCGTTTTCTCCAGGCTGTGACAAGGGAAGAGGCATTGGAGCTGTACGAGGATATGGTTCTTGGCCGTGTTTTTGAGGACATGTGCGCACAAATGTACTACCGTGGCAAGATGTTTGGTTTTGTCCACCTTTACAACGGGCAGGAGGCTGTCTCCACTGGCTTCATCAAGCTGCTCAACCAAGCTGACTGTGTCGTTAGCACATACCGTGACCACGTCCATGCACTGTCCAAGGGTGTCCCAGCCCGTTCTGTCATGGCTGAGCTCTTCGGCAAGGCCACTGGCTGCTGCCGTGGACAGGGTGGTTCCATGCACATGTTCTCTGCTCCCCACAACCTCCTCGGAGGTTTTGCGTTCATTGGAGAGGGCATCCCCGTCGCCACCGGTGCTGCCTTTGCTGCTAAGTACCGCCATGAGGTGCTCAAGGAGTCCGGCCCTGATGGGCTTGATGTCACACTTGCATTCTTTGGAGATGGTACCTGTAACAATGGCCAATTCTTTGAGTGCCTGAACATGGCTCAACTGTGGAAGCTTCCTATTGTGTTTGTTGTGGAGAACAACCTATGGGCTATTGGGATGTCGCACCTTAGGGCTACTTCAGACCCAGAGATTTATAAGAAAGGCCCAGCATTCGGAATGCCTGGGGTGCATGTCGATGGGATGGATGTCCTGAAGGTCAGGGAGGTGGCTAAAGAGGCAATTGAGAGGGCAAGGAGAGGTGAAGGACCAACCCTAGTGGAGTGTGAAACTTACAGGTTCAGAGGTCACTCTCTTGCCGATCCTGATGAGCTCAGGAAGCATGGTAAGGATTACCTTTGTAGTTCTTTTTACTTCACTTGTTTTTTATTGGTAACATTGCTGGTGCTGACTAGGCTAACTAACTGGAGAAATGGAAAGTGGCAATAAAAATATTGCAGTCATTAAGTTTGAACAGTTGTTGTTTAAACTATTTGTCTTGTATCCGAGTTGAAGTACTATAAAGTAGATTACTAGTTATACCGCACATATAATTTTGCTCAGGCAAGTCCTGTGATCCTGTTTAGTAGCATCATAAATGAGAGGACTACCTAGGTTTTTATAAGATTACAAGCAGGATCTAACTATATGGCTGAATAAGTGGTGATAAGATTTCAACAACAGTTACGATGTTAATAATACATGCAAAAAAAATGGTTACTAAATTCAGTCTACCTTCTTTTGTTAGTTCTGCAAATGTAGGATTTGCTTTACTGATGGGATGGCCAATAGGATGATTTGACTTTATGTAAACTGGTTAGAATTGATTATTGCTACAGAACAATCTGGTTTGAAATTATAGTTTTGTGGTGCCAATTGAACTAGTGAGCGAAAATTTTCTCGAAGACTGTAGCTTGTTGTTCTTATCATCATTGCAGTAGCCTTATATAACATCTCAACATCCTGATAGGTATGACTAGATTGTCTCATAGCCACCTCATAGAGCATCTGGCACCTTGTTTTTTCGATTTTAAATCTGAAGAAAACACCAGCTTTTGGTAAATCATTTCCTGCTGTCGTTGACTTTATTTTTCTTTACCACAACTTGATGATAAGTTTGCTCTCGTGATCATGTGTGGTGATGAATTGCATTTTTTAGGTCTCAAATGAATGGCAAGTTTGGCGACTTTTGTTTGGAGTTTCTTCCTGTATTAAACTTCATAAGAAACAAATGCCTTTCCCCCCTTTATTTCTGAGGGAAAGGTGCTTCAATGAACCTGGTAGTTGAGGGAAAAGTAGGTGATAAATAAATGGTTTTCTTAACTATGTATACAGGTTATTGGTTCGTATAGGATCTCATGCCTGTTTAAATCCTCCATACTTGGTGTTTGCGATACTATCACTAGATTGGGTTGACATACAGCCACTCATAATCTTGTCTCTAATGTTGTTCTAGCTTTCTTTATCCACTTGCTCTTTAGTCATTTCCTCCCTGTTAGTAATGGTGTATGGTAGCTTTGAAGTCATAAAGGTGGAAGCAATTTATTTAGCTCAGTTTGGATCTTCTTATGGCATTACGAAAGTAAGACTGTAAGTGCAGTTAGTTATCTCTTATCATTTATCATCCACTGAACTTGTTTGCTCTGTAACTTGACCATAATTTTTCATGATCCCTGTATGTAATACAGAAACGATTGTTCAGCACACTTTGTTTGAATCTGGATTAATTACTACCGTAACTCACAAAACATTATCAGTGTACATCTGCATCCGTATTCTCTTTACTATTGCATTGTATGATCTGTAACGGCGCACTTAGTTATCGGCTCCCGAATTGTCAAGCTGCACAGGTTTCCTCCTTTCTTTGCTAATCTGGTCTGAGTCAAATCATCTGATGACTTTGTGCGCAGATGAGAAATCTCATTATGCTGCAAGGGATCCCATTACAGCCTTGAAGCAGTACGTCACCGAACAGAACCTTGCGACTGAATCCGAGCTGAGGAGCATCGAGAAGAAGATCGAAGATGTTGTTGAGGAGGCTGTGGAGTTCGCCGACGCAAGCCCGCACCCTCCACGGAGCCAGCTGCTGGAAAATGTGTTCGCTGATCCCAAAGGCTTTGGCATTGGCCCCGACGGCAAGTACAGGTGCGAGGACCCCAAGTTCACGCAAGGCACGGCTCAAGTCTGAGGCTCCACAGAAGCACTGATCAATTGTTTCGTCTTGTTGAACCTGCGGACATGTTAAGCGTACTGTAAGCACAAGGCGCATCGTTTCTTCCATTCTTAGACGTCCTATATTACCGTGTAATTCGAAACTGTGATCAACTACTGCCCCAGTTTTACCCAATGTGTTCCAGTTGGTCGTCAATACTTCTACATCTGGTTTGAAGTTTGGACAGTTATAGCAGTAGTTAGTATTACTAGCCACGTAAGCGCGGCGTCACGTCGCGTTAGCCATCGTGTGGACCGAAGTAAAAGAGATGAAAATCCACGGAGCGGTTCTCTAAAAAAAATCGAGGATGTACGCATAATTTCGGAGGAATTAAATGGTTTTTTCGCAAAAAAACAGAGACCCGCAAGGATCTGTACGTAACTAAATAAGGATCTATACGTAATTTTGGAAACCATGGGTTGCTATCGGTGAAGTGGAGGGTGCTTTTCTAGAAAAAAACATGGCAGTGACATGTTTGCGAGAAGCAGGGACCTGTTTGCGAGGACGGAGGACCTCTACGCGATTTCGCAAAGTGCAGGGACTTTTTCGCAAAAAGCGCAAAAAAGGCGACGTGGCCCATCTCCCTGGCCGGAGAGTCTGCCGCTTATAATATACGGAGTATTAGTTGCCCTACTTGTGAAACTAAATTATATCTGCTGTCTTTTTTACTGGGTTACTTGGGAGATCATGAACAGTGATATCTTCCTTAGCTTCTTCAGTCCCAGTTCATGAGGGAATAAAATTTCTACGGGATGGGGGCCTTGATGAAGCTCACCTCCTAAGGCCCCTTCTGGGACGCTTGCTCGTGTAATCACCAATCTCGAAGCAGCCCTCAAACTGTCTGTGCCTTGCCCTCCATGTCCTTTGCCTGTTCCGAAGAAAAGGGCATGCCTTCCTTGACTAGTATTAGCGTTAGCATCAATTAAGCAGATGTTGGATTGAATCGCTCATTTCTAATATCAGATGTTGGAATTGAATCGTTCAATTCTTTCTACTAGAAATCACTTACTGGTCTCTCTCGTTTCTTTAGATAAACACACAGAGAAAAACAAATACATCAAGCGTTGGGATTGAATCACTGGTCTTTTCTATTGCTTCATCTCCTTTTCTCTTGCTACTCTCTAGGAGAACGACACGCGCACGAGTAGGGAGAACAAACAAACACAGGAGTGACTTCTTTTGCGGCGATGCATGCCTTCTTTTGCTTATCTGTTATTCACTCGTAACTCCTCAAATTGCTTAACAAGAAGTACATAGTTTAAATAAGCATCACGCACATGCACACGGTCAAATGACCTGTACTTCATGCACTCACTAAGTCTACTAATTAGACTCCTTGATCCGATTTTGCCCACCACGATTCCCTATGACTCGGCGCACACCGCGCACTACCCGCAAGATTTGGTCCAGCTGAGACCAATTCAGATGCTTACGACCACACACACTAGCTTGACCAAGTCTACGACTTCGAATCCTTCGACCATGGCACTTCAGCCACGATGTCTCAACTACCGCCCTTCGACCATGGCTCTTTCGAGCATCGATCAGTTACTTTAGCTTACGAGTACCGACTAGTTATTGTAGCTTACGACTACCGATCGGTTCACTGTAACTACGATGGTACACTGTAGCTACGACTGCTGCTTCGACCACAGCGCATTGACTCAAAGGTTCGACCGTGGCTTCGTCTATGGCTTCGACACTGCTGCTTCATCTTCTACACGTAATTGAACACACGAGTACTCGACATGAGTCAAGATTAGTTCTAACAATTTCCCCCTAATCTTGACACGTCAATCTTCGATGCGTTCAACCGCACTATCTCACCGCACGCAACAGTCTTCTCTTCTTGCCACACGCAGTAGCCTTCTCTTCGCACGACTTACAACGGTCTCACACCACTCTTCGTGGATGTCTTCATCTTGCAACGGCCTCACATCGCCATCATCTCGTAGCTGCTTTATATCGTCGTCATTGTCGGTCTCACACCGACTTCTCATGCGACGATGGCCTTCACCACCGCCATCGACTTCACGTCAGATCATCTCGAGGCGTGAACACTGCAACTACCCATGGCTTCACACCGTAAGTCTTTGGCATGCCATTGCCGGTTGTTGACGACACTCCTTGGTAGCAGGTATTTGGGAGACATGCCGCCTCCACTCTTCACAACTACCTCTTTGCCGCCACAACCTCGCCGTTAGTGACACGACTCACTAGGCGACTCTGACTTTGATTCTTCTTGCAGCGATGGTCTCCAACCATCGCCATTTGTTGGCCTCATGCCAACTCGATTCCAGGCGGCTTCGCACGGCATAACACCACTACCACTCGAATTCACACCGAGGTGGGCTTGTCGGTTTCACACCGACTCCTCTAGCGATGATGGCTTCACACCACCGCCTTCATCTTCACGCTGAATCCTCACAATGGTTTCTCACCACCATTGCCATCACCGTCGACATCACACCGAGACATTATCAATGATGGCCTTGGCCAATGACACCAGCCTCCATCTTACCTGGAGTCTGTTGCCACCCGCGGCCTCTACCTCGCATGGAGGCTGCCACTATGCCACCTCTGGCCTCCACTCATGGAGTCTGCCGTTAGTGCACTAGTCGTCGTCACACCATGACGATCATGTCGCCGCCACCGGTGTGCACGTCCTGTGCGATTCTAGCATACCGCGTTGGCCTCGCGGACCTTCGCCGCCGTGCTCCTGAGCGCACGGTGCACCTGTGTACCTCCGCCCGACGCGCGCCACTGCGCACGCCATCACGCCGACTAGCGAGTCATCGCCAGGCAACTTCTCCTCGTGCCTCGCTCTTGGATCTTGAGGCTACCAGATGTTGGAATTAAATCACTCAATTTTCTCTATTGGAAACCACTCACTGGTCTCTCTCGTTTCTCTAGATAAACACAACAGAGGAAGACAAATATACCAAATGTTGGTATTGAATCACTCAATCTTTTCTATTGCTTCATCTCCTTTTCTCTCGCTACTCTCCAGGAGAAAACGCGCACATGGTTTCTCCCTTGGAATGACACATGCATACAAGGAGGATGAACAAACACATGAGGGACTTCTTTTGTGGCGATGCACACATTCTTTTTCTTCTCTGTTATTCACCCACAACTTCTCAAATTGCTTAACAAGAAGTATATAACTTAAATAAGCCTCACTCACATGTACACGGTCACACGACCTGTACTCCACGCATCCACTAAGTCCACTAATTAGACTCCCTATGATCCAATTTTGTTGGCCACGATTCCCTACAACTCAGCACATACTGCTCATTATCCACAAAACTCGGTCTAGCTGAGACCAGCTCAGATGCTTACGACTACACATACATCAGTTACATGTACGGTAGAGAACATCTTAGACCAAGCCTGATATGGCCAACCCAAGCCCAGCCTGAGCACAAACCTACCCAGGCTTAGCTAACCCAATAACTTGGCCCAAGCCTGGCCCAAACACAAGCTAACCCAGGCCCAGCCCAGAATTTTTTCCCTATTTCTATAAAAACTGAACTATTTTTTATAAAATTCCTAGGCTTCAAGATGACAGGGTTACAACTGATTTGACCACGTGGCGCAACGTAGGAGCTCGGTTTGCGCTTAACTATAAATAACAGATTTGTTGGAAACCCAAATATAAATAAGTGAAAGATTTGTTTAAAACCTTACGTGCCAGAGGCGGAGCCACACTTCGGGCAGGACAAGCTTCAGCCTAGAGTATGAAAAAATATCTAGCTGACAGTTTGGATAAATTCAGTTCAGCCTGGGTAATATTTTCATAATCCAGTCCAGATAATCTAGATCATTCTACTACTGAGTCCGGAACATAACCAAATCCTGACTTTGCCACAGTTTTGTGCCCTCGCTATATTGTGGTCAATGTTCTGCAATGGTTGGTGACAGCGTGTGGCCTTTGTTGGTGTACCAAGTCAAAATTTGGCATGAAGGGCAGGATAGACCAATAATGGGTCTGTTCATTTTTGTTCTCCTTGGTCATGATTTTTTAGCTACGATTAATGACTTTTGAACTGTTTATAAAAAAACTATAGAGTAATAGAAACTTATATGTGATTTTGGCTGATATAAATGAAGTTACTATATTGTATATTACAATCAACTTATAGATCTAACTTGAAAAGACACTCCATTTAAAAACTAGTTACTATATAAAAGCGAAAAATGACTTTTCATCAATGCCAGCCACGTTGCATCTAGATTTTTGGTCAATGTTCTGCAACGGTTGGTGACAGCGTGTGACCTTTGTTGGTGTACCAAGTCAAAATTTGGCAACTGCATTTATATTCTATCTTAACACGAAGGGCAGGGTAGACCAATAATGGGTCTGTTCTTTTTCTCCCCATTGTTTTTTTAGTTACGATTTATAACTTTCGAACTGTTTATAAAAAAATTATAGAGTAATAGAAATTTACATATAATTTTGACTGATATTATAGATCTGTCTTAAGAAGATACTTTATTTAAAAACTAGTTACTATAGAAAAATGAAAAAAATAGCTTTTAGAAATCGAAGGTAGCAAGTTTGAATCCGGCAAATTGCAATTGTTACCATTCTTGTTGGACTCGCTCATGTTGAAACCTGAAATAGCTTCTCGGAAGCTACAGAGGAATGACAGGCGTATGAGATTGGTTTTCTGTATTTTCTGAAATTGCCGTTAGTGTCAATCTTGTAGTGCTGGATCCGTACATAAGTCATCACCGTCCACCGATGCCTAACTTTGACCTTTTATTTATTAAATCTTTTTTTTCTTCGAAAAGATCATTGGCTAGTGGGGAACTGATGCCTTGTGAAAAGTAGTTTAATTTTGTGAGACATGAGAATCACAAGATGTTGCGATTGTTCTTTTTAGCTATGGCTTATGGTTTTTAGCTGAAATTTTTAAATTTTGGCTGTTTGTGACAGAGTGAGGAGAGAGATATTTATTTATGAATTTGGTTGATATAGATGTTAGACTTTTAACGTGATATAGATGTTGATACCGATGCCTAACTTTGACCCTTTAGTTATTAAATCTTTTTTTCTTCGAAAAGCTCATTGGCTAGTGGGGAACTGATGCCTTGTGAAAAGTAGTTTAATTTTGTGAGACATGAGAATCACAAGATGTTGGACTGTTCTTTTTAGCTGCAGTTTATAGTTTTTGGTTAAAATTTTTAAATTTTGATTGTTTGTGATAGAGTGAGGAGAGAGATATTCGTTTGTGATTTTGATTGATACATATGTTAGGCTTTTAACATGTACTATAATTAATTTGTAGATCCTGTCTTGAGAAAATACTCTATTTAAAAGTTAGATACTGTAGTAAAAACTAAAATACCATTTTTAGAAGCTGTAAAGAACAGACCCGTCGAGCAATGGACGTTCCTCGTTAAGGCACTGTTTTTTCGATACCTTGAAAAAGGATGGACTAGGAGTTCTCAAAAGAAAGCTAGACAGAAGAAAAGTAAAGAAAAGAAAGAGGGCAGAACACGTTAAGTACCATGACATGAAGCCAGCGTATACAATGCTCATCTGCTAATCATACTTGTGCTTTTACGTGAAAAATGCAGAATTACCAAACGATTGGTCGAGATGCATATGTTGAAAACATCAACAAGTACAACGTAGATAATTTGAAGCAAGAAAGTTGGAAAATACAGAGGAGACGAACAATTCAATTGGATACAGATTTCTCTGAAGAATATTCAACAAGAATGTCAGTATGTCAATTCAATTGGATACAGATTTCTCTGAAGAATATTCAACAAGAATGTCAGTATGTCACCACCACCACCCATAGATTTTCTCAAAAGGAGACATGTTGGTGACAAAAGCGAGAGTTTGTGTTAGTAACTAACAAAAGCACTATATTTTATAGCACCTCACAAACATGAGCCTTATACATCGTACATCAATACAATGGTTTTTCTGTCTCAACACCCAGACTGTCTCATTATCATGATTCTATTCTATATTCTAACCTGCTAGCTCTAAGCCTCAGAAACTGCAGCAACAGCAGCATGCCCTAGTTTGCTTACAGATGCTTCTTTTTCCTTTTTTTTCACAATAGATCTATTTCTGAACGGATCCAACATGAACGAACCGGTCCTTATCTGCAACACGAGCACATCTAAACTGAAATACAGAATAGCATTGCTCTGTTGTGCATTGGTACAATGATTTTGTAGGGCATTCTTTTATGCATAGCATGGCAAGATGATAAGGGCAGTATTGCTCTTTGGTGTCTGATTCCTATCTCCTTCCTGGCCCTGCAAACCTTCTTGCCGTACCGAATATGACGGCCTTGGTCAATAATCCACGGTCGAAGGTGCAAGCCAGGGCAACCGCGCCACCTATCAGGAGGGCTTTGGGTATGTTGCCTGTCCAGTGCTTTGGTTTATCAGCTTCAGTGCTGTTGCTGGTTAAACTGGCCTCGGTGTTGCCTTCTGCGGCGACGAGCTCATCGGCATCAAACTTTGTGTTGACGTGTGCCATGGCAGCGCATTTCGAAAGGGGCTCGCCAGCGGTCCTCGCAATTTGGTATGCCCGAAGGCCGGGCTCTATCCGTTTGACGCAGCCCCACATCCCCTGGCGCACACCAAGCTTTGCAATTTCCCATGGAATCCCCATATCTTCGTGATGAAACAAGAGCACTTCACATGCGGTCATTGCACCATCACCGTTTCTTGATTCAACTGATAAAAAGTAACAATCGTGAATTCATTGCCCTGGCAAAATTTGATATCCTACAAAGATGACGAGGAACATGTGGTGGAAATTCTGTAGTACCTGGACGGATGCACCAACTTGAGTAGTACAAGTCTACACGACGAGGTTTATTGCGTCTTGGAACAGAGGTACGCGGTACACCCTGAAAAATCACAGTAGAAGTTTAATGACCAAATTCATTTAAATAAATCAGCATTTGAGTATGCACTGCTATCTGTAACTATATGTAACCAAGATGCCTATGAGAAACTATAGATAGAAAGACTAGTACGCTTGGCACCCTTTTGATAACAAGCTGGTGGGGAATAAAATCGTGGCATCGTGAACTCTGATATGAATTCACAAAATGACAAAATCATGCCATTATCATGTGCAACTCTACTACTTTTGGTTGCACTAATGCAGATAACCTGTGGCCTGTGGGCAAATATAGAACATTGAAAAGTATGGGGGCAAGCAATTCGATCACTGTGGAATGGTTTGAGAATATGGAATAACCTAAACAACAAGGGTCCAAACTCAATACTACTACTTTTGGTTGCACTAAGGCAGATAACCTGTTGATTAAAAGAAAGCTTGGAAAGCATATCAGTCATGTAATAGCACGTGATAATCAAATAAAAAAAAGGGCGACCAAACTCTTTCTTCATGCAAATGGAAATATGGAACAGATAGCAACAAATCCAGCTCAAACCCATTGCTCAAAAGGAACCCTAAGCATACATGTAAAAGTTACAGGAACCAGACATTTGCTTTTGTATTAGTATGCTAACAGATACAGGTATACTATTTTCGTCCAATACCTTGGTTATGCAGTAAAACGTCTTTCCAGATGCCCATATCCTGCGACCGATAACATACTCCCTGTCACTGCAGAAGAATGGAAACTGCAAGGCGAAAGCATCCGGTATAAGCAAAACATATATATACTTTGTTATGATTTCAACAAAGAGCACAGGACATATCATACAAATAACTCACCTTCCTGACCCACCGGACAACCATTGTTCCAGTCCCGGTGCACTCCTCCAGTGTCTCGTGCTGAAGAAGCATGTCGTCCCAACGGTTCTTAATCCGGAACTCATCATCCCAGAAGAAATCCCTAACAACTTCTGGCGATGCGTCCTCAAAGATAGTGCTACTGCGGAACTGCGGTGGGCCATTCTGGAATGAAACAAAACACAAACACCTCAATCCTTGGCTCTTGCATCTTCCATGTCTAACACTCATCCAATCTCATTATAATCTTCAGAAACATAAGTCTACCACTCATCGAAAGACACCACAGCTGCTGCTGATTTTTAAAAGGTCACACGCCTATGCTCTTGAATTCTACACATCCAATCAATTTTGGATTGTACGTTCATCCAACTCACAATTGAACTCTAGCTAACAAAAAAGAAAAACTTCGAAGACTACATACCTCGGGATCTCTTCGCCACGCTTGGTACCGCATCGTCGGCAACGTCCGCTCCATCATGTGAATCCACGGCGGCCCGCCGTCCTTCTCGTCGACCAACCGGCTGAGGTGCATCAAATCTGCGGTGTTCACCGCCAATTCACCCTCCAGCGGCGCAGGAGCCACCTCAGCTCTACACCACATCATGTTACACACAGTTGAGGTCAAGTGAACTAGAAACAGCAACGCATCCAATCGAAGATAAAATGTCCACAAACACCTCCTCACCTTGGCACGATGGCCATCGTCCTGCGGCAGGAGTCCTCGGTGGTGGCCGTGGCGCGCGGAGGCCCTGCCGTCGCCTGCTCCTGGTCGGCGAAGACGGCCGCAGCCCACCTAGGCCGCCACACCCAGCCGACGAGCAGGCCTACGAGCGTGGCGAAGCACAGCGGCGCGGCGAGGGCGGCCCCGGCGAGGGTGGGATTGCGGAAGATTTCCACCAAGAGATCAGCGAGCACCGACATCTTCCCACCTCAAACCCTCAAGAGGAAAAAAAGATCCAATTTTTTTCCCAACTAATCCCACCTCAAACTCTTCCGGAGAAAAAAAAAGATCCGTTTTTTGCAAACCTTCTCAGCAAAATATCTCTCTCTCTCTCTCTCTCTCTCTCTCTCTTCTCTGTGTGTGTGTGTAATGCTTGCTTGCTAATGGGGAACGGCACGGACAGGGTGTCTCTCCTTGTACTACACACACACTACAAAGAAAGAAGGGGGGCAGCAGCAGCAGCACTCGTAACGCGAGAGGAGAGAGACAGAGAAGGGCAGAAAAATCTGGGCGGGGCAGAAAAATCCAAAGAGGTTTCGAGCCGCAGGCAAGGAATGTGTGGAGGGGGCCGATGCGCGGCGGATAAGGAGGAGACCTTGCGATCCTGTCTCCTTCCTCGCCCCCTCGACGGACCCAAAAAACGGCGAGATTTTGCGGCAGCGAAGAAGAACCGGGGAGATGGACACTACCCGACGGTGAGGACGGTAGCACTTAAATAGCAACGGTGAGGACGCGGTGGGAGGGAGCGCTTTCTTCTTCGTCGACGTCCTTGTCTCCTCCCTCGTCTCCTCTCGTGTTCCTGATGGGTTTTTTTTTTTTTACGACCTGACCGCTTCCGTCCTCTCGCGCCGTGGCCGGTGGGCGTTTTCAAGGTGGGGTTTTTTCAGGCGAGCGCGCCGTGGAGATCTGCTCACCGCGCACGCCACGATTGGCCTGGGATCCTTCTCGCCTCTCGCGTTCCACACGATTGGCGACGCGGAACGCGACTGCGCGAGAGGAGTCAACGATAGCGCGTGCGGACTCAACCGCCTCCAGGGCCAGAGCGGCTACCTGCACCGCACACGATTCAGCCATGGTTGACCGCGTGCACCACAGGGTTGCGAGGGGGACCGATGGCCGTACGCGTGATGCGGGCCGGTTAACGTCAGTTTGCCCTGTAAAACCTTGTAACCTAGGATTTTCGGTGATGCGAAAGAGATCGTTTTTTGGTGGATAGACCATGTAAGTATGCAAAATAATATGCTGCCAATAACATCTCGATCTGTTGTAGTAAATTATTGTCTATGGACATATTTTGTGAAGGCTTATCTGTGATTCATGATCTCTCGCTGGAGGACCACATCCACGAGTGACGCGTCGTGATCTATCCGTTCTCGAGCGTGGTCAACGGAAGACGGTACCAGAAATAAGAAGAGTCAAACTCACTTGATCATATTAACATGTCGCTGTCGATTAGACAGAGGAGGATGCTAGACCAGGTCTGCAATCGAGGTGAGGAAGAGAAGGTATGGCAAATTCAATTACATTATTTTTATATAGCCAACCTATATACTTTAACATATAATAATAGTCAAATCTTAAAAAATTGACCGTATGAAACCCACGACGATCTATATTTATGAACAGAGAAAATACCGATTAGACCGCCGGTTAGCATGTAGCATTAGCGTTTTATAACATGGGTCAAGATCGGAGCTTAGGTTTCATCGAGCCAGCTCGAGCCTACCTCCACGATCGGGCGCAATCAATGACCGGTTTAATAATTTGATTACATCAAAGTGGTTGGATTTGTGAATCGGCCGGGTTGGCACTACGCACGTCCATTCTTCAGACTTGTGGCTGGAACATCTCCACACTAGGTGCTTAACAAAACGAAAACGAAATAGTTAACAAAAAATTGTGCTTTGGCAGCAGCTGAATTTTGCTTACTGGATGATGGTAGGAAAGAATTAGTGATCCTTTGTATTAGAGAATAGTATATGGGAGCCACTAGACAACGGTATACCGCTGTAACGGTATATTAATAAGTTTTATGGAGTTTCAGAAAGTTTCATGAAAAACATTAGAGAAGCTCCAGGTTTAAGTGAGTTTCATATGTTTATAAAAGTTTCTAGAAGATTCCAATGAAGTTTTAAACCAAAAGTTTCAATGAGTTTCATATTTTGGCAAACCAAGTTTCAATAAAAAAAATATCGAGAAGTTTCACCAAATTTCAGCAAAAAGTTTCATGAATATTGGGCTTGGCGTGATTGAGTTCATGGGCTGTTTGGGTCCGATATTGGGCTGCCTGCGTGCTATTGTTTTTGATTCGTGGGCTGCCTC
Source organism: Bonia amplexicaulis (assembly GCA_036346245.1). Lineage (NCBI taxonomy): Eukaryota > Viridiplantae > Streptophyta > Magnoliopsida > Poales > Poaceae > Bonia > Bonia amplexicaulis. The sequence goes on from CM070744.1 coordinate 566,934, forward strand.
ACATCCACATTGCTTACATGAATGCTAGCCTAACTAAACTAGGTAGGCCCGAGTAGGAGATTAGGCCCACAAATCCCAATTAGGGCCTAATCAGGAGATCATGCCCACAAGGTCCCATTTTCATGTCAGGTCTACATAACTTTCTTGGCCCAAGGACCATAGCCCACAAGGCCAACGCACCATATATGTTAAGGACCAGTATTTACTATTAAATCTCGCTACTTTATTATTTATTGTTGTGTATGAAATGATATTGTATCGATGTTGATACTTGTGCACTAGCATGACTCTGAAATAGTCGAATTTAGATGTTCTTTCTTGTATTAATTCTGAAGTGAGCTTCATGTGTTAGTTTTATGTTAAATGATCGAGCTTCTTGTAACACTATGTTTGTTGTAAATCACACGGCACAGATGAATGAAAAGATTCTCAAGAGCACTAAAAAGAAAAGGGATAATTCTCCGTATGCCACTCAGTTTCTTCTCAACGCCGTTAGCCCTAGTCGCCATTAAAACTCAATAGGCTATCAAAAAAGAGGTGGAGGGAGAATTCATGGTAGTTGGATCTCTAATTTAATGATCATAAATCTGGATGATAGCTAAAAAGAAAACATTCGGGTGATCTTTACCAACACCCATAATATTCAATATGCCTAATTTTCCTTGGTCCCACGTGTCAGTGGGAGCCCTTCTTTTTTGTTCCAGCTCTTTCTCTCTTTCTCTCTCTGCATCCACCAGTAATCGACCTGAGGGAGATGCCAAGATGCGACAGGAGGCGAAGGCAGGGCCGGCTTGGGGCAGAAGCGGTGTCGACGGTGGTGGTGAGAGAGGGAACTGGTTGGGTGGCGGTGTAGGACGGCTTGCTGGGTTGGGGCAGTAGCGCAGTGTAACAGCTGGGCTCAGGGACGATGTGAGGGAGGGGAGGCGCGCATGAGCACGGCCCGACGCAGGAATGTCGTTGGCGGTGGCGTTGATTTAGATAGGGGAGACTCGAGGTGTGCTGCGATGGCGACGACCATGGCGCAAGGGTGGAGCTCGATGTCGGCAAGGTACAGTGACAGGGATGGCAAGGCAACCCGCCAAAAAAATTTGCAAAGCACCCTCTTTTCTGTAGAAAATCTTATCAGTTAGTTCAGAAAACATCAAGAAACTGGCTCTACTCAGCATACATACTTGATAACTGACCCATATAGATGTAACTTAGTCTAACTCCGCCATTGTTTTACAGATGGACCGTGTCATCTCAACGCTAATAGCTGACCAATAAAGCATGATGTGTGCATGTAGCAGTTACCGACGAAATCAAACTTCTACGATTACGGGCTGTTCTTTTCCTCCGAAGCCGACGGCTTTTAGTTTTCGCTACAGTATCTAACTTTTAAATAGAGTATTTTTTCAAGATGGGGTCTACAGGTTAAACGATCTACACGTTAAAAACCCAACATTTGTACCTGCCAAAATCGCAAGTGAGTATCTGTCTCTTCGTAATCTGTACCGTAAACAGCCAAAATTCAAAAATTTCAGCCAAAACTCATAAGCCACAGCCGAAAAGAACAGACCCTACAATTGACACAGTCATTTCGATGAACCCGTACAACAACTCTGGCGATTAATTAAAAAGCAAGGTCTCCGTTTACTTCATTAAATTAACAAGCCTCATGCATGTACCATCCAGGAACAAGAACAATTCAACATAACCAGTGCAAAATTACTACTTAACAATGCTTAACATTCTTTTCGCTGATGCAAGATGTACAAAGCCATACAGGAAAAAAAATGCAAGAAGGAGAAGAAGTTGTCCCTAATTGTTCCGGGCGTGATGTCTGCACGGCACATTGACCTTAGGTTTGTTCTTTTTAGCTGCAGTTTATGGTTTTTAGCTACAGTTTGTAGCTTTTGGGCTGTTTGTACGAGAGATTATAGAGTAACAGAAACTCACATACGATTTTTGCCAATATAAATGAAGTCAGTAAAGTATGTACTATAATTAACTAGTAGACCTTATTTAAAAAAAATACTATGTTTAAAAGCTAGTTACTATAGAAAAATCGAAAAACAGTTTTTAGAAGCTGAAAAGAATATGACCTATATATCCAAAAGCACATACATATATATATGCCTGCATGAGCACCCTGCACCATCAAGCTAAGCAAATGCATTAGTATTGTTGCTAAGATGGCAAGGTTCTCAAAGCTACGAGTTCTACTACTCTTTCAGCTTTGCTTCACGCTGCAATCGCAATGGTCGCATGGGCTCCGAAGAGAACCAAGACAGGTAAGCCATTTCATGCCTACCATATTACATATAGAAAAGTTTGGTAATCCATTTCATGGTGACGGATTTCACGGGTCGAAGTCATGCTGTTGAGTCATTTGAGTAACCCGTCTAGGGTATTTATGCTATTACATATATTTTATATTGGGTTTTACAGGCTTTTAACAGGTCGGTTGGGATTAGATGATGGCTATCTCTACAACAGTTACATATACTACTGCATTACATCAAGTTATTATTAACTTGTCCATGCGTATGTTTTTCTTCAGCTATACATCGTGTACCTCGGCGAGAGACAGCACGAAGACGCTGACCTCGTCACCGCCTCGCACCACGACATGCTCACCTTGATCCTTGGGAGGTAACATTGATTTGGAACTTTCCTCCTCTCTCTCTCAGGATACAACCGCTCACCCTCTCCACTTTCCCTATCTCTTCGCGCTCTGTCGCTTGCTCTCCAATGTTTCTAGCCACGCTTCTCTCTCTGTCGCTTGCTCTTTAATGTTTGATGTGTAAAGTTGACCAGACAGTAAGTTCTGTCTCATTATTTTTATGACTCCGTTGCAACGCACGTGTCTCTAACTAGTATGGAACAAAAAATGTAAACGAGAATAACATACTTCTGCCTATAAAATGCTACAAAAATGCGTCACTACCCTTTGTCTGCTTAGAAAATTAGATTACTTCCTGTACTGATCTATTTGAAGTGGAAATAAAAATATCAAGAGCACGATCTTACTGTTGGGTATTGTGGTTTCTCATATGCAATTACTTTGTCATCGTCATTGGAAACTGTTACTATTTGCCTCTTACAGCGGGCTTTGCCACTGATGACCATCTGGAATCCAGCAAGGATGGATATAATAAGCATTGAGCAATATTGGCTAACTAGCGGAAAAAGATAGATGTAACTAATACAAACCTTTAATATGTTTGGGTCCATCCAGGGCCCCTTTTCACCTTTAAGGCATCCTCCAAGCTCTGAACAAGTACAAGAGCCACCAAGAAACTCTGGCAATTCACTACACATTTGCAGACCAAAACAAAACAAAGTTAGGATGAACTTTATAGAGATATTAAATTAAATGTACTAATGCTTACTTGGCATCAATTATTTCAAGTAACTTGCTCTGATACTTCGCTCCAAGGACCTGACAAAAATTAAATTAAGGACCCTGAAACAGTATTCATAAAGAAAAATTCAAATAAAATAGAGACAAGCCTGTCACTTGTATCTTTGAAGTCGTTTTTGGATCAAGGAAGGATTTGACAGTGCTCCATAACATCCTGAAGCCTGGGCCAACATTGACTATGAACATTCTATACAACGTCTGAAAACACAATTGAGTAATCTACTTTAGCTAAGTGAGCAAAACTACAGAATAGAAGTCCATTCCCACAGTAGTAGTATAGGTCAAACCTCGGGGTAATTATCATTGTCAATCTTTTGTAGCTTCATCATAAGATCCCTTGCTGTCTTACTGAAATTTTTCAAGCTCTGCAGAGAGAATTACAATATCACCAGTAATAATCTGCGCAAGCAGCGGTTATCCTCGTGGAAGCTGAGGAGGAGGGGAGGGACGGCGAGGCGGTAAAGGACGCGACGCTGCGGGCGATGGCGGCGGTGTTCGGGGAGGGGATGGTGTCGGTGATCGATGTGGATGAAAGTTGGGTGGTGATGACGGGACCGGTGGTGTCGGCACTGGAGGAGGTGGCGGCGTGGAAGGCTAGGCTGCCGCCGGAGCTGCGGCAGTATGTTGATATGTGGAGGACGTACAATGACAATGGTGACAAATGAACTAGCTGGGGATTATGCAGTGGTTTTTAACACAAGAATGCTAGGTGATTTTAGTAAGTAAGCACATTGCTGAAATATTCTTATCTCAATTACAGTTTTGGATGTTACTATCAAAGCACAAAAAAGCCAAAAACAAATGATATTATATGCAAGCGATTGAAGGCCTACACCCGATTTTCGTAACGTATATGTCATAAGCAGAGCCAATTTATATCAATTTTACGTTTCTGAAGCAAGGAAGAGACTCTCGAGTCGATTGTCTACAGCTACAAGCATGGGTTCTCTGGCTTTTCTGCTATGCTCACCGAATCAGAGGCCAGAAAGATAGCTGGTAATTACTGAATACTTACTGTGCTTTTTTAACCATCGTGTGCATACTTACTGTGCTCTCGAGTCGATTTTTACGACTTTGTTGTAAGCGTACGGATCTCTAATTTAGATAGCTGCTGTAATGCTGTTCCATTTCATTCTGGCAGCGCTGCCTGGGGTCGTCAGTGTAACAGAGAACGAACTCTACCCGACGCATACGACTCGAAGCTGGGACTTTCTTGGACTCGACTACAGGCAACCAAATGGGCTACTCGCAAAAGCCAGATATGGAGAAGACGTCATTATTGGTGTCGTCGACTCAGGTTAGATAAACTAGCCAGGATAAATTCAGAACTTCATTCGATCAAGTGTACGTATTGGTATGCATTTCTTGTTTGGTTTAAGAATTAAGAGAGAACGGATTCTGGTGTAATTCTCTCTTAAGAATCTTTACTATTATAAAAATATGAGTTGGTGGTCGTCGGTCCATTCTCTCCTCTCTTCTCACCATCCGATCAAAGATCAGCCATCCATATCTGTATGTAGGTAGTTCTTCCGCTCCTCGTAGAAAAGGTCGGACCGATGCGTGGGCGATGCTCCTCCTCTTCTCTCCACCCGTATTCTCCGCCTCGGACTTACTTGACAGATTTAAAAACTTTTAGAACATGTTTGTATGCATATTCTAAATTTTTTACCATCCGTGAGTTTTAAAATATGTAGTATAATAAATTTTAAAAATACGTAGCAACACACGGGCATTCAGCTAGTTAAGAGAGAATTAGAAGTACTTTTAATGACATATCTACCAGTATAATGTTTATGTGACAAATCTAGGTAGTTTTGTGCATATTTATGGTCAAGATATTGGAAGGTCGATCGATCGATCCGTTCTAAACGACATGGTCGATCTATTGTTTGTACGCAGGTATTTGGCCGGAATCTCTGAGCTTCACGGACGATGGCTATGGACCACCTCCCCGGAGATGGAAGGGGATCTGTCAAGCCGGCGCCTCGTTCAGCGCGACAGTTGCAACCGGAAGCTCATCGGCGCGCGGTGGTACACCGACGACATCGACGAGAGCATGCTCGACGGTGAATTCATGTCTCCCAGGGACTCCGACGGCCACAGCACCCACGTGGCCTCGACGGCCGTAGGGAACCTCGTCGGCAACGTCAGCCTGCACGGGTTGGCGGCCGGCACGGCTCGCGGCGGCGCGCCCCGCGCTCGGATAGCCGTTTACAAGGTTTGCTGGAACGGCCTTTGCTCCTACGCCGCATCATGAAAGCCATTGACGACGCCATCCACGACGGCGTTGACGTCTTATCGCTATCAATCGGCGGCATGATAGGATCGCCGGCCACACTGCCTGCCGTCGCTAACGGCATCGCAGTCGTGTACGCGGCTGGAAACGATGGGCCTGCCGCTCAGACGGTGGGGAACTCGTCGCCATGGCTGCTAACGGTTGCTGCTGCCACGGTTGACCGCTTGTTCCCCACGGTGATCACCTTGGGAGATAACCAGAAGCTTGTGGTAAGTACCCTCCCCTAAGTGACTATTGCCATATATGTAAGGCAGCATATCCACTGGCTGCTGCTATAGTTTGGATGAAATTTGTCCAAAGTAACTAAAATTTCTGTGGTTTTGTTCCTTTCGCTACCCACCAAAAAAACATCCAAAACGAAATAGTTTTCCCTGGGTGGGAGTCGGGCCAGGATTTTCCAGGCTAGCCCGAGGCCTGACTGGCCCATCATGGCCCAAGCATAGTACAACCCTGATATGTGGCAGCCGGTTTTGAAAAACCGGCCCGTTGAATGGCTTGCCCGGTCCAGCTCGTCAAAGCATGTCGTGCTCGGGCCGGCCTAGCACGATGGCGGTGCTGGCGGCGCAGCATGGTCCGAATACCTGGATTTGACAGCTGACGACGGTGGAGCTCGCTTTTCAGCTACCCGTCGCGCCTCCCGCCTCGCCGCTAGCACCAGAGTCCAGAGAAGCAACATACGGGGAGGGAATGAGGTAATGGTCGGGAACTAGTAACAAGATGGAGATATGCTCTATTGCTTTGTGCTATGCAACGTTCTCCTCCTCAATGGCTATAGAACCCACCTCCTTTACTTATTTATTCATCATCGAAGCACCAAGTTTCTCTTTTCTCTTTGCTCTGCTCAGTAGTTCGTACAATAGAAAGTTTAGTACAATACCAAAGAGTCGCAGCACGAAGGCGTGGGTGGAAGCATCCAAGCTTGGTGGTGGCATGCTATCGAAGAGTTGCAGTACGAAGGCAGCAGCAGGGCGACTTGCTGAAAGCTCCCACCTCGCTCCCCTAGTCCTCCTCAGGCTCTAACTTCCGGTAATGTCCGTCATCTCTCACCAAGCATGGGAGACTACGGTATAGATGACCATCATATGGTCGCTATGGAGAGCTACGAATAATACCAGGGCAGTACGGAGCCAATAAGGGCACCATACTTCTCTCCTTTATCCACGGACGACAACATTAGTGGGTCCGGGTCTGGCAACGCATTATTGGACAAAGGGCACTACGCTGGAAGCACATGACTTGAAGCCATGAAATCTGAGACAACTAAAGTTTAAAGATTGTAATTTGTAATTATTGCAAAACTCAATTAACTGTTCATACAAGTGGAGGGATATGATATTTAAACCGACACTATAAAGCATACTTAAGCAAGATAAGATCCCACAACTGAGGGGGGAGTACAAATATAGTTATACTTCGAGACTAATAGCTTTATGGGTACTTGGATATATAACCTGCTTTCTACCTATAAAAAATTACTAAATATATTATTTCCAAAGATCATCTCATCCAGGATCAAACCATAGCAAGTCTAACCTCATCTCACCAATGAAACACACCCTTACACAGTTCCAGGCCATTAGAAAAATGAAACCCCAGAAATCTAGGTAGTGCTACCTTCCTGTTTCTTACTAGCCTCGTAGGCGCGGCGCCACGCCGCGCCAGCCACCGTACATACGAAAGTAAAAGAGGCGAAAATCCGTGAGGAATTATAAAAAAAAATCCAAGGGCATATGCGTATTTTCGAAAAAGGTAAAGGTCTTTTTTGAAAAGAAGCGAGGACCTGTACGTAAAAAAACCACGGGGACCTGTACGTAAATAAACGAGGACCCGTGTGCAATTTCGAAAACCGCGGGGGCCATCCTGCAAAATGGAGGGGCTAAAAACTGCCAGGACTTTTGAGAACCGAGACCAGACGCAATTTCGAAAAACTCAGGATAATGCCACACCCGACCGTGCAGAAATCGGAGAAAATCGACGCCACGCCGCCGGCTTCATGGGGCGACGTATGGAGCCCTCCGCGAGAATCCCGGGCGTAATCTACGGAGTATTTGCCTAATAAAGCCTATCGTTTGACTGTTTTCAACTCTAATTTCTACGCAATACTTTTCATCATCTGTATGAAATTTCTGTTTCACCTTAATTTTCTCTCCTCGCTATATATACGTTTACAGGGACAGTCCTTATTCGTGACAGTGAAAGGTGCAAATCAGTTCAATCAGTTGGAGCTCTTCTATCGTGAACGGTAGTACAATTCTATACACACGTATACATAATAACAAATTCACTGTGTATATATGTGCGGTTATATATCGAGACTCAAAACACACACACACATATATATATATATATGCTTTGTATGATCCATCAATCAGCATAGGGTCTGTTCTTTACGGCTGCGGTTTTTGGCTTTTGGCTGAAATTTTTGAATTTTGGCTGTTTATAGTACAGATTACAGAGAGACAGATACTCACTTACGATTTTGGCTGGTGCAAATGTTGAGCTTTTAACGTGTAGATCGTTTAATCTGTAGACTCCGTCTTAAAAAATACTTCGTTAAAAAGTTAGATACTGTAGCAAAAATTAAAAACCGCTGGCTTGTGAGATAAAGAACAGGCCCATACTAACATATACCGTGATTTGCAGGTGCATCCTAGACTACATAAACAGCACGTATATATACGGGAAGGTCGTCTTCTGCAACACACCCGGCGGCATCTACTCGCGGCGATATCTCGCAGAAATCGCGTCGCTAGTGGAGAAAAACGGAGGCAAAGGGTTCATATTCTCGCAGCACAATACTGACAGCATCACGTCGTGGGGAATTACAAGAACGTCTATCCCGTGCGTCGCTGTTGACTTCGAGATCGCCGACCAGATTTACCGGTACTTCATGTAAGTATATATACACTAGCTGAATGTCCGTGTATTGCAATGGATTTTTTAAAAAAATTAGAATATATTTGCATGTATGTTTTAAAAAATTTTACCACCCGTTAGTTTCAGAACATATAATATGATAAAATTTTTAAATTCGTAGCAACGGACATTCAGCTAGTACAAAATTAAGCACTAAATGAAAAATAACACAGCACACAGCCAGCGTTGTGGCAAGGAGCAGCCAAATTGTTGGGGAAAATTTTTTATATACCATTGGAAATTTTCCGAATCCCTTAAATGCTACTGTTTTTCAAAACCTAACCCTTTTTTGCCACTGCTGACCAGATTCCACGAGTCAATCTGTGGCGAAGCTGTGCAAAGACCATTTTGCCCTTGGTAATTTGCTCCAGAGCTATTAGGATAAGAAATATTCAGGGACACCTGCGTATGTTGTATCCTACCTGACCTGATTCATTTAATTTTCGCGACAGATATCTGGGGACAAAGAGATCAAAATATTGATGACATTACATGCAAATACTATTTGATAAAAAAGGGACGTGTTCTTGCATCAAATCAATCTCAAAGCAACTAACACAGAAATGCAGGGCCTCCTGAAGGCAAAGAAAGCCAATGTTTCAGGAACGTTTGTGTAACAATCTAAAGAATGATTGAGTTAACCATTCTGCCGCATCTAGGCACAAATCTCTGGAACATGCTGCATCTTCAATGAGCAAATGGATTCAATGCCTTGGGAGGGAACTTATCCATTTCTGACAGTGACACAACATACAGACCTTCAATGCATGAAATTATCACTTCATTGATGTGAAATCGAGGACCTAAACACCTGGAAAACACACGAAGGAGCTACTGAAAAGGAAACACACAAACGATATCTCTTGGAGTCTTGACTGATGAGACCTCGGATGATGTAGAAATATAGATGGAGAGTTAGATTATCAAGAAACATAAAGACGAAGATATTGACAAGTTCAATAGAAAAGGGTCATGTTCTTACATGAAATCAATCTTACAGCAACTGAAACAACACAACAAATTCATGGGCTTACAGGCGGCTATTAACGCTGACATTTAAGGAATATTTGTGTAACAATCCGCAAGTATGATACGGGTGCAAATGCAGTGCTACGGACGATGTCAATAATTCAGGATTTATTGAAACTACAACCTAGTTGTGCGCAAAGTGCCATGCAAGAACACTAATGTAGAAAGAAACAATCTGCCTCTCCTAGATGCGAATCTCTGGAACATGCTGCATCTTCTGGTGCATTCCATTCATTCGCCATTGAGATGTGAAGTCCTTGTGCAGGTTTAGCAGCCAGAGCTTCTTCAGGGACAGAAGAGTTTCGATGCCTCGAGGCACCTTATCCAACTCTGACAAGAACACAATATACACACCTTCAATGCATGGAAGGGCTCCATCTTCGATCTCCAGCTCGTTGACATTAGGCATGCGCTTCAAGACAAGTGTCTTCAGGTGAGGAAAGCATCCTGCGGAAAGAACTAAAGTATTTGCACTATTCACCCTGTTAAGACTCAAATAGGTGAGGTTTGGCACAAGTGGTGCGAGCACCCCCAATGGATCTTCCCCAAGCTGACACCAGCTGAGTGCTACATATTTGAGATGTTCCCCATGGTTGCGAAACATTGGGCACTCCAGTGTCCCAGCCGCCCAGCGCCCTCTGACAATTAGCCTGTGGAGCTTTGTCGGTTTGAGAGTTTCGAAGCAAAGTGTCTCATTCTCATCACTCGCAGAGAGAAGCAGGCTTGATAGAAGTGGCATCATCGACAGGGTAGCAAAAAGATTTGCGCAATCAGCACTTACATTGTCGATCCATATGTTTCTTAGTTGCATCAGTTTCTTCAGCTGCTCAGCCAAGTCATTGCTTGCTTGCACGGTCTCAAGAGTCTGCAGTTCTTCCAGGTTGAACAGACCTTTAGGTGGTTCCACTCCGACGAAGTACCTGAACTCTGACTGCTTCTCATCGGCAAATCTGTCGGCTAAAAGGTGTCGAAGCTTCTTGACCTTAACAATACCTTTTGGTAGCTTCTTTATTTTGGTTTGCTTAATGTCCAGTGTGTGGAGGTTGGAGAGCTTCTCAATGGACTCTGGGAGTGACTTGACTTTGGTTCGCCTTAAGCCGATATACCGTAGATTAAAAAGATTTCCTATAGATGCCGGCACTTCTGTGATTTCGGAATCTTGCAGCTCTAGAACAGTAAAGTAGCTGGATTCGGACAAAACTGAGGATAACATGTCTGGGGAGGATGAAATTATTCCATGAGCCATTAGGGTTCGAAGGCGTGGAAATTTAACTTTTAGTGCAGTAGTGTCTTTCCATCCACACGATGACAGGCGGCGAACAGCTTTATCCATCTGTACCATTGTGCCATAATCATTTGCAAAACCAAATCTTTCCTCTTTAGCAACAGAAAGAGCCAGCTCTCGCACAATATCATGCATCTTACAGGTGTTGACTCTGCCAAGCTCATCATTCTCCACGACTTCAATCATGTTGCGGTGGATCAGTTCCATGAGATTTCCCTCAGCCACCTCCTCTGGTGTGTTCTTTTCTTTGCTCAGCACAAAGCCTTCTGCAACCCACAGCCGCAAACAACAATTAACATTAATCTTTTTCTTATCCTATATATACAAAAACTAACAGCAGCAGTGACGACGGACCAAAAGCAAAGATATCTTTGACTCAAACAACAGTTGGAAATGAAGTTCCTGCCCCCAAAATAGCAGCTTTCTCATCTAGGGGCCCTAGCCCTCTCTTCCCTGGGGTTCTCAAGGTAAGCATGAAATAAAACAATATCTTATACTCAATGTAAATAATATTCTTTCATGATGCAAGACAGCAAGACTCTCATATAGAGTTTGTTTGGTTTAATCTACATGAGAACCCCAAATTAGATTCTTAATCTACAAAGAATGTGCATGGTTACTTCTCTTCCCAAATTAGGGGCCTCAATTAACTAAAATGATTTTTGGGCACTTTATGAGTGATTACAGAAAGAAACTCACGTGTGAGTTTTGCCGATATAAATAAAATCAAAAGTATGTACTATAATTAACTAGTAGATCCTATCTTGTACTCATTTAAAAGCTAGTTATCAACAAAGCAAGAAGTTAAAAGAACACAAACATGGATATAAATAGACTGTGTCTATTCATCAGACTAACTAACAAATCTCTCCATCATTTTTAATTACAAACGTTGAAATCTACACGAATACAATGATTCAATCGATGTTTATCTCAATCAATCTTTCTTTCACAATGCTATGCATTCCATTAACACGTTGTTCTCTCAAACAGCCTGATATCGCCGCACTTGGGGTGGCCATTCTAGCTGCTGCGCCACAGACCGCCGCTTTCAAAAGTCTAGGTCTTCTCTACCAGTTTGGTTCTGGAACATCGATGGCCTGCCCTCATGTGTCGGGGATTGTTGCCCTGCTTAAGGCACTCCATCCCGACTGGTCACCCGCTGCCCTAAAATCAGCACTTATGACAACCGGTATGTATCTTTACTATTATAAAATTTGAGTGGTGGTCGTCGGTCCGCTCTCTCTCCTCTTTTCGCACTGTTCGATCAAAGATCGCCGTCTAGATCCGTATATAGGTAGTTCTTTCGCTCTCGACTGGTCACCACGCCCTAAAATCAGCACTTATGACAACCGGTATGTATATATAACCCTATTATAAGATCATTAATTAGGCGAACGATATATATGTCATGTTTTTTTTGGTCAAGCTTATGGCTTTTGGTCATGCGCTTGTGGTTTTGGGTGTTCGTATGAGAGATTACAGAGTAATGTAAACTCACATACGGTTTTTGCCGATATAAATGAAGTCGAGATAGTATGTAATACAATTAACTAGTAGACCATATCTTGAAAAGACACTCCGTTTAAAAGGTAGTTATTATAGAAAAAGCCAAAAAATAGCCTTTATAAGCTGAAAAGAACAGGCGTATATATGTTGTGGTTCTTGTCATTTCATGATTGGGCAACCATCTGATGGAAAATCAATGGATAAGATTGGCTGTAGTTTAAGTTTAGACATATCATACCCTAACTAAGTGGCTGCTTGAGTGACTGTGGTCAGCACTGTAGTTTTAGGCTAAAGAACTGATCAGTAATCAATATATCCAAAATGTCTTGTAGCACTTACCACCGACAACAATGGGCTCCTGCTACAGGCAGATGGGACTCCAGCAAAGATTGCCGATCCCTTCGACTACGGAGCAGGGTTTGTTAATCCGAGCAAAGCGGATGATCCTGGCCTCATATACGACATTGATCCGGCAGATTACCTGAAGTTTTTCAACTGCATGGGAGTATTCGGCGTAAAAGGCAACTGCACGCCACCTAGGGCATCCTTATCAGACCTGAATCTTCCATCCATCGCCATTGCTGGCCTCAAGACTTCTCAGACGGTCACGCGCACCGTCACCAACGTCGGCCAGCCCGACGCAGCGTACACAGCGATCTTGCAGGCTCCTGCCGGTGTGGAGATGTCCGTCGAGCCGCCGGCGATGGTGTTCAGCGAGGACACGAGGGTGCAGAGTTTCAGGGTGAGCTTCAGGGCGACGCGAAAGATCCATGGTGACTACGCGTTTGGTAGCTTGGCGTGGCACGACGGAGGTGATCACTGGGTTCGGATCCCAGTCGCAGTTCGCATCATAGTTCAGGAGTTCTACTCCAGCGTCTCCTGAATTGTATATCCTCAGAGAAGTAAGCTGAAAGACGTATTCAAATGAAAGTGTGTGAACGTGTGTTTAGTTGCAGACCAAGAAACCTTACTGTGGGGGGTCAATTATCACTATTGTACATTTTGTGGGACCATTTTATAAATTTGCATGGATTCACATGCATTGATAATGATGCATTGATGCTCTTCAGCATGATTCAATTAGATGCTTGCAATTGTAAGTTGATGATTGGCTGATTGCTTGTTCTTATGTGCTTGGTTGCTTATTTGTCATCATTCTAGAAAAATGGAAATCGGTAATTCTAGAGCTATAGAGGAGCAAAACACCAACAATAGGCCCAAGCCTCCATTGTGGAATCATGTTGACAAGGGTGGTAAAGGGGGGAGAAAATGTGAAATGGGGATGTAAGTATTGCAAATATGTTGGCACTAGTAGCTACTCTAGAGTCAAAGTGCACTTACTGAAAATTATTAATGGTGGATGCAAAGATATGTCCTAAGGTGACAGTACCTATTCTTGCTCAGCTTAAAAGCAAAGCTGCAAAGGCTGAGGATGAACAAGCAAAAACAAGGGCAAGAGATGTGTCCTTGCCAACATCAACTGTCGGTAGTGTTGTTTGTGCTAGTGTTTTTCATCAAGCATGAACTTGGCTATGTTGGGAATAAGAAGCGAGGAACCTCCTTCACCATTAGAGAAAGCTTAGGCCAAGGATTTACGCAATCAACTGGATGCACAAAATTGCAAGGATGTTTTGTTCTGGAGGTATACAATCAACTTAAAATCATTGTTTCAATTTTATCCAACTTACCATCTGCATTTAACTAATTTTTGTTTTGTGAAATTTACAGAATTGTCTTTCAATCTAGTAAGAAATCCATATTTTCAACAATTATATAACTTTACTGCAAACCATAACCATAATTTTTGGTTATATCCTACTTGGGTATAACAAGTTGAGGACTACATTTCTTCAATAAGAAAGGACTCACATTGAGACCTTATTGGAGCATACGCGGAACACGTGGCCTAGAAAGGGTGTTACCATTTGTTCGGATGGACGGTCGATGCACGAGGCAACCTCTCATTAACTTTCTCACTATTTCGAGGGTGAACCGATGTTCTTGTGAGCTATCGATGCTGAAGGTGAGGTGAAGACAAAGGAGTACATTTATGAGAAGCTGGTTCCTGTTATTGAAGAAGTGGGTGTAAGAAGTGTTGCCCAATCATCACTGACAATGCTACAAATTGTAAAGGTGCGAGTTTGATTGTTCAATGTATACACTAATATGTTTTGGACTCCTTGTATTGTTCATACTCTCAAAGTTGCTCTCAAGAGTATTTGTGCTGCTAAAATGTTAAAAATCGTTGATGAAGAATTAATCTTTGATGAGTGCCATTGGATAACCGAGATTGCTACAAATGCTAATATGATCAAGAATTTTAAAATGAACCATGGCATGAGGCTATCAATGTTCAATGAGTTTAGCAAGCTGAAGTTACTTGCTGTTGCTGAAATGAGGTTTGCCTCAGTTGTGGTTATGTTGAAGTGGTTTTGCATGGTCAAAAGGGCTCTCCAAAACATGGTGATTAGTGACAAATGTGAGACACATAGAGATGACAATAGAGGGATGGCACAAACCATTAGAGACCTAGTACTCAATGAAGTGTGGTGGGACAAGGTGAACTACATTGATAAATTCACTAAGCCAATCCATGAAATGATACGTGCGAGTTTTGCCGATATAAATAAAATCAGTAAAGTATGTACTACAATTAACTAGTAGATCCTATCTTAAAAAATACTCCATTTAAAAGCTAGTTACTGAAGAAAAGCGGCGACTTTTAGAAACTGAAAAGAACAGGGCGAACATGGATATAAATAGGACAGACTGTTAATCTATCTGTTCTACGATCAGTAGACTAACTAACAAATCTCAGAAAAATCCATCATTTTTAATTACAAACGTTGAAATCTACACGAGCGACGGTCGATTCAATCGATGTTTATCTCAATCAATCTTTCTTTCTTACATGCATGCTATGCATTCCATTAACACGTTGTTCTCTCAAACACTGATATCGCCGCACTGGGTGGCTATTCTAGTCTTCCGCGCCACGCACCGCCGCTTTCAAAAGTCTAGGTCTTCTACCGCTTGGTTCGGAACATCGATGGCCTGCCCTCATGTGTCGGGATTGTTGCCTGCTAAGGCACTCCATCCCGATCGTCACCCGCTGCCCTAAAATCAGCACTTATGACAACCGGTATGTATCTTTACTATTATAAAAATTTGAGCCGGTGGTCGTCGGTCCGCTCTCTCTCTCTTTTTCGCAGCCTGCTCGATCAAAGATCGCCCGCCTAGATCCGTATATAGGTAGTTCTTTCGCCTCGACCGTCACCGCTGCCCTAAAATCAGCACTTATGACAACCGGTATGTATATATAACCCTATTATAAGGTGTTAATTAGGCGAACGATATATATGTCCTGTTTTTTTGGCTGAAGTTTATGGCTTTTGATTGCGGCTTGTGGTTTTGGGCTGTTCGTGTGAGAGATTACAGAGTAATGAAACTCACATACGGTTTTTGCCGATATAAATGAAGTCGAGATAGTATGTAATACAATTAACTAGTAGACCATATCTTGAAAAGACACTCGCTTAAAAGGTAGTTATTATAGAAAAAGCCAAAAAATAGCCTTTATAAGCTGAAAAGAACAGCGATATATGTTGTGGTTCTTGTCATTTCATGATTGGGCAACCATCTGATGGAAAATCAATGGATAAGATTGGCTGTAGTTTATATCATACCCTAATTAAGTGGCTGCTTGAGTGACTGTGGTCAGCACTGTAGTTTTAGGCTAAAGGACTGATCAGTAATTAATATATCCAAAATGTCTTGTAGCACTTACCACCGACAACAATGGGCTCCTGCTACAGGCAGATGGGACTCCAGCGAAGATTGCCGATCCCTTCGACTACGGAGCAGGGTTTGTTAATCCGAGCAAAGCGGATGATCCTGGCCTCATATACGACATCGATCCGGCGGATTACCTGAAGTTTTTCAACTGCATGGGAGTATTCGGCGCAAAAGGCAACTGCACGCCACCTAGGGCATCCTTATCAGACCTGAATCTTCCATCCATCGCCATTGCTGGCCTCAAGACTTCTCAGACGGTCACGCGCACCGTCACCAACGTCGGCCAGCCCGACGCAGCGTACACAGCGATCTTGCAGGCTCCTGCCGGTGTGGAGATGTCCGTCGAGCCGCCGGCGATGGTGTTCAGCGAGGACACGAGGGTGCAGAGTTTCAGGGTGAGCTTCAGGGCGACGCGAAAGATCCATGGTGACTACGCGTTTGGTAGCTTGGCGTGGCACGACGGAGGTGATCACTGGGTTCGGATCCCAGTCGCAGTTCGCATCATAGTTCAGGAGTTCTACTCCAGCGTCTCCTGAATTGTATATCCTCAGAGAAGTAAGCTGAAAGACGTATTCAAATGAAAGTGTGTGAACGTGTGTTTAGTTGCAGACCAAGAAACCTTACTGTGGGGGGTCAATTATCACTATTGTACATTTTTGTGGGACCATTTTATAAATTTGCATGGATTCACATGCATTGATAATGATGCATTGATGCTCTTCAGCATGATTCAATTAGATGCTTGCAATTGTAAGTTGATGATTGGCTGATTGCTTGTTCTTATGTGCTTGGTTGCTTATTTGTCATCATTCTAGAAAAATGGAAATCGGTAATTCTAGAGCTATAGAGGAGCAAAACACCAACAATAGGCCCAAGCCTCCATTGTGGAATCATGTTGACAAGGGTGGTAAAGGGGGGAGAAAATGTGAAATGGGGATGTAAGTATTGCAAATATGTTGGCACTAGTAGCTACTCTAGAGTCAAAGTGCACTTATGAAAATTATTAATGGTGGATGCAAAGATATGTCCTAAGGTGACAAGACCTATTCTTGCTCGACTTAAAAGCAAAGCGCAAAGGTGAGGATGAACAAGCAAAACAAGGGCAAGAGATGTGTCCTTGCCAACATCAACTGTCGGTAGTGTTGTTTGTGCTAGTGTTTTTCATCAAGCATGAACTTGGCTATGTTGGGGAATAAGAAGCGGAGGGAACCTCCTTCACCATTAGAGAAAGCTTAGGCCAAGGATTTACGCAATCAACTGGATGCACAAAATTGCAAGGATGTTTTGTTCTGGAGGTATACAATCAACTTAAAATCATTGTTTCAATTTTATCCAACTTACCATCTGCATTTAACTAATTTTGTTTTGTGAAATTTACAGAATTGTCTTTCAATCTAGTAAGAAATCCATATTTTCAACAATTATATAACTTTACTGCAAACCATAACCATAATTTTTGGTTATATCCTACTTGGGTATAACAAGTTGAGGACTACATTTCTTCAATAAGAAAGGACTCACATTGAGACCTTATTGAGCATACGCGAACACGTGGCCTAGAAAGGGTGTTACCATTTGTTCGGATGGACGGTCGGATGCACGAGGCAACCTCTCATTAACTTTCTCACTATTTCGAGGGTGAACCGATGTTCTTGTGAGCTATCGATCTTGAAGGTGAGGTGAAGACAAAGGAGTACATTTATGAGAAGTCGGTTCTGTTATTGAAGAAGTGGGTAAGAAGTGTTGCCCAATCATCACTGACAATGCTACAAATTGTAAAGGTGCGAGTTTGATTGTTCAACAGAAGTACACTAATATGTTTTGGACTCCTTGTATTGTTCATACTCTCAAAGTTGCTCTCAAGAGTATTTGTCTTTGCTAAAATGTTAAAATCGTTGATGAAGAATTAATCTTTGATGAGTGCCATTGGATAACCGAGATTGCTACAAATGCTAATATGATCAAGAATTTTAAAATGAACCATGGCATGAGGCTATCAATGTTCAATGAGTTTAGCAAGTCAAGTTACTTGTCATTCTGAAATGAGGTTTGCCTCGGTTGTGGTTATGTTGAAGTGGTTTTGCATGGTCAAAAGGGCTCTCCAAAACATGGTGATTAGTGACAAATGTGAGACACATAGAGATGACAATAGAGGGATGGCACAAACCATTAGAGACCTAGTACTCAATGAAGTGTGGTGGGACAAGGTGAACTACATTGATAAATTCACTAAGCCAATCCATGAAATGATACGTGCGAGTTTTGCCGATATAAATAAAATCAGTAAAGTATGTACTACAATTAACTAGTAGATCCTATCTTAAAAAAATACTCCATTTAAAAGCTAGTTACTGAAGAAAAGCCGAAAAGCAGCTTTTAGAAACTGAAAAGAACAGGGCGAACATGGATATAAATAGGACAGACTGTTAATCTATCTGTTCTACGATCAGTAGACTAACTAACAAATCTCAGAAAAATCCATCATTTTTAATTACAAACGTTGAAATCTACACGAGCGGACAGTCGATTCAATCGATGTTTATCTCAATCAATCTTTCTTTCTTACATGCATGCTATGCATTCCATTAACACGTTGTTCTCTCAAACAGCCTGATATCGCCGCACCTGGGGTGGCCATTCTAGCTGCTGCGCCACAGACCGCCGCTTTCAAAAGTCTAGGTCTTCTCTACCAGTTTGGTTCTGGAACATCGATGGCCTGCCCTCATGTGTCGGGGATTGTTGCCCTGCTTAAGGCACTCCATCCCGACTGGTCACCCGCTGCCCTAAAATCAGCACTTATGACAACCGGTATGTATCTTTACTATTATAAAAATTTGAGCTGGTGGTCGTCGGTCCGCTCTCTCTCCTCTTTTCGCAGCCGTTCGATCAAAGATCAGCCGTCTAGATCCGTATATAGGTAGTTCTTTCGCTCCTGACTGGTCACCCGCTGCCCTAAAATCAGCACTTATGACAACCGGTATGTATATATAACCCTATTATAAGGCTGTTAATTAGGCGAACGATATATATGTCCTGTTCTTTTTGGCTGAAGTTTATGGCTTTTGACTGCGGCTTGTGGTTTTTGGGCTGTTCGTGTGAGAGATTACAGAGTAACAGAAACTCACATACGGTTTTTGCCGATATAAATGAAGTCAGTATAGTATGTAATACAATTAACTAGTAGACCATATCTTGAAAAGACACTCCGTTTAAAAGGTAGTTATTATAGAAAAAGCCAAAAAATAGCCTTTATAAGCTGAAAAGAACAGGCGTATATATGTTGTGGTTCTTGTCATTTCATGATTGGGCAACCATCTGATGGAAAATCAATGGATAAGATTGGCTGTAGTTTATATCATACCCTAATTAAGTGGCTGCTTGAGTGACTGTGGTCAGCACTGTAGTTTTAGGCTAAAGGACTGATCAGTAATTAATATATCCAAAATGTCTTGTAGCACTTACCACCGACAACAATGGGCTCCTGCTACAGGCAGATGGGACTCCAGCGAAGATTGCCGATCCCTTCGACTACGGAGCAGGGTTTGTTAATCCGAGCAAAGCGGATGATCCTGGCCTCATATACGACATCGATCCGGCGGATTACCTGAAGTTTTTCAACTGCATGGGAGTATTCGGCGCAAAAGGCAACTGCACGCCACCTAGGGCATCCTTATCAGACCTGAATCTTCCATCCATCGCCATTGCTGGCCTCAAGACTTCTCAGACGGTCACGCGCACCGTCACCAACGTCGGCCAGCCCGACGCAGCGTACACAGCGATCTTGCAGGCTCCTGCCGGTGTGGAGATGTCCGTCGAGCCGCCGGCGATGGTGTTCAGCGAGGACACGAGGGTGCAGAGTTTCAGGGTGAGCTTCAGGGCGACGCGAAAGATCCATGGTGACTACGCGTTTGGTAGCTTGGCGTGGCACGACGGAGGTGATCACTGGGTTCGGATCCCAGTCGCAGTTCGCATCATAGTTCAGGAGTTCTACTCCAGCGTCTCCTGAATTGTATATCCTCAGAGAAGTAAGCTGAAAGACGTATTCAAATGAAAGTGTGTGAACGTGTGTTTAGTTGCAGACCAAGAAACCTTACTGTGGGGTCAATTATCACTATTGTACATTTTGTGGGACCATTTTATAAATTTGCATGGATTCACATGCATTGATAATGATGCATTGATGCTCTTCAGCATGATTCAATTAGATGCTTGCAATTGTAAGTTGATGATTGGCTGATTGCTTGTTCTTATGTGCTTGGTTGCTTATTTGTCATCATTCTAGAAAATGGAAATCGGTAATTCTAGAGCTATAGAGGAGCAAAACACCAACAATAGGCCCAAGCCTCCATTGTGGAATCATGTTGACAAGGGTGGTAAAGGGGAGAAAATGTGAAATGGGATGTAAGTATTGCAAATATGTTGGCACTAGTAGCTACTCTAGAGTCAAAGTGCACTTACTGAAAATTATTAATGGTGGATGCAAAGATATGTCCTAAGGTGACAAGACCTATTCTTGCTCGACTTAAAAGCAAAGCGCAAAGGCTGAGGATGAACAAGCAAAAACAAGGGCAAGAGATGTGTCCTTGCCAACATCAACTGTCGGTAGTGTTGTTTGTGCTAGTGTTTTTTCATCAAGCATGAACTTGGCTATGTTGGGGAATAAGAAGCGGAGGGAACCTCCTTCACCATTAGAGAAAGCTTAGGCCAAGGATTTACGCAATCAACTGGATGCACAAAATTGCAAGGATGTTTTGTTCTGGAGGTATACAATCAACTTAAAATCATTGTTTCAATTTTATCCAACTTACCATCTGCATTTAACTAATTTTTGTTTTGTGAAATTTACAGAATTGTCTTTCAATCTAGTAAGAAATCCATATTTTCAACAATTATATAACTTTACTGCAAACCATAACCATAATTTTTGGTTATATCCTACTTGGGTATAACAAGTTGAGGACTACATTTCTTCAATAAGAAAGGACTCACATTGAGACCTTATTGGAGCATACGCGGAACACGTGGCCTAGAAAGGGTGTTACCATTTGTTCAGATGGACGGTCAGATGCACAGAGGCAACCTCTCATTAACTTTCTCACTATTTCTGAGGGTGAACCGATGTTCTTGTGAGCTATCGATGCTGAAGGTGAGGTGAAGACAAAGGAGTACATTTATGAGAAGCTGGTTCCTGTTATTGAAGAAGTGGGTGTAAGAAGTGTTGCCCAATCATCACTGACAATGCTACAAATTGTAAAGGTGCGAGTTTGATTGTTCAACAGAAGTACACTAATATGTTTTGGACTCCTTGTATTGTTCATACTCTCAAAGTTGCTCTCAAGAGTATTTGTGCTGCTAAAATGTTAAAAATCGTTGATGAAGAATTAATCTTTGATGAGTGCCATTGGATAACCGAGATTGCTACAAATGCTAATATGATCAAGAATTTTAAAATGAACCATGGCATGAGGCTATCAATGTTCAATGAGTTTAGCAAGTCAAGTTACTTGTCATTCTTTGAAATGAGGTTTGCCTCGAGTTGTGGTTATGTTGAAGTGGTTTTGCATGGTCAAAGGGCTCTCAAAACATGGTGATTAGTGACAAATGTGAGACACATAGAGATGACAATAGAGGGATGACATAAACCATTAGAGACCTAGTACTCAATGAAGTGTGGTGGGACAAGGTGAACTACATTGATAAATTCACTAAGCCAATCCATGAAATGATACGTGCGAGTTTTGCCGATATAAATAAAATCAGTAAAGTATGTACTACAATTAACTAGTAGATCCTATCTTAAAAAATACTCCATTTAAAAGCTAGTTCTTGAAGAAAAGCCGGCGCGCCTTTTAGAAACCGAAAAGAACAGGCGAACATGGATATAAATAGACGATTGTTAATCTATCATTCTACGATCGATGAGACTAACTAACAAATCTCGAAAAATCCATCATTTTAATTACAAACGTTGAAATCTACACGAGCGGACGATCGATTCAATCGATGTTTATCTCAATCAATCTTTCTTTCTTACATGCATGCTATGCATGCATTCCATTAACACGTTGTTCTCTCAAACAGCCTGATATCGCCGCACCTGGGGTGGCCATTCTAGCGGCCGCGCCACAGACCGCCGCTTTCAAAAGTCTAGGTCTTCTCTACCAATTTGGTTCTGGAACATCAATGGCCTGCCCTCATGTGTCGGGGATTGTTGCCCTGCTTAAGGCACTCCATCCCGACCGGTCACCCGCTGCCTAAAATCAGCACTTATGACAACCGGTATGTATCTTTACTATTATAAAATTTGAGTGGTGGTCGTCGGTCCGCTCTCTCTCCTCTTTTCGCAGATTGTTCGATCAAAGATCACCGTCTAGATCCGTATATAGGTAGTTCTTCGCTCGACTGGTCACCACGCCCTAAAATCAGCACTTATGACAACCGGTATGTATATATAACCCTATTATAAGACTGTTAATTAGGTGAACGATATATATGTCATATTTTTTTTGGCTGAAGCTTATGGCTTTGGTCATGGCTTGTGGTTTTGGGTCATTCGTGTGAGAGATTACGAGTATGTAAACTCACATACGGTTTTTGCCGATATAAATGAAGTCGATATAGTATGTAATACAATTAATTAGTAGACCATATCTTGAAAAGACACTCCGTTTAAAGGTAGTTATTATAGAAAAAGCCAAAAATAGCCTTTATAATTTGAAAAAACAGGCGTATATATGTTGTGGTTCTTGTCATTTCATGATTGGGCAACCATCTGATGGAAAATCAATGGATAAGATTGGCTGTAGTTTAAGTTTAGACATATCATACCCTAACTAAGTGGCTGCTTGAGTGACTGTGGTCAGCACTGTAGTTTTAGGCTAAAGGACTGATCAGTAATTAATATATCCAAAATGTCTTGTAGCACTTACCACCGACAACAATGGGCTCCTGCTACAGGCAGATGGGACTCCAGCGAAGATTGCCGATCCCTTCGACTACGGAGCAGGGTTTGTTAATCCGAGCAAAGCGGATGATCCTGGCCTCATATACGACATCGATCCGGCGGATTACCTGAAGTTTTTCAACTGCATGGGAGTATTCGGCGTAAAAGGCAACTGCACGCCACCTAGGGCATCTCTATCAGACCTGAATCTTCCATCCATCGCCATTGCTGGCCTCAAGACTTCTCAGACGGTTACGCACACCGTCACCAATGTCGGCCAACCCGACGCAGCGTACAAAGCGATCTTGCAGGCTCCTGCCGGTGTGGAGATGTCCGTCGAGCCGCCGGCGATGGTGTTCAGCGAGGACACTAGGGTGCAGAGTTTCAAGGTGAGCTTCAGGGCGACGCGAAAGATCCATGGTGACTACGCGTTTGGTAGCTTGGCGTGGCACGACGGAGGTGATCACTGGGTTCGGATCCCAGTCGCAGTTCGCATCATAGTTCAGGAGTTCTACTCCAGCGTCTCCTGAATTATATATATATATATCCTCAGAGAAGTAAACTGAAAGACGTATTCAAATAAAGCCTGCTGCATGCACAAAAACAAATTCTGTATATATGCTAGATTGGATTGTTTTTCGGTGAAGCTAGTTTGGTTTGTACTATTATAATCTGCACAGTTTGCACCTATATATATATCATAATTAAACAGACTAAACTACTTGTGGGTTGTTAATGAACTAACTGACAAACATATTCTCCTATTCAGTGGCTGGCTGGCTGCTCCTACGGAAAACAACTGGAAAAATTCGATATCTTAGTAAAGGCCAACTCCGCTAGTCTAGCTAGTTCTATCTGCAAATATTACCATGAGCGATTCAACCTGAGTTAATTCAGTACATGAAACATCAGCTGTGCACTATGCAATCGAGTCACAGGACCTGAATCTTACACATATTAACAACATTACTGTTTCCTAATCGAGAATAGAAAACTACAATAGTAGTTCTGCTGTCAATAATCAGATCATTTGTCATTCATATTGGAGTAAATTTTTTAAAACTACACTAATTGTGGCGTAATAGTAAAGGAACTACAGCTTTCAAATTGAATTTCGGTGAGCTACAACTCTGTATCTTGGAAAAAATTTGACACCTCAGGCTCACGCGGCATTGTCGCATACATAATGTGCCAAGGGGTTTGCTCTTCAGCCAGCGAGCATTTGTTTCTGATTCACTGATTTAAGTCCATTCTTTGAACAAACAATTACATTACAGATCCAGGGATGGAAAAATCAACACTGAGAGCAAAGGGAAAGGAAAATACAACACAATCAGGTGATCTTTCTTACTCCTTAAATAGTAACCAACCATCATCATCACGTCAGCATCGAAGAGCAGTAAATTAAACAGACAATAAATAAGCATCACTAGGTCAAAATTGGTCGAACTTGACTTAATCCAATCAAAGCAGAAAACAGACAATAATTAAGCATTACTAGGCGCACCCTGTGCTCTACTTTGGAGGGGCTGAGGAGAAACATTGATCAGATCACATGAAAATGGCTCATTTTGACACTGACAGTAGGGTGTGTCAGAATTCGATGAACCAATCAGATAACTACACCGCCGGCTCCCGCACCTCCTCCGGTTCCCCCTCATGCTGCACTGCCCCTCCCTCGAGGCCACTCCCTCACGCCGTCAGGTCCAGCACCACCTCCGGACCTCCATCGTGCCTCCTCCCTCTCCCAGTAATGTAAGTCATGCACTGAGCTTCAATCTACTCTTCACTTCTTCAGTCTTTATTCTCATTCTCTAAATAAATGAATCTACTAATGCAATGATGCATTGATGCTCTTCAGCATGATTCAATTAGATGCTTGCAATTGTAAGTTGATGATTGGCTGATTGCTTGTTCTTATGTGCTTGATTGCTTATTTGTCATCATTCTAGAATAATGAAAATCGGTACTAATTCTAGTGCTATAGAGGAGCAAAACACCAACAATAGGCCCAAGCCTCCATTGTGGAATCATGTTGACAAGGGTGGTAAAGGGGGGAGAAAATGTGAAATGGGGATGTAAGTATTGCAAATATGTTGGCACTAGTAGCTACTCTAGAGTCAAAGTGCACTTACTGAAAATTACTAATGGTGGATGCAAAGATATATCCTAAGGTGACAACATCTATTCTTGCTCAGCTTAAAAGCAAAGTTGCAAAGGCTGAGGATGAACAAGCAAAAACAAGGGCAAGAGATGTGTCCTTGCCAACATCAACTATCGGTAGTGTTGTTTGTGCTAGTGTTTTTTCATCAAGCATGAACTTAACTATGTTGGGGAATAAGAAGCGGAGGAAACCTCTGTAGGATCAAAAACGGCAACAGAGAGAGGGTGAATGATGCCTTTTAAAAATCGCCCCGAAGTACAGAGAATTGGGCAGCAGACCAAAAACTGAAATAGTCGACCAAAAAAAAAAAAGAAGAAATGCAGTGCACCCGGACTAAATGTATATATGTAATTGGTCAGAAATTTTCAGCCGGACTGAATGCAAAAGAATGGCCTGCCGATCTGACTGCTGTAACAAACGGCAAGGAACCTGGGCTGAAAACCTGACCAAAATGCTTGCTGCACTGAGAAGCCAAAAGCTGCAAACAAAGAGATCAAAAGAAATCAAGAAGAACAAAGAGCTGCTGTGCTGCCAAAGGAAAAACCAACCGAAACTGCAACCACTTGAAACAGCACCGAACAGAGAATGCAGATTGGAGTGCTGCTACTAGAACTAGTTTCGAAAATTCTGCAGCCGAGAGTAACAGCACAGTAGGAAGCAACAGCTGATGATAAAACCTCACTGGACCAAACCGACAACAAACTGAGGAAAACAAAAACTGCACTGCCGAAAAGGGAAACAGGAGAGAAAGCAAAACTGAAAACAGAGAGTACTGAGAAAGCTGAAAAAGAAGCAGCAGAGAAACTGAGACTTCACTGCCAGCGCAGAAAAGAGAAAGAAAGAACAGAACAACCTGCTGCCAACCAGACTCTCAAAATAGCAGCACATAAAAACTGAAAGGCCCAATCGGTTTTACTGCATGCAAACTTTGCTGCCGGACACCAAAAGCAAAACAGAAAGGAGGAAGGCAGCCAGCAGCCAAAACAGAAACCGGCAAAAAGGAAACTCAGGTACAGTAATTGCTGTGGACAGAGAGAAATCGAGAGAATGCTGATAAACTGCAGCTCATCTCAGACCAGAGAACACTGAGAATCAAACTAAATAGCCTACTCAATCTTCAAGAAAAGAAAGCACAAAATAAAAAGCAGCTAATGGCCAGAAGTAGGATTAAGAAGCTGCAGTCGAAAAAGATAACTGGAGCTGCAGATAGGCCACAAAACAAAGTTCAGATTTAGACAAACCGAACAGCAGAATGAAGATTCAACTGCAGTCTCAAAGCCGGGAGCAGCAAGAAGAAAAACTGAGTTTTGTCAGCACAGTAAATTGATTGCATACTAACGGAGCTTTCTCATCTAGGGGCCCTAGCCCTCTCTTCCCTGGGGTTCTCAAGGTAAGCATGAAATAAAACAATATCTTATACTCAATGTAAATAATATTCTTTCATGATGCAAGACTCTCATATAGAGTTTGTTTGGTTTAATCTACATGAGAACCCCAAATTAGATTCTTAATCTACAAAGAATGTGCATGGTTACTTCTCTTCCCAAATTAGGGGCCTGTTCTTTTTGGCTGCGGCTTATGATTTTTGGGCAGTTTGTATGAGTGATTACAGAGTAACAGAAACTCACGTGCGAGTTTTGCCGATATAAATAAAATCAGTAAAGTATGTACTACAATTAACTAGTAGATCCTATCTTAAAAAAATACTCCATTTAAAAGCTAGTTACTGAAGAAAAGCCGAAAAGCGACTTTTAGAAGTCGAAAAGCGAACATGGATATAAATAGGATGATCGTTAATCTATCTCGTTCTCGATCGATGACTAACTAACAAATCTCAGAAAAATCCATCATTTTTAATTACAAATGTTGAAATCTACACGAGCGGACAGTCGATTCAATCGATGTTTATCTCAATCAATCTTTCTTTCTTACATGCATGCTATGCATTCCATTAACACGTTGTTCTCTCAAACAGCCTGATATCGCCGCACTGGGTGGCCATTCTAGTCGCCGCGCCACGCACCGCCGCTTTCAAAAGTCCGGGTCTTCTACCGCTTGGTTCGGAACATCGATGGCTCGCCCTCATGTGTCGGGATTGTTGCCTCGCTTAAGGCACTCCATCCCGACTGGTCACCCGCTGCCCTAAAATTAGCACTTATGACAACCGATATGTATCTTTACTATTATAAAAATTTGAACTGGTGGTCGTCGGTCCGCTCTCTCTCCTCTTTTCGTAGCCGTTCGATCAAAGATCGGTCGTCTAGATCTGTATATAGGTAGTTCTTTCGCTCCTGACTGGTCACCCGCTGCCCTAAAATCAGCACTTATGACAACCGGTATGTATCTTTACTATTATAAAAATTTGAGCTGGTGGTCGTCGGTCCGCTCTCTCTCCTCTTTTCGTAGCCGTTCGATCAAAGATCGGTCGTCTAGATCCGTATATAGGTAGTTCTTTCGCTCCTGACTGGTCACCTGCTGCCCTAAAATCAGCACTTATGACAACCGGTATGTATATATAACCCTATTATAAGACTGTTAATTAGGCGAACGATATATATGTCATGTTTTTTTTGGCTGAAGCTTATGGCTTTTGACTGCGGCTTGTGGTTTTTGGGCTGTTCGTGTGAGAGATTACAGAATGTGAAACCCACATACGGTTTTGCCGATATAAATGAAGTCGATAGTATGTAATACAATTAACTAGTAGACCATATCTTGAAAAGACACTCCGTTTAAAAGGTAGTTATTATAGAAAAGCCAAAAATAGCCTTCATAAGCTGAAAAGAACAGGCCGTATATATGTTGTGGTTCTTGTCATTCCATGATTGGGCAACCATCTGATGGAAAATCAATGGATAAGATTGGCTGTAGTTTAAGTTTAGACATATCATACCCTAATTAAGTGGCTGCTTGAGTGACTGTGGTCAGCACTGTAGTTTTAGGCTAAAGGACTGATCAGTAATTAATATATCCAAAATGTCTTGTAGCACTTACCACCGACAACAATGGGCTCCTGCTACAGGCAGATGGGACTCCAGCGAAGATTGCCGATCCCTTCGACTACGGAGCAGGGTTTGTTAATCCGAGCAAAGCGGATGATCCTGGCCTCATATACGACATCGATCCGGCGGACATCTCTATCAGACCTGAATCTTCCATCCATCGCCATTGCTGGCCTCAAGACTTCTCAGACGGTCACGCGCACCGTCACCAACGTCGGCCAGCCCGACGCAGCGTACACAGCGATCTTGCAGGCTCCTGCCGGTGTGGAGATGTCCGTCGAGCCGCCGGCGATGGTGTTCAGCGAGGACACTAGGGTGCAGAGTTTCAAGGTGAGCTTCAAGGCGACGCGAAAGATCCATGGTGACTACGCGTTTGGTAGCTTGGCGTGGCACGACGGAGGTGATCACTGGGTTCGGATCCCAGTCGCAGTTCGCATCATAGTTCAGGAGTTCTACTCCAGCGTCTCCTGAATTTTATATCCTCAGAGAAGTAAGCTGAAAGACGTATTCAAATGAAAGTGTGTGAACGTGTGTTTAGTTGCAGACCAAGAAACCTTACTGTGGGGGGTCAATTATCACTATTGTACATTTTTGTGGGACCATTTTATAAATTTGCATGGATTCACATGCATTGATAATGATGCATTGATGCTCTTCAGCATGATTCAATTAGATGCTTGCAATTGTAAGTTGATGATTGGCTGATTGCTTGTTCTTATGTGCTTGGTTGCTTATTTGTCATCATTCTAGAAAAATGGAAATCGGTAATTCTAGAGCTATAGAGGAGCAAAACACCAACAATAGGCCCAAGCCTCCATTGTGGAATCATGTTGACAAGGGTGGTAAAGGGGGGAGAAAATGTGAAATGGGGATGTAAGTATTGCAAATATGTTGGCACTAGTAGCTACTCTAGAGTCAAAGTGCACTTACTGAAAATTATTAATGGTGGATGCAAAGATATGTCCTAAGGTGACAGTACCTATTCTTGCTCAGCTTAAAAGCAAAGCTGCAAAGGCTGAGGATGAACAAGCAAAAACAAGGGCAAGAGATGTGTCCTTGCCAACATCAACTGTCGGTAGTGTTGTTTGTGCTAGTGTTTTTTCATCAAGCATGAACTTGGCTATGTTGGGGAATAAGAAGCGGAGGGAACCTCCTTCACCATTAGAGAAAGCTTAGGCCAAGGATTTACGCAATCAACTGGATGCACAAAATTGCAAGGATGTTTTGTTCTGGAGGTATGCAATCAACTTAAAATCATTGTTTCAATTTTATCCAACTTACCATCTGCATTTAACTAATTTTTGTTTTGTGAAATTTACAGAATTGTCTTTCAATCTAGTAAGAAATCCATATTTTCAACAATTATATAACTTTACTGCAAACCATAACCTTAATTTCTGGTTATATCCTACTTGGGTACAACAAGTTGAGGACTACATTTCTTCAATAAGAAAGGACTCACATTGAGACCTTATTGGAGCATACGCGGAACACGTGGCCTAGAAAGGGTGTTACCATTTGTTCAGATGGACGGTCAGATGCACAGAGGCAACCTCTCATTAACTTTCTCACTATTTCTGAGGGTGAACCGATGTTCTTGTGAGCTATCGATGCTGAAGGTGAGGTGAAGACAAAGGAGTACATTTATGAGAAGCTTATTGCTCTTATTGAAGAAGTGGGTACAAGAAGTGTTGCCCAATTATCACTGACAATGCTACAAATTGTAAAGGTGCGAGTTTGATTGTTCAACAGAAGTACACTAATATGTTTTGGACTCCTTGTGTTGTTCATACTCTCAATGTTGCTCTTAAGAGTATTTGTGCTGCTAAAATGTTAAAACCGTTGATGAAGAATTAATCTTTGATGAGTGCCATTGGATAACCGAGATTGCTACAAATGCTAATATGATCAAGAATTTTAAAATGAACCATGGCATGAGGCTATCAATGTTCAATGAGTTTAGCAAGCTGAAGTTACTTGCTGTTGCTGAAATGAGGTTTGCCTCAGTTGTGGTTATGTTGAAGTGGTTTTGCATGGTCAAAGGGCTCTCCAAAACATGGTGATTAGTGACAAATGTGAGACACATAGAGATGACAATAGAGGGATGGCACAAACCATTAGAGACCTAGTACTCAATGAAGTGTGGTGGGACAAGGTGAACTACATTGATGAATTCACTAAGCCAATCCATGAAATGATACGTGTGGCGGACGCCAACACACCATGCCTTTATATGATTTTGTTGGATCGAAAATGGCAACAGAGGGTGGGGGGTGAATGGTGCCTTTAAAATCGCCCCAAAGCATCCACAATATTCTCTACTTAAAACACAAATAAAGCAAAGAAGGTCTTGCTGCCAAGAAACTTAACCGAGAAAGACATACCGAAAATACTTTGCCAAAACAAACCAGCTAGCTGCAGAAAATCAGATCTTAAAAAAAAGAAACACAACCGACTGAAGATAAGAACTGAAACGTGCAAAGACTCGGCACAACAAAGACTGCAGAAAAAAGTATTTGACAACAGAATCGAACTATGATTTTCAATTCTTCGCCAACACAATGAAGGACCGAAAAGATGTTGAATAGTAATCATCGAGAAGGAACAATCACGAGAAAATTGATTGCAGAATTCACCACCGGTTTAATCGCAAATCGAGAGCAATGTGCAATCAAAGAAGAAAACAAAAAACTGCTAAACCGCCGATCGAAAAGGAACAGAGATTGCTAGAGTTGTAGCTGAAAGCAGAAGGAAGCAGAAACTGAAAAGGCCGGAGCTGGAACATGAATACAGAGGACAACCAAAAGAGACCGAGATTAATGGATGTTTGCTTCTCCATTCGGCCCAACTGATTAGTACTTTAACCTAAACACCAGATCAACCGCAAGAAGCAGGAATTCACACAAGAATAAACACTGATGCAGGAAATGCAGTCACAACAAGAGTAAATAAAGATGGCTGAAAAGAAAGGCAGACTGAAGAAATCAAGAAAAAGAAAGAGAGACAGTAGGACAGGCAAATATTGATCCGAATTCTGGAACTGCACACTACAGCAAAGCATTGATTAAAATCAGATTTCACACAAGAACTGCATGCACAACCGAAAAGAGAATTGAGAACAACTTGTTCTTCTCGGTTGAGAACAGGAGAGACAAGTGAAGACCGAAAATAAAGACAAGAGAAAAAAGATATTGCAGACCAAAAAGGAAACAAAGTTCGGCTGCTTGCTGCCCCAAGAAATAGATGATTACTAGAGAAAATGCGAATAAACGAAAGCGACAAGATTGTCGATCTTGTGATGAACTTACTCGCTCCTTTTCAGATCAAATGGCCAGAAAAATAACCCAAACAACAAGTACAAACTGAAAGCATTCTTGGCTGAAAGGAAAAGAACTCTGCAGTCTGAAGGAGCAAAGAAATGATCAAGTGCTTGCTCTCCTTCTCAGAACAGCAAGACTCAAATTTCAGTTCGGCCAACACGGACAGAGAAGAACATCAACTAGAAAAAGAACAAAAACCATAGCATAAAGAGATAGATCACCATATCATTACAAGCAGAGAAACTGACACAAGAATGATTCTATTTTGAGTTTCAACAGCCAGTACACATCAAGAACACACTCACACGAGTCCCCATACATGATTGGAGAATGAGTGGAATGCTTCCCTTCTCACTACATGCTTGAGAAGAGAGCTCACATGCTACATACACGCATGGGAGACAGGGAACACATGCTGCCGCATGCCCTTACCCACATCTCAAAAACTCTCAAACAAACTAAAGCCTAAAGCCAAAATAAACTCTCAAAGCCTCTTTTGACTCTAGCAAACCCTAACTCTCTCCCAAAGCCATGAGGGGGTATGCAGCCCCTCACACCTATTTATAGCCCTTGGCTAACGGGTCTCCAACCCGTTACGCCTGCTAAACCCGAACGGAGCCCGCTCCCGCTTGCGCAGCCTCGCGAAATTACCATTTCGCCCCTCCGCGCCTTCCGGAAGCTTCGCGCCCTTGTCGTCCCACGACTGCAACCACATCGAATCTCCGCCGTCTTCGACACATCCGACCGTTCTGACCTCGACACCGCCTGTGTCTAGTCCGGTCACCTCGTGTCTCGCCACGACTCCGTTTCGACGTCCTGCAGCCAACACAGACAAGAAACACATCAAATAGCACCGCTCGATACATATAAGCATAATAACATCAACAAACCTGTCGAAACATCAGAATATGCATCCTAAACCTTTTGACCAGGTTTGACCAAGTCCGACCGAGCCCGTTGCACCACGCAACGACATGGTCCGAACCAACCAACTCAAACTCAACTTTCTTAAACTGATGTCAATTACTCATCATACACACGGGATGACCACCGCATGGTCTCTCAATCTCCCCCTTGATGAGTATATTGACAAACCCAGAAAAAGCACAAAGTTGAGTTTGAAATGCAAGAAAGAAGTCAAACATGATCCAAAGGAAGAAAGTGATGCTAATGACCATGTCGACACAAGGAGCAAAAGAAAGAACAAGTTTTCCTCAAAACTCCCAAGATGGCTTTTTCTACCGCTATTCTCCCCCTTTTGGCAATAAACACATCAATGGCATAACTCAATAAAATGGATGAAATGGCTGAAGTTTGATTATTCTAAGCATTTAGAGCTATGAGAATTATCCAAAATGACCATAAAGGATTACACCAAGCCATAACTCAATAAAAGGCTATCTAGATCATGACAAGATATGTGGATCAGCCAAGAAGGTGTTGTTGTTGGCTGTGTATCTCCACACAAGAATCTTGATATTTCACAAATGAGAATCAAGTTTTTCAAAAAGCTCTTACTTGTACTTGAAGATTTCCATAAAGTGAAAGAATAATATGCAAGATTTTTCACTTATTCTAGAGAATTCAATGACTTGATTCTATTTATGACAGATGGATCCTTGGTCCAATAAATTAGTGGGCAAATCATGGACAATCCATTCTTATGCTAGCAAAGTTTGACTCTCGATTTGGTTAACCAACCGACGTCATCTTCTTGTTGTGAAAGAAACTGGAGCACATATAGCTTCATCAGCAAAGGAGGGGTGAATGGTGCCTTCAAATTTTGTTCAAGTATTCACCGATCTTTCACTCTAATACTACAAAGATTTGGAGATTAGGATTGAAAGCAAACACCAAAGCTTAGCGAATCAAGAAACTAAAATACTAGAAATTCAGCCTTCACGTAGTCAGACCAGCTACCAGGGGTGGTCTAACTGGAGCTTACCACCCGCTGGGCACCGGTCTGACCAACCTCGAGTGGTATGACCAAAGGGGCTGCGGTCTGACTGCTCCCCTATTTTAGAACTGCAAATTTCAGCAAGAGCCGATTCAACTCCAAAAATCCAAATCCAAATAAGATGGAATTTTACACATACCTATCCAAAAATCTCAAGAATCCATGTTAAAGTTCAGACATTTTTCAAGAAGAAGCAAGGTCACACCAAAATGAGGCAAAAATAAAAAAAATGAGGAATATGACTTGCTTGTGTGCGGATGATGGCCAAGATGGCTTTAGATGTATTCCCACATGTCATTGCAAGTATGAACTCCTCAAGAGTTGAGGAAAAACACTTGAATAAAAAAATCTCATGAAGAGATCAAATCCAAGCAAAACATGGCAACACCAAGAACTTGTCAAATCCGATGCCTAGATAGATGGGGATTGATTTCCATAAAATATCTCTATCACTTACTCATCCTTGGCATCCAACAAGATAAAGAAGGGGAGGAAGATCAAGACCAACAAGATCAAGAGCAAACAACCAAAACAAGAGGGATATATGAGAGATGAATAAAATTGATAAATTGCTACTTGAGGATAAAGATTTTACAACTACTCCACCTGGAGGACAAGCGAGCACACCACAATACTCACCCTTCTCAAACCCTAACCATAGAAAACTTTGTTTCAATGAGTAAGGCTAGGATGGATGGTTAACCGCAAGTCTCCATCCCAACCCGTTAAATAGATAGACAACCAACTATCCAACCCAAATGGATACTATTCACTAGCACATATGGGAGAAACCCGTTAACCCCACATAACATAGGTTTTGTAGAACTGATATGGCAAAAGAGAGGGAGTGAATGTGCCTTTAGCGCTGTGTTAAGCCCATCCTCAGCCCGAGCACCTCGCCTCCTCTCACCACCAGCGCCGCTATCTTCGTCCACCCCGTTAGTTGGTGACACTTCCTAGAGCTTCGGCATGGTCTCATCTTTCGATCTGTGAGCTCGCCCATGCTCCACTTCTGTTGCTTTGCCACTGGTGAGCTCGTAAACGAGCTCGACCATGTCCAACATTGCCTCCCTATCGTGTATGTATGATAGGTGGGCCTGGTGCTTAGCACTAATGATGACAACTTAAGATTATATTAACGTATTTAATCTCGATTAAATCTAATGAGTTTCTTACATGTTGGCATAGTTAGGTTAAATAGTTTGATTTATAATTAATACCGGTTTTAAGCTATATGCCACCGTTAGCCGGACCCCGCTTGTCAGTCTTTTACGGAAATAATAAAATCCTGACCAGTAGGCCCCCACCTATCAGCCTCACCGAGCGTTAATAACCAATTTTTCCTATAGAAAGAAAAGTAGAAATTAAAATGAAAAATCCGTGCACAACACTTTCTTCTCCTTTTTTGGATTTTTGGCCCAACAAATTTCGAATGTCCATAGCTTTTGCACACAAACTTTAAATTGGGTAAA
The DNA here is from genome assembly GCA_036346245.1 of Bonia amplexicaulis. NCBI lineage: Eukaryota > Viridiplantae > Streptophyta > Magnoliopsida > Poales > Poaceae > Bonia > Bonia amplexicaulis. Next base: position 602,028 of record CM070744.1, read on the forward strand.
ACTTATTCCTAATTTTTTTATAAAATCAAGAGCTCTCACAATCTGCAAACATATTTGAGTTTTTCCTCAGTCTAAATTTTTTGGTATTTATTTGTGTTGTTTGGTAGGCGGTGAAACCGTAGAAGCAGAGGGAGCAACTGGGAACTGGAGTAGAGATCGTCGACAGAGAGCACGATGGACGAAGTCGAGGTCGACGGTGCCGGTGGTGGGCCGTGGAGGAGTTGGTCTTATTTGGGGAAATATGTACATGAGTGGTATTCTTTGAACAATGTGACTCTAGCGTGGTATTTTTGTATCGGAAGAAACTTTTTGTCTAGAATGTTCGGAAACTTTTCGGTCAGTAACGGGGTCAGGATTTAGTTACGTCCCGAATTCAATGATGAAATGATCAAGACTATCTGAATTGGATCATAAAAATATTACATAGGTTGTACTAAATTTACCCGGACTATATACTAGATATTTTTTCACATCTCGGACTGAAGTCTACCCTATCTAAGATGTAGCTCCACTCCTGTTTCCAGTGGTTTTTCTCTAGAATGTTCATTTTGCAGTGACTATATCTAAGTAGTCATTTCTCTGTGAATAACCAGAGCACCCCCACACAATGGCTCACATGCATGAGCAAGCCCAACTATCCATATACGTACGTGTGGGCTACAATACACACGATTGGAAATCTCTGCACGTCACGGCACGAGCCCAGCTGCCAAACCAACACACATGCATGTTATTGTTGCGTGATGTAGCTAGCTGTTCATGTTTTAGTCACCTCCGACGACAAGAGCACCTGCACGCACAGTGGAAACACAGGGGCTTTAGTTTTTGGGTAGTATCGATAGGTATCATCCGGATATTCTCTTTTTAGCTATTATTCAGATTTGTAACTGTTGAATTAGAGATCTAACGACCACGAATTATCCTCGCCGCTCCAAAAAAAAAAACCCCCCTCTAAAACAAGGGATCGTTGGGTCTCTAATTCAACAATATGTGATTTGGATGATTGTTAGGAAGAAAATATCCGGGTGATATCTGTACACTTTTCGTTTTCCACCGTTCGGTTTTAGGGTAACTAATTGGTATACAAATAGATAACCATATATAAAGCTCTCCAAGATTGTCTTAACTTGAAATTCTAGATTAAACAAACAGATTGTTCTTGTCAAAGATAGCAATTATTCTCTATTTCTGGTGCATAGGATATATATAGCATGTAATCCTGTCACCTTCTATTCTTTGTAATTCCTTCCCGGTTATGCTCATCCGGGTGCTATTTAATTGACCGGCCAGGCATTGTTGTGCCTTGCGCTGCGCATCATATTTTCTCTCTGTTCTTCCACGTTTACATGGTATCAGAGCAATCCGTTCATTGCTGATCTCTTCCGATCCTTCCCTGCTTCCGCTATCTTCCATGGCTGCTCTCAACGAAGGCACGATTGACCGTGGCGTCTGGCCGATGAGGCCACGCCAGACAGCCCCGGCGCGCAAGCCGCCTCGACTCACCGGATCGCGCGCGCCGCAGCGAGCGCCGCCAGGCCACGCGCGCAGCAGAAGCTGCTTGCGCGGCAGCGACCGATGGCCCCTACCATCCAGGGATCTCCCGCTCAAGTAGCCGCCGCCCTCAGCGTCGTAAGCGTCAAGACGCATGTCTCGATCACCCTCAACATGAAGAAACCTAACTACACGAAGTGGCGGACCTTCTTCGTCGCGTTTCTCGGCAAGTTCAATCTTCTACCCCATGTGCTTGGTCCTGTTGCCTCCGACACCAGCATCGGAACATGGGCTCAAGACGACTTTGCCGTCCTCACCGCCCTCTACTGCTCCATCTCCAGTGACCTCCTCGACATCGTCATGGAGCCCGACCAATCGGTGCATGAGCTTTGGCTTGCCACCGAAGCTGTCTTTCGTGACAATAGAGAGACGAGAATCATCTACCTCGAGACGGAGTTCCGGAGCCTCAATCAAGGAGAACCCGTCTCCGACCGCACGCTCGTCCTCAACATGATTCGTGGTCTCAGTCCACGCTTCTCTAACCAGGCCGAGCTACTCCCTCTGCAGGTGCCCTTTCCCAGTTTTGCTCGCCACAGTCCTCACTTCTTCTTGCGGAGATGCGACAACCTATCGATGCCTCCTGCAACACCGCCCTAGTCGCATCTTACTCCACCGGCGCCCAGGCTCCCTTCACCGACAATCGGGGCACCAGTTCTGGCCGCGGTAAGAATGGACGTGGCGGACGTGGCCGACATGGCGGCCGCGACGGACGAAGCCACGACAACCGTGGTGACTCCAATGGCAGCAACGACCGCAACAATCTGGGCACAGATCGCGCAGCGAGATCGCTCGCCACGAGCGTCGTCACCTTGGGTCACGCCTCGCCGCCCACCGACGGGCCCATGGATGCTCTACAATCCTTGGGCCGCTGCACCGTGGGCTGCGCCCCAACCCTGGACTGCCTCCTGGCGTCCGGTCGGTGGGTAACGCCTGCTTGGACCGCGGCCCAACTACATGCCGCAGCACGCCTTCACGGTCGGTCCCTCTAGGGACACGGCCAGCCAGCCATCATGGGACCAAGCGGGCCTCATTAGTGCTATGAATAACCTGTCCAAGCAAGCACCGGCCAATGCTGGATGGGTAATGGACTCGGGTGCGACCTCTCACATGGCTTCAAATGACGGTATCCTCTTTTCCTCCCATCCCCTTGACTCAGCCATCCGTGTCACAGTCGGTAACGACCCCTCCATTCCTGCGTCCCATGTCGGCCACGTGTGTTTACCTTGTTTATCCACTCCTTTTGCTATTAACAATGTCCTCGTTGTTCCCACTCTCATTAAAAATCTTCTTTCCGTCCGCAAATTTACCCGTGACAATAATTGTTCCATCAAATTTGATCCTCTTGGTTTTTCTGTGAAGGACCATCGTACAGGGACCGTGACTCTTCGCTCCAATAGTCACGGGGATCTCTATACCGTTCCGGCCGCCACCCGTCCACATCTCCTCCTCTCGGCTACCACCTCCTCCGACATTTGGCACCGCCGCCTAGGACATCCTGGCCGAGACGTCATCCACCACCTTCACAAAACTTCATCCATCCCTCTTTCGGATTTTTCCACTTGTCATATTTGTCGCATAGGCAAACATGTTAGACTTTCCTTTAGTCGGTCCTCTAGCACCACTACTGCACCTTTTCAGTTACTTCATTGTGATTTGTGGACATCTCCTATTATCAGTAATTCCGGTTTTCACTCTCGCGGATCCTCAGTGGTACCGGGCTATGCGCGAGGAATACGAGGCTCTTGTTCACAACAAGACTTGGTCTCTTGTTCCACACCCGCCCGGTGCAAATATCGTCTCCGGGAAGTGGATCTTCAAATACAAGTTTCATGCAGATGGGTCCCTTGCTCGCTACAAGGCCCGCTGGGTTGTCCGTGGCTACTCCCAGCAGCCCGGTATCGACTACGATGAAACCTTCAGCCCGGTTGTCAAGCCGGCCACTATTCGCATCGTCCTTAGCATCGTCGCCTCCAAGTCATGGCCCATCCACCAACTTGACGTGAAGAACGCTTTCCTCCATGGCCATCTTGATGAGACGGTGTACAGCCAGCAGCCGTCTGGCTTTGTCGACACCGCCCACCCCGACTACGTCTGCCACCTCCAGAAGTCCCTCTATGGCCTCAAGCAGGCCCCGCTTGCGTGGTATCAGCGTTTTGCTACCCATGCCCGCTCACTCGGCTTCACTTCGGCGGTATCCGACACATCGCTCTTTGTTTACCGCAATGGGGCGGACATCGCATATCTTCTTCTCTACGTCGACGACATCATCTTAACGGTGTCCTCTGCATGACTTCTCCAGCACCTCTCCGACCGCCTACATGATGAGTGTGCCATGACCGACCTGGGCAATCTCCACTACTTCCTCGGCATCTCCGTTCGGCGCACTCCAGCCGGCCTTCATCTCTCTCGCCAGTACGCCGTTGATCTCCTTCAGCGCACTGGCATGGCCGACTGCCACCCAACGGCGACACTAGTCGATATCAAGGCCAAGCTCTCTTCATCTTCCGGCGAGCCGCTTCGCGATGCTACTGAGTACCGCAGCCTCGCGGGGGCGTTACAGTAGCTCACCCTCACCCGCCCTGATCTGGCCTACGCTGTTCAGCAGGTGTGCATCCACATGCACGCACCGAGGGATGCTCACATGTCCCTGGTGAAGCGGATTCTTCGCTACGTCAAGGACTCCTTGGACCAAGGTCTTTTCATTCAGGCGTTGCCTTCATCTTCCCTCACGGCATACACTGATGCCGACTGGGCCGGCTGCCCGGATTCTCTTCGCTCCACCTCGGGCTATTGTGTCTTCTTCGGCGACAACTTGGTATCATGGTCGTCCAAACGCCAAGCCACTGTCTCACGCTCTAGTGCTGAGGCGGAATATCGAGCTGTTGCCCATGCCGTCGCCGAGTGCTGTTGGCTGCGCCAGCTCCTAGGCGAACTCCATGCTCCTCTCCGCTCCGCGACAGTGGTCTTCTGCGACAACGTGAGTGCCGTCTACCTGTTGGCCAACCCTGTGCAACACAAACGCACGAAGCACATCGAGATCGACGGCCATTTTGTTCGCGAGAAGGTCACCCTTGGTCACGTCCGCGTCCTACATGTTCCATCGTCACATCAATTCGCCGACATCAAGACCAAGGGGTCACCTGTGCAGCTATTTGAGGATTTTCGGTCCAGTCTTTGCGTTCGAGGACTCGACGCTTTGACTGCGGGGGGATGTCAAAGATAGCAATTATTCTCTATTTCTGGTGCATAGGATATATATAGCATGTAATCCTGTCACCTTCTATTCTTTGTAATTCCTTCCCGGTTATGCTCATCCGGGTGCTATTTAATTGACCGGCTAGGCATTGTTGTGCCTTGCGCTGCGCATCATATTTTCTCTCTGTTCTTCCACGTTTACAATTCTCTCTTTTTTGTTTGCGAGGGAACAAACAGATTATTCTTGTTATATAGCACACATTTTTTAAGAATAAGAATACGAGGATGAAGAAATGGTAATATATAGTCTCTCTTTTACATATATATACACACACACATATATATATATATATATATATATATATATATACATATATATATATATATATATATATATATATATATATACATATATACATACATATATATATATATATATATATATATATATACATATATATATATATATATATATATATATATATATATATATATATATATATATATATATATATATATATATATATATACACCGCCATGTATTTACAATTTTGCGTTTCACAATGGCATATACATACCAGCATAAATATACAGCTTTTCTCCATGGAAAAGGAGATGATTAAAGAGTGGATTTTTCTCCCAATGATTCAGAAAGGAAATGAAGTGTGGACCAAACAGGTGGTTTAGTGCCTTTACAGCACTGCTGGTTCCCATCCAAATACAAGAACTGAAAGGCACACTTGTTCATTAGGGTAGCTAGCTGCTGCAATTAATCACTGGAATTAACTGTCCCCATTGCAAACTGCATGCTGCAGAATATTTCAGGAGGGCCATTATATTCATCATTGGTCATTCCCTTCTCTTCGCTTCGCTTTGCCAATTATAGGGCCTGTTTGGCAACGGCTACGACTTATGATTTTTAGCTGAAAATTTTGAATTTTGACTGTTTACGGTACAGATTACGGAGAGAGATACTCACTTGCGATTTTAGATGGTACAGATGTTAGGCTTTTAACGTATACATCGTTTAACTTGTAGACCCCGTCTTGAGAAAATACTTCGTTTGAAAGTTAGGTATTGTAGCAAAAACCAAAAGCCGCCAGCTTCGGAGGAAAAGAACAAGTCCATAAGCTTGACTAAAACCATAATTGTAAAACCTATAGCACCAATTAATTAGTAGTTATTGAAAAAAAATAAAACAATTGGAACCCCCTGGCACCTCAGGAAGCACAGGTTGATGGGAAACAAAGGGTTTGAGCTTGCAATTAAGCCCAACCAAATCTGCTTATGCAGTGACAGTGATGGGGAGATCTGAAATGGCCTGCGATTTGCTGGGGTCTCTCCAAGGGGGTCACATCATGTTGGGCTGGCCTGTTTGACGCGGCTGCGGTTTATAGCTTTTGGCTGAATACGACAGAGATTATGAAGAGAGATACTCGCTTGCGATTTTGGTTGATATAGATGTTGTGCTTTTAAGATGTACTATAATTAACTTGTAGACCCCGTCTTGAGAAAAATACCTCGTTTGAAAGTTAGATATTATAGCAAAAACCAAAAGCCGTTAGTTTCGGTCGAAAAGAACAGGGCCACTGCCCCAAGCTCAGTTCCCTTTCCTTTTTATTGCTGCTTAGTGGGGGCTTTATATCTACTACAGCTACCTGGGATACAACCCACATCCAGCTGACAAATTCTTTTTTCCAAGATCAAATGATTCGCCATTCTGCTTTAGTGACCACTTGATGCTCTCATCTCACATTCACTTCACATGAAATGGTCCATCTTGGACCGTTGATTGATTATTATCTTTCCATCTTGGACCGTTTTATCTTGAAAAAATATAGAGTAATTAGATCAATTATTTACATCTTGAAAACTTTGCTTTTCATTTGCTATAGTTCTAAAATTGTGGTTGGGAAATTTGCACTCATTTACAGTGATTTCCTTCTGTTTTCCCAGTTCAATTTTTTCTCAGCAGACTTTGGGTATGTTGCTCAAGAATCTTGCCCCAGATCCAGGGCCAGGGCCAGGTAGTGAGTGCTGCAGTGAGATCTGATTGTGATTGAACCTTCCAGAGCACCAGGAGCCAATAGAGAGAGAGAGATTCTAAGAATTAACCATTGTAATTAATTTGCAAAGCAAAACATTACACTAGGCATATATATAAACTCTCAGGTAGAAGAGTTATACAAAGGGAGTTACAAACTAAATCAAGAAAATTAAATCAATTATACATGGTCAATGACAAACAAGGTCAATGACAGGAGCCTCTTCTTCCATCGGCAGGTAAGCTAGCTAGTCTCTCTGACTGTACACCAGACGTACTCCCTTAGCTGCGGTAAAAAATCCCCTAGCTAGGGCTCTCGCTTCCCACTGACGAGAGGGCTCCACTCGTCTGTGTCCTACACAGTATCATCACCTCTCTTCCCACTAATTAACCTAACAATTAACGTACATGGTGGGTTGGTTGCTTACAAGACGACGGACACGGAGGAGCACCTCCGGTGGCACGCCCCGGCCCTCTTGGTGGGCTTGGTCTCCTCCTTCCACGCCCGGCCGAGGTCCCTGGCGATGCGCACGGCGTCGGCGGAGGCGCCGGAGAGCCCGCGCCGGGTGAAGCCGACGGCGTAGAGACCGGACCGTCCCTTCCAACCGTGGGGGAACGCCGTCTTGGGGTACCCGTCCTTGTTGAAGAAGCCGTCGCCCTGAAGGAACAGGAGACACTGATTGATCAGCCGAGTGTTGATATGTTTCCGTGCGATCGATGAGCTAATGGAACAGTAGCATTTGGGGTGAGTAATGGAGATGGAAGGGGTGGGAGTTTACCTGGAGCCACTGGGGCACACTGCTGCGGTAGCCGGTGGCGAGGACGACGGCGTCGATGTCGAGTGATTGGCCGTCGGCGAGCTCGGCGGAGCCCTTGGTGAAGCGAGTCACGCCGGGGACGACGGCGATGTCACCGGACCTGATCCTGGCGAGGGCGCCGGTGTCGAGCACGGGGGTGCGGCCTTGGGTGTTCTTGAGCTCGAGAGGGCCGACGGCCGGGCGCCGGAGGCCGAACTTGGCGAGGTCGCCGAGGACGAGCCAGGCGAGGAGGATCATGGTCTTGTCAACGAGCCAGAGGGGTAGCCACCGCATGAGCAGCACGGCGAGCTCGAAGGTGGACTTGCCGAGCACCTCTCGGGGGAGGACGTGCACGGCGTCTCGAACCACCATGGACGGGAGCGCGCCGTGGTCGTAGAGGTCGAGGGACACCTCCATGCCGGAGTTGCCGCAGCCGACCACGAGCACACGCTTGCCCCGGTAGGACTCGCCGGACTTGTACTCCTGACGTGGGTCACCTCGCCGCCAAAGCCCGCGAGGCCCGGGATGTCCGGGACCACGCTCTCGGCGTTTTCGCCGGTGGCGACGACGAGCCAGCGGCCAATGTACTCCATCTCGGAGCCGGCCGCCGCGGCGCGCACGCGCCACAGGCCACAGGTCTCGTCGTAGCGCGCGGAGAGGACGGTGTGGTTGAACACCGGCTTGATGTCGAACCTGGCGGCGTAGTTCTCGAGGTAGTCGATGAACTGCCGGCGGGTGGGGTAATCCGGGTAGTGCTCCGGGAACGGCATGCGCGGGAGCTCGCAGAACTGCTTGGGGAGGTGAAGCTTGAGGCGGTCGTAGGTGCGCTTCTGCCACAGCGAGGCGATGCAGTCGGCGCGCTCCAGCACGACGAACGGCACGCCATGCTCGCGGAGGCTGGCCCCCACCGCGAGACCCGAAGGGCCGGCGCCGACGATGATGGGGCCGTTCACCCACACGCAGCGCGGGGAGAAGAGGCTGTCCTTGCGATCGTTGGGGAGAAGCACCATGGCTGCTTGAGATGATCACTAGCCAAGTAAGCTAAGCTAGGATTTGCAAGTGTCCAGTAGCTGAAGAAGAAGGTGTTCTTGCTGTTGGTTTTGTTGGGCTTGCAAGTGTTTTGTGTTGGTGGTTTGAGGCGTGGTCCTTATATAGGGAGAGGGGCATGTGAAGGAGTGAGAGAGGGAGAGAGGAGGAATAAATGATCGGTTTTGCTATTGCAAAGTTGACTGAATTTTTTTTTATCTCTTAGTCACTTGAAATTGCACTATCAATCAGCTAAAATTGCAGCCCCCTAAAAAAACAGCTGCAACTTCAAGTGATTCAGAGTGCAACTAAAATTACACTTAGTTGCACTCTCAATCAACTAAAGTTGCAGCCCCCTCCAAAAAAATCAACTGCAATTTTAGTTGATTGAGAGCGCAACTTCAAGTGACTAAGAGATAAAAAAATTTCAGTCGCCTTTCCAACAGCCACTCCCATAAATGATAATATTTGAAGATTGATACTCTCATCTGCAATACAAGTTCAATATATATATATCTAAAAGATGTAATATTTAAATGATATTTAATAAAATTATATTATATTTATCTTTAATAGAAAGAGCAGTACTATGTCTACCAAAAAGAGTAACTATAATATAATTCTATTAAATGTTACATAGCTAATATACTTCTTGGATCTAGTCTGCTCAATTAAGGGAACTAATTAAGCATGCTAGCCGCATTAATCTCATCTACGTTTGGAGCAGTGCATAGTTCATATTTCTTTATAAATGGCTGTACCGACTGAAAAAATTACAGAGCAAGTTCTTAACCAAATTTGACTCGAAAACTAATGTCCATACAGTTTAATTTCTTATGATGAGTGTAGGATCGTATACAGCAATTAGAGAGGGGTGAGTGATTGTCTTTATTTTTTGAAACCTGAAACCGAAACTCAAACCAAAAGAGAAACAATGTAAACAATAGATTATACCTACTGGAACTGAAGAAATAATCCCTAAACAAAAAAGCAACAAAAACTCGAAAACAAAAGCTTCTGGCCGGTCAGACCGTAATGGTGAAAACGGTCTGACCCCTAGCACTATTCACTGACCGAAAAACACAGAACGATCGACACGAGCGAGAATCGATCTAACTTTGACAAAACAACCCCAATTGACCTCAAATTTGACACACCTGATGCCAAAGATATCTAGAATTTATTCCAACAAGAAATTGCAAGAAACATCAACTAGGTTCGAAGAAATCCAGATCGCAATAGAAAGAAAACAAAAACTTGGCCAAACCCAAAAATTACAATTTCTTTCAAACGACTAGGAGAAATCCAAAGAAACTTTGCAGATCTGTTCCTAGGCCCATTTGCAACCTATTCCTCAAAAAGAATCCAATCAAAATCACATGGATCATGAAAACAGTCGATTCCACAAAATAAAGTAAAAGACTAAGAACAGATGCAAAATTGATTCATGGATTGAATCACAAGTTGGTTTGCATTGCTAGATGATTATGTTATGTGGTTACAAAGTGTCCTCACGGTACCCCTCAAATCCTAGTACAAAAACTCCAAAAGATTTCTCCCAAAGCCACAAAGGCCCCAAAGCCACAACTAAACACTTAGCCTCTCCCGTTTTTATATGCTAGAGCCCCAACCCGTGTCCTTATTAACACGGACACGAAATCCTAGCCAATTCTGAAAATCAAGGGACCTGAAACCCTTCCGAATATGAGTTTTCGAAAATCTCTAAACCTTCTAGTTATGGACACCTTCCATAATTCCTTCCAACTCATCATATGTCGAAGCCTCCAGGACTGCTAGCCCAATGAGGACTTAGAAACCACGAGTACTCGGAGTACTCGAGAATCACAAGAATTGAAGCACTCAAAGCCTACGAGTACCGGCTGTAAAGCCTACGGCAACCGCAAAGCCTACGACAACAGATCGTGAATGCTACGACTACTGATCACAAAGTCTACAGCTACCGATCACCAACAAGCACTATAGATAAGATCAACAACAAAGTACTGTAGCTATGACTACCGACAAGGTATTGTAGCTATAACCATCGACAAGGTATTGAGCTACGACCATTGATAAGGTACTGTAGCTACGACCATTGACAACGTACTATAGCTACGATCACCGACCGATTATTGTAACTCACACTATGGATCACCGATAGCAGTTGACGCCTCCGACTACCAATCATGGTCAAAGTCTGCCAATCGAACTGCCCAACACAAGGCTACGACTATCAACTGGTTCACTGTAGCTTACGATCGGTTTGTTATAGCTATGACCGGTTCACTGTAGCTTACGACTAATTCACGGTAGCTCCGACCGGTTCACTGTTGTGCTCGACATGCCATGGTCGATCCGCCGTGGTCATTTCGCCATGATCGATCTGCCGTGGTCGTTCTACCACGGTCGATCGCTATAGTCGTTACGCGCGGTCGATCTCTCGTGGTAGTTCTGCCAGTAGTCATTCTGCCATAGGCAACCTGCCGGTCAGATCACCTAATACAAAGTGGTTAGACCGCGTAACGTAAATCTTTTAGCTTTACAATAGTTCATATTTCTTTATAAATGGCTGTACCGACTGAAAAAATTACAGAGCAAGTTCTTAACCAAATTTGACTCGAAAACTAATGTCCATACAGTTTAATTTCTTATGATGAGTGTAGGATCGTATACAGCAATTAGAGAGGGTGAGTGATTGTCTTTATTTTTGAAACCTGAAACGAAACTCAAACCAAAAGAAAACAATGTAAACAATAGATTATACCTACTGGAACTGAAGAAATAATCCTAAACAAAAAGCAACAAAAACTCGAAAACAAAAGCTTACGGCCGGTCAGAATAGTAATGGTGAAAGCAGTCTGACCCTAACACTATTCACGACCGAAAAACACGAGCGATCGACACGGCGAGAATCGATCTAACTGACAAAACAACCCCAATTGACCTCAAATTTGACACACCGATGCCAAAGATATCTAGAATTTATTCCAACAAGAAATTGCAAGAAACATCAACTAGGTTGAAGAAATCCAGATCGCAATAGAAAGAAAACAAAAACTTGGCCAAACCCAAAATTACAATTTCTTTCAAGCGACTAGGAGAAATCCAAAGAAACTTTGCGGATCTGTTCCTAGGCCCATTTGCAACCTATTCCTCAAAAAGAATCCAATCAAAATCACATGGATCATGAAGCAGATCGATTCCACAAAATAAAGTAAAGACTAAACGGATGCAAAATTGATTCATGGATTGAATCACAAGTTGGTTTGCATTGCTAGATGATTATGTTATGTGGTTACAAAGTGTCCTCACGGTACCCTCAAATCCTAGTACAAAAACTCCAAAAGATTTCTCCCAAAGCCACAAAGGCCCCAAAGCCACAACTAAACACTTAGCCTCTCCCGTTTTTATATGCTAGAGCCCCAACCGTGTCCTTATTAACACGAGACACGAAATCCTAGCCAATTCTGAAAATCAAGGGACACGAAACCCTTAGAATATGAGTTTTCGAAAATCTCTAAACCTTCTAGTTATGGACACCTTCCATAATTCCTTCCAACTCATCATATGTCGAAGCCTCCGGGACTGCTAGCCCAATGAGGACTTAGAAACCACGAGTACTCGGGTACTCGAGAATCACAAGAATTGAAGCACTCAAAGCCTCAGTGCAGTACAGTAAAGCCTCGGCAACCATAAAGCCTCACGACAACGGATCGTGAATGCTACGACTACGATCACAAAGTCTCGACTCTAGATCACCAACAAGCACTATAGATAAGATCAACAACAAAGTGCGTAGCTATGACTACAGACAAGGTATTGTAGCTATAACCATCGACAAGGTATTGAGCTACGACCATTGATAAGTCTGTAGCTCGACCATTGACAACGTACTATAGCTACGATCACCGACCGATTATTGTAACTCACACTATGGATCACCGATAGCGGTTGGCGCCCGACTACCAATCATGGTCAAAGTCTGCCAATCGAACTGCCCAACACAAGGCTACGACTATCAACTGGTTCACTGTAGCTTACGATCGGTTTGTTATAGCTATGACCGGTTCACTGTAGCTTACGACTAATTCACGGTAGCTCCGACTGGTTCACTATTGTGCTCGACATGCCATGGTCGATCCGCCGTGGTCATTCTGCCATGATCGATCTGCCGTGGTCGTTCTACCACGGTCGATCTGCTATAGTCGTTCTGCCGCGGTCGATCTACTGTGGTAGTTCTGCCGTAGTCATTCTGCCATAGGCAACCTGCCGGTCAGATCACCTAATACAAAGTGGTTAGACCGCGTAACGTAAATCTTTTAGCTTTACAATAGCTTATTGACCGAAACTTTCATAAACGTAAATTTCAATGTAACACCTCCAATGCAAATGTCAATTATTCATCATCACAATCTTCACGACCTATCCAAATGGTCCAACGATGAGAAATGCAACTGATAATGTAAGGGCATTTTACTGTGGGCAAAGGTAAGCAGTTTTATCATCACAATCTTCACGACCTATTTCATGATGCTTCATAAAAAAATGACAAGGTTTTTGTGCTAACCACTACAGTGAATCCTGTTAGCGTTAAAACATTATCGTTGGCCGGATGGTAAAAGGTGATACTTGAAAATTTTGAAGGCTTTTTCTCTTTTCTGAAACTCTGAATTGTTCTTTATATGCTTAAAATTGATTTTATTTAACTAAAATCAATTGTATATATGTAGAGACATAGGCTCCGTTTGGTGTTAAAATGGCTTTTCAAAAGAACTCATATTTTGTTCTTCTTTTAGATATAACACTTTAGTTCAAGGAGTATTTTCTTAGAGCACCATAACCTCAAAATCTTGCTGGAATCTGCAAGCCAACTAACTAGATTCTGCAAGCTAAAATATAGCAACCGCAAAACTGGCCCTTAATAGTTATATTACCTGCTCAAACACTCGTCTGATTGTAAAAGTTTTCAGATGTCAGTGCCATGTATGGTTAATGCTAAAACCTCACTACTACAGAAAACCGTATTACAGATGGTTCAAAACATCATCACAGACGGTTTTCTGAACCGTCTGAATTTACGGATCAGTGATAGTCGAAGGTTATCACAGACGGTTTGTAACTAAAAACCGTCTGTGATATCTGATAATCACAAACGGTTTGTAAGTAAAAACCGTCTGTAATAGGTGATAATCACAGACGGTTTTTAGTTACAAACCGTCTGTGATATTCTTTTCTACCCCTAAATATATTTCTGTTTATTGGCTAGCCTTAAGAAATGCTAGCCATGCCCTCTGAAACAAGCAGATCAACATGTACATATATATACATACAATTCACATCTCAATTCATTTCACAAACATAAAATATCCAATTCACATCCCAATTCATTTCACAAACATAAAATATCCAATTCACATCGCACTTCATTTCACAAACATAAAACATCCATTGTGCGCTGTGGAACTTTTCATCTGATCTTATGACTTTAGATAATAAAAAGTACAATATATGGAGTACAATATATCATATTTGAGACATAAATGATTGAAGTAACATGCTGCCATCAAAAGTAGCCAGACATAAAAGACTAAAATCAGCATGTCTAATCAATGCATTATCTATCAGTAAAGTTTGCATATACAAATGATAGCAACTTCTAAAATTTTGGTATGATAGAAGATCTAAATCAAAGACTATAAGGTAGCAATCTGACAATAACTTACGATGATCAGTTAATAGACAACATAACCACAGATACTCAATACTAGAAATTATAAAACAAGCAAACAATGTCTCTCAGTACTTGAACATTTACTAGAGATTATAAAACAAGCACAACCCACAATGTTTGCAAACAAACAACTAAAATACTTACAATACAAACAACGACTGGGGATGGAGGTCCGAGGAGGCTACGGCGACTGCGTGGACGGGGGTCGACGGCGATTGGGGACGGAGGTCCGAGGAGGCTACGGCGACGGCGTGGACGGGGATCGATGGCGATTGGGGCGAGGTCCGAGGAGGCGGCGGCGGCATGGGCGAAGGAGGAGATCGAGAAGGAGGCGGCAGGCTAGATCAGGCGGCGGCGGGCGATATGTAGATCTATAACTGCGGTACGAGCAAAACCCTAGCTTGCGGTATATATAGGAATGCTTATTACGAGGCGGTTCTAGTTTAGATTGTGCATGATAAATCATATATCGAGGCGGTTCGTAATATGAACCGTCTGCGATAATAATAGCGAGCAGTTCAAAATACGAACCGTCTGTGATTACACTTAAATGTTCGCGCCCTCGCCGCTTTGTTAATATTCCGATGCAAGCGGCCCTTAAACTTCCACACCATTCTGGTTTTATATGCAACAAACTGATACCACAAACTGATCAATCTCTTCTAAATTGTCCTTTTTCTCATCTTCTTCACCACATTTCTGAATAATGGCATTTAAAATTCTTTTGATCTCCTTCCTCTCATCTATCCATCATGAGTTGTTGGGCCGCAACCTTACACATGCAGCCAACAATTTACGTCTGAAGCAGCTCCTCCGCTCACGCTCTGCTCTGCTTCCTCGACTCACTTCCATCTATCAGCTGGACCTCATCCTCCACCGTCGATAAAGGTATCTCGTTGCCGCTCAAGAAAGAGAAGCTGTCTCGCCTCATTCTTCTCTATAATGTGCATAAAACGGAAGAAGCTCTTGCGGCATTGGAGAGACACATGAATAACCTTGCCGATCAAGCATAATCGGCCGATTCTGAGGAAGCTTATCATGGCATCCTCTTTGAGATTATAGGCTATGCGAAGCCAGTTAGCAGTACACCCTGCAAATGAGACCCTGCCTTTTATAATGCTAGCAAAGTAGCAATGCACGAAGCATCGTTCACAGTGCACACACACACGCACACAGCGAGAGCGATCGAGCTTCTGCCTTTCGGTGATCCCCTACGTACGTGTTATCAGTCAAAGCACAAGGCTTGATCTCTGTTTGATCCTCCAATAAACTAGGAAATTAAGGCACAGAACAAAAGCTTTAGCGTGTATATATACTTTTGCAATGAGAAGTTTTATCTAATAAGAGTTGGAAACTATATATATGTTAGCATATCTTGGCTTCATTAATTTGGAATATTCCGTGATTTCATATATGATCGATTTTGTGGGAACCGTACTGTTTCCTGCAAAAAGTTCATAATACATTCTTGCTTTACTAGTTTCGCCCTGTTTGGCAATGGCTACAGCTTATTGCTTTTGGCTGAAATTTTTGAATTTTGACTGTTTACGATACTGATTACGGAGAGAGAGATATTCATTTGCGATTTTGGATGGTACAGATGTTGGGCTTTTAATGTGTATATCGTTTAACTTGTAGACCCCGTCTGGAGAAAATACTTCTTTAAAAGTTAGGTACTGAAGCAAAAGCCAAAATTCACCAAAATTCACGAAAATAGAGTATAAAATACTCCATTTAGCGTGTATAGAAACTATTTCAAAATGCATTATACAAACTCTTCTGTTCCCATCTACTAGTTATAACTTTTCGATTAGCTTAATTTGTAGCAAAAGCACAATTAAGTTTCGAATTCAAGCAGCACTATCTGAGCAGCTTCATTGTGTTGTAGGTCTCCTTCGAAACTGCAAAAATAATATGTCCTCCGACGACCTGTAAAGAAGAAGAAAATAATTAATTAAGCAAGACCAAAGGTATGAAGTGGACATATTTTCTTACACAAAAGGGACACTAAAGCGTCCAAAAATTTTGTAGCTCTAAGCAGCTTCCTGAATTGGCCACATCTATCATAAAAAATCTTATCACTAGGTCTCACTTACATCTCTCCCATGCCATGACCATGTCATCACATCATTATCTACAAACACAAACATTAGCTAAGGTCAATTGACTTTATTCAAATATTAGTTAAATAACAAGGTTTACAATATTTGTTTTACTACTTTATATCGTTTAGAAAGTACTGTACCCATACCTAACCTGAAATGTTTTGTGACTTTCTATTTTGTTTCCATCCTTGAAGCCAAAGGTGCAGTTCTCACATCCCCTAATTCGCACCTAATATTCTCATCCATCCTATATATATATATATATATATATATATATATATATATATATATATATATATATATATATATATATATATATATATATATATATATATATATATATATATATCATAGAGGAAATAAACAGAAATTAACGGATCCATTAATTCTTTCAAGTGACGAGCAACTTTCCAGAGATTCTTCCGCGTAGTAGCTAGCTAGTAGTGCATGCCATCTGGGAATTGCAAAGCATTGTGGATTAATTAAACTTATCACAAAGAAAGAGAAAAAGGCGTTCAAGAAGAACACAAAATTTTCCCAGATAAAAAATTTTATTTAATGCACAGGAGGTATCTTTTCGTTTCCTTTAAAAATACAGTTGTGCGTACAGGCTTATATATAGTCCTGCATTGGCATGCAACAATATTGTATTCATGAAATCAGGGGCGGAGCCACACCCCGGACAGGGTAGGCTTTAGTTCGGGGTGTGAAAAAATATCTAGCGTACAGCCCGGATAAATTCGATTCAGTCTGGGTAATATTTTTATGATCCAGCCTAGATAGCCTAGATTATTCTACTATTGAGCCCGAGGCGTAACCAAACCTGGCTCCGCTACTGCATGCAATCATGTTAGCATCTCAGGCTAATTAAGGACTCTTCATTCATATAGCATAATTTTAGTTTCTTCTTCCACGACATTAAAGTTCGGTACATATATTGGACAAGTTTCATTACGGGTGCAATTTTCTCAAGTGAATACATATATAATCACGAGTGCAATCATTAGGTTGGTGTGCAGAAGGTCTTTTGACACGTGTCGAGCTAGGTTATGGTTCATGAACTTGCATCACTATATGCTTTAATTTTTATCGAGAGGGGTCCCAATCCATGATCACGAACCATAATCAAATGCGACGTACGCTTTCGGCCTAAATACACATTCAATTGACTCGATCGAGGCTAGGAGATCGCGTAGCCTCTGTTTGCTTATTGCGTTTGCTATATAGCTCAAATCTAGGGAAAGGAGAGAAGGGTAGATGAATATACGAACGGTTTTGCTATTGTAAAAGTGATTGAAATTTCTTTATCTCTCAGTCACTTGAAGTTGCACTCTCAATCAACTAAAATTGCAGCCCCTCCAAAAAAACAGCTGCAACTTCAGGTGATTCAGAGCGCAGCTAAAGTTACACTTAGTTGCACTTTCAATCAACTGAAGTTGCAGCCCCCCTCCAAAAAAATCAACTGTAATTTTAGTTGATTGAGAGCGTAACTTCAAGTGACTGAGAGATAAAAAAATTTCAGTCGCATTTGCAATAGCCACTCCCATATACCAAACCCTTTGAATATTATGATTTCCATGCATGAGCCATGCATATGCATATGCACTTGCGTGGATATACAACAAATTAACCGTGCATCTATGCATCAATTTGCGTGGATACAACAAATTTTAGATTGATTGATTCGAGGGAGCCGACCATGGCCTTACCCTTCTGCAAACCCTAGAAGAAAACAAGTGGCATTCCCCTTGCCAGTGGCATGGCCATTTTTATAACCTGAAGGACACCTCATACACGATGCAAAATTGCAAGTTGATGCAAGATTAACACATTAGTTGGCTGCTTACCTCTGTCTTCAACCAAGGAAAGTGAGCTTAAGGCCGGTGGGCTGCTGCATGCCCTAGGCCAAATGGGGAGGTCGGCCACCGGCCGTGTCAACGTCGAGAGAACCACCCTATGGGGATGTTCTTTTCCTCCGAAACTGATGACTTTTGGCTTTTGCTATAGTACCTAACTTTTAAACGGAGTATTTTCTTAAGATGGAGTCTACAAGTTAAACGATGTACACGTTAAAAGCCTAACATTTGTACCATCCAAAATCGCAAGTGAGTATCTCTCTCCGTAGTTGTACCATAAACAGCCAAAATTCAAAAATTTCAGTCAAATGTCATAAACCGTAGCTGTTGCCAAACAGACCCATAAAACCGGCCAGCTGCTTAAACAAGGAGAAAGCTTGTACTAGCTAGCTGCCACAGTGCACAGTGTACACCGCTAGCTCGCCGTGGTCGGTTAATTACTTGCCTCGGAAACCGTGTTGTTGATTACTTAGACTGTTAGAGCCCTAAAGCTTGTGCTGGGGAATATAAATGTTAAACCCTAGGTAGGGTTTTAGCGCCGTTAATGAGAGTTCCAACTATAGCGCACGCGTTGTATGCGTTCTGTCGAGAATCGCCGACCTATATGCGTATAGAAATATGTTACTCCACGGAGCTTTGTATACTTGGAACATCATTACAAAAAAATCATTTTGTGTTAGAATTCTGGAAGATTACTGTCCTGTTCGTATTAATTTTTGCTTCTCTCTTCTAATTAGAAAAGCTAAAAGCTAAAACGAATACCTGACTTTTTGAAGCAGCTTATTCACTCCTATCGCTACCGTCTTGCTTCGGTGATAAAGCAGGGGGTCTTACGTGCATTATGCATTCCACTCCTCTCGCTCACGTCACACGCATACATCTCTCGTGAAAGAACAGTATGTGAAGTAACAAAACCAAGGTAAATTTCTTATACATCTCAATGTAACCGAGTAAAAAGTGAAGTCGGTGGGATTTGGCTATGAGTTTGCAAAATAAGATCTTAACCCTAACATCGAAATCTATGGAGATCGTTTTAACTATGTTCTCCATGATAGGAGTGCACTATACAATGCATATATCCAAATCTTATTTCCTGTTGAATCTGCATCATCCATCACCGTCCAAGTATTGCGAGATGAACTTCTTTGTGCCTTCGTATAACTTTTATGGCACTTGCTACGTGCTTGCCCTAGTATGGCTATGAGATTAGCTCAAAAGCGTAATCAACGATGAAAGAACCCTTTTTCACAAAAGAAAATGCTCTATTTTGGAGCCTTTTCATGCCTAGTTCAAAGGTGCAATCACTGCAGTGTTTTCTTTAGGGCTTCGTGATACGCGTTTGTTGTTTGTTTATGAGAAGCTAATCTCACATGCTTTATATAAAGATATTGTTTAAGGCATATGCTCAATATTCTGTGGGGCATGAAAGGGAAAAGTATGATAGCTTACTCTACTCATAATTAGAGAGGGGACCTTTTCATTAAGGAGAGTAATGCTAACTACGTACTATACAAGGACGTCCCCGGCCATCACCCCATATGGGGGAGAAATTAAATTGGTTGAATTTGGAATATTTGATACATTAGGCCATTTATGATGACAAATGTGTATAGTTTCCATGCATTGAGAACAATCATTTTGCTAATGATGATTGTAATGAACAACTCCAGTAGTTCATTCAAGATGTCACCGTAGAATTACGTTTTGGAATGGGTTTTTGGGCTCAAAATAGCGACATGAAGCAACTAAAACATAACCATGCTCACCTTAATCCTCCGATATATCTTCCCAATCCGATGACTAGGATTCAATCTCCTCCTCCCTAATCACCCCCTCGTCACACACTACCGGACTACTGGTCGTGTATGCCTGCCACTGTAACGTCCTAGGGTCCAAACCGGCTTAGGCCTAACCCCATTCTGGATAGGCCACACACATGTAGCAACCCGCTTGCACTTTCGTCCTCGCTTCGTGCAAAAGGTTAACCGGGGGTGCTACCATTGGAACTCCCAGGCTTATATGTAAGTGCTTCTCAAGCTAAGCTAGTAAGGTGGGACTAACCCAAAAATTCATGTGCACACACGCATGGGCCAACATGGGACAGGGTGTCACATACACCCCCCTCAAAGGACCCGACGTCCTCGTCGGACCAACATACCCACACGGGGCAAATGATAAGGATCTCCACTCTTGGCACATGTCCGTGCGTCCAGTGCCAGCACATATGCCATGCCGTGTATCTACTCCGGGCCCACACGCGCCATGCACCATATGCCCGCGCCCCTGACCCGCACGCGCCTATGTAACCGTGAGAGTCGGCTCTGATACCACTTGTATCGCCTTAGGGTCCAAACCGACTTAGATCTAACCCCATTCTGAATAAGCTACGCATACGTAGCAACCCGCTTGCACTTTCATCCTCGCTTCGCGCAAAACGGTTAACCGGGGGTGCAACCATTGGAACTCCCAGGCTTATATGTAAGTGCTTCTCAAGCTAAGCTAGCAAGGTGAGACTAACCCAGAAATTCATGTGCACACACACATGCGCAAACATGGGCCGGGGTGTCACAGCCACACTCAAGAATACATCGCTATAATTTTTGATTTTCTATGTTCCTTCCACTTCCTACGGTAATATGACACCCTTAGGAAACTATGCTACCACCACTACTCACCACAGTTGACATATATCTATTCAGAACTTACAACACTCTAAATAGACTCAATTATAGGTTTTTGGTTCTATTTAGTTTATTGACATGGCTTGCCTTATTTTTGGATACCTTTGGATAAAATATGACATTGAGCAACTTAACATGCTAAAAATCCATTTAATTTCATATTCTTGCTTAAATAGCTTAGCTTTGCTATATATGGATTAGCATAGTCTAAATAGTTACTTCATATAATATGGCTTGGTGTAATACTTGTAAAGTTACTTTGGATAATTTTTATAGCTCCTTAAGCTAAAAATGAATAAAATGCAATCACTTTATTTTATTTATGATTTATCTTCTTCCATGCATCTTGATGACTTTATTATCAAAGGCGGAGAAATATTGGTAAAAATACATATCTAGATCATAATTTGGAGTTTTGTGCAAATTCTCACTAAGTTAGAGCTTTTATGTCTTCTAGTGATTCTGTAATATCCCGTATGACTTTAGGAGAATTAAATGAACTAAAAATAGAAATTTAAATAGAATTAATGAAGAAATTCGGAGTTTGAAAAGGGAATTAAGAAAAATAGAGGGATTAGTAGGCCTTGGGCCTTTGGCCCACGGCAGCCTAGCCCAAGTGGGCCGACCGGCCATTTAGGGGAGCTAGGGAGTGCCTCTCCCCCATCAAAAACCCTAGACTCCAGCCCTCTTGCGCCTTTCCCCTATCTTCCCACCTCCCTGCAGCCGCCACCTCAGAAGTGCTGCCGTGGCAAGGGTTTCATTTGCCGCGGCAAGGTTTTGCTGCCAGGCCACCCGATGCCACCAAGGTCATCCGTAGCAGGGGAAAATGCTACCTCGCTGAAGAAAGTGGGCTGCCGCGGCAAGGAATTTGGCTGCCGTGGCAATGGTTTTAGCTGCCGCGGCAAGATACTTGTCTGCCGTGGCAAGAGGGTTCGTTGCACCCTTGTGCTACTGCCGCGGCATAGAGGAGCGCTGCTGTGGCAATGGTTTTTGCTGCCGCGGCAAGAATTTTGAGTACCGCGGCAAGGTTTATGCTGTTGTGACAGAGAGAGCAGGGAAGGAGGATAGAGGGAGAAGGGAGGAGAACTAGGAAGAAGGGAAAGAGGAAGGAGTGAGAAGAAAGGAAGTCTCATGGGAACTGTAATGATCTTCGTTGTGGCCTCTAAGGGTGAAAATCGATTTCTCTGTGTTTATTCTTAGCGATTTTCTGGTCGGGAGAGATTTTGGTAATAGATTGGTTTGTGCAATATGTCATATTCGGTGTTTTCGGGACCCTTACGTGCAAAATATGAGAATTTATCTCCTAGAGAATTGTAGAGGACTTCAGTAGCTTTCTGTAGAGCATTCGTTCATGTCAATCCGATGAGTAGTTTGGGAACTATGAATTTTACAATTCTGTTGTTCCTTCTGTCTGTCGGGTTTCAGGTGTTGGTGTTAAATAACAGATTAAAAAATAGAAGATGAACCAATCTAGAAATTTTATCAACATGAACATTGTAGATAGTTTCTTAAGGTTTCCAGTTAATCTAAGAACACGAATTTTTGATGGGTGACTGCTGGACCATTCGGAGTAGAAGTGATGTTTTGATTTAGAAAAGGCCAGAATTAAAATTGTGAAAAATTTTGTATTGTTTCTTAAAATGGTATGATTTTCTTTGTTTGGATGAGGTAATTGAGAGTGTGTTGTCTTTCGTACCAGGACAGCAAGTCGACAGACCAGTATTTGTTGGAAAAGGTGGGGTTTTCGGATAGCGTGTAGATCGTTGTTGTTTACTTATGTTTTGCATTGTATTGGTATATTTTGAGAGTGGGTAATATCTATAGGAGGAGATACTTCAAGTGTGATACCATCTTCATATCCTTCCGACCGGCGTATCTAAGTGAAAGGCAAGTGCATTATAGAGTAGTATTCGGGTGCTTAAAAATTGGATGGAATGATGCCTTGCTTTAATTATTTATTATGTCAATGTTGAATTTATATTGTTCTTTACTTATGATATGATGATGAAAGTGAGATTTGAGGTAAGATGATGAATACTTCTAATTGTTTAATATGATAAAAGGAAATGACTACATTGCATTGCATGATGAGCATTCATAAGTCATATTGATACGTTGAGACCCTGTATGAAAAAGGACAGGGCAACCTTGTATGAAAAAGGACAAGGTCAGGTAGGAGATAAAGATTTGGGTGGAGACTTTGTATGAAAAAGGATAGGGCGACCCTGTATAAAAAGGACTGGGCAAAGATGTGCCATCGATGGGTGAACACCTAGCTATACCGGTATATGATGCAGAAGGCATTGAGTTTGAGCATTGCATTCAAGAGAAGAGAATCAGAAAGAAATGTCATGTGCATGTAACTGAATGAAAAGGAGAATTTGAAAGTGAGATAATGATGGTTGAGATGAAATGTTAAAATATTGCTACCTTGTATATTATTCTGCTTTGTACTTGCTGAGTCATGGACTCACCCTTGCCTCTTTGTTGTTTTTAGGTGAGCGATGATGACGACATGCATAGGAAAGGAGTAGCACATGGATTTCTGCATTATTCAGCCTTCACTTTACTTTGCACTTAGTCAAGTTTAGATAAGAACAATTTAGTTCCAACTATTGTAGTAATTGGTTAACTTGTGGTTACCTTTAGTATCTTTGATTCGCCATATTGCTAGATGTTGCGATGCTTAGTTGTCCTTATTATTGATAGCCATGGTATTCATTTGGTCCATGTTATGTTTTAAAATTATGTTGTTTGATGCTACTAAAACTTATCTTTAAATTATTATGGTATATCGTTCTTGTTATCTCGTGACATGTTAACTTGTTTATTGTTTAAAATTGGTAGTGGTAGAGGTGGTGAGTGACATCTTGGGCTTTTGTAAGCCAGGGTGTTACAGTTGGTATCAGAGCGGGTGTTAGGTCCGTAATGGGAATTTGTTAATTTAATTTAGATAATTTACTAAAACTTGGTCTAGGGTTGGTAAACTTACACAACAAAAAATATTAATTAGGCTGTACAATTTCTAAAATATGACTTATGCTAATTAATTTGGTTGAAACAAAATTTGACGCACTGGTACATAGTAGGATGGGTTTTTGGGTCAAGCATTGCATTACGATTTCGGTATCTTATGATTGATAGGTTTTGTTATGAGATGTTTATAAGTGTATTGTGTTTGATGGAGATGGGCAATGCTAATGATTGTTTCATTGAGAGGGATAGCGATAATGAGAGTTGGAGCTTGTGGTTGTGGCTGTGGTATGGCCAGGCTGTATCACTAGGTGTGGTGCATGATTAATGAAGAGTTTCATTTGGATAACCTTAGTTATCAATAGTCGCGGATGAGTTTCTATTGGTCGTTTTCGTTCAATTGATGAGTTATTAATCTTTCCATGAGTTTTCATTGGTAGTTATTTGCAATATTGGTAGTTTCCATGAGTTAACCCTTCCAACCATCCAGAGTCTAGCTAAGTGTTCTAGGGTTAGAGTTTGAGAAGTGTGAGTGCTGTAATGTGCTCTTTTGTCCTCCAGGTGGAGTGGTTGTAAAGTCTTCATCCTTAAATAGCAATACATCAATTTTGTTCATCTATCATGGAATCATCTAGTTTTAGTTGATTTGTTCTTGAACTTGTTGGTTTTGATCTTCTCTCTCCCCTTCTTGATATTGTTGTATACTAAGGACGTATAAGTAATAGAGATAACTCATAGAGATTAATCCCCATCCATCTCCGCATATTGTCTTGCAAGTTCTTAAAGTTGCTTGATTTTGCTTAGATTTGATCTTTTCGAGAGATTTCTTTATCCAATTGTTTTTGCCTCAGATCTTCAAGAGTTCTTACTTACTATGATATGTGGGAATACATCTAGAGTCATATTGACTATCCTTCACCCACGAGCAAATCATATTCCTCATTTTCAGTTTTTGTTCGATTTTAGTGCAATCTTGCTTGTTCATGAAAAATGTTTGAATTTTGGTGAGGATTCTTGTGATCCTAGGATGAAATATGTTCCTGAGATCTCAAGCAAGGTGTGTGCAAAATCTTATCTCATTTGGACTTGGATTTTTTGAGGTACACCAAAAGTTGCATCTGCTCAAACTAATTTTTCAGTTCTGAAACTGTGGAGCGGTCAGACCATGAGAGCCTACTCAGATCGGTTTATTGCTTGCGGTTTGACTGCCAGGGCTGTGAATTTGTCGGCTTTAGGATTTTAAGTTGATTTCTTTGGTTTTAGTTTCCAATCTTGATCTTTATAGCTCAGTAGCTACTGGAGTGAAAGATTGATTAATACTTAGAGGAAAATTTTAAAGGCACCATTTGCCCTATGCTCTATTGCCATACCGGTCTGACGGATTATTATGAAAGGGTTATCACCATCGGCAAATATATCAGTAACCATCGAGAAAAGTTAAAATAAAGTAGTGTTTAGCGGAGCGGACTTGAATTACTAACGGTGACAAGCGTATCGAGTCCCTTGTTCCAATGAGAGTTACCACAATCTTCTTGAAAGAATTTTTTCCTTGCCACTACTATATAAAACCGTATTACAGACAGTTCAAAAATGTCATCACAGACTATTTTCTGAACCGCGAATTCTGGTCGATGATAATCGAAGGTTATCACGAGCGGTTTCGAACCGTCGTGGTGTAAATATCACAGACGGTTTGTAACTAAAAACGTCTATGATATCTGATAATCGCAGACGGTTTGTAAGTAAAAACCGTCTGTGATAGGTGATAATCACAAACAGTTTTTAGTTACAAACCATCTATGATATTCTTTTCTACCCCAAAATATATTTCTATTTATTGGCTAACCTCAGGAGATGCTAGTCATGCCCTCTGAAACAAGAAGATCAACATGTACATGTATACATACAATTCACATCTCAATTCATTTCACAAACATAAAACATCCAATTCACATCTCAATTCATTTCACAAACATAAAACATCCAATTCATATCGCACTTCATTTCACAAACATAAAACATCCATTGTGCGTTGTGGAACTCTCCATCTGATCTTATGACTTTAGACAATAAAAAGTACAACATATGGAGTACAATATATCAGATTTGAGACATAAATCATTGAAGTAACATGCTGCCATCAAAAGTAGCCAGACATAAAAGACTAAAATTAGTATGTCTAATCAATGCATTCTCTGTCAGTAAAGTTTGCATATACAAATGATAGCAACTTCTAAAATTTCGGTATGACAAATGATCTAAATCAAAGACTATAAAGTAGCAATCTGACAATAGCTTAAGATGATCAGTTAATAGACAACATAATCACAGATATTCAATACTTCAAAGTTGAAAAATGCTTCTATTTAGATCTGAATTCATAATACAAGCAAACAATGTCTCTCAGTACTTGAACATTTACTAGAGATTATAAAACAAGCACAACCCACAATGTTTGCAAACAAAGAATCGAAATACTCACGATACAGACAACGATCTGAGGAGGCTGCGGCGACGGCGTGGACGGGGGTCAACGGCGACTGGGGACAGAGGTCCAAGGAGGCTACGGCGATGGCATGGACGGGGGTCGATGGCGACTGGGGACGGAGGTCCGAGGAGGCTACGACGACATCGTGGACGGGGTCGGCGGTGAAGGGGCGGAGGTCGAGGAGGCGGCGGTGATGGGCACGAGATCGAGATCCGAGAAGGAGACGATATGTAGATCTATAACTGTAGGGTATGCGCAAAACCCTAGCTTGACGGTATATATAGGAATGCTTATTACAGACGGTTCTAGTTTAGAATCATCTGTGATAAGTCACATATCAGAGACGGTTCGTAATACGAACCATCTGTGATATTAATAGCAGAGACGGTTCGGAATACGAACTGTCTATGATTACACTTAAATGTTCGCACCCTACTCCCGCCTGTTAATATTCCGATGCAAGCGGCCCTTAAACTTCCACACCATTCTGGTTTTATATGCAACAAATTGATACCACAAACTGATCAATCTCTTCTAAATTATCCTCTTCCTCATCTTCTTCACCACATTTCTGAATAATGACATTTAAAATTCTTTCGATCTCCTTCCTCTCATCTAGCCATCATGAGTTGTTCGGCCGCAACCTTACATAGGCAGCCAACAATTTACATCTGGAGCAGCTCCTCCTCTCACGCCCTGCTCTCCTTCCTAGACTTGCTTCCATCCATCACCTGGACCTCATCCTCCGCCGTCGACAGAGGTATCTCGTTGCCGCTCAGGAAAGGGAAACCACCCTCAGCCTCGTTCTTCTCTACAATGTGCACAAAACGGAAGAAGCTCTTGCAGCATTGGAGAGAGACATGGGTAACATTGCCGATCAAGCAGAATTGGCCGATTCTGAGGAAGCTTATCATGTCATCCTCTTTGAGATTATGGGCCATGCTAATGATTTGCCCAGGCTAGAGGAGGAAGTGGAGAGGGCAAGGACTTCCTTCACATCATTCGAGAACTCAGCGGCTGATCCTCCAACTCCAGAAATCGAAGAAGAAGCATATGAAGCGCAGAAGATTAAATTCTGGGAATATCTTTTTTTTGGACTTTTGTAATAAATTTGCCTTGAATTTAAAACTTCCATGGAAGAGAAGCAAATGAAACGCTTTCATAAAAATTCTCGTGTTGTCTACATACCTAGATTCTGTTCATGGATTAACGAAAATGTACACAGACAGTTTGTTTCGTCTCAGTATAGCTTCTGTAGTTCATACGACAAAGGTGATCGATCGATTACCGCATATGGTTATTAACACGAACCGTCTGTGTTGTCTCGATTACCACAGACGGTTCGTATTAAGAACCGTCTGTGAAATTTCACAGACGGTTATTAACACGAACCGTCTGTGTTGTCTCGATTACCACAGACGGTTCGTATTAAGAACCGTCTGTGAAAATATCACAGACGGTTGCTATTATAAACCGTCTATGATAGTTTAAGCACAGACGGTTCCGTATGAACCGTCTGCGATGTATCCGTCCAGTATAACCTCTTTTGTAGTAGGGTGCACATAGCTAGCATTCATTATTTAATTTCTAATCCATGAGGTGTACAGCATGCTGAGTCATGTACACACAAGCTAGCTGCTAGCTCTTCCAGAATCGGCTAGTCCTTTCCCTTAAGAAAAGGAATCGATCAACTACTTAATTGGCTAAAATACTCGCACACATGATAGCCAGCGTTGAGCATTTGACGCCGCCGCCAGAACTTTGTAATCATGCAGAGTCAACCAGCTAGTTGAATCATGCAGAGCTTTGTAATGATCACAAACCAAGATATCCAGTGGCTATCATGCATCCAACTTGGCCTGAAATAGGTCACAATTGGGTCAGAAGCCTTGCAAATATCTACTCATTGGATCTTATAACATATTATAAACTTTCACCTTTATGAGATATTTAGTTGGTAGCAAAGGATCTAGTATATATAATGCATGTTTCATGATCATTGGAATGTTCTATCGGTAGTTCAGATTCTAGCTAGGGCCAATTATTATTATTCTCGATTAAATTCAAGGGGAGTTCTGTTCAGCTAATATGCATGTTCACCTCGATTATTATTATTCTTCTTCTCGATTTGTATGTCTCTTTTGTTCATATGTATGGTTAGTTTCACTAGGTGCGATCCACATCTTATCTATATACTAAAGCTGACTGCAAATTATGGAACGAGAGAGTGCCACGTCACCTCAGATTCAACTTCACCATTTGCGATTCACATATATTTCATAGGAGATATGTGGAGACCTAGGCGTGGAATACCCAAAATCTTCACATGTGTTATGTAATAATCCCATGATCAATGGTTAATATATTTACAACATCAAGATCACACCCATACACATCGTATACAATTAATTTACAACAAGGGGCAATATATGAGCGATGCATAATATCGTTTAAAACATATGGCTAACCGGCCAAATAAATATAAGTATCAAGAGTAATATGCAACGGAAGTCAAGTAAATAAACAAAAAGGTCCAGCGGTGTGCCATCATAGCCTACAGGCAACCGACTAGATTTAAGACCCTAGAAAGACCTATCGTCGAATTCCCCGGTGAGGAGGGCAAAATACGCATCGTTAGGCATATTATCTTTCTCATTCTCTGAACAACAATAATTTAAACAATGTTGAGTATTTGTATATTTAGCAAGACTTGTAGTGTATCGTAACATATATATAAATGTAAGGGTACAATAAGTAAGGCTTTATGCTACAAGTTATTTTCAGCATGAAGCAAAATTCATTTACAATATTGATAAGTAGTAATTTGTAACAGAATTGTAAAGAACAGTTGACATGTAATGTAGTAACATTTATATAACGTTTAATAACAGTAAATCACATCTATTCACAGCCATCCTTGGCTGCGATCATCGAACAATTCCAAACCATGAGCATGGCACACGCGACACGTACATGCCATCCTAACTTTTTCAGCGAAACATGTTTGTAAAAATAAAAGCTATACCCATTGTGATTGCATCTAAGTATGCTCATGACTGCGAGCATGACTATTGTACATTCACTGTTGTATCAGCAAACTTTGGTCCCAAAATATCATCACTACTTTAGCCAACCAAAATACAAGGGTAGTCCTAGACAACTTATTAGTTAAAGCCAAACCCGTATAGCACATGTGGTTGTACCGTGTGACTTAGATATGCAGCAATAGTGTTCGTTCCTTAATTGACCCGAGCGAGAATCTCCTCCTATCTACATGCGAGATACCTTATAACATTTGACAGTTTATAATATAACTCGCCCGTATCTAAATCTGGGTTTTTCTATTTTATTTTATATTAAATTAATAGAGGTTATCCTCTGGTCTAACATTAAAAATTTTCCATATCCATATGCAAATATTTTCGAATGATTAAACTTAGCGTAAACTAGTACTTGGCTAAGCATCTAGACCATATACTCAATGTAATATACTCAAAATAACATTAGCTACCGTCTAAACCATGTCCTAAGGGTTACAACAGTAAGAATACCAAGTTTGCAACAAGGTTCAATGCATACAAGCGGATATAACTACTATTACACATAGTATAGTAATTTTAATGAAACATACACGCATGCATAATAGATTTTGCAAACAATATATAATAATTGTCTTGCTCTTGTAGTTTAGAGAATGGTTCGGAAGCGTTCTCAAAATTGTCCAGCGTGATGGTGTCTATTCGATAAAATACAAACGAATACAAGAGCCAAATGAATTTAAACAGAGATAAAATTTAAATATTTTTGCATATTTGGATAGAGCATGATTTTAGAAAACATTAGAGACAAAAATCACTTGATTTGGAGTGCATATGCAAAAGTTATATCCATTTGAATTTTGTTTGGTTTATAAATTCTGAAAATTATTAAAAGTGATGATGTTGAAGGCGTACTTCTCATAAATAAACTTTCTAATAGAGAAAGTGAACTTTTTCCAAATGTTCTTTCAAAAATATGCTTTCCAATAGAAAAGGCGCACTTTCACATAACTAAAAGTTGCTTTTCCTTTTTATTCATTTTTCTGAAATTCCTAACTTGTGGGCCATGCTTGTCGGCCTCACTAGTTTTAAATCACATTTTAATTATTTATTTATCATGTGGATCCCATATGTCAATGACTCATATTTTAGTTTTTGGTTTAATTAAAATTCTTTAATGATTTTAGTTGGGACCATTTGTCATACACTCATTAGTTTCAAATCTGTCATTAGAGCTAACTTACTTTCTTACAGGTGGACCTATATGTCATATTCTCATGTTTTAAACATTGCTTGCATGTGGGTCTTACATGTCATACTCAACTATTTTAAATCTGGTTTTAAATATAATTCCAATTAACTAATTGTCTCAGCCCCACATGTCTTACGTGCATTAGTTTTAAACACGTCATTAGCGCTAAGCTAAACATTCTAACATGCTGGGTCCACTGTTAGTGAGGGAAAAGGTAGAGCCGAGAGGAGCGATGCTTCGACGAACTTGCCGGCAGCAAAGGAGGTGGCGATTAGGCATTGGAATGAGCAAAACAGATTGTATAGAGCATGGCAAAGCCTAAGGTAGTGCCTTATGGGCCAAAAGGTCACTGAAGAGTGCAGGCGGCGACCTTTGCGGCGGCACCATGCATAGCTACAACGAGGACCACGCTATGGTGGGGCATTCCCAAATTAAGTGATAGTGCGGGCATTGAGGGACTACTAGGAGTCTACTGAGGGGGTTGGCGACATCGGAGAGGCGATGGAGTGGTCGGATGGTGAGGAGTAGCGGTGGCATAGAGGTCATCCATGAGGCAGGAGCACTGGGAAGAGTTAGGGAAGCTTTGAGAGAGAAGAATCGGTCTAGGTCTCACTGGAGAGAAAGAACAATTAGTGACGGTGCTCCTAACTGGAGATGAGGACGATGGCTTGATTTCGGTGGGGAGCTACACGAATCAAGCAATTAGCTAAGGGGAAATGCTTTAGGGGATATGAAACAAAAGATGGCGTGTTCTGGGTGAAAGGAAGAGCTAGAAGCTTAGGTTCTCGTGGGAATGGAGTGAGTGCGAGATGAGGAAGACCATGACGTTGTTGAGAGAACTTTATAGAGATGATATGGCCAAGATTGGCTCGCGAGAACTCGGGAGCACGACAGAGAGATGAGCACACGATTCTTCTTGGCAAAGCACAATGCGTAGAAGGGACAAAGACGGGGGAGACTTGGTGCGGTGATGCAACAGGTGGTTGAGGCTAGGCAGATGAGCAGGAAACCATAGGCACAGTGTCAAAAACTAGCGAGATGGCATGGCAGAACTGGCGCACATGAGGTGGAAGAAGCCTCTTAATGCGCAGGCCCGACATGTCAGTGAGTGAAGAGGGATGGCCTAACGGGTGGGGTCTGGTCCAACTCATTAGTGTTGGGACTTTAAGTGATAGATAGGAAGCGTAGAGTTCAAAAATATGCTTTGGCAATGGAGAAGGCAGAATAGTATAAGAGAAGGTATATTCGCTTAACTGAGAGTTTTGAAGAATTTTTAAATGCATTATATGAACTCCAAGAATTATGAAATGTTCTATGGAGGTTCTTGACACAGTGCAAATCATTGGCATTATAGAATTTTATCTGCCTTGGATTTTTTTGGAAAAATCTTGGATGGTTACTGTTTTATGTAACATGCGTTATTCTGATTTGAACAATTTAATGAATGTGTTTAAAGTTATTCAAATTTTGATTTCTAGTGCTATAGTCTTATTTTTGAGTTTTTGAGTTGCTTTCTACTGCAAATTCTCATTGGCCACTTTAAGATCATCTTTTTAGATTCAATTTTGAATTAGAATTGAACTACATCCAATGTACATTTGTTTTCAAAATTTTGTGTTTGCAAATTATTTTTCCAAAGAAACCCCAATAAAAGCCAAGGAAATAAGATGCATGAAAATATTTTAAATTTTACTCATTTTTGCCTTCCCTGACATTAAGGATATTACAAGATATTAGTACACTATCCAGTAAAAAAGTATATCAAAAATGCTCATAATCAAATCCTATCTATTTTTACCAACAGTATTTATATATGCAATATCGCAAGTTACCGGTTGACCTCATCGGAATGATATAAATATATTTGCCATCATTCTTCTCAAATATATTCTTAGCTTTTACAAATTAAATATTTAGATATAGAATTAAAGTAATGGTCCAAAATGACGCTTTTAATTGAATATAGTTGTTTTTCCTTCTCAATGAGTAAACTACACCACACAGACACAGGGCCCTAAACTTGAGAAACCGTTTCACTTCAGACACAGACACAGTCTTAGCTTAACTAAAATGCATATGTTACACAGAAATAAAGGTATGATGGTGGTATTGTTCATGATGTGACCACAAATTGCTGAGATAACCATCAATTTAAACGATTGGTATTAGTTTAACACATCTATTAAGTTGACATGTCATGGTTTAATTTATTTGAATTATCCACATTAGTTTTAGACCTTCACTTTACAACTACATTAAGAAATGTGTGGCTAATTTTAAAGTTAATGACTTATGTGACACAAATTGTAAGTTTTAGAACTTATATCACTACCATAGAAAGGGTCATCACAGACGGTTCAAAATTATCACCACAGGTAATTTCTGAACCGTCTGAATTTATGTATATATGATAACATGTGGTTATCGTAGACGACTCTCAAACCATCTGTGATAAGTTACAATAGAAATAATTTTTCAAAACAACCATCTGTGATATATCGGATATCATAGAGGGTTCTTAAAAATAACCGTCTATGACATCCAACATAAAACAAATAACTAATACTAAAAATCATATGTGATATTTCAGATATCACGGACGGTTCTTAAACATAACCATCTATGATATCTAAAATATCATAGCCGGCTAATACCAAAAATTATTTGTGATATGTCAGATATCACAGACGGTTATTAAACATAGTCGTCTGTGATATTTGACATATGACAAACTGCTAATACCAAAAACCATCTGTGATATGTCTATATCCCAAACGGTTTTTAGACATAAATGTCTATGATATCTTACACATCATAGATAGTTTCGTGTTACAAACTATCTGTGATAGCTATTTGAATAGCTAAATTATTTCTACTTTTTTTAGCTAGCCTCAGGAAATGCTAGCCATATCCTCTGAAAACAAGTAAGCAGATCACATATATAGCACACGACAATCGTTACACGGATCTCACAAATGAATTAAACAACTGAATGAAATACAATTGAATTAATTGTTTGATTAAGCATAACTAAGTGAATTACAATTGAATCAAATGTTTGAACATGTAATCATTAGCACTGGGGTTAAATTCTCCACTCGGGTAAATGACATTCGTCATCAAGAATTCAGAGAGCTTTCCTTGAACTTTGGTGAGTTTGTCAAGATCGAATGCACTTGAGTCGAATTCCACGCCATATCGCTAAGAGTGTTAAAGTTATTAGCATATATATATACATATATATAAATTTATAATCACGAAATAAATATTGGCAAGTTGACAAATCTCTGGATCTTTCGTCTTAGTGCCCATGATTTTTTGCATATGTCTGCAAACGTAAAATCCACATACGTTGCCTTGTACTATTGGTGGCACTGCAAAAATAGAATTAAACACATATGTATTATCAATTCTAGAGGCATTATTATGAAGTGTGATACATGATTGTTGTGTTGTAGCGGATATCGAAAATTGCGTCCTATGTTGCATTGTGGTGCTAGATTCCTTGTGTCTCCCTCCCTGGGCAACGTAAGTATTGAACGACCTACGTGACTCCAAAAAGTTAGCCTCAGCCATTACAAACGAAGTGAAGACTACAATAGAGTTATGTATGGAGGAAATGTGTTTATCAGTCAATTGCTTGTTGCACATAGGCGAAGTCATGGTTGTTCCTAAGTAGGGAATCAAGATATATTACCTTGTTCCACTTTGGTACAATCACAATCGGAATCTAGTGAGGCCTAGTCATGTATATCTCCATAGTGATTAATCCTAAGTTCATGTTGCTTATAAAGTACAAATAAAACTTGTATAGTAATTAGTGAAGCAGTTACCCCTAGTTGAAGGGTACCAGGATGTAGTCCTTGTCACTCTGCGTAAGTAATCCTATCACAGATGGTTCATATTAATAACTGTCTATGAACTATCACATACGGTTCTAATTAAAAAATATCTATGATGTCTGCTATTATCACAGACGGTTCGTATTAATAACCGTCTATGAACTATCACAGACGGTTATTAATAAGAACCGTCTGTGACAGTTGCGTATCACAGACGGTACACAGTCATGTTTATAAAACCGTCTATGATAATTACAGCACAAACGGTTCCCCATGAGCCGTCTGTGATGAGACGTCTAGTATAGCTTATTTTATGGTAATGTGTGCCAGTTTGTTACATGTTTATAGACCAAACAAGTTAATTTCACGTTTTGGTACATCTAAATGATACATCACTGCATGTTTACACGTCTTCAATACAATTTACTCTTTTTCATTTAACTTTAACTTGAGAGAGTAATTCTTATTTTTTTAGTCAACTTCTGTTGTACGTTCCCTTTTAGCACTAATGTGGCAACAAACATGATAAAAAGTATCTTGATGCCAGCCATGAATTGGAAAATTATAAATATAAAGAAGTAGTGGGAGAAGGAACTTGATAAAGGAAATATATAATATGTTCCCATATATTTTAAACTTAAAAAAGAAATTATGTAAAACTACATGTGTAGAATAAATACCTATAAATTAATTCCAAAATACCTAAATTAATATAAAACATGGGACAATATACTTGATACTTCGGAACAATACTAATGGAGCTAGAAAGTTTTTGAATATTTGAAATTTATCTATTATATTATTAAAGCAAAGTCAAGAAAACCACCATATTCACTCTTAAGGGCTATAAATACCCATGTTAATCAGAGAAAAAAGAGAAAGAACTACATCACGATTTTTCATGGGGATATATTATAACAATGCAAAATAATTTCATATGTATGATGGTTGTTACAGTTATATAAGGAATACAACTATGTTTACATCATAATCATTAAAGTTGTATAACAAGTACAACTCTACATTTTGATATAAACAACAATTTAGTATCTAGCTGCGTAATTGCATGGAACATTCAGCATGTTTTGAGGTTGTTAATCATCCCCACCCACCTAGGTTCGAATCCTAGGACCAACTTTCGTACCCATTTCCTTCTTTAGTGAAGGCTGGAGCTCCTAGCCAATTTTCAAAAACAAATAAAAAGTAATAAACATAATTTGCATTTATAAAAATATTAAAATTGATAAGCTAATTAAAATCTCCAATTTTTCCACTGCGTTGGCTTGTGGTTGATTTTTTTATTCAAATGAAAATATTTGGAACAAAAGTTATGAGTTAATTAGCACACTTGGTCAATGTTCTATTCTCAATGACTACTCCCTCCAATCAATATGTCCCCAAAAAGCAACTTTGACAACAAATTTTTATTGTAATATATTTATAAAAACCATCAAATTTATAATATTATGAAAGCACTTGTCGAGACAAATCTACACATGTGATTTTCATATATCTAATTTAAATATTTAAAAAGATAGTTGATAGCTAAAGTTTTGAAAGTTT
This sequence comes from Bonia amplexicaulis, assembly GCA_036346245.1. NCBI lineage: Eukaryota > Viridiplantae > Streptophyta > Magnoliopsida > Poales > Poaceae > Bonia > Bonia amplexicaulis. Next base: position 638,170 of record CM070744.1, read on the forward strand.
GACTACATATATCCCAAATGAAAAGCAAGATCCTGAATAAGAAAAACAAAAACCAAGGAAACAACAAGAGTGAAGGGACCTATTAAGAGAGTGAGTTACACATTGTTGAAAATGAAAACAAGAGTGAATGGACCTATTAAATGAGTAAGTTACACATTGCTAAAAATCAAAAGTGTTTTGTAATTATATAAATTCAACAAAAAAATAGATATCACAGTGTCCTACTACTATTATATTATAAAACATAAGACTATATTTTTGAGGAAAAAATAAAAATATATTGACCATACATTGGTGTAAAAATGTAGTAAAAATAGTAACTAACAAATAACCGAGCACTACACCCACGAGTTTTTGGCACATATAGCACTTTTGTAGTTCGTATTTATAAGAATGCCAGTATGCACGTGACCATAGCAAAAATATCATTTCTATCACCCGGTTACCAGGCGGCGACACCGTAAAGCTGATACCTGGCCAATGAAGCCCCGTGGCCATGAGGTAGGGACCTGTCTCCCGACCACCGTACGGCAAAGCCACTGCCGCACGGCCACCGTGCGGCCAAGAGCCTACCGCCTGACCATAGGGCAGTAGGTAATTAGCAGTTGTAATTAATTAGTTTAATTACGTGCTTAGAAAATTTATTTACATGCACTGCTCGTAAAATGAGCACAAAAACCTATGAAATTTTTTGTGGAGCTTCTGGACATAGAGTAGTTCATTGTGTAATTTGCTCATAATTTTTCCCATTCTGAATTTTACTCAAAATTCCATTTACATAAACTATTGGTAGAAATTTTGAAATATAGGAAATGACCTGGAAATAATTTTTTAAGGATCCTTACATGGTGGACTTGATGGTGTAATTTTTCATTCAATTACACACTGAGTACATATATTAGTACAAAAAATGCATGGCACAAGATATAGCTGTAGAAAAAGTGCATCGCACGGGATTGGATATGGCTCACTCATCTGAGCCACTACTATCTCCTCACCGCGTCTGCCTCCACATGCGTGGCCTTGTCTTTCGTTGATCATATCCCGTGGGGTACGACAACCGCTCTGGAGCGTGCATGTTGGATCAAGGAGGTATGGAGACCATTCCGTCTGTTGAGTAGCCGGTAGTGCTCCAATAGGTTGAGGTAGAGCAGAAAGTGTCTGGTGGTAAGCATCAATTGGTCCTACTAAGACATTCCGAATTAGGGGACGCGAGTGATTACTTCGTAAATGATGGACTCTAGAAATCTATGTTGTGAGAAGGAGCCCTGGCCTTCATCGTACAGTGTGCCAGCATCGCCAGAGCAGTTCTGCCCACCCATGTCTCCAAAACCCTGTATACGGTGTGAACAATGAGCTTTGTCTTGCATATGCTTCAAACCCTAGTGCCATGAACCGCTCTCTAGAAGCAGCCGAGAGGCTCGTATCGTTATCGGTAGACTAGCCATCACCCTCACGTTGAATTGAAGGCTGCAAGATGGAACGATGTTAGTCACAATAAATATTTTGAATGTAGAATGCGAATCTCGTACCTCCCGAATGTGCAGCAAAGATGACCGAGGGGGAGTGGTAGTCTGTGTAGGGTGTGTGAAGGGTAAAAGTGATGCATCTCAATGATGGACCTGTGGCGGAAGAACGCCATGATGTTAGCAGAACATAAGGCATAACAGGAAAATAAAATGTAGGTTTGTACGTAAGTTCCCTCCTTGTCGATCTAGCCCACGGATGATCAACGGGTAGTACTATGACGCCAGCCAGACTCGATAGGTCGTGATTCTCGGCCGGACTCGCTAGGTCGTGATGACCTGGTGGGTGAGCACGGTGCCCCAGTAGGTGCCCGATGCGCATGGAGTGGTCCATCAATCGGCCGCATCTCCGGTTGTCCATTATTTTTTGGCATGTGATAGGATGTACTTGAAAGTTTTCTATAGGGCTAGTGGTGCGTCTGGGTTGCACATGGCAATTTCAGACGCACTTGCAATGCGTTGCGCCCACTTCAACTGAAGTGATATATGAAACAGATTCAGTAATGACTAGTATGAATTGCATAAATGAAACGATAAGACTTTGTAACTATTTTATGGTGTCATCGCGCCACGAAGTGCTGTGGCGATCGAACGAGCATTGTAGACTATCATCATGTGTGATCTGCTCTAGGCGATTCGGTAGAGGAATGGTGAGTCTACCATAGGACTGGGGTACGTACCACTATAGGTACTCATCGTACGTCCGAACGTCATACTGACACTGCTCCATTACGACATCCAACAATGCCCTATCCATGCATGCCGTTGTCCACTCCTACTGCAGTGCCTACCAGTCCGTAGCATGCCGACCTGCCCTTGATTGCCTGCATTTTTTGAATTATCGATGTTACAAAACAAGATATACGAAGTGTAAATATTACTTAGATGGAGTTTGAGTTTGATCACAGGTGTATGGCTCGCAAAAGGAACCTGCCATCCGGATGGGGCACGACCTGGTACAAACTAAACTGTTGAATTACGTGCTGCGGCGCGTAAGGCTTCACCATGTATGAGAACACCAGATGGTAGGTCGCCGCCCATAATTCGGCATCATGGAGGCATTGCATGGATAGCCCATGTGGCACTACACTCAGCACGAACACTAGAGTCCATGGAGCCTAGATGATGTCGTTGTCATGCAACGACTCGAACTCGTTGTCCACAACAGGTAGCACCATGTCGGTCTATCCTTGGCCCAGTGCAGACGGGCACTAGTCCACTGGAGGCCCATGTAGGCCTATCTATCTGGTAGGCGAACTCGGTGAATGGGTGCACTAGCCTATGGATGGCTGGATGCCTAACAAGGAAGTGCTTCCAGCTCCACAACTACATGAGCACATAGCAAATGGCCAGGTTGGGGAACCCACCGGTACCGCGCTGGTAAGCGTCACACAACCACTGATATGTGGCACACAGGACGGGTGATCCCCAGTGGTACTGATGCATCACCCCAACCTCTGCGTTAGCCAAAGATTTGGCGAGGCTGGTGAACTCAAGGTTGCACATATCACCGTGTGTGGATGGAAACATGTTCCAACCAAAGAGCTAAAGAAGGTATGCGACAAGGTGCATCCTGACGACCTCGACCAGTGCATCCTGCATGCACAGACTGAAATGCCTTAGCCAACTGTGGGAGATGCCATGAGCACCCTCTAGGACAGCCAAGTCGCATCGTAGAACTCTTCAAGAAGCTCTAGTAAAGATATACCTTCCAACAAATGGGATAGACAAAATATTAGTGCGAAGATTGATAATGGCAATAAAATACTGCTAATTGAAATTTATGATGAAATAAACATTACATACATATATGTGTGTGTGCATATATGTATACATATTATATATATATATGTACATATACATATACATATACATATACATATTAATAGATACACACACACACACACACACACACACACACATATATATATATATATATATATATATATATATATATATATATATATATATATATATATATATATACTAGTTAGACACCCGTGCGTTACAACGGAGTCATAAAAATAATGAGATAGAACTTACTGCCTGGCCAACTTCACATATCAAACATTGGAGAGTAAGTGACAGAGAGAGAAGGGTGGTCAGAATGCGCGAGGAGATAGGAAAAGTGGAGGGGTGGACGGTTGTATCCTGAGAGAGAGAGGAGGGGAGGAGGAGAGAGACGAATGATCCAGATCAAATTGGATGGCAGAAGAGGGAGAATGGACCAACCACCAACTCCTTCTTTTATAATAATAAGAGTTATGTACCTGTGCGTTGCAACGGAACTTATTGAATATATAGAGAATTATGCTATAGAAGAGAGTTACTTTGATCAGCTAGAAAGTGGAGAATGGTGAGAAGTTGAGTGAATAGAGTGGTTGGAGGAGAATGAACCTACAACCACCAACTCCTTCTTTCATAATAGTAATAGATAGTTATGTACCTGTGCGTTGCAACGGAACTCATTGAATATATAGAGAATTATGCTATAGAAGAGAGTTACTTTGATCAGCTAGAAAGTGGAGAATGGTGAGAAGTTGAGTGAATAGAGTGGTTGGAGGAGAATGAACCTACAACCACCAACTTCTTCTTTTATAATAGTAATAGATAATAGATAGTTATGTACCTGTGCGTTGCAACGGAACTCATTGAATATATAGAGAATTATGCTATAGAAGAGAGTTACTTTGATCAGCTAAAAAGTGGAGAATGGTGATAAGTTGATTGAATAGAGTGGTTGGAGGAGAATGAACCTACAACCACCAACTCCTTCTTTTATAATAGTAATAGATAATATATATATATATATATATATATGTATGTATGTATGTATGTATGTATGTATGTATGTATGTATGTATGTATGTATGTATGTATGTATGTATGTATGTATGTATGTATGTATATGTATATAGGACATTGAAATGGGGCACCATGGTGCCCAGACACCATGATTTCAAATGCATCAATTCCATCTAAATTCAGGTATATTTTTTGAAAATATCAGTTTTAGGTTATATACGCATCTATAACAATTCAAATAAAATGTATAAGTTTGCAAAAATATACTCAAATTCAAAGTTTTGAACGAATTTAGATCACATACTTTGTTGATTTATATATATAATCAACATATACCTACAATCAAACTATCATCAAAAAAGGCAACTACAATTCGAAATTTAGTTCAAACTTGTTTGAACTAGTTAATAAACTACTTAAACTTGACATTCAAGAAATTTTAAAATTTTTCGCACATGGTACATACCTATTTTAGACTATGGTGCCCAGACACTAAGGAACACTCGTTATTTTTACTATGTATATATACGTGTATATATGTATATACATATATATAATGGCAGCACATATAAACACACACACACACACATATATATATACATATAATTGCAGTACAATACTACAAATTAAAAAATTACGATAAAATAAATAATTACATAAACACACACACATATATATATATATATATATATATATATATATATATATATATATATATATATATATATATATATGCACACACATATGAATTACACAGGAAGTACCTGCTAATATGACTGCTAACCAGCTGCAAACAATTGCGAGACTGTGAGAGCGACTGTAAGAGAGATTGCGAAAGAGACTGTGAGAGAGCTCGCAATTCATAGCTCAGCGAGAGCGCAGCACGCTAACAAAGCGTCGATAATGGTGGGAGTGAACTGCGCACGAGGAGACAGATGCGAAGCAAACCTCCCTTTCGATGGTATGTTCTCTCGTCGTGTATGCACGAGCACTCATTTTTCATACCAGCCAAATGGCCTATGGCCCACTCCATTCATTTGCATGCGTAATAAACTAGAAAAACACGCGGGCCCATCCCTGTCGCATGGTGCCAAACTTTGTCGCCCGGTCACCGTGCGACAGATGATTTGAGCCTACTTAATTGGGGTAATGGAGCCGGGTAATGGTCCCTGCCGCCCTGTGGCCGAGCGGCAGGCTTTGGCCACACGGTGGCCAGGCGGCAGTGACTTTGCCGCATGGTGGCCGGATGACAGATCCCTGCCGCATACCCACGGGGCTCCATCGGCCAGGTGTCAACTCTACGGCGTTGCCGTTCGGTGACCGGGCAGCAAACATGATATTTTACTATTGTCACGTACATACTAACATTCTTGTAAATATGAACTCCAAAAATACTATATATGCCAAAAACTCCTACACCCACACCTATAGCACGCTCATGGCATCACGGAATCCCAAGAATCATTTCATTTGAAGCACATTCACGCAGGTCACAAGTAAAGCCTCCCCCAAATATACTAAAGACCAGGCCGTTAATACCCATGGTATATATATCATACAACTACGCACTAGTACCGATTCATCCTTGACTGAAATTTGTCTCTTTCCCCGAGGAGTTTGACCTCACACCAACGGTTTCTTCGTTCGGTTGTAACGGTTTAACTACCATGTGGTGGTAAGCTATTATATTAAATATGCCCTAATTATTCTACAGGTAAGCTTTCCCTTATTTATCAGTTTGAACCACTATTCTTCTGTGATTCTTAATTTACTTTAATTTTTTCGCAGTTTTAAAAATTAGGATGTTCGAAAGTGTGTAAAATTTAAAAATTTGCTTGTGTTCCTTTGGCATTTGATTTTGCCTGGCTCTTTTGATTGAATTTTCTCTGGAAATCAATGTATGAACATTAATTGAGGAAGAGAATATGCAAATGATAGAATCAAACTGAATTAAAATTTTGAATCTGAAAAATGATCCAGGAAGTAACGTAGTTGCAGTAGAGTTTGGTTAAAAGAAAACAAGTAAGGAAACTGTAACTAAAATTCAAAGTGCATTTCATTAAAATTAATCATGAGCAAAATTCTAAAATAAACCATTTGGAAAGAGAAGTAGAATTGAACTCAAAAGTCCAATATTTTGAATTCTAAATTTTAGACCATTCTCAAATTCAGGCCTAACTAAAACTCAAAAAGGACTTCAATTCAAAATTTGAGAACTGATAATTCAATTGCCAAACAAAATCCACAATTGGTGCTTTGGAAAATTAGAATCTAAATACAAATCAAATCCATGTTCAAATTCAAACTTGATTCAAGGTTTCCTTCAGCTTGAATTGAGATTCAAAATTTAAATTTAAAATAGAAATTTGAAAGAAATACAAAAATACCTAAGCTATACACTACGTATTTTTTCATACCCTAGGCTAATTAAAGACTACCGTGCCATGGGCCTAATTCCGCCCCTGCCACTCACCAACACTAGACGGGAGGTGCCTGCTTTGGAAATTAGCACCGGTTAATCTGTCATAGGCTTGGCAAATCATAGTCATAGACCATTTGTGTTGTCAAATGATTTTGACGAGATTAAGAGATTCCTAGATCTGCTAGTGTAGCTTCATGGCACGCTTGTGTTTAGTGCTCCATTAAGTCATGTTTGAACGCACGAGAGCAATAATGTTAAATAAGCCTCTCTCAACTACAGTGTTTTTTTCAGCCAGCTACAGTGTTTTCAGCCATAAGCTTTCAGCTTTCAGCCGAACCGATCACCACCTTACTGCATTAACAAGAGTGGCCATGCATTCATGAATTATTTTAGGGCCTGCTTTCTAATGGTAAACTATAGTCTGACACGAATTTCAGTCATACGGGTGAGAATCTCAGCCAGACGTTGGAGGAAGCAAATTATTTCCCGATGATGGAGGCTGCAGTGGCAGGTTTGTCATGTGGTAGCCTCATGAATAGCATGCCATGTACAAATTTTGGACACATCTGGCACCGTAGCAACCTAAAATTTCAAATCTGGCTCCCGGTGGAAAAAATTTCAAAACTGGCCCCTTCCCCGACCGCGCGATCACCCGGCGCCGACACCTGGCTAGTTGTGCGGTCCGGGACCGCACGACCACACTGTTCACGGGTCGTGCGGTGCGGGACCGCACGACTTCCTATCTTCTTGCGGCCGCACGATCCCGCTGCCGACCGCACGACCCGCCTCCCCATACGACCCGCCGCCGGCCGCATGACATGATGCCGACCGCACGACCCGCCCGCACTAAATTTTGTTTAGGGTTTGACATATATATTTAGTACAAGAATTTATATGTATTATTGAGTTATTTACAATAAAAATAAATTTGGATATATGAAATATTGTTTCAAAAAATTTAAATTTTATGTAGAGTCCAGTTTATAGCTTGTGTGATTTTGTTGCATTTAGAAAATTTAAAATTTTGTTTGGTAAAGTCTGAACAAAATATGTGTGAAGTAATGATTGATGTATTTGTGATTTTGTAGATTCTTGACCGTGAAAAAATGTTGAACCGACAATAACAATTTTCGATCATGGTATGTTGTTTTATTGTAGGAAATTTAATGAAATTTTTTGAGAACAAGCGTGATAAGAACAATTAGGCGAAAGGAAGGAAAGTGATATTTAACATTTGGGAAAATGAATGCGAAAAGATGAGGAGATTTTATGCTGATAATTAAAATACACTTCATAATAAACAGATATGTTGAACTAGATGTGAAATAACGATTGATGTATTAGTGTTTTTTGTAGATTGCTGACCGTGAAAAATATGTTGAGCCGAAAACTAAGTAAGCCATCTGCTAGCGACCATACGACCCATTGCCGAACGCATGACCGGTCTTGACCCTTACGACCCAGCTGCAAAATTTTTGTTTAGGGTTTGGTATATGTACCGAATTTTTCTATTTTAGCCCTTTTTTGAAAATATAGTTTAATGTCTTGTTGTTGTTTTGCGACATTTGTGTGCTTGAAAATGTAATTTTGCATGTAATGATTTACAATTTTGAGCCGAGTAGGCATGATTTCTGTTTTTCTATATGCAAACTAATCAATTATGAGACATTCTTTGGAGCAAGTATGGGTGGGCAACATTATGCACTCTATTAAATTGTAGTTTAGTGAAGCACCGATCATAATACCGTCACACGGTAGTCTCAAGTGCGGTCGATACTGACTAGGCAAACACAATACGATTGCATAATAATAGGATTGCATAGACCGTAGATAGCGTGGGTCTATTACATTTTGTCTACTGGGTGTAGCGTCGTTGTTTCCCCTTTCTATTGGGCCCTGAGGATGGCTCCGCTGCATCATTCTTCCTGTCACTCTTGGTCTTGAGAGCTGCCTCACGAGCTTGCAGCGCATCCTCCTTGCCCTTCAGACGGATTTCTGCCACCCTCACGCGGCGCTCTTGCTCAAGCCGCATCTGTCGTGCCACCTCGCGAGCCTGAGTCATCTTGACAAAGTATTGTCCTTTGTTTTCCACCTCCACTGCCCGGTTATTTGGCCATGCGGCGACACCGGTCAACCCATTCGATGAGCGTGCAAGCCTATGTGTGGCGTGGTAGATGTCGTGGATCAAGTTGAAAAACGATAACAAGAAACAAATAATTTAGTTGTCGTCGTTACCACGAAGTCGTCATCCAGGTCTGGACACTTGAAGAACCTACGGTCGTATTTGGCTCGTTGTACTCGATCCGTCCAGACTCCCAACATCGTCCTAAAGCCGCAATGGTACTTCGGGCGCTCATGCCACTCCGGCACTCCAAATGGGTCGGACCTCCAGGAAGACATTGTTGTGTAGTAGTATTGTGATGGTTTGAGGAGAAGATGTGGTATGGAAGACATAGGAGGCCTTTATGTAGGCATGTTAGGCAGTGCGGTGGGCATAGTCCATGGAGAGGATGTCGTCTGAATCTTTTCGCTTTTGAGATTCGGTTCAGCAATAAATGTTCCTATGTAGGCTTTTTCAGAGCATGTAGTCTCGTAATAAATTCATAGTTAGTAGCCTTTTCAGTCGTGTGCAAGAAACAGCTCGTAGGCTTTTCGAGTTCGATGTAGCAATAAATGTTCGTATGTAGGCTTTTCGAGCACTGGTCTCGTAATAAATTCATAGTTCGTAGCCTTTTCAGAGCCTGTAGCCTCCACAAGGTGTCAAACTTCCGCTTCTGGTTCTGCAAAGTTGCCCTCTTTTGTTGTTATCACATACAAATGCTTCGAAAAAAATGTTTACTTTTTCAACACCTACACATGCAAGCACATATGTACGTCAAAAACTAACTACTTTACAATACGTAACTTCAACAAAAATAAATACAACATTATTTACACTATAATAAATCATGCATCATATGTGCTTGTTTACCTACAGATAAACACCGTATGAAAGATTGATTTATAACAATATTAACGAAATATGGTTTCGCTAATTACGGCCTAATGATTTTCATAGAAAAATACATGCAGGGGCAAAAATTACCTCTTCGTGAAGCTCGCGAGACAATCTACAACTTTTGTATTTGAAAAATCCGTTGATTCCAAACAAAACCAACTCAAAATCGTGAGTTTCCACTCTCTTTTTCCTCCTTCACTCGCTCTCTCGCTCTATCTTCCCTTCACTGCGAACGCAAATGAATCCTTAAACTTCTGAAGCTTGCTATCTTATTCTTGCTCCATCCTTTTAACACTGCACTCAGCATTCACAGAGAGGGGCCATGCAAGCTGCTGCAGACGCGTGTCTTTGGCATGCAAAAAAGATGAGTGCTTTGATGCTTGCGTGCTTTCGGCGGAGGGATTTGACACCACTGAGACGTGTGGTCGGGAATCAAACCGTGTGGTGGAGAGTAGGGTCGTGCGGTGTGGCACCGCACGATCGGTCGGCACTGATCTTGATCGTGCGGTCGGCACCGCACGACCAGCTACTGATGCGGTCGTGCGATCTTGGGACCGCACGACCAAAGCACGTGTCGGCCCGGTCGTCAGCGGTGAAAGCAGGGGCTAGATTTGGAATTTCTTTGCACCGGGACCGATTGGAATTTCGATTGCAATAGTGTTAGATGTGTCCAAAATTCGCCATGTACCTCATAATTTGCTTTAATGTTTTCATGGTTTTCATTTAAAAAAATACATAGTGTCTTTGGTTGGATTTTTTGGCTTCTGATTTAGTTTTCTACAGCAACTAACTTTCAAACGAAGTGTCTTTTCGAAACAGAGTTTACAAGTCGATTGGGCAGCATAGATATTATAGTCGCATTAAGTAGTAGATGCATAAGAGTTATTTTATTAAGTAGTAAATCCAATAATAGATTGTGTTCGAACTCAATTCAATTCAATGTACATGAAACTGTTGGAGTTCAAATCACTTAAATCGGCAGCATCAGTAGAGTGTATATATTTGTATGCAATCTCTCCAAAAAAAAAAAGACAATGCAGTGCTCATGCCACATTACTACCTGCCAACTTGTTTGAAGAACTTTCTCAATGTAGTAGGACATGATCACAATTTCAGAACAACAACGTAAAGATTAAATGAGTATGATCCACAGCTGGAATTAAGAAAGTATATATATATATATATATATATATATATATATATATACACGTACACTATTATCCAAGCTAGATTGATAGATGGGTCAGCATCGGATGGCCACTGGAAACCACGTGGTCCACCGCCCTAAGCATTGGGACCAGTGGGGTAACCATGTATTGTAGCTAGCCACTATACGTCCTGTTTTTCTTTTCTTTTTTCCTCGATTTTTAGTGAGATTTATAAATTTTAGATTATTCATGAGAGAGTGTCAAAATAAAAGAAACTCATATCTGACTTTGGCGATATAAATAAAGTCGTTACAATGTGTACTAAAATCAACTTGTAGATTTCGTCTTGAAAAGACACTCTGTTTGAAAGCATTATCATAGTATCTTGAAAAGAGAAACAAGTTGAAACCTTGTGCTGATAAATTCCACAGATTGAAAAGGTTTAAAATGATAGAAGTTAGGGAAATGTTTAAAACCTGCCAAAGAAAATCCAAGAAATTTAAAAACAATTAAAATGTCCAGACTGCAAGTCTTCTGTTTATTAAATTTCTGTGAGTGGAGGGAATATCATAATTTCTAACCCTCTTGATTAACTAAATCAACAGGTGTTGGTTAATAAGGAAAGATTTCCAATTGTGACTGTTGTGGGCTCCAAATACAGTTGCAGGGGAATGGATGGGGTCTGGGTGTATGCTAACTCTGAAGTCTGAAACTTCGAACTAGTGTGGCAAAAGAAGTAAGTGCTCCAATACTGAAGCCTCCCTATCCCAATTGCAACAACACAAAAAACATTATGACCGTTATGTGCCACTAACATTAGTGTTGACGACTTGATGCAGAAAAAGCGACTTGGTTGCCAATTGGTATAGTTTAGTAATGCACGTATCCGATCGACAAATGGCGACCGTCGGTCATCGAAATAGCACAAGTAGAATCGTCGTCGGCGGAGGTACTAGTTGAGGACTTGAGGTCTTGGCTCTTGAGTCTTGAATACTAGTTGAGAAAATCTGGAACGAGGAGTTGAGGAGTTAGTCTTGAGTCTTGAGTACTAGTTGAGCGAAATGAGGAGTGTACTAGTTGAGGTCTTAGCTCTTCCTCTTCCGCTTGGCTCTTGCGCTATGCGGAGACACGCTACCTGAGTTCGCTCGCCGCCGCCGGACGCTCGCTCGCACTGCCGCGCCGCCAACTGCCCGCCCGGACTCACACTCGGTCTCGGACCGGCTAGCCTAGACTCGGCACTCGTGTCTCGGTTAACCGAATGAGTAAATGACTCGTGAGTCTGAGTCGTGATCGTGACTCCGCCGGCGTGACTCCTAGCGTCGCTCTCTCGCTCTATCTTCCCTTCACTGCGAATCGCAAATGAATCCTTAACTTCTTTGAAGCTTGCTATCTTATTCTTGCTCCATCCTTTAACACTTTTTCGGCATTCACAGAGAGGGGCCATGCAAGCTGCTGCTGACGCGTGTCTTGGCATGCAAAAGATGATGCGCTGATGCTTTGCGTGCTTTCGGCGGAGGGATTTGACACCACCGAGGCGTGTGGTGGGAATCAAACCGTGTGGTGGAGAGTAGGGTCGTGCGGTGTGGCACCGCACGATCGGTCAACCTGATCTTGATCGTGCGGTCCGGCACCGCGCGACCAGCTACGATCTTGATCGTGCGGTCTTCGGACCGCACGACCGAAAGCACGTGTCGGCCCCGGCGAGTCGCGCGGTGAAACGGGGGGCTAGATTTGGAATTTCTTTGCACCGGGGACCAGATTTGGAATTTCTGATTGCAATAGTGTTAGATGTGTCCAAAATTCGCCATGTACCTCATAATTTGCTTTAATGTTTTCGCAGTTTTCATTTAAAAAAATACATAGTGTCTTTGGTTGGATTTTTTGGCTTCTGATTTAGTTTTCTACAAAGAACTAACTTTCAAGCGAAGTGTCTTTTCAAACGAGTTTACAAGTCGATTGGGCAGCATAGATATTATAGTCGCATTAAGTAGTAGATGCATAAGAGTTATTTTATTAAGTAGTAAATCCAATAATAGATTGTGTTCGAACTCAATTCAATTCAATGTACATGAAACTGTTGGAGTTCAAATCACTTAAATCGGCAGCATCAGTAGAGTGTATATATTTGTATGCAATCTCTCCAAAAAAAAAAGACAATGCAGTGCTCATGCCACATTACTACCTGCCAACTTGTTTGAAGAACTTTCTCAATGTAGTAGGACATGATCACAATTTCAGAACAACAACGTAAAGATTAAATGAGTATGATCCACAGCTGGAATTAAGAAAGTATATATATATATATATATATATATATATATATATATATACACGTACACTATTATCCAAGCTAGATTGATAGATGGGTCAGCATCGGATGGCCACTGGAAACCACGTGGTCCACCGCCCTAAGCATTGGGACCAGTGGGGTAACCATGTATTGTAGCTAGCCACTATACGTCCTGTTTTTTTTTTCTTTTTTCCTTCGATTTTTAGCTGAGATTTATAAATTTTAGATTATTCATGAGAGAGAGTACAAAATAAAAGAAACTCATATACGGCTTTGGCCGATATAAATAAAGTCGTTACAATGTGTACTAAAATCAACTTGTAGATTTCGTCTTGAAAAGACACTCTGTTTGAAAGCATTATCATAGTATCTTGAAAAGAGAAACAAGTTGAAACCTTGTGCTGATAAATTCCACAGATCGAAAAGGTTCAAACTGTTAGAAGTTAAGGAAACGTTTAAAACCTGCCAAAGAAAATCCCAGAAATTTAAAAACATTTTAAATATCCAGAGTGAAAGTCTTCTGTCTATTAAATTTTTGTGAGTGGAGGGAGTATCATAATTTGTAACCCTCTTGATTAACTAAAGCTACTGGTGTTGGTTAATAAGGAAAGATTTCCAATTGTGACTGTTGTGGGCTCCAATACTCGAAAAGTCCAATACAGTTGCAGGCGAATTCCGGGCCTGTTCTTTTTCTTGCGACTTGTGACTTTTATTTGTGACTTGTGACTTTTTAGGTTGTTTGTGCGTGTAGGATCGGAAATGGCAACAGAGGGGGTGAATGGTGCCTTTTTTAAAAAATCGCCCCCAAAGTATTCATAAAAATCTCAACTCTCCAAAATGGAAGATCTCCCCACAAGAGTTTGATTGGCAAGGAATAAAACTATGCAAACTTGCTGCCCCAAAAAGAGCTTCTTGATGTTTACTGAGAAGAACACAAAAGACTGCTCAAATTTCAGACTACAACCAAAAAGAAAAGCACAGCAGAAAATAAAAGGGAAGGCAAAGAAAAAGAGATCACCAATGAGAAGAGACAGCCTGCTGAATGGAGCTGCTTTCTGCCCGAAAACCGAAAGGAAAACAGCAGCATTACTCTTGTTGGTACAGAAGTGTTCACCAAGAACTTGACTGCCGAAATGATTGACTGCAGTTACCCGAGAAAGATCAACATGGAATCAAAGAGGATCTGCAGCTAGGCGGCAAAGATTGATTCGGCTGGAAATGGACAATAAACAGACTAATAACCGAGAAAGAGCTGCTGTACTGCCGAAAGAAAACTACAGATGCTTCATTGATTTGTTCCGAAAAACAGCACAGGAAGCCAAAACCGAAACTCTGAAAGATTTCAATCTGCTACCAAAAAGGTGACTTCAGTAAATACTCATGATGAGACGAGTGATTTCATTTAACAATTTGTTACTCTTCACTGGTTAAAAAGGAGACTCCAAACTAACTAGCCAAGAGAACATAGGAAGGGAAATTAAGATCAAAGGAACCCATCAACTGCAGAGATAAATTCAGATTTTGGCGGCGAAAGTCAGAGCCGTTATGCCGAGTAAAAATGAATGAGTTCTTGCGGTTTTTCACAGGGCTAACCAACAAGACTGAGAGGCCAATAGCAGGAATGACCTCAAGAAAATCAGACAAGGATTAGCAAAGGGAAGACAGTACAGAGAAAACGGAGAGCGGTAGAAAAAGCGGTGAAGAACTCAGGTACAGTAAAAACCGAAAAAGCAAGGAAAAATAGAAAAACTTCAGATTTCATTCCAACCAAAAATACAAAGGAGTCCCCATACGCATGAATATTAGAACAAGAAGGAATAATTACAACACTCTCAATCCATCCTCTCCCACTCAATCCTCAAGAACACCAAGAGCCTCACATGCTACTTGGGAGGAACACACACAAAATAGAGAGCAAATGCACAAAAACCCTCAAGGGGGTATGCAGCCCCCAACACATATTTATAGCCCTTGGCTAACGGGTCTCCAACCCGTTACGCGCTAAACCCTAACGGACCGTCTCCGCTTGTGCAGCCTTACGAATTTACCGATTCGCCCCTCCTGCACCTTCCCGGAAGCTTCCGCGCTCCTTACCGTCCACGACTCGCAACCACCTCGAGTTCACGCCGTCTTCGACACATCTCGACCGTTCTGACCTCAACGCCACCTGCGTCTAGTCCGGTCACCTCGTGTCTCGCCACGACTCCGTTTCGACGTCCTGCAGCCAACACAGACAACAAACACATCAAATAGCACCGCTCGATACATGAAAGCATAATAGATCCAAACCTGTCGAGTCATCAGAATATGCACCCTAAACATATTGACCAGGTTTGACCAAGTCCGACCGAACCCGTTGCACCACGCAACGACATGGTCCGAACCAATCAACTCAAACTCGACTTCCCTAAGACGATGTCAATTACTCATCATACACATGGGATGACCTCACATGGTCTCTCAGTACGAGAGATTACAGAGTAACAGAAACCCACGTGCGGTTTTTGCCGGTATAAATGAAGTCAATAAAGTATGTACTACAATTAACTAGTAGATCTTATCTTGAAAAAATACTCCGTTTAAAAGCTAATTACTGTAGAAAAACCAAAAAACAGCTTTTAGAAGTTGAAAAGAACAGGGCCTCTGGGTGCTTGTTAACTCTGAACTAGTGTTGCAAAAGTAGTCAGTGCTCCAATACTGAAGGCTCCCTATCCGAATTGCAACAACACAAAAAAAACAAATCTCTCTGCTTTTTTTTCTCCTTGCATTTTACACGGCATGGGTACAGCATGTTCTGTCCAAATCTTGTGCACAAGATCACAATGCCATTTTGGTTTCCTTTGACCAACAGAAACCCATGTGATAAGGAGGAGGAGAGACATGTTGTCCCGCTCATTTCGGCTTGAGCTTTTGGCTTCGCCTTTGTCTGGGTGTATGCTAACTCTGAAGTCTGAAACTTCGAACTAGTGTGGCAAAAGAAGTGCTCCAATACTGAAGCCTCCCTATCCCAATTGCAACAACACAAAAAACATTATGACCGTTATGTGCCACTAACATTAGTGTTGACGACTTGATGCAGAAAAAGCGACTTGGTTGCCAA
This sequence comes from Bonia amplexicaulis, assembly GCA_036346245.1. Classification (NCBI taxonomy): domain Eukaryota; kingdom Viridiplantae; phylum Streptophyta; class Magnoliopsida; order Poales; family Poaceae; genus Bonia; species Bonia amplexicaulis. Next base: position 654,459 of record CM070744.1, read on the forward strand.
TTGGTATAGTTTAGTAATGCACGTATCCGATCTGACAAATGGCAGCAGCCGTCGGTCATCGAAATAGCAGCAAGTAGAATCAGTCGTCGGCCGGAGTGTACTAGTTGAGGACTTGAGGTCTTGGCTCTTGAGTCTTGAATACTAGTTGAGAAAATCTGGAAACGAGGAGTTGAGGAGTTAGTCTTGAGTCTTGAGTACTAGTTGAGCGAAATGAGGAGTGTACTAGTTGAGGTCTTAGCTCTTCCTCTTCCGCTCTTGGCTCTTGACGCTATGACGGAGACACGCTACTTCGCTGAGTTCGCTCTCGCTCGCCAGCGTCGCCGCTCGGACGCTCAGTACTCGCCACTCGCGTCGCCAGGCAGTCGCCAACTTGCCACGCCCAGACTCACACTCGGTCTCGGACGCTCGGCTAGCCTAGACTCGGCACTCGGTGTCTCGGTTAACCGAATGAGTAAATGACTCGTGAGTACTGAGTCGTGACTCGTGACTCCCGCGCGACCGCGTGACTCCCGCTTAGCGTGCCATTCGCACCATGGCGAATTGGCGAGCCGGCGCCCGGCGGCAATACGAATACGAATATGAATACAAATACGAATACGGATGTTCTTGAATACGAATATTTTTGAATATAAATACGAATACGAATATTCTCGAATACGAATGCGAATACGAATATTTTCAAATACGGATACGAATATTGTCGAATACGAATACGAATATTTTCGAATACGAATTTTTACTTACCATATTTATATTTTCTCGGATATGAATATCGGATAAAACGAATTATCCGTTACCGTTTTTCAGCTCTAGTGGTGGCTTCTCCACTAGACCTGGATCTCTTATCTGATGTCATCGCAGATTCATCTTTAGATCGGCTCACCATGTAACAGGCTTCACAAAAAGGCGACACGTCCGATTGAGTGGACGCATACACTCAAGATTGGCAACCCTACTACCCCGTTTGTGAATACTGGCCACTGTTGATTTTTTATGGTCTCAAAGGTTAAATTTTAATCGTTAATTTTACACTAATATATTTATAAAATATCATAAAAGTATAATGTTATGAAAGTGTGTTTTTACGACAAATCTAACGATATCACTTTAATACGATCAATCTAAATATTTAAAAATAATTATTTATTGAAGATTATGAAGTTAGAGTACTGGTCCATGTCAATAGTGCCAAGTAAATAAAAACGGAGGGAGTATATCAAAAACAGACCAACATTACAGATGGGATTGGTGCCAAAATATTGGCCACTAAAGACCACTGAAATGACAGGCAGTGATGACCTTTACGGCCAATGAAACCGAACACACGGCAACAAAGTCAAGAACCTATATCACAGATATGTGCGATAACTGTGAGCCGTTCGAACAAAGTCGCATTGCCCTCCATTGTATCCAATCACACCAAACAAGCCTCACAAAGAAGCTGAGTCCTCCAGCAGTAGTGGAAGAATATAAGGTGACAAGAGAGGGGCAAATCCTGATTAGCATGTCACTTATGCAATAGCATTTGTCCCAAAGTTTCCCAACAAAGTCAAGATCAGCTGTAAAAGTTTGCATGGTTGAGACAATGTTTGCTGTAAAAGTGTCTAGAGAACAATATATAGTAAACCAGTCGGTCGAAAACTCATATGGACCACTCACCAACACTAGACAGGAGGTGCCAGCTTTTGAAATGTCGGGACCCCGGATTACCAAATTCGGACCCTCTGTGTATTACAGCACTAGTCCCAGATCAAAGCTAGTGCACACAGTTTAAACAGTGATGATTACATTGCCAAAGACGAATATTACAATAATATAAAGAGTACTGACCAAAGGTCTTACAACACAAACGAGGTTTCTAGACCTCACAAATAAACATAAACACAAATACAGCGGAAGCAAATAAAACTTGATAAAGACCCATCAATACGCCACGAGCAATTGGTCGGGAGCGCGACCTAAACGTCTGAAATCCTTCATCAAATCCAACCGCAGTAGTCGAAGCCTCCTTCTTGAACTTCATACTCCTCGAGATATATATTTTAGGTGTAGCATGTGAGTACATAAAGTACTCCATAAGTCTTGGGAAAATGCAATAGATGCAAGGTTTAACAAAGAGGGCTATATGGCTCTTTTGCACAAAGCGACATTTAATTTCCAATACCAAAACTATTTTTGCAAGCGACAGTTTAACTGAAATATTTACTCTAGCTAAAACCATTAAGCATTTTACTCAAAAGATTCTACCACCAAGTTTGATACTACGGGTTCCAACCACCCACAGTTCCACCACCAAGACAAAATCCCGAGTTCCATCCACTCTCGGGTTCCTAAACTTTGTTTTAAACCAAAATAACGATCTACCATGTGAAAGCATTCCTTGCCGCCCTTGACCGTGGGCACGGCTATTCGAATAGTTTTACACTCTGCAGAGGTTGTACACTTTACCCACAAGAGACAAGTTATCTTAATAGTCGCATGCTTCCTTAGGCATGAGACCCGGATAATTCATCACAAAGCCTTTACCTTACTCTAGTCTAGCTAGACACCACCACCGAGGTTTCACCGTGAAGGGTTAACCACCCGACGAAGCCCCTCTTGCGCCGTATGAGTACGGTAACCACGTCCCTCACTTGTGAATAACCGGTAACCACGGTATCCACTTTCCATTGGTGGTACCTAAACTAGTCTATTATAAGTTAATCGCCTAGGTCGTACCCATATAGACATGTGGTTGTACGGTAGTGCTCGAGGCGGACAAACACAAGAGTCGGTCCTTAATTGACTAGGGCGGAACATACACTTTTCAAGATCTCGTGCTAACCGCACCAATCCAAACCAACCATCCGCCCAGTCTAAACAATTTTCACAATTCATTTTATTTCACAAGAACCGTGGCAACACCAATTGCCACTCACATCCGAACAAAAGAATAGATCAACGAAATGTAATTACCATTCCAAGGTTACTAAAGTTATAAAGCATGTCTAAACATCTTACTACCGATACAACAATTATCAAAGAATTTGTAATAATCTCAATAATGAGACAAAGGAAATCCTAGGGTGTCAAAGGTACATGGTTGTCAATGTCAAATGAGGGCATAACAATCATCGGTTTAACTATTACTTCTAAAATGAAATTATCATTTTATGTAACATAGCAATGCATTAACTTTTAAAATAATTTAAAACATTTCTCAAACATAGGTTCAAGATGATCAAAGGAGACTTGCCTTCGTGGGTGAATTCTGTTTCTCTTGTTGCGATTCTGCGAACTCTTCGACCGAGATCGGATTCTACGCAAAACGAGAACACAAAGTACAAATAAATACAAATAAAAGTACAGATTTTATAATAATATTACTGGAATGAAGTTTATAAATTTAGATGTATTTAGGAGGAAGTTTCAATGGAATCGGAGTTCAAACGAGGGAGAAAGGGTATTTGAAATTTGAAACTTGAATTTCAAAATATCAAATAAATTTCAAAATTTGAAAGAATGGCAGAAATGTAAAGATTGGAATTTTGATGAATTTAGAAATTTGAACGGACTCAATCGGAGTTAGGATGAAAAGTTATGGCCTCGGAAGATTTAAATCAAAGGAAAAAGAAAACTACGAGTTTGCCCTCGAGCGATACGACCACGTTAAGATGTACGACCACGGCGGAGATTACGACCACGTAGACTTTTACGACCACGGCAAAAGTTACGACTACGAGGAGTTTTCGACTGCGACAGTGGATTTACGATCACGACCTTGGGCATCTCGACTACCGATCACGTTGACATGTGGTTGCTTGACTACGGGTAGTCTTTCGACTACGGGACGAATCGATTGCACGAGAGAGGCTACGACTACGGTAGCCGACTACGGAAGGACGATTACGACTATGGGATAGTCTCCGACCACGCTCTGTGGAGTTTCGGCAACGAAGGTCTCCGACTACGGCTACGGAGGTTTCGACCATGGTGTCGACTACGACCGGTCGGCGATCGGGCGAGGAACTCACGGCGCTCGGTGGTCGGCGGCAGAGCTCGGTGGACCGGTGGTGGTCGGAGAAGGGTCTAAAATGATCGAGCTACGGGAACTCAATGATACAGGAGGCTCACCGGGAGGGTCGAAGGTGGTCTGACGGACGGGCGGTGGTGAGCTCGGCGTCGTCGGCGATCGGGCTCCGGCGCAGGCGTGGTCGAGGCGAGGGGGGCTTGGGGGGCGTGGGAAGCCGAGGGTGGTGGCGAGGTGCGGCGGCCGGCGTGGCGATTCCTCACGGGAGGTCGAGGCGGCGGCAGAAGGGTGCAGTGTCGGGGTGGTGGAGAGCGGGAGTGAGAGAAGTGGGAAAAGGTGGAAGGAGAATGATGATGCTCGGGAGGGTCTTTATAGGGACGAGAGGAGGAGTCGGTGGCGGTTTGTCGCGGGAGTGGGGAGGTGGTCGCGGCGGTTTACGAGCGGTTTTGGGGAACCGTGTGGAGAAGGGAGAGGGCGGTGGGCGCGAGTGACGATCGGTTTGGGGAGAAGAAGAGGGGAGGTGGCCGAGAGAAAAGGCCGGGTGGCGGGGGCGGTTGCGGCGGTTGCGTGAGGAGCGACGACCACGCGAGGAAGACGGAAGGCGATCGGTGGGGACCGGCAGAGAGAGAAAGAATGAGGAGGCGGCAGATCTGGCCGTCACGCGGTGGCTGAGGAGAGGGAAAGCGGATTCCACCGGGTGACGTGGGCGGTGGATCGACCATCCACTTGGCGCCCGGAGAGAGAGAGAAGTGATTTTCAAAAAATAGTTTTTAGTAAATGACAATTGCGAAACTTCATTAAGCCTCGAATAAAATACTTCTAAAATTCTAGAAAAATTTCATATAAGTTTCGGACACATTTTGAACATAAATAAAATATTTCCAAGATATTTTGATGATATAGTTTTATTTTAAATTCCCTTTTAATTCCAAATTTTGATTTTTAAATCCTAGAAAACTTCAGAAAAATTCAATAAGGTCCAAATATTTTAAAATAATTAATTTCAATTTAAATTTTTCAAGATTTGCAAATTTTGGGATGTTACATGAAATTAGCACTGGTTAATCTGTCATAGGTTTGGCAAATCATAGTCATAGAAGTGTTTAAAACCTGCCAAAGTAAATCCCAGAAATTTGAAAACATTTTAAATATCCAGACTGAAAGTCTTCTTGACGAGGATATAATAATCCTTAAATTATTATTTATCTGTAAATGATATAATCACCTCATTATACTCCTTCAATATACCTCTTATCCATAAGGGAGAAACTAAACCAGGTAGTTGTAAGCTTTTCTACGACTACTCCTTGGTCGTAATTCTTTTCATGACCTCTTCATAATTGTAAGTTTTTCTATGAGCATAATATGGTTGTAAGTTATTCTATGATCACCCTATGTTTGTAGACTCTTTCAATAATAGTTTAATTTCAACTGTCTTGCCTATAACAGCCTGCCACATCATCAGTCTATCTGACAAGGCAGTTAATGTACGTGCTTATTCTGTAAAATAATTGTGCATAACTTGTTTCTGGCAATAACCGCTGGACGACGAGTGAGACACCATGTCTCTAACAATAACTCACGTCGAACAGTTATCATTTGAAACGTTAAGGTGTCTTTTGGCATGGAACAACCACCAACGTTTCACATGTTATGTAAGGGTTGACGTCAGGAAGAAGAGAGGAAACGAAAATAGTGCAAGACATTCTGCAATACTTTCTTTTCCGATTGTAATAAGTTTGTTGAGTAATAGCCACATAGCAGTAGGGTTATTATTCTCCTAAGAGAAGGCATGAACCTGTATCTGATGTTCTAAAAGGCGGCTGGCGGCCGCCTAGGCCCCGTGATAGGCGCTCGGCAACCACCCGGCGCCTAGGGGTGTTGGGCGGGAAGAATCACCAAAGCGGTCAATGCCGCCTAGGCGGCGAGGCGGCTGCCTAGGCGGCGTGAGGCGGCGAGGCGGCGTGAGGCGGCGAGGCGGCGTGAGCACAGTCAAAAGACCAAAACGGGTAGCCGTGGAGTACCTCTGCGGGGAGGACCGGAGGAGCACCGGCCTGCTGGGGGGCGAGCTCCGGCCGCTGCGGGACGAGCTCCGTGGCCGCCGCCGCTGATCCGGACTCCCGCGCCGATCTGCGAGGAGAGATGGGGAGGCGGCGGGATCTCCGGGTAAACGCGGCGATCTCGGGGAGAGTGGGGAGGCGGGCGCGGGATCTGCGGGGTAGGCGGCGGCGATCTGCGGGAGAGTGAGGGAGGCGGCGGAATCTGCGGGGCGACGGCGATTTGCGAGAGAGGCGGGGAGGCGGGCGCGACCAGCGAGTATCTGAGGAGGCGGGGATTTAGGGTTAGGGTTAAAGTGGGGAGGCGGGCGCAATTACGGAGAAGATCCGGACCGTTAGATCTTTATCGACGGTCTAAAATTTGATTAATTTTTAAATATTAGTTCTAGGATTTGATGCTTGATCTACGACGTTAGATCTCGATATATAGCAAATATATACTTATCTTCCGATCGTTGTCCTTATTTTTAATTTAGCCGCCTAGGCCCCGCCTAGGCCCCGCCTAGGCTCCCTAGGCGCTAGGCCCCACCTTGCCGCCCGCCTAGCGCCTAGCGCCTTCTTGAACATTGCCTGTATAAATATTCCTTGTGTCTTTCTCTATGTGATCATAGCCAGGTCTTTGAGAGTTACCCCCGAATCCAATAAATCGCATGTAAGATCGATATTAAAACACCGATAGTTGGCGCCGTCTGTGGGGAACATCTTCTAAAATATGATAATTCCTTGTCAACAAGTTCTCTTCTTTCTGATTTCCTCATGATAGGAGAGTGAAACAAGGTAAATTGGTTTGACCTGGCCAACTATGCAGATCTCAACATGGATGCCTGCTACGACTACGAGCAGACCATGCTTTCATCCGATAGTGAGGCTATCTTTAGAGATACACCACAAGATCCCAGAGATCGCACCATGGATAAGGTTGGGGAGGGATCCTTATCCTCCTCAACATTATGCTCAACGGAGGAATTAGTTTTCCTAGAGGGCAAGGGTTAATCCGACCACAAACAGAATTCGAAACGTGATGAGACACCTGCCTCTAAATGTTCGAGTCCCTCGGCAGCCATCAGATCATGCTCGGCAAGTCCTGGAATCCCACATTCTAGGGCGCCGTCGACATCTAATGGTCATCACTCTCCGGTTATCCCCGCAGAGAATGTGCGTGGGCTCCCTGCGAATTCGCCCATATTCTCGTAGGGTTCAACTCCAACCAGATATAGTTATAACCCAGAATTCCCCTTCTTGGAGGGGTGCTCCAAGTCGTGATGCGTTGTCATTTGATGGCTCTTCAAGCTAGGAGTCTGACGCGATTATATCGAGGCGGACTTTGCCCTCCCCTCAAATACAAATCGCTTTCTCGGAGGAAGGATTGAGGATCCTCTCTGTCGCCCACACACTGCGACCCCTCGTGGTGATGGTGAGGAGACCTCTGGTGATGAACGAGGTGAGTACTCTGATGAGCATGGCAAAAATCCTCGAAATAATTACTCTCCATCAAGGCGGCCTCAACCAGCCTCTAGCATAGAAGATCCTGAGAACCTCCAAAGGAGAAGCTTGGTGGCCCAGAGGAGTTTGCTTGGGCACATCCTATATCAATTCGAGGAGGCTCAAGAGCTTTAGAGTATCAATGACTTGCTCCCCTTTTGCAAGCCTTGAGTCAATTCACTGAATTGCCCCTCAAACACCTTCCCGGAAGCTTCCTATTCTCGTATGACCGCGCCTGTCATCTGACCGACTGGACCTCGACTCCACCCTGAGTCTAGTCCGGGTCCACTCATTGCACACGACCGCACCTAGTATCCTGACCGTCTGGACCTCGACTCCTCCCTAAGACTAGTCCCGATCCTCCTCGCCGTTGCTCATCATGGTCACCTCCGGCAGCTCCAGCTTCGGTTCCTCGTCATTCCGGCTTGCAACCACATCACCAGCCTCAATCATCTTCGGCATCTCCTAACCGTCTGGACCTCAACACCTCCTGTGCCTAGTCCTGATCCTCCTACGCCTCACCATGACCTAGCTCCGAAGTCCTGCAACCAACCAGACAAGCAAACTATCACATAGTACCGCACCAGGCAAATAGATCATCAATTGGCACACCCAACAATTTTTTCAGCAAAACTACAAGTCTTTCACCACCTACGAGTGCTCAAAGATCAATCCAGGTGGTCGTAAACCACTTACGACCACTCTGTTGCACAAGACAGAGAAGCACTCGAGCCCACACGAACCTTCCAGCAGCCTACGACCACACACAAGGCTGCTACGACCATCGAGACACAAGCTCCGACCTCTTATAACTGATTGCTATGACTTACGACCTCGACTGGTCGAAGCTACCGACCATCGACCGCAGCGGTTGAAGCTACCGACCGCAGGCTACGACTACTGCATCCGATCGCTACGACTACCAAACCTGTCGCTACGACTTACGACTACCAAGTCGTAAGACCTTAGCTGACCACCAAGTCGAAAGCCACCTACGACTACCAAGTCGTAGTGCCGACCACCAAGTCGAAAGGCACTTATGACTACCAAGTCGTAGTGCCACCCTCAAGTCGTAAGCCCTCAGCCGACCACCAAGTCGCCGATCGATCTCCTACGACCTCCAAGTCGTAGGGTCTTCAGCCGACCATAAATTGATCGCCTACGACTACCAAGTCGTACAACACCTGCGACTACCAAGTCGTAGTACCGACCACAAGGTCGAAAGTCATCTACGACTAACAAGTCGTAAGACCTTTTACGACCACCAAGCGATCGCCTTCGACCACAAAGTCGTAGACCCCGAGAACCGCTGCCGATTCTCAACTCGAAAAGCTAGTGCCGACCACTCACAGCAGCGGTCGCAAAATACCATTGCCGAGCAAGTCATATGGGCTGAGGACCTTACAGAGAAAGCCATTCTCTTCTCAAACCTCAAAAACCAAACTTAATCTATCTAGATCAAGAGCCAATTACTCATCACAACCATAGGATGACCTCCACATGGTCTCACAAAAATCAACTAAAAAACAAACTCTAACCAATAAGTAGAGTAATAATAGACTAGGGCCAAAATACACCGGCAGGCCAAAATACGTTGTCGAACCATATGCCAAGGTACCAGTGGAGATCAGTGTTGTTGACGGACTTGCTGCCTGTTTGGAAGAAGCCGAGTGCGTACCTCCCGTTGCTGGAGACGATTTCGTCGCTTCCAGCGAGTGCTCGGCCAGGTGAGATGGTGTCCGTGGCAGCACGTACGACTGTGCAAGTCAAGGCAGATTCAGCAGGCTGACATCGACGTTGGACTTCCAGTGCCCAACCGGCTCATTTCCACGAGGGCCGGGTGGCTCGGGCTAATCTCAACAGCAGCATGCATATCCTGGAAGGTTCCCAAAATTTCCATGTTTCGTCGTTGGTTCGGATTGCTTGTGTCATGTCCAAGCATGATGTAACCCCCTAGGGCCAATATTCGACCAATGGTATGTCCCATGTGGAGCAGGCTCACATCCACACACACTTGTTATGTCTAATTTAAATCCTAGATCAACATAAACACTTAATAAACATAAGTGCGGAAGCATAAGTACGAACCCAAACCGGATGAAACCATGGAGATCAATCCAACATTCTCCTCTTTGATCGTAAGACTAACATCATAAGCATATTCTCAATAAAACAGCACACCAAGGTAATGTGTTGCATGGCCAATGAAGGGCCATACAACCTCAGTACCTATAGTGTACTATTTTATTTTGAAATGGATATTCATTATATTTAATGGGAGTTGGTTTGTTTTAAAGTCCTTTTATCCAGAATCAGAGGCTTTCCAATAAACCTATGCCGACAACATGATCATGAAAAATACTAGGTGGTAAGCCTTTAGTAAGCGGATCCGCAAGCATTAACTTATACTAATATGCTTGATCCGCAAGCATTAACAACTTTCATGTGTAGCCCCTGCCGAAACCCCATTTTGTTTGGCGCTAGGTGACTAGGACCAAGAACCAAACATGTTGGTAACCGCCTCCGATCAAGGCGCGAGTGGAGATGGAGTCTCCCTGAAAAATCTCGGGGTGGTTAGCCGAGATCAACCCAACAACACTGACAGACTCATGATTCAATTTTAGGTTGGGAGGCATCACGAACCAAGAGAATTATCCATTAGCAAAGTAAGATGTACAAAATCATAGTACAATCACACTAATAAGAACATATGACACTAAACAAGAATTTCCATGAATAATGAGGCTACAAATTAGGGAAATTGCAGGAAATCACACGCTTTGGAAATAATGAAAGTGAGAATGAGCTACGGAACAAGGATGTTGAACCAGGTAGGATGTCCAGAAAGCGCACCAAGGGTACTTCAAGTACTGTTGCACCCCACATACAAATATGAGATATTACTATGAAACATCATCGCCAAAGTAAAGAATAAACAATAAAAGCAACAATTGAAATCGCAAGAAAATTAAAACTTTAAAAGTATTTTATTAGAGAACTACCAGAAACTGAAATAAATGTTTGAAACATAGGACTGATCCACTTCTAACCAAATGAAGAACAAATAAGAAAATAAAGATAGTGGCAAGCCACGGTGCTAAAAACTCGAGTGTTCCCACCCATGCATGTTATGTTTGAAACATAGGACTGATCCACTTCTAACCAAATGAAGAACAAATAAGAACATAAAGATAGTGGCAAGCCACGGTGCTAAAAACTCGAGTGTTCCCACCCATGCATGTTACTATCACTCCACTGGCCTTTTACCTGAGAATGAAAAGAGCAAGTGTGAGATTTAAAAATCTCAGCAAATACCAAACAATGATCACAACACAGTGAGTAAAGGACAAGTAATGCTAGCAAATAATTAATATAGGTTAAATGCAATGAAACTAGATTACCGGAAACACTTATACGATCGGAGATAGAGATAGCAGGAACGGTGGAATTAAGAATAATTGTTATTTAGCAAGTTATAACAATGGCACTGGTGATCACTTCCCACATAACCCGGTTATATGAGAATAGTCAGGCACGTCATTGTCCTTGACTGTATAACCGCCGATGAGGTATGATATCTTGAGTAACGAAAGTGTACGGCTCCCCGTATGTTACTAGGTGGGTGGCAATCTCCCTTATATGTAGGTGACCCCAGGCCAAGTAACCGTGATATTATGAGCAATTATGTGGTAAGAGATTAAGGTAACTAAGGAAAGGTTAGGATAAAGTTACGATAAGAGGAAGGATTGGCTAAGGTTGAAAATAGAAAATATAATTCCCGATATAAGGATGATGTGGAATAATAATAGGGTGATAGTGATATAAGAATTATTATAAAGGGGTATTATAACATAGCACATATAAGGGTTGGCAACCATCCAAGTTTTATTACATAATGAGTGATCATTAGTCAGGTTAATAAGTAATATATACATTGGTCATGACTCATATACGAAATCGTATGAGTAATGGATCATGATATTGAGAAAAATAAATATAATAGTCCTAATGTTAAAAATTGCTAGCAATCATGATATCAGGAAACTAAACATAGCAACTCTAATGTTAAAAGATTACTAGTGATCATGATATTAGGAAAACCAAACATAGCAACTCTCCTTAACTCAGTCATGAGGGTTAAGAATGCTTATAGGTAAAGTTGAGCAACTCTGTATAGTCAATTAAATGGTATTCGAATACGCCGTGCTCCCGGTTAATAGGGCTGTGTCAATTGTGTGATTCCAGCAGCGAAGTATAAGTAGTTTTCACAAGTGTTTTAATTGATTAGATGGTTAATCAAACTTTGAAAGAAAACCCACGTAGTCTTAAGGAGTAGTCTTTGGTTTTTGGGTTCCGAAAACGTTTACGAATAAAACTGCATCCACCCAAATTAATAAAACAAGTATACTCCCATCCTTTAGTGATCCGTGCAAATAGCTAAGATAGGACTTCTCTTGTAACTTGCTGAGCTGATTAGCTCACGGCTTGCTAAACCCCTCAGAGTACCAAGATGCCGCAGAAGCTCATCCTGTTGAGGATGCGCCCAAGAACCGTTCTGCGATGAGGATCCGTGGTTTTAGGTATCGACTGCCCCATAATTGATTAAGTTTAGGTAGTTACGAATACCGGGTTCATAGCGCCCCGGAAAAACGGGGGCGTTACAACCCGTACGTTCATTAGCCGTGCCTGTGCCTCGGAAGAGACGTGCGTATGCGCCGTGCATGTTATCTTTTCTTTTATAGGGCAGCCGTTTAGCGTTGAGTAGAACTTCTTGTCATCTCAAACCAAGCCACCAAATCCGTCATCTGGTCCACCCAAACAAATACCAGAACCAACAACACCATTGCTATGCTACTGAACAATGGAAACCTCATCCTACAGAATTCCTCAAACTCATGAGATACTTTGACTACCCCACAGATACTTTCCTCCCTGGTCACTGGTCTGAATCGCCGTCTGGTTTCTAGGAAGAATTTGATTGACCTGGCTCCTGGCAAATACTGTGTGGATCTTGACACTGTTGAACTCGTCCATACCATATTGGTCGAGCGGGGTATCGAACAGAGGGGTTCCTACGCCCAATGGCTTGAGGACTCACAGGATTGGGTAATCACCTACGCCCAATGGCAAAGTTCAATGTGATGTCTTGGCTGTTTCTGGGCCTTTCACGACTTGTAATGATAACACTCTTCTGTTCTGCAAGTGCATGAAAGGTTGTTTCTCCATAAGATCGCCCAAGGATTGGGAACCAGATGACCGAACAGGTGGTGCATGAGAGACTGTGTTAGCAGCAAAAGCACAGCAAGTTCGACTGACAAGTTCTATTCTATACCATGTGTTAGATTGCCTCAAAATGGCCGCAGCATCGAAGCTGCTACTAGTGCAGACAAATGTGCAGTAGTTTGCTTAAGTAATTGCTCTTGACAAGTGATGCTAAGATCACTTGGTGCAGACCCAAGTGATGCTAAGATCTTGAATTGGATTATTAGGTATCAAATAGCTCTTGGAGTTGCTAGAGGACTAGCCTACTTGCATGAGAGCTGTCGAGACTGCATCATACACTGTGATATTAAAGCTCAAAACATACTTCTCAATGGATCATTCATTCCCAAAATTGCAGACTTCGGAATGGCAAAGTTTTTAGGAAGAGATTTTAGCCGAGTTTTGACTACAATGAGAGGATATCTCGCACCTGAATGGATTAGTGAAACGGCTATCACATCAAAATTAAAGTTGATGTCTACGGCTATGGGATGGTTTTGTTATAAATTGTTTCCGCTAGTGGTGATGATGCTGTTTATTTTCCTGTACAACTCGTGTGTAAGCTTCTGGAAGGAGATGTGGGAAGCTTGGTAGATCACAAATTACATGGTGATTTCAATCTAAAGGAGGCTGAAAGTGCTTGTAAGGTTGCTTGTTGGTGCATTCAAGATGATGAGTTTGATCGACCTACGATGGGTGAAGTGGTTCAAATTCGTGAGGGTTTATTTGAACTTGACATGCCTCCAATGCCAAAACTACTTCAAGTTATTGCAGGAAGCTCTAGTTCTACTTGCATATAATCTTTTTTTACAACAATCATTTGGATTTGAACGGAGCCTTACATAATCCGTGATAGGAAGCCTTTGATTCATTAATTATTTATATATGTCCTTTGATTCATTAATTATTTATATACATCCTTTCCAAAATTGTGTTTTCAATCTATTTATTGTATTTACTTCAAATTATTGCTTCTGCAAAATAACTTTTCAGTCATTCTTTGGTAAGCCTTGCATACTATATTGCATCTTTGTACTCTATGTACTCATGGCTATATCCATATTTTCTCAGTTGCTGAAGAAGAATCACATCAGCCAGAGATATTTGAAGGAGGTCTCTTCGACGACTTCGCGGATTAGGACTTTGCTCCCCAGTCGATTGGCTGTGGGCATGTCGAGTGGCGTTGGTGTTCATCTTTTGTTTTCCGTTGCAAGTTTCTTAAGCTATTCAAGCTATTACCTATAAGCTTGGCTATAAGGTCACAATTCTGATAATTAATAATATTCGAGTCTTTTCTTAGTAAATCATGATATGGTCGATATTTCATCTATGTTTACACTGTGTAAACTAACGTGATCCTGAACTAGTGCAGAATACACAGAATTGTCCGAATTTGCATATTCGGGTCTCGACAGAACTGATATCAGAGCTATATCGACTGTAGTACAGAGCCCTAGTTAGAGTGCTCGAATTAGCAAAATTTCAAAATCTATTTTCTAAATCAAATCAACCAAATGATTATCTAGTAATTCTCTATTCTTACCTCATTCTTAGGATTCTTACTCTTCGCCTTCTCTGGAATATTGTTTTCAAAACTTAATTTGACTTCTCATCCCCATAATATCCATAGATGTCTTGAGTGTTCCATAATAAAAGAGGAGGTTGGCATAGAATTCTTCGAGCTTTGCTGTGAAGTTGGATCAAGGAAACACCCAATAGATTTCAAGACGAGATTGAAGATTACCGTGAAGATTAAAGCCATTAGATTTGAACCCTGTTTAGTTTTAGTATCGTGTAGATCGATTTGTCTTTTCTTGCCATTGTGTGTGACGTGAACTGTAGTTCTGCCTTGGCATTATGTTGTAGTCATATCAAAAACCTTTATTTGTGGAGTTTATTGCTTCTTTCGTTAGCCTTTTCGGCTAAGTGAGTTTTTAGTTTAGGCTTGCCATTAGTTATCCCCTTTAGATGAGTTTACCATTTACCTTTACTTTTCCCTCTTTTCTTTGTAACCTATGGTACCAACTTATAAGATGGTTGATACTTGAAATTCAGTTAGATGCAATCAAATGCCTTCACATCCTAGCAGCACTGACGCCAATTCCATTCAACCTTAGAAGTACCCCTAACAAGACTCTAGGAGCAAATCATGGAACATCATCAGCTCAAGGTAGTTGTACATCTCAGAGCGTTGCAAGAGGAAGACTGAACCACATCATCTCCAACGTTGCACCAGATAACTTAGTAAGCTAGAATCTCGGGGTCAAGATTTTGTTTTGGGGAGGTTTGTAACATCTTGATTTTCAGATCCTTTTTGAAGCTTTTAAAATAAAATTCACCATTTAGATTTTTCTGGAATTAATTAAAACTTAAACATTTTTTATAAACTAAAAGGGTTTAATATGAATAAATTAAACTTTAACATTTGCTGGAAGTATTTTATTTGGGTTCCTTGTGTCCCAAGGAGTTTTCTGGATTTATTTGCTATTTTCTAGAGCTCAAATGAATTTAACTAAATTTCTAGTATTTACTCATTGTACTCACGGCTATATCTATATTTGCTCAGTTACTGAAGAAGAATCACATCAGCCAGAGGTATTTGAAAGAGGTCTCTTCAACGACTTCGCAGATTAAGACTTCGCTCCCCAATCGATTGCCTATAGGCATGTCGAGTGGTCTTGGTGTTTATCTTTTGTTTTTTGCTTCAAGTTTTCTTAAGCCATTTAGGTTATTACCCGTAAGCTTGGTCATAAGGTCGCAACTATGATAATTAATAATATTTAAGTTTTTATTAATAAATCATGATATGATTGATGTTTTATCTATGTTTACACTTTGTGTACTAGTGTGATTCTGGACTAGTGCAGAATACACAGGAGAGTCCGAATTTGCAGGTCCGGGTCTTGACAGAGGAGGTTTTGAGCGCAACTGAGAAGTTCTCTCTATTTTTGTCTTTCTGTTTTCAATTTAAGGGTATGTTTGGAATGTAAGAATTTCAATGAAAATAATTCAATTTTTTTGCAAGGAAAAAATAATTCAATTTCATGTAGAAATCTGGAAAAAAAACCTTTTTGTTCCAAATAAAACCTAATAAATTAAAATTTCCACATTCAAGTCAATAAATAGTAAGCACTTGTTCGTCGTCCTAGGGAAAATCTATACGAGGGCCCACCAGTCAGTATCTTGGGCCTAAATACAATTTTTGAAACCCAAATTTCCCGTTTGTTCATTCTTCTCATTCTCTTTGTCGTTAAGCACCTCGCCGGCGACGAGGTCGGCACACACCTTTCCCTCCCGGGCTCCCTTCTTGTCTTTAAAATCTCGTGCACTCACACAATTATCAACACAAGTTAACAAACCCTCTAGCCAAGTCATCGGGTAGATTTTTTCCGGTTATGCTTTATGGTTTTTTTCCCTAATATCAACGTTTGTGGAAATAAATCGAATACCGATAAACCGCTTCAAAAAGACTATTCCAATAAGCTACTTTAAAAATATTGTCCCAATAAACCGCTTCGAAACGACGATAAAGAAACCATCATATTTATTTATTTGAGGTAAACTATAAGTTGAAAAAAGTTAACCACATAATACATAGGCGACAGGGGTCCAAGGCCTATTTGGAAAGTAGGAAAGAGAAAATATAGGAATATGAAAATTGCAGAGATAGAATATAAATACATATGCAAAATAGATTATTAAAAAGTATAGGAAAACTATATGAATAAGTGTTTGGATGGGCGATAGCAAAAGGGAAAGGAACAACATTCCCATGGACTTTGATAGAGTGAATCCTACGCTCTAAATGCATGACCATTAGCAATTCCTATGGAGTTTAAAATCCTGCATTTTTCGTCGATAATTCTCTGTTCCAAATGAGGCCCTCGGTGTGTAATCTGTGGAGCATGTGCGCATAGGAGATAGGATAAAAAAGAAGATGAGGTGTGGGCCCCATGATCAGTGAAAGGTGCTACGGTGGGAGTTTTTTTTTTTTTTTTGCCCTTTGTATGGTCCACAAACAGCGTTACGGAGGAGATGACATGAGCGGATTTGCTGTGCGGAAAAGAAATTCCCCATCACCACCCTTC
The DNA here is from genome assembly GCA_036346245.1 of Bonia amplexicaulis. Lineage (NCBI taxonomy): Eukaryota > Viridiplantae > Streptophyta > Magnoliopsida > Poales > Poaceae > Bonia > Bonia amplexicaulis. Next base: position 671,357 of record CM070744.1, read on the forward strand.
TTCTTCCTCTAATTTCTCCTTGATCACCATCACTTCTGCTGTTACTGGACTGAAACTGCCGGACAATATTGGCCGTCAGGAGAGATTGGGCAAATTGCAGTATTTCAAACAAAATGTGAGTGTATCCTTCGACTTCTCGCTCACCCTTTTCTCATGGTCGTACTAGAGCACTTTGGGGTGAAATTGGTGAACCTGGTTCTCAATTTCATCACCATGTTAAGTGTATTCATGCACTTATGCGAGGCTTATCTGGGAATTCCTCTAAATCTAGAGCTCTTTTGGTACTAATACGAAATGAGCAAACAAACCGGAATTGCTGAGAGTTGTGGTCTGAAGCTCCACGACGAAAAAATAGAGGAATACATCCAGATATTTACTCGGTCTTCGTGGCCGAACTAGAAGAAGAAGTGGTTTTACTAGGAGACGACCAGTGTAGAGAGCCTTTCTTTCATGGGGAAGGCTACGGAGAAAACTCTTCCTGAAATTCGGTCCCTAAGGACCTTACTCGGATAGCCTCCTATATCCAAGCTATCAAGGACTTAAGGAAAAAGGGCTTACTAGGTGGTATGTGGTGAAAGATTTTATCACTCATTGTATCAGCCCTCTGAAGAGACGAGAATATCCTATGTGGATGTACCCAGAGGCTAATGATACGACCAAAGACTACGAGAATGGTAAGTAAAAATCAAACTTGTTACTTCAGTTAATTTCAAGTTCTGATTACTAACCACTTTATCTGTCTATGCAGATCTTCCACTGGGGGAAATTGACACTCAAGTCAAACTCCTCTATGAGAAAGCTCCATCACTTGATGTGGTGGCTCCTCGTATCTTGGTGGACGTATCCGCCGAGGAGAGGGAAGAACGCCTAAAGGTAATCGAAGTTCGATCACATCTTTAGGATTTTGTAGTCATAGAAAATGACTACTTAACATTTTTCTATATTGTAGAAAGTTGGCATAAAAACCTTCAGGACGACTAAGAGGTTGAATTGATGGTTATCGGAAATGAGGCAAAAGAAATTAAAACTCCTCTGTCCAAGAGGCGTCGACTAACAAAAACTATCGACAACTAAGGTGAAAGTTCAATTGCTGCTACTCCTCCTTCTCCTCCCCCATCTGGCCCCATCGAGCAATTCTGTAGGATCGGATATGGCAACAGAGGGGGGGTGAATGGTGCCGTCTTAAAATCGCCCCCAAGTTCTCATATACTTTCCTCTTCAACAGCTATAAAAATTATGCAGTAAGAAAATGGATTTAGTTAAAAAAAGAAAATGCTCACGAAAGCTCTAACATCAAAACAGAGAGAAATGTATTGGTGCTAGCTAGAAATCTTGTCACAGGATGAAATGTTTTCGATTTTTGTTTGCCTAATCCTGCTTTAAAATCGAACCAAAATTGCAGATTGCATTTCTTTGAAGAGCTGGAAAACTGAAAGAGCAGAAAATGAGCAGATGCTAAATCGAGAACTGCAATAGTTACAATTTTTGAGTGAAAACTGCAGTGTCTTTTTGCTGAAAACTGCAGCAATATTTGAGTGAGAACTGCTGTGTCTTTTTGCTGAAAACTGCAGCAATATGGCTGAACCGAAAACAGCGAAACTAAAAGCGATGGCGGCAACTTTTGGTGAAAACTGCAGCAATTTTGAGTGAGAACTGCAGCAGTTTTGGATGAAAACTGCAGATATTTCAGCTAAAACCGCATCAATGTTGGTGAAAGACCGATCGCAAATCTGCTAGTAAAACTGAAAGCAGAGTGCTCGCCGTAGGCTTCAAAGCGATAAACAAATCTGAAAAACTATAGTGAACTATAGCTAAAAACTGCAATGACCAAGTGCTGAAAACTGAACTGAAAACTGCAGACAAAACAATGACAAAGAGTAGCTGAAAATAGCGAAGAAGTGTCTCAAATCGACTGAAATCGACTATTTTCAGCAGCAAAACAAAGAAAACCTCAAATTCTGCACTTGTATGCAGCAGCCAAAAATCAGCAAAGAGCGATAGCTTGATGTCGAATTTGTTGTTTGTCTGAAAACTGCAGGTACAGTAATTACCGTGGACTTAGGAAGAGAAGAATCAGACCAGAAGAATGACTCGGCTGTAAGGATCATAGAGAGGAAACTGCAGCCGGATGCAGGAAATGCAGAAAACTGAAAAGTACAGAGTGCTACACACAATCCTAAATTTCTCTCGATTCTTTGATCTTTTGGACATGAGATTTTGAGGATATGTGAGCAATATCCTCAGGACTTGTCAATCCAAATTTCAAGCCAAACCACGAAGGGAATCAACAACCACCTCAAACCGTAGAATTGAAAAGGAACAGTAGAAAACAGAGGAATGAGCAAAATGGAATCTTTGGATTTTCAATTGAACTCTAGGAAGTTTCTTTAACCGAAAGGTCTCAAGATGTCATTCCATCACTGAGCAATCTGTTTTGCACCCTCTGGGCAAGAAACAACTTCAAATCACAAAGGCCAAGAAATCAAACAGAGAAGGATCATGAGCGATAAACAAACACAGGAGCATGTAAACTTCAGATTTCCATTCATTGAATTAAGAGGTTTGCAAAGGAGTCCCCATACGCCTGTACATTTGAACAAGAAAAGAAATTACATGAAAACTCTACTCAAACCCTCTCATCATCCTCTCCATCTCACATAGAACTCAACACCAGAACTATGAAGAGAAGACCAAGAACAGAACACACTATAGGAGAGGCTACGGGAATGGTCACAAGAGACATTGTGAACACCTTAGACAGCCTTGCACCCTATTCTCTCAACAACTAAGGCTTTAAAAGCAAACAACCTTCTAAAACCTCTTTTGACTCAATTGAAACCCTAAACCTCTCCAGAAGCCATGAGGAGGCATGTAACCCCTCTCCTCTATTTATAGCCTTGGCTAACGGGTCTCCGCCCCGTTACGCCCGCTAAATCCAACGGCGCCCGCTCCCGCTTGTGCAGCCTTGCGAAATTCCGTTTCGCCCTCCCGCATCTTCCGGAAGCTTCGCGCCCTTGCCTCGCACGCCTCGCAACCACCTCGAGTCCACGTCGTTTTCGACACATCACGACCGTTCTGACCTCAGCGCCACCTGCGCCTAGTCCGGTCCACCGTGTCTCGCCACGACTCCGTCTCGACGTCTTGCAGTCACACAGACAAGAAACACGTCAAATAGCACCGCTCGATACATGAAAGCGTAAATAGAGATTAAACATGTCGAGTCATCAGAATATGCAACCTAAACCCATACGACTAGGTTCGACCAAGTCCGACCGAGCCCGTTACGCCACGCAACGTCAGGGTCCGAACCAACCAACTCAAACTCGACTTTACTAAAACGATGTCAATTACTCATCATTCTCAACGAGATGACCACCACATGGTCTCTCAATCTCCCCCTTGATGAGTATATTGACAAACCCAGAAAAAGCATGAAGTTGAGTTTGAAGAGTCTAACATGGTCCAAAGAAAGAAATGAAACTCATGACCATGTCGACAGAAGGAATCACTAGAGCAACTCAAGAAAGTGCAAGTTGTTCTCCAATCTCTAGATTCCAAAGAGACTTTTTCTCCAATCTATTCTCCCCCTTTTGGCAATAAACACATCAAGAATGCAAAAGAGAGAATAAGTCATGATGATGGATGAAATGGCTGAAATTTATTTATTCTAAGCTTTTAGAGCCATGAGAATTATCCAAAATGACCAGAACAGATTACATCAAGCCATAACAACATAGAAAGCTACCGAGATCATGACGATGTATGTATAGACAAGTTAAGCCAAAGAGGTCATAATCTGAAAATAAGTCGAATTTCATAGCATATCAAGTTATCCAAGATCATAGTCTAGCTAAAGGTATCCAAGGATGATGCAAGCCATGTCAATAATCTAAGTGGAACCGAGAAGCTAGAATTGAGCCAACTTAGAGTGCTATAAGTCCTAAAATGAATCATTTGTTCAAGCGCTTTGATCATGTTGTAATTAAGCAAATTTTGCACAATTGACTTGTTTTTCCTTTTGAAACTCATGGTCGTTTCCAACCAAAATTTAGTCATGTGCTAGATCTCAAGCCTTATGCGACCACTCCAAGCAAGAAGCTTAAGGAAATGATCTTGGTCATCCAAAACTCCCCCTGAGTTCATGCCGAGTGCAATGGCAAGCAGTCTCATGAGAAAGAATTGGTGAGATCAGTTTTTTCGCACAAAAGAGATCTTTTTGCTTATGCTGAATGTAGTTCAAGAACAGAGAGTTAAAAACTAACTCATGCTTCATAAAAGAACTAGCATAGCACAATCTAAGGCTCAATAGAAGATTCAAGAGTCAACTCAGCCTATTTGACATGGTATGAATCATAAAAGGATAAGTAAATACAGACTAGTCTCATGAGCTATCATGACATGAATTAATTCAAGTTGTGCATTTTTAAACAACTTAGCATGGCAAAGACTAGTCTACACATATAAAGTCATGATAAATCTAGCAAGTAAGCACATATCATGGCAAGATGTAATGCATTATAAACATGTCATAACAGGATAATAATCAAGGCTCCATGTAGTTATCTTACAATGCAAAATGCTAAAATGTAAGAAAATCCAGCTCCCCCTTAACATGTGATGCAACTTTTAGTTCAAGTTGAATTATGTCAATATTAAGCTCCAGAAGCTCCCAAATGAACTCCCCTTGAACCAAAGCAAAAGAAACGAGAAGCTGGCAAAGAAACCAAAGAAGGCAGTCCTTAAAGTATAGATAAGATGTAGAGGATACTAATGGCTCAGACTGACTCTTATCTACCCCATATGACTCCAGGACGAACAGCTGTCGAGAAAAACACACACTAGAGAGCAAACACGTACCCTGTCTACCCGAGGGTGGCCCAACCCTCGCTAGAACCTAAAAGAAGTAAGTGAGCTCAACCTAGTGAGATAAGAAACAGCTATCCTGAAAGCACAAGATAAGAGCAAGAAGTCTAAGCAACTCAGCAAGAGACACACTCTAACCTATGATAGAAGGACTAAACCCAATGCACCCTCAGATGCAATGCAGCAGTAAGGATACAGAAGCATACATAATATGATAAAGCAGTAAAGCCCAAAGCTTCCCCTCACAACAGTCCGTAGGGACAAACCACCCCAAGCTCTCCCCGCAGAGCTGAAAACCTCGTGCTATCCAAAGGCTTGGTGAAGATATCAGCCAGCTGGTGGTCACTCTCCACAAACTGAAGCACGATGTCACCCTTCTCTACATGGTCTCGAAGAAAATGATATCTGATATCGATGTGCTTGGTCCGAGAGTGCTTTGCTTGGGTTATTAGCAATGCTAATCGCAGACGTGTTATCGCAAAAGAGCGGAACACGGTCGATAGCTAACCCAAAGTCCCGCAGAGTCGAGACCATCCAAAGGACCTGACTACAGCAACTGGCTGCAGCAACATACTAGGCCTCTGCGGTGGACTGTGCAACACCAGACTGCTTCCTCGAAGACCAGGAAACGAGAGAAGTGCCAATGAACTGGCAAGTGTCCGAAGTGCTCTTCCTAACTATCCTACAGCCGGCAAAGTCTGCATCCGAATAGGCTCTAAGGGATAGACAAGATGAGGAAGAGTACCAGATACCATAGTCAATGGTAGCTCGAAGGTACCGAAAGATGCGCTTCACCGCCTAGCGGTGAGATACGCGAGGAGAAGCCTGAAACCGGGCACAAAGACACACAGAGAAGTGTATGTCCGGTCTCGAGGCAGTGAGGTACAAGAGGGAGCCAATCATGCTGCGGTACTCCTTCTGATCAACTGACTCGCCATCCTCATCTCGGGTCAAGAGAAGTCAGAGAAGCCATCGGAGTTGACACCGGTTTTCCATCACTCATGTCAAAGCGTCTCAGGAGATCTCGAGTGTACTTGCCTTGATGCAAGAAAGTACCCTCCCGAGTCTGCTTGATTTGGAAGCCAAGGAAGAAAGCCAACTCACCCATCATGCTCATCTCAAACTCGGTGCTCATGACATCCGAGAACTGTGAAACTAGAGCATGAGAAGAGCCGCCAAAGATAATGTCATCGACATAAATTTGGGCGACGAAGGTCATTGCTAAGCCGTGAATGAACAAGGTCTTGTCAACTTTACCCATCTCGAAATCATACCTCAAAAGATAGGACTTAAGCCTTTCATACCAAGCTCTAGGGGCTGCTTAAGTCCATACAGTAGCTTTGGAAAGCTCAGAGACATGATTAGGGTATTTGGGGTTCTCGAAACACGGAGGTCATCGACATAGACTTCTTCCTCAATGAAGCCATTGAGAAAGGCACTCTTGACATCCATCTGGTAAAGCTTGAAACCTTTAGAAGCTGCAAAGGCAAGCGAAATTCTAATGGCCTCAAGGCGAGCTACGAGGGCAAAGGTCTCCTCGAAATCCGGACCCTCAACACAGGAGTACCCACTGCAACCAGTCTAGCCTTGTTTCAATGACTACCCCATCCTCACTTTGCTTGTTCTTGAACACCCATTTGGTTCCAATGATATTGTGATCTCGAGGGGGCTCAACAAGCGTCCAGACCTTGTTTCTCTCGAAACTCTCGAGCTCCTCATGCATGGCATTGACCCAAGACTCATCAGAGAAAGGCACTCTTGACATCCATCTGGTAGAGCTTGAAACCCTTAAAGCTGCAAAGGCAAGCAGAATTCTAATAGCCTCAAGTCTAGCTACAGGGGCAAAGGTCTCCTCGAAGTCTAGACCCTCAACCCGGGAGTACCCACGAGCAACCGCCTAGCCTTGTTTGAATGACTACCTCATCCTTACTTTGCTTGTTCTTGAACACCCATTTGGTTCCAATGATATTGTGATCTCGAGGGGGCTCAACAAGCGTCCAGACCTTGTTTCTTTCGAAACTCTTCAGCTCCTCATGCATGGCATTGATCCAAGACTCGTCAGATAAAGCATGACAAACATCTTTGGGCTCAAAGGAGGCAACAAAGGCAGAATGGAGACAGAAAAGTGATGTACCAGATTTCGAACGAGTGACTCGCTCAAAGAGATCTCCAATAATCTGCTCAGAAGGATGGTCTTTTTGAATGTGTCTAGGAGGTCCAGGATGAGATGAAGAAGTGGCCTCTACCTCGTGAGCTGACGAAGTAGGAACAGAGCCACTAGCTCTAGAGGAGGCAGAAGGCATGGGCTGATCGCCTTGAGGTGTGGTGGAAGATGGCACCTCAAGGGGTGGATGAGGGACTGGATCGGGTAGACAACCCTCGTCTCCATCGTCCTCATCATCCACAAAGATGGTTTCAGACTGCTCTAAAGAACCTGAGATATCGGGCCTAGTCCCTGGACTGGCATCATCGAAGGTCACCTCACATGTCTCTACCATTTTGCTAGACTCGCAGTTCCAGACCCTATAAGCCCGCGAAGAAGTCGAGTAGCCTAGAAAGATCCCATCACAAGAACGTGACTCGAACTTGTCTAGGTTCCCAGACTTCAAGATAAAGCACTTGCAACCAAACACACGAAAATGAGATACGCTGGGCTTTCGCCCATATCTCAGCTCATAAGAAGTGCGGTGCAAGTATGCCCTCAGAAAAACTCGATTTGAAACATGGCACGCGGTAGCTATAGCCTCAGCCCAAAACTTCCGCGGTGTAGAGTATTTATCGAGCATCGTCCTGGCCATCTCGACCAAGGTACGGTTCTTCCTCTCCATGACGCCATTCTGCTGTGGGACGTGAGGAGAAGAGAACTGGTGCTCTACACTGCCTCACCACGAAACCTCTCAAGTAGGATTTCTTGAACTCTGTGCCATTGTCACTGCGGATCGCTCGTAAGGCACCTGGAAGCTCAACAGAAAGCCTACTGAAAAGACCTCAGAAATGTGTAAACGTCTCATCCTTTGAGGCTACGAAAAACACCTAAGAGTACCTCGAGAAGTCATCGAACACGACAAGAACATACCACTTCCCTCCTGCAGACTGCACTCGAGCTGGTCCGACTGTGTCCATGTGGAGCAGCTGTCCCGGTGCATCGGTCATAGTCACTGTGACCGGAGGGTGAGAAGCGGCAACCATCTTGTCGTGCCGGCATGGAGCGCAAACAAGATCTTTGACCATCTTGAGTTTCGGCAGACCACGAATGAGATTGTGACCGCTAACTCGGGTCAAATGATCAAAGCCAATATGACCAAGTCTCCTATGCCAGAAAGAAAGATCACGAGACTCAGAAGCAACCAAACACCGAAGAGGATCACCAGAAGACTCAACAAAATCAGCACGAAAGATCCTCCCATATCGAGAAATCCCGCAAACCAGACTACCCGAAGAATCGAGAATTTTGCAAGCGTTTTTCTTAAAGCATACCTCAAAACCGTCATCGGTAAGCTGAGAAACCGAAAGCAAATTGTACTGCAGCTTACTAACCAAGGCAACATCCTTCAAAATGAAAGAATCATTAACGCAAGACTGCACCTTTGGCGATGATACGCCCGGATGAAGCATCTCAAGGTGATCGTCTCATCACCGGAGCACGGCAAGGAAGAAAACCAACGGAATCTCCGGTCATGTGTCGTGAACACCCGAGTCTCTGAGCCAAATCTTTCCTTCCACGCCCGCGAACCCGAGTCAAGCAGAGTAAAGTCTCGATCTTGGGGTAAATCAACGATGATTTTGGCACCCAATATTGAGTAACACGTCGAGCGTAAGAAGTAATCACACACGATCGACCTCTAACTACCCTCGCGCTCCGTCGCTCAAAGAAGCGGAGGGTCTGTGAATGACCAAGTCATTCTTGGATCCGACCGCTACGGAGAGCGAGTCAAGCACCCAAGCAACATCTTGATCTTGCCGCGGATAGCTATCTCGATTGGGAAAACGAGATCTACCCTCAGGACGGCGGAAGTCATGACCGAAGGGAGCATGAGGACGAAAACCAGAAAACTCGGAAAACCAAGTCCTCGATCTCGCCCAAATCCACCAACAAGAGCAAGCCTAGACCTCGTGTTGGTCTTAGGTGCACTCAAGGTCCAGGGCGACCACGAATACGCCTAAGAGCTGCAACACGGTCTCTACGCGATCTTGGCGCTTGAAGCAATGGTCAATCAAATGTCCATCCTTCGACGGAAGGTGCAATGATACCGCCCGAGAGGTCAAGTAGCATGAGATGGCTTCACCTTCTGAGAGGCCGAAGCTGCAGGTGAGGTCACCTTGCTGTCAGAAATCCTTTGAACAAAGCCCGCTGATTTAAATTGAACATTCTTGTTCTTGGGCTTGACCTCAATCACACCTGCGGCTACGGGTCTGAGCACGACAGGTGGATGCTTCCTCACATCCTCACGGAGATCATATCCTAGACCTTGTTTGAACTTGCAAATCTTTGATTGGTCTAGAATAAGATTGAGTTTCTTCTTGCCTCCTACAAATTTCTCGAGAGTGTTCATAAGTGCACCGACACTCCCGAAAGAGAGAGGTGCAAGAAGAGCAAGGAGAAGAAGAAGAGACAGCAGGAGGAGAGGAAGGAGAAGAGCCAATAGTAGAAGAGCGAATAACACGTGCATATTTCTCCTTATGCACGGCCACCTCAACCTTGAGGGCTTCGCAGGACACACAGGGGGCAGTCCTAATCCTAGCCATTTGGTCTTCGTAACTCTTCCTAAACGTCTCTACAATGTCCTTATCCTTTTCCAACACCTCGGCCACGAAGGCACAAGCGGGGCGTGATTTTTCTAGGAGGTCCTTAGTTAGCTTCACACATTTATCATCCAAAGCAATCAAGTTAGATTTTAGTTTATCACAATTTTGCATGGTGAGCTAACAGGTCCTTAGAAGCATCTTGAGCCATTTTCTTATTGTAGTCAATCATTTCTTGAAACTGTTTTGAGACGATTCAAGTTCAACAGTTAACTTAGGACAATTTACACATGAAGCAATAGGCTCGAGTAGAAAAGCTTGTAACTCAAGAATTTTATGATCCGCCTGCTTTAGATTCATTTTAAGTTATTACAACTTTCACATGTCTCGGCGGATCGAGAAGCAATGTATAAAGACCTCTAAAAGCATTATCCTTATCCTCACATGAGGTGCAAGAAATAGTCTCAACAGTAGAAGATGAAACAGAACTACCCTACTCATCTCAAGCTCAAGAAGAAGACTAATGTTCTCCACCTTAATCAAATCAAGCTCGAAGACAGACTAGCATGAGAGGTCCTTAATTTCTCCATATCATCAATCAAGGCACAATGTATCACGGTCATCACGGAGGGAGCGGATGTAGCGAAGTAAGCTCCGTGATAGTCTAGCTACTTCCTTCTCCAAATCGGCACACCTAGCCCTAGACTTGGCATGAAATCTACCTAGCTTAAGGAAAGCATCATTGTCGGTCATAAGTAGGGCTCACCTCGTCGAGTCGAGTACAGCTCGGCGTCGCTCGATTCGCCCTCGAGGGCCATGAAGCACATGCCGGAGAAGTCATCGCCATCCTTGGGATCTTGCTCATCCTTCCCATCATCGCCGCTCCACCCTCCACCTCGCCGAGATCGAGGTCGTCGAAGGTGGTGAGGACGCGATGGAACAACTTCTTGGCCTTCCCGAAATCGCGGAACTTCTTCTTGCCTTGTGGGTGTACTGGAGTCTTCTTATTGCGGTTCTTATCGTTGTAGTCATTCTTGCTCGAACCGCCGAAGTCAGCTTTCCCCTTCTCCAGTTTGGGGCAGTTTGCCCGCATGTGGTTGGGGCCACCACACTCGAAACAGATGACTGGTCCGCCTCTCTTCTCATCCCTCCTCCTCTTGTAAGCATGGGAGAACTTCCGAGCTAGGAGGGCCAATCTGTTCATCCTCTAGTCGCTCTAACCGATCATCGCCACGTCACGAGAGCGACTAGGAGAACCCACCAAGTGAATCGGCGGAAAAACCGAAGCCGAACCGGGATTGGTGACTAGAGCCATCGATCGTGACTTCGACTTACGAGAGACAATGTCGATCTCGTGCGTCTTGAGGCGCGAGTACAGCGCGTCAAGTGTCAAAGTCGAGAGGTCGGTGGTGTCCTTGATGGTAGTCACCTTCATCTCCCAGACACGAAGGTCGAGTGCAGTGAGCATCTGACGAGCGTTGTCCGAGTCGGGATACGTGAGACCGACCGCTCGGAGGTTGCTCAAGATCTTGTGAAAATACGCAAAACACTCATCAAGGGACTCGTCAGCGAGTATTTCAAACTTGTTGTAATCTCGCTTGAACTGATCCTGTCGCACTGTCTTTATTTGGGTGGTGCCCTCATGGTAAGCATTGAGGGTCGCCCAAATATCGAAGGCGGACGGAAGATGAGATATGCGGTCAAACTCACTACGACTCATGCCTTGGGTTATGATGTTCCTTGCCTTAGCGTTTGCCTCAACATCAGCCATGTTTCCGGCATTGACGTCCTCATCGGCAGGAACAGCAAACCGAACCTTGACCTTTCGCCAGATGGCGTAGCCCTGAGCCTGGATGTAGGTCTCCATCCGACTCTTCCAGAAGGGATAGTCCATCCCATCGAAGATCGGGGGCTTGGTCGAGTACTTGTCCGTTGCCATGGCTCACAGACCGGTTAAGATCTATAGAAAAGAGTTAACCGGCTCTGATACCAATTGTAGGATCGGATATGGCAACAGACGGGGGTGAATGGTGCCGTCTTAAAATCGCCCCCAAGTTCTCATATACTTTCCTCTTCAACAGCTATAAAAATTATGCAGTAAGAAAATTATGCCGAAACTGAACCAAAATTGCAGATTTCTGTTTGCTGAAAGAGCTGGAAAACTGAAAGAGCAGAAAATGAGCAGATGCTAAACCGAGAACTGCAATAGTTGCAATTTTTGAGTGAAAACTGCAGTGTCTTTTTGCTGAAAACTGCAGCAATATTTGAGTGAGAACTGCTGTGTCTTTTTGCTGAAAACTGCAGCAATATGGCTGAACTGAAAACAGCAGAAACTGAAAACAGTAGCGGCAACTTTTGGCTGAAAACTGCAGCAATTTTTGAGTGAGAACTGCAGCAGTTTTTGGATGAAAACTGCAGTATATTTCAGCTAAAACTGCATCAATGTTGGCTGAAAGACTGACTGCAAATCTGCTAGTAAAACTGAAAACAGAGAGTGCTCTGCCGTAGGCTTCAAAGCAGTAAACAAATACTGAAAAACTACAGTGAACTATAGCTAAAAACTGCAATGACCAAGTGCTGAAAACTGAACTGAAAACTGCAGCAAAACAGCAGCAAAGAGTAGCTGAAAATAGCAGCAAGAAGTGTCTGAAACTGGACTGAAATCAGACTATTTTCAGCAGCAAAACAGCAGCAGAAAACCTCAAATTCTGCACTGTATGCAGCAGCCAAAAATCAGCAAAGAGCAGTAAGCTTCAGTATCGAATTTGCTGTTTGTCTGAAAACTGCAGTACAGAATTACCGTGGACTTAGGAAGAGAAGAATCGGACTGGAAGAATGACTCGTTGTAAGGATCATAGAGAGGAAATCATGCGGATGCGAAATGCGAAAACTGAAAAGTACAGAGTGCTACACACAATCCCAAATTTCTCTCGATTCTTTGATCTTTTGGACATGAGATTTTGAGGATATGTGAGCAATATCCTCAGGACTTGTCAATCCAAATTTCAAGCCAAACCACGAAGGGAATCAACAACCACCTCAAACCGTAGAATTGAAAAGGAACAGTAGAAAACAGAGGAATGAGCAAAATGGAATCTTTGGATTTTCAATTGAACTCTAGGAAGTTTCTTTAACCGAAAGGTCTCAAGATGTCATTCCATCACTGAGCAATCTGTTTTGCACCCTCTGGGCAAGAAACAACTTCAAATCACAAAGGCCAAGAAATCAAACAGAGAAGGATCATGAGCGATAAACAAACACATGAGCATGTAAACTTCATATTTCCATTCATTGAATTAAGAGGTTTGCAAAGGAGTCCCCATACGCCTGTACATTTGAACAAGAAAAGAAATTACATGAAAACTCTACTCAAACCCTCTCATCATCCTCTCCATCTCACATAGAACTCAACACCAGAACTATGAAGAGAAGACCAAGAAAATAACACACTACAGGAGAGGCCACGGGAATGGTCACAGAGACATTGTGAACACCTTAGACAGCCTTGCAGCCTGCTCTCTCAACAACTAAGGCTTTAAAAGCAAACAACCTTCTAAAGCCTCTTTTGACTCAATTGAAACCCTAAACCTCTCCAGAAGCCATGAGGAGGCATGTAAACCCTCTCCTCTATTTATAGCCTTGGCTAACGGGTCTTCGCCCCGTTACGCCCGCTAAATCCAACGGCGCCCGCTCCCGCTTGTGCAGCCTTGCGAAATTCCTGTTTCGCCCCTCCACCTTCCGGAAGCTTCGCGCCTTGCCTCGCACGCCTCGCAACCACCTCGAGTCCACGCTGTTTCGACACATCACGACCGTTCGACCTCGCCCACCGCGCCTAGTCCGGTCCACCGTGTCTCGCCACGACTCCGTCTCGACGTCTTGCAGTCACACAGACAAGAAACACGTCAAATAGCACCGCTCGATACATGAAAGCGTAAATAGAGATTAAACCTGTCGAGTCATCAGAATATGCAACCTAAACCCATACGACTAGGTTCGACCAAGTCCGACCGAGCCCGTTACGCCACGCAACGTTAGGGTATGAACCAACCAACTCAAACTCGACTTTACTAAAACGATGTCAATTACTCATCATTCTCAACGAGATGACCACCACATGGTCTCTCAAATTCTTTGCAGACATTGCTTATGCTGCAGAGGAGATAGGGGCAGTTGTACTAGAGCAACTGGCTCCTAAGATCAACGTACCCTACTATTATAATAACAAAATTTTCTCAGTTGGTGCTTCCCAAGGCTTTATTAAGAAACTCAAAAAGAAGAATTGAAAGAGTTTTGTATCTTGTTTGAAGGAGACTGCTGCAGCAGCAGAACCTATGATGGAGAAGGAGATTGCTCTTCAAGTGATTGAAACCAGTCTTGACTATCAGGAAGGGCAAGAGGAGCAAGGGGTAGCAGCCCTTGATCAGGGTCTACGACCAGACGTGGTCGGAGATGACCTCGCTCCTGAACGATCAGACGTGGCCGTGGAGAAGTTGATTAAACCTTCCTTAGGAAAGGTTTCTTTTAAATTCAAGATTAAGGCCACGAAAGTGAGGTATGTAAATAAAAGCACGAGAAAATTATTTTACCATTTTGTCTTCTTAAATGCCAATTCACCTTTCTTCTTACGATTTTAGCCTAGCTCGTCTATCTTCAAAATATGCTTTTGTCGACATGCCCCTACCACTCCACCCACAGTCGAAGAGTTGGTAGAGAAGATGGTCGGGGAAACGACCTCCACCTCAGCGACGGAAGCTGCTGCTGAAACTGAAACGACTACGACCACCAAGGTGGTCGAAGCAACAGAAGCAAAAGCAGCTAAAGACAGGATTGAAGTTCTTAGTCGAGAAGTGGAAAATCCCTCTGATCGCCTTGCCGAAGAGCAAATCACTAAGGAAGCTCCTCCTCATCTCCAAGAAGGTATAATTTAAGAAGAAGAACCCAACTTCTTCTCTAAGTTTTTCAATCATGCTTTTGTAGTGGGATCCTCTTCATGTCGATATCATAACCAAGTCCCTCACCCCAAAGATATTCCCAACAAAGGGAATGTCTTCGATGACGAGCGTCTCGAGAAGGTGTGGTAGAATAAGGCCGAAGATCTCGATCGACTAGAAGATTCCCAGCAAGTACTTGCCAAGTTTGCTCATACGAGCATGAACATAAGTATCTAATGTCTAGTTATTTATAATTGTCTTTTCTTGCTTCTCATTGTCTTCCTTTATTTAGAGAGCTTTGGAAGACATGGTTACTGTGGCTGAATACCACAGATAACTTATGCTCTTAAGATAGCAAAATGCTGAACTCCGCGAATAGGAAGAAAAATGGTAAGCCACTGGCATACTTAGTCTTTTTCTGTTTCAACCACTTGTCCAGTTTTTCATGTCTATCTTTATCCTTTATAGGTCTAAGAGCGACGCAAAATCTTTGGCTGACGCACTCAACGAGAAGTTAAGACGCAAAAGCTAAAGAAGGAGAATGTCGATTTAATGATCGGCCTTTTAAAGGCCAATTCTGCGACTAACAAGTTACAAGAGAAAATAAACAGTAAGTTTGGACTTACAATTGCTTATTCGGATGTCTTTCTTGTCTTTCTCTAACTCCTTTCTTTTTACCAAAAAAAGAGGTCAAAATGGGTAAGCTTCGCACTGAGGTCGATAAAAAAACCAAAGTGATCAGTGAGTTCACTCATATCGGCAAAAAGAAAGACCAAAGGACCAGGTCGCTGGAAGATCAGCATGAAGATGAAGTCAAGAAGCTTGAGTCTCGACTAGCAGGTAAGGAAACCTTTACCTTTGACCAATTCTACTAACTAGTCTTTTAGGAAGTATTTTTCTGACTAAGTTTCACTCTACTTTGCAGAGGCTATAGTCAAAATAAAGCGACTCGTAGAAGCTTCAGCTCGTAGTCAAGAGGAAATGAAGTCGACGAAGATCGCTCTTCAAGACAATGTTTCTCTTCCAAATAATCTACTCAGTAGGCTTGGTGCTGAGAAGATCACTCCTTCTGAGGACATTATAACTGCCCACTGGAATATGATTAGACAACAAGTCGGAGCTTTAGAGAAGCTCATGGCCACTTTGAAGATTAACCAAGCTAACTCCTTACGAGAGACAGTTTAAGGTTGAGTAAGCTATGCCTTGGCAAAACTCAAGAAATGTGACCAAAGCCTCAGCCTCCAACCAATCGATTACGACTTCAACTGCTCTGTAGCAGAGGCAGCCTGTCTGATTGAAGAAATGGAGCCAGTTGGTTGGAAGGCCACGGAGGAGATGCAAGTCGAATCTCCTTCATCAGAGTAGTTTGTAATAAGTAACTTTGTAAAAACAAGCCCTTTGTTAATGAAATTTAAATCTTTCTTTTCCTGCAAATCATATTGTTGAGTTTTCAGTACTCATAAGACAAAAAACGAATGAAAGAAAGTGAAATTACAACTAAAAATCAAAATTGTATGAATAACTCTATCCTAATCCCCGACTATTTACTTAGTTTATACGAACAAACTAAGCAAATAGTACAGAATAGGGTTTGTAGAAAATGGAGTAGTTCGTCAGACTATCGTTATTGACTTTGATTGTCATGTTCTGGTAGTAAAAGTTAGGAACAAGTCGACCCTAGAAAGTTGCTTCTAGTGGATAGGACCGCATGCAGAAAGGAAAGGTTTTGACTAGATGATGTTACATTTCTTTGAATAGGTTAATGAAATCGAAGTTTATAAATGAGAACAAGACAAACACTCAAAATTCTTTCTTTTAAATTCATTCAACTTTTCTCAATTAACTCAATTATTTTGTACTAATAGTAATAGTTAGAAACAGTGTGATGCTAGAAAGCGCCTTCTAGTGGGCAGGACCATATACAGAGAGAAGAGACTTCGACTAGGAATGTTTCCTTCTCTGATCAGTTTGAACAAATTAAGTGCACCAGAAGTGGTCGAACAAACATAAAAAGAATCCCTACTCAAAGTACGGCAATAAAGATTGAACAAACATAAAACTTTATTGAAAGAGTAGAAATGATATATATATAATTTATGCAATTGGTAGATATTCCATGAGTTTGAGATAATCTAGCTGTCTTCCATGGCAAGTCGTACTAACCCTGGTCGTGTAACTTTGACCACTATGTAAGGACCTTCCCACTTGGACGAAAACTTGTTCCAATTAGACTGGGATTGAATTTTCTTTAACACCAAATCACCTACAACAAGGCTTTGAGGTTGGACTTTATGATCATAGTATTTACACATGGCTTGTTGGTAGACTACCAAACATATTAAGGCTTCACTCCTATTCTCTTCGAGTAGGTTAATGTCATCTGCTCGAACTTGTTCTTGGTTGGAGTCATTGAAATTTTCAACTCTCGCCAACCTAATCTTTAGTTCTGGAGGAAGCATGACTTCAGCCCCAAAAACTAGAAAAAATGGAATTTCCCCTATTGCCCGACTAGCAGTCGTGCAAATTGCCCACAATACTAAAGGAAATTCTTATACATAAACCCCCAAGCACTTTACAAGCTAGTCGAAGACCCTGGTTTTAATTTCTTGCATTATTTTGCCATTCGCTCTTTCGACTGCTCCATTGCTTGACAGATGGGCAACTGAGGTATAACATAACTTAGCACCCAATTCTTCACAAAATTCTTGAAATTTTGCACTCGAGAATTGCTTATCGTTATCTGTAATTATTTGACTGGGTACCCCCAAATTGAGTAATTACGCTTTTCATCCTGAACCTTTTAGCGGGTTTCGTTGTTATCCTCGATACAGGTTCAACTTCAATATATTTTGTGAATGTGTCAATAGTCACAAAAAGAAATTTGAAGCCCCTCACTGCTCTTGGAAATGGTCCAGGATATCAAGACCCCTGGT
Source organism: Bonia amplexicaulis (assembly GCA_036346245.1). Classification (NCBI taxonomy): domain Eukaryota; kingdom Viridiplantae; phylum Streptophyta; class Magnoliopsida; order Poales; family Poaceae; genus Bonia; species Bonia amplexicaulis. Next base: position 688,827 of record CM070744.1, read on the forward strand.
CTCAAAAGACCTAGATAAATGTATAGTTTGTAAAGCTTGAGCTGGCTTGTGTATTTGTCTACCATGAAACTGACATTGTACACATTTTTTAACTAGCTATTTAGCATCACTAAGGGCTGTTAGCCAGTAAAAACCTTTTTGAAAGGCTTTTTTGACCAACACTTTGTAAGAAGCATGTTCTCCACAGATGCCCCTATGTATGCCATGAAGGAGTTATAATCCTTCTTTCTACTATATGCATCGCATGAGAACCCCTTGATTACTCAGTTTATAGAGTACCCATTGATCAAAGTATACATTTTGGCCTTGCGGGATAAATGATATGCTTTGAAATCGTCGTAGGGTACTGTACCCTTCTTAAAATACTCGTAGATGGATCCCATCTAGGTATCCTCGTATTCTAGAGAGGTTGTCTCATTACGAGTTGTTTTTGGTGTTTTGACTAGAGATGGCTTCTGGAGCTGTTCCAAGAAGACTCCTTTCGGTGCTTGTGATTGGAAAGAAGCCATTCGAGCTAACTGGTCAGCGAGAAAATTATGCTTTCAAGGGATATACTGTATCTCAAAGCCAAAAATATGCTTCTCAAGCTTTCTGACTTCCGAGAAGTACTGAGACATTGTCGAATTAGAGCATTGGTACTCTTTTCCGACTTGATTCATGACTAGTTGAGAGTCTCCTCTCACAAGTAGTCGTCAAATCCTAAGCACTTTTACAGCTCGTATACTGGCCAACAAACCTTTGTATTCGGCCACGCTATTAGTGGCAGGAAGTTTAATTGAACGACATAGTTTAAGGTCTCTCTCGTGGAAGATTTCAGGACCACCCTAGCCCCCAAGCCACTAAGCGTAAGTGACCCATAAAAGTACATCATCCACTGGTCGTGGAAGTTGTACTGGGGATCCTGAACAGGTTCAGGATTTGTCCATTCGGTGACAAAGTCTGCCAAGATTTGGGATTTAATGGCCATTCGAGACATGAAATAGAGGTCGAACTCCCCAAATTCTACTGACCATTTTGTCATGCGTCTCGCTACTTCCCTGTTCTGGAGGACCTCTCCTAAGGAAAACTCAGACGGCACAATAATTTTGTGAGCCTGAAAATAATTGCTCAGTTTCCTCGAAGACATGAGGAGGGCATATAAAAGTTTTTGAACCTAAGGATAGCACTCCTTAGGCTCTTGTAAAACTTTGCTTACATAGTAAACTGATCATTGGATATTCTCGCGCTCCGCAACTAGTACTGCACTTATTGTCTATGGCATGACAGCTAGATATATTAAGAGCGTCTCTTCTGGTTTTGGAGAAACCAGAACAGGAGCACTAGTAAGATATCTCTTGATATCCTCGAAGGCATCGTTAGCCTCCTCCGATCACTAGTAACCCTTGTGCTTCCCTAGCAGTTTAAAGAATGGAAGTCCTTTTTTCCAGTCATGTAATGAAACAACTTAAAGCTGCTATGCACCTTGTGACCTTTAGACTTCTTTCTTAGTGGTCGGAGGGCGTATTTGTTCAATGGTCTTTATCTTTTCAGGATTTGGCTCGATACCTCTTATAGAAATAAGGAATTTGAGCAATTTTTTTGAAGAAACTCCGAACAAATACTTCTCAATATTGAGTTTCAAGTACTGTTTTCTGATATTGTCGAATATTTCTTGCAGGTTTGAAATATGATCAAGTCATTTGATGCTCATTACGACTAGGTCATCAACATAGACTTCTAAATTTCAGCGTAGTTGAAGTGAAAAAGGCGATTGCATCAAACGTTGAAAAATAGGACCAGCATTTTTCAAACCAAATGACATCTTGACATAGCAAAATATTTCAAATGGCGTAGTAAATGTGGTCTTCTCTTTATCTTCTAGAGACATACTAATCTGATGATAACTAGAGTATGTATCTAGAAAACTTAGTACTTCACAACTAGTAGTACAGTCAAACCAATTGATCGATACGAGTAAGAGGGAAATCATCTTTTGGACAAGCTTTATTAAGATCAGTATAGTCTATACACATACGCCACTTACCATTAGACTTCTTAACTATTATAGGGTTAGCTAACCACTCTGAGTGGTTAACTTCTCTTATAAAGCCTACTTTCAGTAGCTTGTTCAATTCAGACCTAATAGCTTCCTGTCAATCAGGTACAAATCTCTGTAACTTTTATTTTACGGGCTTCTTGTTAGACCGTAAAACTAGCATGTGCTCGATCATCTCTCTGGGGACCCCGAGCATGTCAGATGGTTGCCACGCGAAGACATCTACGTTTGTCTAGAGGAAGGTGATGAGGGCGTCTTCCTATGCGGGGTCGGAAGTAACCCCGATGCGAATGGTCTTCGAAGGCTCCTCTGGATTCAGAGGAACTTTTTTAACTTACTCGTTTGTCTTTGGGACAGCTTTAGACTTTGAGTGCTTGATTGAAGGCCGCGCTTTGCTAGCTTCTCGAGTTGCTAACTGGCCTACCATCTCAAGGGACTTACGGTCACATGTGAGCGCCATATTTTTATCACAGCAGATAGTGATTACTCATTTGGGACCTAGCATCTTAAGATATTGATGTGCATAATGAGCAACAATTAAGAAACATGCTAGAGTTGTTTATCCGAGTATGGCATTATATGTCGTGTTGAAATCGACCACATCAAAAGAGATTTTCTCTATTATGAAGCTGCCTGGAGAATGAAATATAACAGGCAGAAAAACTTCGCCATTTGGCTTGGCCGAAGATCCTAGTACTATCCATGGAATGAGTATCGTATAGGCTTTATTCTAGTCCGAGGGAGTTGCATCTTGTCTAGAGCACTTACAAACAAAATATTTAAAGAATTACCACAATCAAAAAACACTTGATTTACTTGACATTTGTTGATGGTAGGCTCGACCACAATCGGAAATCGACCTAGTCGAGTTGAAAGGACCATACAGTCACTTTTCTCAAAGGAGATAGCGACTCCCGACTACTTAGGAAGATTATTGACAAGGGGAGGGTCAATGGAGTTTACCTTTCATTTGACAGCTTTATACTATCATTTTGACTCATATGTCGAAGATCCACCATAGATGTGCTCGATGATGTGCTTTGGATCTTGGAATGGTATCTTCTCGTCATCGTCTGACTGCTTCCAACCACTCGTTTGTCCTAACTCCTCGAGTACAGGGAGCAGTCCTTTGCTAAAATAATAGTCCTTGAGTTTTTGTTGGAAAATTCAGTAGTTGTGAAGGTCGTGTCCTTCCTTTTTGTGGAGATGACACCACCTCGGTTTGTTGTTCTTCCGTACGGGGATTTTGCCTTTGCCCTGATCAGAGTACTGTTTGGGATTCTGTGACTCCTTATCTCTTACGGCCAAAACCTCCTTGGAACTTCCGGCTTTACGTTTCTGGCCTTTTGCCTTGTTCTTGAATTTCTTGATGCCCGCAATTTCACCGTTTATGATTTTTGCCCGATTTAGTGTAACCTTCCTTCAAACAGAAAAAAGGTCAGAGTTTTGGTAATAATTTTCTTGATCATTGATTGAATAGGTTTTCGACATTTTAAAGAATGTGCATACCACATTTCAAGAGATTTGGAGTCTTGGTTTGAGAGTTTGCTCAATTTGTAGCTTTGACCTAGTTTTGGTGCGGTAGAGCTTCACAAACCAACATATCCCAATTCTCCTAAGTTTTTTTAAAAATTTTTGGTTGGATAGGTTTTTAAGATCATGATCTAGTTTTGATTTAAGTTTCAAGTCTTTTCGATCTACGGATCAAAAATTACATAGATTTTTGGATTTAAAATAGTGTTATTTTTACTATTCACCGAGCTGAATTTACTGTATCACCGAGAATTTTAGGATTTGGGGTTTCTTGATCTCTATAGCTTTTCATAGCTATTGGAGTGAAAAAATCGGCAAATACTTAGAGAAAAATTTCAAGGTATCAATTACACCTCCTTTGTTGCTATACCGATCCTACAAGTTGCCCTTGTTGTGTCCCTATTTCAGGTTAATACCAGTGGGCGGTTTGTAGGATTGGCTGAGATGTTAGGTCCTGTTGATTTCAAGAAACCATGGACTAATGGAATGACTCTGCATGCCTCCATTCCTAACGTTGTGCCCGAAAGGGAACAAATGCAGACTCAATACATGAAGCTAGACTCCCTTTTTTTTTGGAAAAGAAGCTAGACTCTCTGATGATTTCACATCAATGGTACGCACATTTTTTTTCTTTGAAGCTGTGCTATAAGCTACTTACTCAGTAATACCTTTAGGAATGGAGGCATGCAAAGAGGATAGTTTTGTTACCAAATTATGATGGCTGTAATGTATCCGTTGGTTGTATGTGGCTGATGTTATATTTTGACTGCCAAAGAACAATTAAATTAAACCCCACCAGAATTGAGCAATTTTTTGATTTCCAAATCATGAACAATTTAGGCAGACTATCTAAAACAAGGATCGGAAAGTCATCAGTCAACAATGGCAACCATTGTAAAGGTTGCAACATGCACGCACCAAGCCTCTGATAATTTTGAACAGGTAGAATAGCAAGTTTACACAACCATCTGGAGAAGGTGTGATTCCACCTGCTTCAATTGAACAAAGATATCAAGCACTACGGTAGATGCATGAATTCAGTAAATTGTTGTTTCGAATATAGTCTATACAACAAATGCAGGTAATACGCCAAGCAAATAATTCATGGAGCACCATGAGCAGCTCCAGTTACGAAGGCTTGCACATATCCCAACACCAACTGAGCTCCCAGATCATTTTTGGTCGAGCAAAGTAACATGCCCTAAGGATGGCCATTTCTGCCGATCTTCACGTCATTACAGGATGCCTGGTGAATACAACAGAGTCCAACGCATTCGAATCATCCAAACTTAAATTTGAGACCCTTTCATCGTGTATCTTCCATTGCAGCGATGCATGCGATATTTTAACCATTCGAAGCAGCACATCACCTGCATCTCCACTGACATTGTAAAGATCATGCAAGGAGTCATCATTAATTCAAGGGGAAAGAACTTCACAGCAGGTGAAGAATGTAATTACCATGGCTGCCCATGCATCAGGGCCGCTCCTCCGACCTTGATCTTACGAACCTCCGGCGTCTCCTTGGTCTCTGAACATCTTCATCTACGTTATCCTCCTCATCATCGTCATCGTCATCATCTTCATATTGGAGACCTAGTAAGTTCTCTCCCCAAAGATAACGGCGCCTCTGCCTTCTCAGGCCCCTTGATGAGCCTCTTGGCTCATCTCCCGATCTCATCGGACTACTGCTGATCATATGGAATAGAAAGAATGTTGTCAACAATGATCCACTTGGTTCACTTGGCCCACTACCTTCGCGATCATGTGAAAACATATCACCACCTTCAATAACATAATCGCCTAGCACAACTGCCCCAGGCATAGCTGACCTGATTGCGCTCAGTATGTCACCTGACTCGCGCTGGTGCTCCAGACGGTGCCATGCACGTCGTCTTGATGGATCCACATCAGCAGGCCTTGTTGTGGGGTGGACTCTCCTGGCATGCCTACGGAGCTCCCTGTAGTTACCAGAAAATGTGCACGATTCCCGCGAGCAAGCTCTTGACTTCTCATCCAAATACTCTCTGGCTTCTTCGATGATCTTCCAGCCAATGACAGAACCCCTACACAGTGGGCAAACCAAAGGGTTCGAGTTTGATGCCTCACTTGACTCCACAAGCCCACTTCCTTCTCCCTCATGAGATTGCGAAGTCAAATCCGGACCTTGATTATAGTTATTTTCTTCCTGTTCTCCAGCTATGGCTGCAGAGCTATGACTGACATCTTGATGATTGAGATCTTCATGGGATTCAGTTATGTCTATTAGTTGCCTGGGACTCTCACTAATGAGACCAAAACGAGAACTCTGGGCGACATTTTGGTTACTCATATCCCCGAGCAAGGACGAGCTTGGCTGTGAAGAACCGTCCATGTGGTTCACTTTCATTTTCTTGAACCTGTCTAAGCAATTTGAATGTCTATAGCTCGTATCACATATGTAGGATTTGCATCCTTTGTCATGGGAACTGCACAACAAAAGGACAGCATTGTGGGGATGGTCCATGCAAATTGGGCACAGAGCATCATCCCATTCCTTGTGCAGGGCAGCAATCTCTGCGTCTGCATTTGGCATCTTGAACAAGATCTTCTCTGCATTTGGCATCTTGGACAAGCTGTGCCTGGGATAAATGTAAAGTAACGAACAAGTTAAATTAACATTGGGTTGCATACAACAATTGCTATATCTGCATTCAGCATTGAGTCTAGACTCTTAGAACTATATAATGCCTATAATTTGCTATGAGAAAATGTTGGTATTTCTAAAGGCAGGTAAAGCTAGCCCTTGCTAGGTCCAAAACCTGTATGCTTAGTGGCTCCTGTCCAATGTCTGTCCTCATTTCTAGAAATAGCAATGCAAACTACATATCTAACAAAATTCAAAAGCATGTCACTGCAACCATGTTTTATGTTTCTTTTTCCTTTGTTTTAGTATCTCATCATGTGTTCTGAAAAAAACAGAAAATAGTTGATTCGATTCAGTACACCTAAAAATACCACAATAGCAGAATATCAAAATATTACCAGAAGGATCTAGCAGAGATGCATGTCATACCGAAACAAAAAATCGAGATTGACATTAACAATATGGCCTTTTCCTTGCCTGGAGTAACATAATGATATAATACTCTTATTTTACTTTGCAACAGTGCATGGAACAATATTACATCTTTCAACAGCTGCATAAAACTACTAATCCAAATAATAAAAGTTCGCACACACAGTAGGGTTCACATGCCAAATTGAGTAATATAAGAATTCTTTAATGACACTGCAATAAATTCTATTGCCAACAGAACATGCTCCGGTAGCTACAATGCTAGACCACCCTCCACACCAAGATTAGCTTTCTCCACATTCTCATGTGTGCTTAGACTGGTTTATACCCACCTCATTCTATTCACATCTAGCGCGACCCATATGTATCACCACATAGGGATGCAAACGGATCGAATACGGACAGATAATGTCTACCATATTTGTTTTCATATTTTTTTCTCGGATGCGGATACGAATACGGATACCTCGGATACGAATACAAATACAAATAATATCGAATACAGATATGGAGCGAATACGAATCAAAACGAATACGGTCACGAATATTTATTGGAACATGAAAACCCCTTAAACTATACATCCAAAATCAATGAAAACACATAAATAGTTTATCTTGTCAAAAAATTAATGAAATCTAAACAAGCATAAGTATTTTTATCCACAATAGTCATACCATTGTACAGATTTTAAATCTTCAGATGGCAGTTAATTTTTTCTAAAGTCCTAAATAATTCTTAATGGATTTCTACCATTTACATGTGACTAATAAATTAATTAAGAATTTAAATTTGCATCAGAATGATTTAAATGACAGTACATCAATTTAATCGGTACAAATTTTAATCTACCGACAATACTAAATTTATTTTTAATAAACATAAAAATTTACTAGTGGTGTTTGTAATTTAATATGACTAGGAAACCTAATGCCTAATGGTAATAGAGGCTTATGGCTTGGTTGGGGTAGTGGGCTGGTGGCATGGGAGATGAGAGGCTGGCTTGGGCTGGGCAATGTTGGGCTGAAATTTCAGATATCCGATTCCGTATTATCCGGATAATCCGTATTCATATTCATATTCGCTGGATATCAGGCCTACTGTATTCGTATCCGTTTCCGACAAAAAAATCCGTATTTGTTTCCGATCCGAGAATTATCCGAAGAAAATCCGAACCAATACAATCCTTGTTCGTTATCATCCGGATCGGTCAGAAACTATCCGATCCGTTTTCACCCCTATCACCACATACTTCAATAAATTTGTCCCAATTGATAAAGAACAAAAGACTGTAAGTGCCAAAAACCACATATAACATGATCTAAGCCAAAGATATCAACCTATTAAGTTTTCCACAATGCAAAACAAGCACATTCTGCAGCACCATATGGTCATTACGTTCATCAGAAACCAAGCTAGCTGAGGTCTATGATGTATTTTTTGCTTCAAAATAGCACTGATCTGAATCCAAGTTGTGTTAGCCTATTCAAAACATTACGCCCTTGTGAATGCACTCAAGTGCACTTGGATACACACAAGAACAGTAGGATTCATTCATCTTAAATATACTTTCTAATGTATTGTTCTCACATGAAGTGCCTAAACATTCATATCCTACCATCCCATAGAATAACAAGGGAATGTATTTGTTGCTAAGAACCAGGCAACATCAATATATAGTAAGAATCTCAGTAAATGGTTGAATTAATGCACTAGAGTAATTTTTTAGTAAGAAAGACTGTCTCGGTCAAGTCATTATGAACACTGCAGTCTGCACAACTGCCTGGGCAAGTATGACGTTTAAGTTGATGTGTTTTAACATGTTCACTTGTGGCCTATAAGCTCTTTGCTCTCCGATAGGCTAATTTTCTGATCTCTTCATGGTCGGTAGACACACTCATGCTGCTGAATTATCAAAATCTTTTAGCTAATCAATGTTAAACCAAGTACAAAACATGTATGTGGGTGCATTCTAACGCAATAAAGTGCATCAACAATAAGTTTGAATATGGAACAGCTAGTGTTAGCATTACAAAGAAGATTAAGGCACCTGGATGAAATATTCAGTGAAGTCAGCAACCCGCCGGTTCCTTCCAACTACACGAACACAATCTTCAAATTTTGCCAAACCCTTTGCGGAAAAACACACAGCCAATCTGAAATGCCACAATTCGTCCTGAAAGTGCAGGTTCAGGGTCTAATGCAAGCCCTGCATTTGCATTCCACAACAACGAGGATTGTCATCCATGGCTGTCCTTTCACGTTGTTATCAATTACTAATACACAATTACACATGCTAAAATATAAACTTCGCATAGCTTCCTAGTTCTTACTTCTTGAAATATCAGAAACACTGCTTCTTAAAATTCTAAACGGAATGGTTGCGTAAGTATCAATTGTTCTTGAACTTTCAGCAAATTTGGGTGTAATAGCTGCTCTTTTGTTCTACCATTTTCAGGGAGCCTATGGAGATAATCCAAGAAAAATAGCCAGATATCCATGAACCAAACCTTAACAGCCAAACCCAACACTTTTCTTCCATCTGACGCCAACAGAAATCCCAACCCAACCTTATCCCCAACAAGATGGTGACTACAAGCCATGGAGGCCGTGAAATAGATCAGATCGGAGCACAAATTTCCAAGATTGAACCAAATTAGACCCCAAAAGAACCAAATATCTAAAACAAACAAAACCATCGCAAGAAAAACGACTATCCAAAAGATCTACTTCAAGAACCCACCCTTCTTATCCTATTACCGCAAGAAAACCATGGAAGGCCAAATCTCGCACGAAAAATTTCGACAAAAAGAGTTCTTCGCGTCGAGGGGAGGGGGCTATGATGGATCAGTGGTGTGCGAATCCTCGATCTATACCTCGAGAAATTTTTCGGAATTTTTTGCTCTTTCCCTTGTTCTTCTTGGAGGCGGTTGGATTTTCCCCTATTATTTTTCTTTTCTTCTCTAATTCTCGTGCACAGACAGAGGTGCTCTAGCGTCTTGGATGTCTCTTGAGTTGTCTGGTCGTCCATTCAAACGGAGACACGGTAGAGTCGTTTAAGAAAGGAGAACTATTACCGCTAGGGGTGGTTGGTTTAATCCCGATCCATCCGGTATCGAATTTGATTTGTACTGAAGTTGGAAAGAAAATGAAAAATCCGGACGTATCAGATAACGGTACGGATCTTACGTGTCGGATTCGGTACCAAAATCGGGACAACAAATATCCGACCGAATTGCTTCGGTATCCGGATATTCGGATAATAACCAACCGGATATCCGGTAACCCAGTAACCCTAAATCCCTAACCGGCAACCTGTCGGCGACCTCCAGGCTCCAGCCCACCACTCACCACTCCACTTCGTCAATCGTCTTCACTCTCTAGCATCTCGACGATCCCCATCCTCCCCTGCTCCCCATCTAGATCCGGAGATCCCCATCCTCCCCATCCAGATCCCCATCCTCCCAATCAAGTGGGAGCGAAGGTGCCAAAGAATGGCAGGGCGCCGCGGCGGTGGCGGCCCGAAGAAGAAGCCCGTCTCCCGTTCCATCAAGGCCAACCTCCAGTTCCCGTCGGTAGCGGCCGCCACCTCAGCAGGCCACTACTCCCAAAGACATTAGCCGACGCCCGTCTACCTCGTTGTTGTCCTCGAGTACGTCGTCGCCGAGGTGCGCCACGCACACCGCACACGTGCCCCGGGCTACTCGATCCCACCGCGAAACCGGCCTGATTTGCCCTGTCCCTATTTTTAAGTCCTCGAGCTGGCGAGGAACGCGGCGCGGGACAACAAGAAGAACCGGATCATCCCGCGACACGTGCTGCTGGCGATCCGCAACGACGAGGAACTCGGGAAGCTGCTGGCTGGCGCCACCATCGCGCACGGCGGGATGCTGCTCAACATCAAACCCGTGCTGCTCCTCAAGAAGACCGGCTCCACCGCCGCCAAGGAGTTGAAGGAGGGCAAGTCGCCCAAGAAGGCCACCACCAAGTCGCCCAAAAAGGCGGCTGTCGCGTAGGCCCGACAGTCCCTAGTCCCCATTCCATCTGGGCTTCGGCGGCCACTCCCCATCCCTCCACTCCTCGTCTACTCCAGGCACGCCGACTCCACGCCGCCACTAGGCACCAAAGGTATATCTTGTGTTTGGCATCCAAACTTAGGTGACAACTAGAATATTTGAATGACAATTTTCTGAATGACAGAGAGTAGTTTCTTGAATCAATGATAGAGAGTAGTTTGTTGAATCTTTGCTCATTTAGTCATACAAAACAGGAAGAACAAATACTCAGTGAATTTTGATGGCATCTGAAAGTGGAAGTGTGGATGTGTCTTCATCTTCATTTGCAACACCTATACTTGCATCTGGAGGAGGACCAATGCAAACTGAAGGTGCTCCGATAATTGGCAGTGGCATGCAAGGGCAAGGTATAGAAGGTAGTCCTTCAGCTATTCAAGAGAATATAGAAGATGAGCCTATTACAAAGAAGCAGAAGAAGAATACATCACTGGTTTGGGATCACTACACTAAGACTACAAAGACAGTTGAGATGAATGGAAAGAAGATTGTTGAACGTTGGGCGCAATGCAACCACTGCAAATATAGTGCCAGATGTGAGACCATCAATGGTACAACATGCTTTTGGAACCATTTGAAAAGGTGATAACATCAATTGCTAGCTTTTTAGTGTAACACTAGTATTGCTACTCTCTTTTTAACTATGAAGTTTCCTCTTATTTTTTTAGATTCTAAGAGCAAAGTTGCATCCATCATTGGTGATTTGGAGGTAGTTGAGACCATTGCTGCTAATATGAGGATTCTTCAGGTATTATGATTTGGTGTATTGCACTCTTATTTAGTTAAACACTAAAAGTGTTAGACTAGTGTCTAGTATTGGTGATTTGTACTCTTATTTAGCAAAGTTGCATCCATCATTGGTGATTTGTAGGACGAAGAAGTAGCTAGTGATGGCGAGCTCTAGTTGTGCTTGTGACCAAGTGAAGCTGAAGTTTACTACTTAAGTTTCTGGTAAGTTTTCCGAGACGTGAGTTAATATTGTGTACTTAAGTTTCTGGTAAGTTTCTTTGCGTATATGCAAACTGATAGTATTTGGCTGGAATGACAGTTTCTGGAATGATAGTATTGGCTGGAATGGCAGTTTCTGGAATGATAGTATTTGACAGAATGACAGTTTCCATTCTGAATTTGGCTGGAATGGGATAAGGCACTAATACATCAGCAAATGACTGTTACATCTGAATTTGGCTGGGATGACTGTTACATCTACTTTGCAAACAGTATTAGTTTCCATGCATATACCGTATTAGTTTCCATTCTGAATTTGGCTGGAATGGGATAAGGCACTAATACATCAGCAAATGACTGTTACATGATGTAAAGTGACTCACTTATCTGCTTTTTTGTCGCTGTCCAGCTAAGTTTATGCTCCTATTTCCATTCTGTTCACTACCAATTTCTGCATGCTGAGAAAATATGACAGAAATATTAATGTCTATGCCTTGATCCTTTAGCATCGTCCTCTGGTTTCCACTTCACTTCAATGGTTGGAGAGAAAGGACTCTCCGTCTAGTTAGCTGGATAGTCACTATGTAACTTACATCTGAATTTGGCTGCACTACTGAACGGGTAATGCGGATGTCCCTGTACCGTATCTGAATTTGCAAATGCAGCACCCGTCATGCAAATGTCTGACTGTCCCTTGGCATTTGCAAATTCAGATATTTGCAAATGTCCCTGTCCCTTGGCATGGTTTGGCTGATACATCTGGACGGGTGGGGAGTTGCTGATACTCTCTTTTTTAACTAGTGTTGCATAAATTTTTTTCAGTCTGTGGCTGTGGAGGGTGTAACGACCCACGTCGTTAACTAACCCTAAATGACAAGTTAAGATGTTAAACCGGATTAATTATGTAACTAATGATATAAAATACGGAGGAATTTAAATCTTTTCTACGCAGTCGTATAAAGTGAGTTCAACGAGCGATAAACAATTGCAATACTCTTAGCACTTCAACGGTGAGGACGAAAATAAATTGTAAAAGAATTGTGTTAGTAAAAATATTCAACTTGATTAAAATATATTAACAGTCCGTAGTACAACAGTAATTAATTACAATCAATATATGGTAAAATCAAGTACATCCAGTGAGCGACAATTAGAACTAATATCAAGTCAAATGAAAATATTACAATTTGCATTTACATAATAGAGACAATACGAATTATAACAAATATACAATTTCATGTCTCAACCAAATAATCATCTCAAGGACTAAGCAATTTCTATATAATTATATTTAGCCAGAAAGTGCATGATCTAGATTACACCAAGTCCATCTCATACATATTCAATTACATCCGAATTAACAAAGAGCAGAAATTACATTTAGATGACAGGCAGTATTATCTAGACATCAATATTAAACGAAAGTCCCAATACATTAAGGTCATCTCATACATTAGGATCTGTCGTCGAGCCGCCACCACACCGCTATTTCATTTGTGAGTGAACCAGTAATTATAATACCGAAAAAGACCGAACAAAAGAACGAATTGAAATAAACGAAGGAAATAAGATAGAAATTGCTGTCAGAGCCCTAGAGGTTAATGTCGGGCAGGGCAATCCGTTCACGGAGATACCTGACCATCCGGGGGCCAGTCGGCACCTCTCACAACCGTAGGCTCATCACTCGGGCAAAACAAACCTGTTTTATTTTAGAGACCAACCAGTATAAACCCTCACATTTTAAATCCCACTTAGCAACCAAGGACCGAGTCACCACACAAAGGATCGCACCCACATCTCGTAGAGCACACACAGAACCAGAAACCGCACGGCACAAAGACGCCAGAGATATCACATGACCATAGCACCGCCTCAAGCTAGATATCACACACACCATCCTGTAAATATCACAGCCAAAGACAGGCGCATCCAAACCAGAGAGGGGAGAAGAAGCCCATGGCTCCAGCAAGCCATCCATCCTCAGTCCCATCCCCAAACCCTCAAACCATCCAGCCTCAGGGAGCACCAAGCCACCGTAGGAAAGGGGCAAGAAGCCAGGCCACAAGATGAAGGTCAAGGACGACCAGAGCAAGGCGAAGGCTCAAGGACGACCAAAGAAGACGGCGACGGCAGCGGCAGGAGGCAAGACCGCAGACGCGAGACCGTCAACCGTAGGAGAAGGAGGAGGTCGCCATCAGGTGACATCCACACAACCAAGCAAGCGACAACCGCAAGCCAAGGGGGGGAGTGAAGGCGTGGCGAGAGGAGAAAGAGGGAGGAGGAGGCGCTAGACCGGGAGGAGGTGAGGAGGAAGACCTAGGGCGCAGTACAGAGGGAGAGCCGAGGCGGGGTGGAGTCAGCAGAGCGGAGAGAAAAGGGGACCGAGAGAAGAAGAACCGAGAGGGAGAGATAGAGGCGGCGGTGGAAACCGTAATGAGCCAAGAGCAACCTGAAAAAAGAAAATGAGAGGAGAAAATAGAGTGGGTAAATAAAAGGTTGCATGCTAGAATTGCTAAATTTAGGGACTCATAAACATGCATTATAACATTACTGTAATAGATTTGTCTAAATTAAGCAAATTAACTACAGGTATTAGGAGCCATGTTAATGAATATTAGCTATATCAACATAATAGAAATTCCTTTAGGAGTTGAATGGAAACCTGAAAACCCTGCGATCAAATATTGTAGAATTCGCTTAATTAACTAAGCCATGTTATCTCTTCAACGCCATAGATGAAGTCATAGAAACCCATAATATTTCTCAATTCTTGTAATAAATGTAAACCTGTCAATGGACTAAAGCTGGTACGCATGTGTATTAAAATTTGTGTATTGTCGCTTAGACCATCCTGTGTATATTTAATTCCTCAAATAATTTGGTTAGTAGCATTTAAAGGATAGAAATCCACCCCTGAGTACTTCAGATCCTTAGAACAAATTAATTACGATCTGGCGATTTAAAAGATGCACGTACGCGTGCGGATTAGATTAAAGGACTGTAGTCTTAGACCATTTGGTGGCGAGTTTAAATACGTAGATAGTTCAGCTAAGTCCATCTAAACAATAGGAAACTATTAATTAGTATTTGTGATGATTAGAATAAATGAATTGCCATCTGTAGAATAAAAACGTAGTGGGTACAGATTTGACTGATGCCTTGCCAATTAAATTATTCCAGGTTATAATTAAATATCCAATTAACCTAAATTGTGTTAAATTACAGAACCTCCCTAATAAACATTCTTGATTATTAAAAATAAACTAAATAATGCCCATAGGCTGGAAATGGCATGCATGCGAAATAAATTAACCTAATACCATTTAGATCACTCTGTTGTGCATTTAAATTTAGTCGCTTATAAATTATAGAAAATCACTAATAAGTATTTTTAATTATTAGAATAAACTAATAGTCATATTCTAAACTAATATCCATTAAAAGATGCAAAATTGTTTGCGACAACTAGAATAGCACGCTCCAATTTAAAATAGTATGCGAGGATATAAAATCATGTGCGTCGAATAACTTGGACCTAATAATGTAAATAGCATAGAGTTGTAACAATCTGTAGCTAGTTAAAATAAAACTTGGAGGTCATACGGAGACGCTTTAGTATAATTTAACCAATTAATTACTTAGGAGTTAATTTCATTGGTGTCGATAACGTAAACAATCACACGCCAGACATTATGAGAAAGGACCCAGACTAAGAAGAAAGAATTTATTTAAATAACCATAATACCTAAAATGAATTAGCAAGGTGAATCGATACATACGCACCTATGAGAGACTAAATTGGTATAATTGCATGCGCGAGATCGAATAGGATTAAAGTTCGCCAATATTTGTACGTGTATATATTTCATCGTATCGCAAGGGTAGATGGTCGGAAATCAACAAAAGACCGAATCTAACTTGTAAGTAAACAACCCAGCCCCATATTAGGAAAATGACGTCAAGTGACGAGTATAGAATACGAGTTAACTAGAGCGACCGCGATTGAGTTAAATTGAGCGAAACCTTAGCCTAGGAGCACAAGCACATCGATACTTTGTATTTTATTATAATTCAGAATTAAGTCGTAGTCGACGATTTAATTGCAAAGACAATCCAAGCTACGGAACGACTTCACCGATCCTATTTGAATCCGAGTATATGGTTAAAATTGCAAGCATTCCTTTGATCAAGTCTTCGATTATATTCAGTAAACAAGTATTTTGTATTAATCTAGTATCACCTTGCATGAAAGAAAGCAAATGTATTTAAATCGAACAATGGCTATAAGAGAAGAGAAAGAGATAGATGGCAACCGATGGAGCAATTGGCCACTTGAGTTAATTAAAAGGTGGGCGAGGTTGCGTGGTAGGTGGCAAGGGCAGTTGGGACCTCGACAAGAATAGAATATAAGGAATTACAAACTTCTTCCGTGTGAGCAGGCTGCACCAAATCGTATCAACCAACATTCCGCTTTTCACGCGCACTACTACTCTATTGAGGTATTATGTTCTCCACATGGGTAAGTATTATTTAGGAGGAACCCACAAGAGCCGGACCGCACGAGTGGGAGATCCACACCGCACGTAACCCGGCGGTAAGTAGGCTGGTGGGGAGGCGATCGCAAGAACCCAAGACCGATCGATATTCAAAGAACGGGTACGCGAAGGCGATATATTACGCAGCTTGGGTGTTGGGTGAGGGTCGAAACCACCCCACCAACAGCTAATGTCGCTTCGGTGGGTCTGCGTGAGGTGTTACCGCCCAGCCGCCGCCAGAGTAATCGGGTGGAGATATAATACCGAGATAGATGTTATTAGCACTGCACTGCAGTCGGGCGCCGCATCAAAGGAAATGCGAAAACCGGAAGCCAACACGAGCGAGTGATGATGGGTAAAGTGATACAAGCTTGCTAATGCTTACCAAATCATGAATTCATGCCTATCTCCGGGAAAGGAAAATTACGGAAACTTATGGGGGTTTTTGCTGTTCATGCATATGCTCAGTAGTTTTCTAAAATAATAAATTGGAATTCGTTCAAAACCAACAAAACTTATTTTCTATAAGTCATGGGAAAGAAAATGAGAAAGAAAGGATAAGAAATGAGCAAAACATCGAGGTAGGAATTGATCTTCCTAAAGGTGTAGAGGATGAGCATTCGGTGCATTTTTGATAATAACGCTTGCTAAGTACTTCTGTACTCATCCTTGCTATTATCTCCCTTGCTTAGGAATATGTCAGTTCAGCCTGGGTGAAATACCGTGGACTCGGATTACAATGGGTACAAGGCGGACATCCCGTGTGAAGATTGAGTGAAGAACATGATATTCTAGCCCTTGAGGCTTGGTAAGAAATTTTAGCCCTGCGTGGCGATATTTTTGTAATATCGTGTTGTCTCTAATTATTGTTCTGCTGCAACACTCTGATTGGATTATTATTCGTTAGAGCGATGTTTTATCGGCTAAAACGAGTAATAATCTGTTGACCGGCGTTATTACCCCATGGTAATAACGCGGGTCATCACAGGTGGTATCAGAGCAATGATTCGAGGGCCACGCAAATAATTAGAGACCGTTTCTTGACTTAAGGATGCTATCTTTGCTATATGGCAATACGTATTCATTAATATTTCTCATCCCTACGTCATTTCTTATTTGTTTAGCTCTAGGCTTTAGCATTGTTACTTTTAGACCACCAAAAATATTAAAAACTAAAGTGGGTAGCGAGGAAGGGAATGACGACAATAATAGTTATGACGATATAAATTCTAGTACTAGTTCTTTTTAGTGGTAATGGTGTTAGTCTACCAAAATTTTAGTAGTAGTTGGTAAGCAATATAATTTTAATTATGAATTTAACCTTTAATTTTGCCGCAATGATGTATTCTGTATTTAAATTATTGCATTTCAGTCAATATATGATTGTTCTATTTTCTCAACCGTAGCGACATAGGGCACCTAAGGACATATGAGCAGTTATAGTGCTTTAGAAGTGAGCCAAACTTCGAGACCTCTTATCTTTTTCACTCTTGCAATTAAAATGATTCATCCGCCATCACCAAAAATCAAGGTAAAAAATAGAAAGACAATAATTACAATTGCTAATGATGGCCGATGAACCAAAATAAAATTGACTTCTCTCACTTCTGTATATGAGATTTCCCGGACCAGTGGTCCATGGCGCTTTCGAACGCGTAAGTTTCGGACGTACTCAGGAACGAAGTCCTGGGCGTACTCAGGAATGAGCCCTGAGCGTGGTTCCAAACGCGAAAGTTTTGGGCGTACTCAGGGATGAGCCCTGAGCGTGGTTCCAAACGCGAAAGTTTTGGGCGTACTCAGGGATGAGCCCTGAGCGTGGTTCCAAACGCGAAAGTTTTGGGCGATCCTGAGAGCGAGTTCTCAGGCGTGCCTGGGCGCGGAGATCCAGGGTAGTGTAGGTTGCACTCGGAGGCGAGCTCCGAGCGTGGTCCCAAACGCGAAAGATTTGGGTGATCTCGAGAGCGAGTTCTCGAGCATAGCTGGGCACGTAGTCCCAGAGTAGTGTAGGAATTTGGTTCTTTTTGGCCTTTATGTTTCTTGGGTTTTATTTGCCTACTGTGTATGCTGTATGTGAATATCAACATCCAAGAGGAAGTAACGCTGCTCTCTACTACTTGAACCTAATAATTTCTCATCTACTCGCATGCTAAACAATAATAAGAAAATCTCTCTGCAAGATGAATAAAATTTCATTCGCACCTCTTGTAACAATTTTGCTGCAATAGAATGGATAACATCATGATAAGCAATTATGTTCAAAATTTTAATTTTCTAAATTTAATTATAACTCAAATTAATATGACTAAGTGTAGGGGAAACGCTCAACTCCTTACTATTTCTAAAACCAGTCGTACGAAGCTACCAGGACTACTAGACTTAAACGAATTGTTACGAGAGCGACTATAGATAATTTATCCACAACTGTCTATTTTTATGGAACATGTAACTTAGAGTGAGATATCCCTAGAGCGTAGTCGGATTAACATAGGCTAACTATTCTTCATCTCTCGGATAGCAGACAATCCCAATTTTAAAGGCGTTAGTAAATCAACAAATCTTTCTCCTTAATAGTCTATCCATAACTTCCCCAAGAAGATTTTCCTTGCTGACTCCTAGTTCCGTTGGAGAGTATGGTTAGATCACATAAACAACTCGGGTTGCAGACTGAGGGGATGAGTTCGTATTTACCTGTGCTTCTTTGTTTTAATTCAGACCTGAATTGTCAATCTCTAAGCTTCTAAGCCCTAGACTGTCGCACTATTCATCACCTCGGCATCTATGACTTATCTTAAAGAATCCACTGAAATATTATTATCTGTGTCTGGTGCATTTACCCAAATTCATAAATATATGATTTCAGGAATGTTGGCATAATTCCCGGGACATAACCTTGACCATGAAAAAAAAGGGAACTTTCACAAACAAAGACGGTTTTGACATGACATTAGGAAATAAATATTTTCACAAAACCTGTTGCATCATTCTATATAAATATTTCTTGCACATTAATGTTTAAAGTTTTTGGAAAAAAATTTATTTCATGCATTCCATGATGACATATATTATGAATAGGGGGAAGTGTCCACTCTTTCAATATCCGTGACCTAACATCTTCTGAACCCAAAACTGTATGACAATACCATACCCTTGAGTGTAGCAAATAAATCTCCAAGCTTACCTATGAATCTAGAGAGAGTTGTTCCAGCCCGCAGAGCTAAACCATGTCTAAAAGATTAGTATTGTAGACGTAGAATTTAAGTCCAAAATCTCCGACACCATAATGCCATCCGAATAGGAAGTAACAATATTAACCAAATAGGAAATAGCCAACCCTTAATTAGCCCAAGTACAATGCCAGGAAACTCGGATAAACCTAGTCTCAAATCTTCCTACCACAAGACGACATCCAATCCAATTGCCTTAAGCAACACCATCCTCTTTGAACCACCCTGCTAAACCACTACCCATAGCACTCCAGTAGATCAGTTAAAGGAAGAAGGGGCTAGTTGACTAAAGACTTCAAGGCGTGCAACGAAATGTGCTCCAACCGCAGAAGACGAGGACTCGTGTGCACAACGGCACAAAGAGCAAGACGTGAGGAACCGATGGAAAAACCAGCCCGATGGAATCAAGATGTAGCTAAAGGATTAAGGAGGGAAGGGCAAACGCGATAAAAAAATTATTTGGTTAGAGAATGAAAAATACTAACCGGACCACCCTAGAATAAATCGATCGAATTCCCTACCCCAAATACGAGTTATAATCTCGACACTAATGCTACGAAACCTCTAGTGACAATAATCGACAACTTTGACATGTATATGAAATTGCTAGATTAACGTGTGAGGAGGTATTGAGCGATATAGGATATAGACGATGTATCTACCAAAGGGGCGGAATAAATAGGAATATCTAAAAATATATTTCGTAAAGGATTAATAAGAGACATACCTCAACCTGCCAAGCTAGCTCCGATTTCGAGGACGAAATCATTTTTAAGGAGGGAAGGATGTAACGACCCACGTCGTTAACTAACCCTAAATGACAAGTTAAGACGTTAAACCGGATTAATTATGTAACTAATGATATAAAATACGGAGGAATTTAAAACTTTTCTACGCAGTCGTATAAAGTGAGTTCAACAAGCGATAAACAATTGCAATACTCTTAGCACTTCAACGGTGAGGACGAAAATAAATTGTAAAAGAATTGTGTAAGTAAAAATATTCAACTTGATTAAAATATATTAACAGTCCGTAGTACAACAGTAATTAATTACAATTAATATATGGTAAAATCAAGTACATCCAGTGAGCGACAATTAGAACTAATATCAAGTCAAATGAAAATATTACAATTTGCATTTACATAATAGAGACAATACGAATTACAACAAATATACAATTTCATGTCTCAACCAAATAATCATCTCAAGGACTAAGCAATTTCTATATAATTATATTTAGCCAGAAAGTGCATGATCTAGATTACACCAAGTCCATCTCACACATATTCAATTACATCCGAATTAACAAAGAGCAGAAATTACATTTAGATGACAAAAGATTATCTAGACATCAATATTAAACGAAAGTCCCAATACATTAAGGTCATCTCATACATTAGGATATGTCGTCGAGCCACCACCACACCGCTATTTCATTTGTGAGTGAACCAGTAATTATAATACCGAAAAAGACCGAACAAAAGAACGAATTGAAATAAACGAAGGAAATAAGATAGAAATTGCTGTCAGAGCCCTAAAGGTTAATGTCGGGCAGGGTAATCCGTTCACGGAGATACCTGACAATCCGGGGGCCAGTCGGCACCTCTCACAACCGTAGGCTTATCACTCGGGCAAAACAAACCTGTTTTATTTTAGAGACCGACCAAAGATAAACCCTCACATTTTAAATCCCACATAGCAACCAAGGACCGAGTCACCACAACACAAGTGAGTGCACCCACATCTCGTAGAGCACACAAAGAACCAGAGACCAGACGGCACAAAGACACCAGAGATATCACACAGCCAGATAGCACCGCCTCAAGCTAGATATCACACACAGCCATCCCAGAAATTTCACAAGAACCAAGACATGGCGCATCCAAACCAGAGAGGGGAGAAAAAGCCCATGGCTCCAGGAAGCCATCCATCCTCACCCCATCCCCAAACCCTCAAACCATCCAAATGGGGTGAGTACCAAACCACCGAGAGAAAGGGCAAGAAGCCAGGCCACAAGACGAAGGCCAAGGACGAACAGAGCATGGCGAAGGCGGGTGACGACCAGAGCACGGCGACGGCGACGGCAGAGGCAAGACCGAGGATGCGAGACCGTCAACCGTAGGAGAAGGAGGAGGTCGCCATCAGGTGACATCCACACAACCAAGCAAGCGACAACCGCAAGCCAACCTTGAGCCTTACCCAAAGCAACCAAATAGCGACCGACGGAGGTAATCCCCAAAGTGCTCACAACCGTAGCATACATTCATCCGTAGTAAACAATGCATAACTAGAGATAGCAAGTCACCAATCACTAGTAGAGCACTGTGAACCAACACGAGCATGCCAACCGAGGTAGAGGGGTAGAGTAGGGAGGCAGGGATGGGGTTTACAGTAGATGTAGACCGGCGGCGCACAAGACTACCATCGGCTTAGCCCACACACTCAATAGCCACCGCGCACTCCCGGCGTGCGGGCGGTTTTGAGCTCCGCCGTGACTAGCCAAGGCACCACCTCCATGCCTATCACATCCTTGAGCTAAAATCAATCAAATCAAAATAGCACACAAGCTCAACCATAAAAGTAGATGGCAACGAGAAGAGGGCACGAGGAAAACCGCAATGGACAAGGGAGTTAGATCCGGGCCGATCCGGAGGCCGAGAACGTGCTAGTGGCGGCAGCGACGAGGGCCGCAGAGGGGAACCGCGGCGCCGGAGAGAGGGTGACCACGGGAGGCGCCGACGGTGGCGACTCGGCGTCGTCGCCATGGCACATCCGAGCCGAGAGGGGGGGTGAAGGCGTAGCCGAGAGGGAGAAAGAGGGAGGAGGAGGCGCTAGACCGGGAGGGAGGTGAGGAGGAAGACCTAGGGCGGCGCAGCGCGCGAGGGAGAGCCGAGGCGGCGTCGGGTGGAGTCGGCAGAGCGGAGAGAAAAGGGGACCGAGAGAAGAAAAACCGAGAGGGAGAGATAGAGGCGGCGGTGGAAACCAGAACAGAGCCAAGAGCAACCGGCGAAAAAGAAAAATGAGAGGAGAAAATAGAGTGGGTAAATAAAAAGGTTGCATGCTAGAATTGCTAAATTTAGGGACTCATAAACATGCATTATAACATTACTGTAATAGATTTGTCTAAATTAAGCAAATTAACTACAGGTATTAGGAGCCATGTTAATGAATATTAGCTATATCAACATAATAGAAATTCCTTTAGGAGTTGAATGGAAACCTGAAAACCCTGCGATCAAATATTGTAGAATTCGCTTAATTAACTAAGCCATGTTATCTCTTCAACGCCATAGATGAAGTCATAGAAACCCATAATATTTCTCAATTCTTGTAATAAATGTAAACCTGTCAATGGACTAAAGCTGGTACGCATGTGTATTAAAATTTGTGTATTGTCGTTTAGACCATCCCAGGGTATATTTAATTCCTCAAATAATTTGGTTAGTAGCATTTAAAGGATAGAAATCCACCCCTGAGTACTTCAGATCCTTAGAACAAATTAATTACGATCCGCGATTTAAAAGATGCACGACGCTGCGCGGATTAGATTAAAGGACCTGTAGTCTTAGACCATTTGGTGGCGAAGTTTAAATACGAGATAGTTCAGCTAAGTCCATCTAAACAATAGGAAGCTATTAATTAGTATTTGTGATGATTAGAATAAATGAATTGCAATCTGTAGAATAAAAACGTAGTGGGTACATATTTGACTGATGCCTTGCCAATTAAATTATTCTAGGTTATAATTAAATATCCAATTAACCTAAATTGTGTTAAATTACATAACCTCCCTAATAAACATTCTTTATTATTAAAAATAAACTAAATAATGCCCATAGGCTGGAAATGGCATGCATGCGAAATAAATTAACCTAATACCATTTAGATCACTCTGTTGCGCATTTAAATATAGTCGCTTATAAATTATAGAAAATCACTAATAAGTATTTTTAATTATTAGAATAAACTAATAGTCATATTCTAAACTAATATCCATTAAAAGATGCAAAATTGTTTGCGACAACTAGAATAGCACGCTCCAATTTAAAATAGTATGCGAAGATATAAAATCATGTGCGCTGAATAACTTGGACCTAATAATGTAAATAGCATAGAGTTGTAACAATCCGTAGCTAGTTAAAATAAAACTTGGAGGTCATACGGAGACGCTTTAGTATAATTTAACCAATTAATTACTTAGGAGTTAATTTCATTGGTGTCGATAACGTAAACAATCACACGCGTATTAATTATGAGAAAGGACCGGTACTAAGAAGAAAGAATTTATTTAAACAACCATAATACCTAAAATGAATTAGCGAGGTGAATCGATACATACGCACCTATGAGAGACTAAATTGGTATAATTGCATGCGCGAGATCGAATAGGATTAAAGTTCGCCAATATTTGTACGTGTATATATTTCCTCGAATCACAAGGGTAGATGGTCGGAAATCAACAAAAGACTGAAGCTAACTTGTAAGTAAACAACCCAGCCCCATATTAGGAAAATGACGTCAAGTGACGAGTATAGAATACGAGTTAACTAGAGCGACCGCGATTGAGTTAAATTGAGCGAAACCTTAGCCTAGGAGCACAAGCACATCGACACCTTGTATTTTATTATAATTCTGTAAATTAAGTCGTAGCTGACGTATTTAATTGCAGGCGACAATCCAAGCTACGGGAATTCTTTCAAAACCAACAAAACTTATTTTCTATAAGTCATGGGAAAGAAAATGAGAAAGAAAGGATAAGAAATGAGCAAAAGATTGAGGTAGGAATTGATCTTCCTAAAGGTGTAGAGGATGAGCATTCGGTGCATTTTTACTAATAACGCTTGATGAGTACTTCTGTACTCACCCTTGCTATTATCTCCCTTGCTTAGGAATATGTCAGTTCAGCCTAGGTGAAATACCGTGGACTCGGATTACAATGGGTATAAGGCGGACATCCTGTGTGAAGATTGAGTGAAGAACATGATATTCTAGCCCTTGAGGCTTGGTAAGAAATTTTAGCCTCAAGTGGCGATATTTTGTAATATCGTGTTGTCTCTAATTATTGTTCTGTTGCAACACTCTAATTGGATTATTATTCGTTAGAGCGATGTTTTATCGGCTAAAACAAGTAATAATCCATTGACCGGTGTTATTACCCCATGGTAATGACGCGGGTCGTCACAGAGAGTAACTCGAGCCTTGGTACTAAGTCATCATGTGGTTTGATATGACCGTACTATGTAGTATATGTAAGCAAAACATGCTGCTATATATGATGCTATCGAGTTGAAGTTCTGTGTTTGAACTGCAATGCTATGAGATATTGCCGTGGATTGCCAGTATGGGCACAGCCCAAGCGAACGGCCAACTTGATCTCCGAATGACGTTAGTATGGCCTGTGTCTTCCTTAATTTTAATGAGAAGACACTATTGAAAATGTTCCTTTTTGTATGTCCGTGTTATCCCCTATATTATCCGCTTCCGATCTGTAACCGACATATAGCTGCCCCGATGATATCATATTCGAAACTCTAAATATTCCGAATTCGTATTCGTATCCAGTCTTACCGTATCTGATTTCGAATCCGGGGATAAATATGGGTTAGGATACGGTTTAAGCAATATCCGTTCGAATTCGATCCGATTGCACCCCTAATTACCGCACACCGTCATCCTCTTTTCCACCGCTAGATCAACTTAATGGGCTTGTTTGATATGGCTGTGGCTTATGACTTTTGATTGAAAATTTTGAATTTTAGCTGTTTGCGACAGAGATTACATAGAGATACTCGCTTGTGATTTTGGTTATTACAAATGTTGGGCTTTTAACGTGTACTACAATTAACTTGTAGACCCCGTCTTGGGAAAATACTCCGTTTAAAAGTTAGGAACTGTAGCAAAAGCCAAACACCGTTTTTAGAAGCCGTAAAGAATAGGGCCAATATTCAGTATGTCGTCGTCATACCTTTACTCCATCACCGTCCACCGTACTCTACCATCGTCCGACACTCTTTATCGTCGCTCACCGTCAGACCACCGTCTCTCCAGACACTCTCTACGTCTGGGGACCGCGGTTAATCCATCGTCGACAAATCTGAAGTCGGAGGTGGGGGAGGGGAGGGTGGCATCGAAGTTCAAGAAAGAGGATTGGGCTAGAGTGAGATTTCCCAATTTATTTCATAGATCTAAAGCTTTTTATGGAAAACTTGCATTTTTCAGTAGTTTCACTCCATTTTTGCAACACATGATCATTTTCAGTCTTTGCATTCCTCTTATAACCATTTTGAGTCTCTTTTGCAAAATTCTCTCTTTTACTTCTAAAATCACCTCATATTTGTATTTTTGATAAATTGCCAATGGCTTCATCAAGGGAATATTGAAAGACCATTTGAGAAGGTTTAGAATAGTGTAGTGATAAACCATTGCAAGTTTTGTGCAGTGAATATTTGAATTTTGCAAAGTTTGCATTTTATGGATTTTATTGTCATGCTACCGGTCAAACCGGCCGCTGGAGCGGTATGACCACAGCGGTCAGGCCATTGACTGGTAGTATCGCGGATCACTTGCATGTTACAATTTTTCAAAGAGGTCCAGTTGCGGGAAGCGGTAGTACCAGGCTGTGGCGGGCGGTACTAACAGTCTAGATGAAAATTCTTGTGTTTTGGGAAATTGGTTTTGGATCATTTTGAATTGTGTTAATTAGTGCATTAATGTTGTATTAACCATGTTTTGACCGACATAGATCAAGTTATGAAGAACTTGTGCCCGTAAACGATTTTTTGGTGTTTAAATGTGCAGGATCGCATGCAGTCAACAATGGTCAATAACGAGAATTGGGACTACACTCATGGAGGAACCAAGGCTAACAATGATCAAAAATACTGGGTGAGATGACTGAGCTCAAGCATGGCATGAGGAAAGCGAAAAATTTTAAAGTAAAGTTGAGTGACGGGTTGCACCATATGGTTTGATCGGTCCAAGCGAGGCATAGTCCGATGGAACCGAAAGGGAGAGACTTACCAACGTGTGGCAAGCCAGTGATGCAACTACATGTGGCAAGCAAGACGATTGCTTACAAGAGAAGATGAAGACCGGGTCAAGAAATGGTATTTTGGTAAGTTGAGCAAAATACCATAAACTACTTGGATCAAAACCGCGGTACTTGAGAGAGCGATTTAGGTCAAGCAGAAGTTGAGAAGATTAAGTTGGATTGAAGTCTAAGGACTTAACGATTCAGGCCTATGTGTTTTGAAAAACGTGCATAAGCGTAGTGCACGAGTAAACTTATGTTGTGTAGGGTTAACGGGTTTCTGTAACATTCCTTTTAGGAAGCTCAAAAGTGCTTGAATAAAATTCAAATTTGAATTTCAAATCAAAGTACAAACTCAAATTTCAACTGGTTTTCAAAATTCTCCAAGCCAAAAACCATGCTTGGGCCGAAGCCCAGCTTGTTCCCCTTCCTTTTCGGCCCAGCTGGCCTTTAGCCTAGCCCATGCCCGCCCAGGCACCCTGGATCTTCTTGCCGTGATGAGTTGCGCTTTCCTCGACAGGAAGACGAATTCACTATTCGCCCATCATTAAGTTTAAACCACATAATTAGATTACTAGTAATGATCGTAGTTAGCATTAGTTAATCCTCACTAATGTGCGAGCCCCCCATTAAGTTAAGTCCTTGACTCGTGACATGTGGGGCCCATCTATTTTAAAAATGCTTTTAAAACTCAGTTGCCAAGCGAGCCCAATTCACTGTGTTGAATAGTACATGGTCCCACTTGTTAGCCCCTCAAGCCTTTTCAATTTATTTTGTTAAAACCCGAGGGTCCCACTACTAGTCTCTGTAACCTTTTTCAATTAAGAAATAATTCAAAAAGAAAATTTATTTCGGTGGACCCCACCTGTCAATGAGAGAGTACTCTCTCTCCTCTATATTTTGGATATAATCCTAATTTAAAATTTGGAGAGCCCGTTATTACTTATTTTAACTCCAAATTTAATTAAACTTGTTTCTAAAATCAAGATCTATCTAATGGAAATAGAATTGTTCGATGTAAATTTCATTTGAATTTATTTGTTTTGCTCGCGTGTTTATTTGTTTTCTGATGCAATCGTCCGAATAGAGTACGAGGACACGGAAGAGCCACAGTTCGAGACAACTCAAGATTTTTAAGACTAACCCACTTGTGAGCTAGGTGAGTCAATACTTTGATCATGTTGAACCTACACATAATTTATTTGTTATGTGTATATATGTTCAAATTAAGATTATAGATACATGCTTACTAAACATCATATTATTATTACCCTATCCTTTGGACACTTGAATTATATAATCCTTGTCACCCTAGAAAGTTAATGGTAACAATACTACCTATAAGTTGTACTTAAACGTCATGCTTAATCTTGCTTAAGTATCGGTCATTAAATTGCCCTCTCATTATCTTTCAATCATGAAACTAGTTCTAGGCAACCATTGGAGGGAAATGGCTGATATATTGAGACAACTTAGTTTTATACTTCTTAAAACCTTAAAACTTACTGTTACTTATCTAGACAGATGGTAAAAAGGTTGGTGCAGATGTAGCATGAGAAATTATGGTTTGTGGTAGCACCGCCCAGATAACTTTAAGAACTAAATCATGTGATGAACTCCTAATGTAAAATAGTACAACCATAAATCTATATTGGGTACGATCTGGCTAACTAATTTGCATCCACCAGTGTGGGTTGCACCATTGGAGTGACCACAGGTGGTGTCATTGGTTTTAAGCTGCCGTGAACATGAGTTGTGTCGCTGGATTTAACCCATCGTGTGGCGCAAGAGGGGGTCTTGGTGTGGTGGATGTAATCATACTAAGATGAAACCTTAGCGGGTGTAACTTATACTAGATGGTGCATTGTAAAGGCCTTATGGTGATCTTCTTGATTCACCTGTCCAAGAAAATGTGTGAAATATGACAAGTTGATTATCTCTTGTGGGTAAAGTGTATAATCTCTGTAGAGTGTAAACTGTTCGAACAGTCGTGCCCACATTCAAGAGTGGGCATGGGAACTTAATTTAGTTAGTATCTATTTCTAAAACTTTATGGGTGGGATGAAAACTTATCGGCAGATGTAACCCTGATTTTGGTTTGCCCTGGGTGGATGTAACTCTAGTATCAAAAACTAGCATATGGTGAATGGAACCTACACCGTTATAAATATTAGACACTTTTACTCTCTTTAATAAAAACATGTTTTAATAAAAATGTTAAGTCATAGGAATTTTTACTTATGGTAATTTGAATCAATGCCTTTAGCAAATAAAAGAATCCAAGCCTACCTTTGTTGAACCTTGTATGTATACTATTGCATTTTTGTGTGTTGCCTTGCGAAGCACAATTCTTTGTGCTCACCCTCGCTCACTAAACCCCTCAGAACATATGGATTAAGGACACTACACATACTACGACACCCCTAGAGCTGATGGTGAAAAAGATGGAGGAGATTTGTAGTAGTTTAGGTTTTACCTTAGCATTCTGACTAAGTTAGTGTTTCCGTGCACTAATATTATCTAGGTTCTTGGTTAATATCGATCGCACATGTTCTACCCACAATCGCTTGCCTGTGGCGAGACGTGCCCTCCCCTTTTGTTTTCACTTTCGTTTCTGCTTTATATAATGTATCCATTTGACCTGATTGGTCCTATTGTAAATTTGACCCGATGCAATCTATTTAAACTTTGATTTGTAATATTAACGGATTATATGGTTTACATCATATATGAAATGATTTAGTGATTTATCTATGAGCACTATCTACTGATTGAGGGAATAGTACAGTGGTTTTACAGAGCATTTTGGATTGATTAAAGCGGTTTGACAATTTCTCCCATTTGTGCTAAGTGGATAGTATTCATTAGAGTCAGATGGGGCCGGTTGCTTATCTATTTAATGGGTTAGAATAGAGACTTACTAGTTAACCATCCAACCATATTAGCTTTACTCATTAGAGCCAAGTGTTTTAGAGTTAGCGTTTGAGAAGTGAGAATTATAGTGTGCTCTCTTGTCCTCCAGATGGAGTGGCCGTAAACCATTTATCCTTAAATAGCAACATATCGATTTTGTTCATCTCTCAAGTATCTCTCTTGTTTTTGTTGATTTGCTCTTGATTTGATTGGTTTTTATCTTCTCTCTTCCTTTTTTTGATCTTGCTAGATGTCAAGGACGTGTAAGTGATGAAGATATCTTATGAAAATCAATCCCCATCATCTAGGCATCAGGTTTGGTAAATTCTTAAAGTTACCCAGTTTTGTTCGGATTTTACGATCTCGAGTGATTTCTTGATCTAGATTTTTGCCTGGATTTCTTAGGTGTTCTAGCTTTCTGTGATATTTGAGAATACATCTAGAGCCATCTTGACCATCATTCGCCCACGGGCAAGTCATGTTCACCATTTTTTGCCCAGTTTTAGTGCAACCTTCCTTCAAATAGAAAAAAGTCACAATTTTGACAACTATTCTCTCAATTGTTGGTTGGAATATGTTCATGACATCCTAGAGAAGGTGCATGCTAATTTTAAGTTATTTGATTTACGGATCAAAAGTTATATAGAGTCTTGGTTTTGAAATAGTACTAGTGTTCATTTGCTCACCGAGTTGATATTACCATTCACCAGTATGACAAATATCACTATCGAAGTAAAAGAACGACGGATACATAGAAATAAATTTGAAGACACCACTCACCCTCTCTATGGATGTACTGGTCATATAGCCTCTATACATAGGAATGTCAAAGTAACAAAATTCACATCACCATCCAAACAATGCATAGGTTACGCATTTTCACATGTACGAATAGTTCTATATTATGAGGTCACCGACTCAAAACTCTCTTTCTAAACTAGCTTTCTGTGATATTTGAGAATACATCTAGAGCCATCTTGACCATTATTCGCTCACGGGCAAGTCATGTTCACTATTTTTTGCCCAGTTTTAGTGCAACCTTCCTTCAAATAGAAAAAAGTCACAATTTTGACAACGATTCTCTCAATTGTTGGTTGGAATATGTTCATGACATCCTAGAGAAGGTGCATGCTAATTTTAAGTTATTTGATTTGCGGATCAAAAGTTATATAGAGTCTTGGTTTTGAAATAGTACCGTGTTCACTGTTCACCGAGTTGATATTACCATTCACCAGTATGACAAATATCACTATCGAAGTAAAAGATCGACGAATACTTAGAAATAAATTTGAAGACACCACTCACCCTCTCTATGGATGTACTAGTCCTATAGCCTCTATACATAGGAATGTCAAAGTAACAAAATTCACATCACCATCCAAACAATGCATAGGTTACGCATTTTCACATGTACGAATAGTTCTATATTATGAGGTCACCGACTCAAAACTCTCTTTCTAAACTAGCTTTCTGTGATATTTGAGAATACATCTAGAGCCATCTTGACCATTATTCGCTCACGGGCAAGTCATGTTCACTATTTTTTGCCCAGTTTTAGTGCAACCTTCTGTGAGACCATGTGGAGGTCACCCCATGGTTGTGATGAGTAATTGACTCTTGATCTAGAAAGATTGAGTTTGATTTTTGAGGTTTGAGCTATCTTTGCAAAGTCGCAAGCTTTAAGAATTGTCGCAGACCGCTTACGACTCACGATGTCCTTAGTTGAAATCGGTGAGGCGTTGAACGAGTGGTTGGAAGGCTATCGACCACGCACTGTGGAGATATACGATCACGCCAGGCCTTCTCGACAAGTTTAGCCGTGGTCGAAAGTCTCTGTGGAGTATGACCACGCTATGGAGCCCTCGGAATATTTGGCCATGATCGAAGGTCACCGGCCGCCATTCGACCACGCTGCGGCATCCTCGGTGAATTTGGACGTGATCGAAGTCGGTCGGACGTACGACCACACGGTATCTTACTCGGCGAAAATGACCGTGGTCGGAGGTCATTTGATGGGATACGACCACGCCAGGCCTCCTCGATAACTCGCCGTGGTCGGAGGTCACCCGAGTCTTCACGACCACGTTAGCGTGGGTCCGAACGTGGTCGGCGAGCCGTGGCTAGGGTCTACGACCACGCTGGGCGCTGGCGTTTCGACCACGCCAGGCGCGTGGGTCTTCGACCACGCTGGGAGATCGGGCGTTCGATCACGCTGGGCGCACTTCCGACCACGTTAGCGGATGTCGACCGTGGTCGATGGAGCTCATTAAACCGGTCGTATGAGCCCATGTGATGTCCGATTATGTTGGGACTTGATCGTATGGGTTCTGGTGATGTTGTGGACCTTGTGGACTTGTTGGTTCATCTTCTTGATGGGGTTTGTCAATGTCTATTTTCCGAGGAAAGATGTGAGCTCTGTTGAGCTATGCAGTGTGGTCTCGCTTGTTTAGTGCGATGCTATGTGATGGTTTTCTTGTCTTGTGGTGCAGGACTTGAGCTATTTCATGGTGAGGCGTGGGAGGACCGGACTAGGCACGGGAGGTGTTGAGGTCCGACGGTCGGAGACGCCAAGATGATCGAGGCCGGTGAGGTGGTTGCGAGCCGGGAGATGAGGAACCGAGTGTAGCTACCCATGATGGACACGACAGCAACGACGAGGAGGATCGGGACTAGGCTCAAGGAGGAGCTAAGGTCCGATGGTCGAGGTCGGGTGCGATGTGTGTGACGAGATGGACGAGACAAGTCTTGGTGAGGCTTGGAGTGGTCGGGACTAGACATGGGAGATGTTGAGGTCCGTAACGAGTGGTGAAGTCAAAGAAGACTTGAAGCTCAAGGTGGTCGATGAGGAACCGAGTCTGGTGCAAATGGCCGGAGATAGGTCTCAGCGAGGCTAGGATGGTCGGGACGAGACACGGTGGTGTTGGGGTCCGAACGACCGGGAAGCCAAGGAGACCTAGTCTTGCGAGGTGGTTGCAAGGGTGGACAGAAGGCGTGTGAGGGCATTCTCGAGAAATGCCAAAGCCGCAAAGGAAGCTTCGGAGGCGCTTGGAGGGTATTTTGGAGAAATGTCAAAGGCGCAAAGGGAAGCCCCGCCCACCGGGAAAGCAATCGATAAAAGAAGTGGATTCAGCTACGCTAACGGGCAAAGTGCGGGTCTGTTGGGATAGCGAGCAAAGCATTTGAGTTAGCGGGCAAAGTGAGTGGTAAAACCCGTGTTAGGTGGGGTTTACTGGTTATCCCAGTGTGGACTAATGGATGGATCCATTAGGGTTAGTCTCGTGTGAGGCTATAAAAGGGAGAGGGAGGCACGAGAATGTTTGAGTTGTTCTACTGAGCCTTGGAGGCCGCCCTCCCTCCCTTGGGAGTTTATCTGTGTGTAGCTCTAGGGTAGAGCTTGCCCTCCTGTGGGGAGTGGTCATGAATCTTTCATGAATGCAATCATTCATCCCTCTCGCCTCTATTTAAGTTGTGTTATCTGCTTATGTTTGGTTGATTTGATTGCGGTTTCTTCGCTCGTTCTCTTCTCGTGTTCTTGGTCATTTCTTGTTCTTGGCCTCGTTTTGTTGATTGCTCAATCGCAGTGACATGTGGGACTCGCTCCAAGCTAACTTGGTTAGCTTTTACCCACGAGCGTTCTAATTAACAACATCGCCCTGGACTTTGTCTTGTGTGCTTTTGATCAAATCACAAAAGGTCTCAATCGCTTGATATGTTTTTATTTGAAGATTGGAATAGCTTCGTGAGACCTTAAGCGATATGCACACAAGATTTCTTGGCCAGACGAGTTCTTATTGGAAAGATCCGTGAATCGAAAGATATACAGAAATTGGATCTTGCGGTTGTGCGCTTCACGGCCTCCTCTCGCCTGCTTTCGACTTTGTTCTATTTAGACCATCCGCTTTCTTTTGCGTTTGTTTTCGATTGCTTGATGGTCGAGATCTCGTAGTCGTGTGCCCCACGATCTCACGAGGTGTCTGCGACCGCATGATTACATGGTCTGAGTTGGTCTTCAACCATGTTGATCATACGAACTCTTAGTCGAAGGAAGTCCGACTTGAGAATAAAAGTTTCGCTTTGTTTATCTCAAGTTTCTCAACCGGTCTCGAATGCTTTCTTAGTGATCGAAATCGTTTAGTCATTCGCCGCTCCGTGGTCATCGCTCCGACAAAAGTAGTACTTACTGTTTGCTCGTCATTTTCCGATCGAGTACCGACCACGTTCTATTTGCATCCGACAGCGCCTCTGCCGACCGTCCAATCACGATGTTCGACTTCGCCGCCACCGCCGGTTGGTTCGACCACTTGATGTGTCGCACGACTTCCCCGTCGGCCGCTTTGTTCATCGCTTGATATCGAGCACGCTCGACTTTGCAGTCGCTTTTGGTTACAACCACGGCTTTTCTGTTACAACTTTCAGGTCGATTCGATCACTCTGTATTTCTTCTGCGAGTGTTTGTTCCTGACTGTCTCTCTCGGTTTCCTAGTGAGCATTTGATCCTTGTCTTCATAGCTCTCTAGCTGTTGAAGAAAAGATCGGTGTGAATTTTTAGAGAGTATTTTAAGGCACCATTCACCCCCCCTCTGGTTGCCAGTTCGGTCCTACAATTGGTATCAGAGCAAGGTTGGCTCTGTATCTGATCTTAACCGATCTGGAGCTTGGCAACTAGTAGGGAATCTTGTAAACTTTCCTTTGAATCTTATTGGGGTGTTTTGCCAATGATGTCCTTTGCGACAAGAGGCTTGATTTCGGCTAGAGGATGATTTTATTTGCAAGAAACCACAAGTGTAAGCTTTGTGGTACATTCTTGTCCTTTGGTTAATCAAGTGCCGTGAAGGGAAAGCCTTGGAGAACACACGGATGATAATGATAAGGACGAGCGCCGACTTATCATGAGCAAGGTAAAACTTATTATGACCTTGGCCTTTTCCAAGATGAATATACTTGCTCTTCGGGATATTGTGAGGTGCCTAGATTATAAATTGCTAGATTGTTCTTGCTAGGTTGAAATCTCATTTCTCATGTGTAGGTTGTGAGTCTTTCTCTGTAGATGGTGAAAGTTTAATTTCTACTTGAATGTTAAAATCGCAAATGAGAAACTAAAACTTTGACTCACCGCACATGTGTAGAGGAGTGTGAGCTTGCTAGAGTGTAGTAAAGCCGAGTTCCTCTGTTTGTGTCGTCGTTGTAGTCGTAATGCATTACGACCACAACTTCGCTTCTCGACATAGTCGTAGCTGCATACGACCATGCTGCCGGCGGACACTTCCGCTTGTTACCGTGGTCGAAAGTCCCTACGATCACGATCGCTGGTTCGAAGCCGCCGCCGATTGTCGTGGTCATAATCGACTTACGACCACACCGCAATTCCCAATCGTGGTTGTAATGACCAACGATCACATCTCTACCGTAGTCGCTCAAGACTATGCCTCTCGTGCTACGACCACGCCATTTCTTCTCGACCGTAGTCGTGTATGCGTAACGACCACTCTTTTTCTCGCCGAGTGGCCGTGTGTCGTCTTGGGGTCTCAAGCATTTGCTTACTAACCCTTGGGATCCAAGACTTGGGCACTTTGTTCTTCTCTTTTGTAGGTGTCCAGACGTTGGATGGAGAACATGGGATCGAATGGATTTTAGTCTTCTGCTTCATCACGTGACTAAAACATTTGTTGGTTCTCCACTTCTTGGCCTCCAAGAGGTATGTACCTTCACGTTTGGCGTCTCCACCTACTTTGTGAGCTACTCTATACCCTCATGCCCTTATACTCATGTTTGACCATATTGGCATGTTGTGCTTGTTCATGTGCTCACATGTTCCATACTGGCATGTTTTTCTCTCAATGCTTTCATGT
The DNA here is from genome assembly GCA_036346245.1 of Bonia amplexicaulis. Lineage (NCBI taxonomy): Eukaryota > Viridiplantae > Streptophyta > Magnoliopsida > Poales > Poaceae > Bonia > Bonia amplexicaulis. The sequence continues at coordinate 724,025 of CM070744.1, forward strand.
CATGCCTTTATGTGTATGTTGCTTAAGTATCCATGTACCTTGTTGTATTTGTTAGATACTTAAGCTTTGACTTGACTTCATAAGCTAAGTAGAATGTGTGTATTAGAAGTCAAGTATCATCATGACCTTGTGCTCGTAGTATCTATCATGGTTCACATCTTGCTCCTTATGTTCATTCATCATTATTTATACATGTTAGCATACTTTTCATGATTTTGATTTGTCATGTTGTATGTCTACATGATGTATGCATATGTATGGACAAGATGAGCTTGGGTATATCTTGGATAGTTTCTCTGTGTCATGATGCTGCGTTTATTCATGCCTTTGTATATTTTCTATTATACATGCTTTTGTCCATGCTAGCATATGCTTCTGTGACTGTTCCTGTCACCTGCTATGTGTATGGTTGTGATTCATTGTGATACATGTATATCTTGATCTTATTCATTTAAGTTTTGGCATGAAATAAACTGACAACATCTTTGTAGCATTAGTCTCGTGCTTATGCTTAGATATCATGAGATTTGTGGTTAGGTCACAAGCTTCTTCTAGTATTTGGTGGCTCTAGGCTTGTCGCTCTAAATGCTTTTGTTGAGGGCTAGATTGAGCTTGTGGCGGTGCGTGTTCTCATGTGTTCTATGTCTTTAATACTAGTGATGCTATTGTTGTTATCATTTGTCTCAAGATCTTGGTTCCATGTTGTATATCATTTACCCCAAGACTAGGACACCGCTTGTTCCCCATGATTAAACCGTAGAGGTGTATGAATGAGGGGAGAGTGATACAGCTGTTTACGACCGCTCCCTGGTCATTACGACCACGTCGTAGGAACCACGACCATGGTCTGGACCCTCGGCCGAACTCATGTTACGACTTCGGCCAAGGACGCAATGACCAGACTCATTTACGACTACGACTGGGACACCATTACGACCACCGCCAGACATGACCATTACGACCAGACGCAACGACCACGATCCAGACTCATCTACTTCCACGACTCGGACTCGACTTTGAACACGAGAAGGACGCGACTACGACAACGTCCTGACTTGACTACGACCACGTTCTGGACATGGAATTCGGCTACGACTACGGCTTAAACAACCGAGCAACTGCTACAAAGGTTGGTTCTCTCTTATGATTTTCAGTGCTCTGCTTCCCGCCACTTGGCTTTGCATAGTATATGTCTTCTAGTGGTAAGAAGGGTCTTTTGGACAAGAGGAGCCAACTCTAGGTGATGTTGTCTCATTCACACCTCTCATCCAAATGGTTCTCTAGGATTATTTACTACCTAGTTTGGGCTTTGGTTCTCTAGGATTCTCTTCTACCTAGGTTGAACTTTTTCTTGGCCACTAGAGTCTTTTGCATTGACATAGTGTGCTTTTTGCCCCGTGGTATGAGGTTATAGACTAGAGACCATGAGGATAGGATGTGTTTGGGAATCACCTCTTTGAGCTAGAACCTTCTCTTTCGGATTTTGTGCCAAATTTCTTGGTTCTTCTCTTTTGCCTTCTCTAGGGGAGTTGGATCCTTCTGTCTATTCGGCTATGTTTCGTGGGGAGTTCATCTCATGTGCATTTTTTGGTCAATAGTGCGTAACATTCACATGAATGCCTGCGTCTTGGAGCCCGAATATTATCTTTATGTGACATGATATCATGATTTATATCTTGCCATGTCTTGTGATAGCTTGATTTATCATGCCCTTCTATGTGTTGCTTAGCTCTTGCCATACTAGCTTAATTAAATGTGAACAACTTGAATCAAATCATGTCTTGTTCAATCTTATGAATAGTCTGGCTTTAGTGATCCTCTCTTGATTCAGGCCATGTCGAATAGGCTAAGTTGAGTCTTGAATCTATTTTTGAGGTTTAGATTGAGCTAAGTTAGTTCATTAATGATGCATGAGTTAAGTTTTAACTCTTTGTTCATGAACTAATTCAAGTAAATGCAAAAGATCTCTTTGTGCGAAAAACCGATCTCACCAATTCTTTCTCATGAGACGGCTTGTCATTGCACTCGGCATGAACTCGGGGAGTTTTGATGACCAAGATCACCTCCTTAAGCTTATTGCTTGGAGTGATCGATAAGGCTTGAGATCTAGCACATGGCTATGAAAACAAAAATTCTTGTGAAAAATGGTTGAAACCAACCATGAATTTCTGATAAAAGCCAATTGTGCTAATTTTGCTCAACTACAAGTATTCTACAAGTGTTAGTGTTAAATTACATGTGATATCTAGTGCTTGAACAAAATGTCTCATTTTTGAACTTATAGCACTCTAAATTGACTCAACCATGGCTTCTTGGTTCCACTTAGAATATTGACATGGCTTGACTCACGTTTGGATACCTTCTTCTAGACCATAATCTTGAGTGACTCGACATGCTAATCAAACCATTTAATTTAAAGATCATGACTTATTTGGCTTGAGCTTGGCAATACATGGTTTGTTATGATCTAGATAGCATTGTCACCTTTTATGGCTTGGTATAATTTTCTGTGAAGTCACTTTAGATAATCTTCATGGCTCCTTTTGCTTAAAATGAATTAATTTTGATCACCCCATTTCTTTCATGCTCTATTTTTTCTTCCTTGCATCTTGATGACTTTATTGCCAAAAGGGGGAGAAGGATAGAGAAAAAGGCATTAAGGGGTGCAAAAGGTATTAAAATGGGAGAATGCATTAAGGGATAGGAGAAGGATAAAAGGCATTAAGGAGGAGAATGTTTGGTCATCTTGCTATGACAATGGTCATGTGAGCATCTGCTTTTTGGACCATGAGCAAGATTGGACTTTCTGTGTGATTTGGAGTTTCTGTAGAAATTTTGATCTTTCTCTGTCTGCTCCATTTCATTCTGTGTCAACATGGTCATGAGTTCCATCTTCATTCTTTTAGACTATGTGTGACTTTTGCATCTCCTTCTTTTTCTTCTTTTCAAAAATAAACTCATCTTCATGCCTTTTTCAATGTTTGTCAATATACTCATCAAGGGGGAGATTGTGAGACCATGTGGAGGTCACCCCATGGTTGTGATGAGTAATTGACTCTTGATCTAGAAAGATTGAGTTTGATTTTGAGGTTTGAGCTATCTTTGCAAAGTCGCAGCTTTAAGAATTGTCGGAGATCGCTTACGACTCACGATGTCCTTAGTTGAAATCGGTGAGGCGCTGAACGAGTGGTTGGAAGGCTATACGACCACTATTGTGGAGATATACGATCACGCCAGGGCCTTCTCGACAAGTTTAGCCGTGGTCGAAAGTCTCGGGTGGAGTATGACCACGCTATGGAGCCCTCGGAATATTTGGCCATGATCGAAGGTCACCGGGCCGCCATTACCACGCTGCGGCATCCTCGGTGAATTTGGACGTGATCGAAGTCGGTCGGACCGTTACGACCACGCGGTATCTTACTCGAAAATGACCGTGGTCGGAGGTCATTTGATGGGATACGACCACGCCAGGCCTCCTCGATAACTCCGCCGTGGTCGGAGGTCACCCGAGTCTTTTCGACCACGTTAGCGTGGGTCCGAACGTGGTCGGCGACCACGTGGCTAGGGTCTACGACCACGCTACGCTGGCGTTTCGACCACGCCAGGCGCGTGGGTCTTCGACCACGTTGGGAGATCGGGCGTTCGATCACGTTGGGCGCTGTTGTTTCGACCACGTTAGCGGATGTCGACCGTGGTCGATGGAGCTCATTAAAACCGGTCGTATGAGCCCATGTGATGTCCGATTATGTTGGGACTTGATCGTATGGGTTCCTCGGTGATGTTGTGGACCTTGTGGACTTGTTGGTTCATCTTCTTGACAGGGTTTGTCAATGTCTATTTTCTGAGGAAAAGATGTGAGCTCTGTTGAGCTATGCAGAGTGTGGTCTGCTTGTTTAGTGCGATGCTATGTGATGGTTTTCTTGTCTTGTGGTCAGCAGGACTTGAGCTATTTCATGGTGAGGCGTGGGAGGACCGGACTAGGCACGGGAGGTGTTGAGGTCCGACGGTCGGAGACGCCAAGATGATCGAGGTGGTGAGGTGGTTGCGGCCGGGAGATGAGGAACCGAGTCTGTAGCTACCATGATGGACACGACAGTAACGACGAGGAGGATCGGGACTAGGCTCGGGAGGAGCTAAGGTCCGATGGTCGAGGTCGGGTGCGATCGTGTGTGACGAGATGGACGAGACAAGTCTTGGTGAGGCTTGGAGTGGTCGGGACTAGACATGGGAGATGTTGAGGTCCAGAACGACTGGGTGAAGTCAAAGAAGACTTGAAGCTCAAGGTGGCTGATGAGGAACCGGAGTCAGTGCAATTGGCCGGAGATAGGTCTCAGCGAGGCTAGGATGGTCGGGACGAGACACGGTGGTGTTGGGGTCCGAACCAACGGGAAGCCGAAGGAGACCTAGTCTTGCGAGGTGGTTGCAAGGGTGGACAGGAAGGCAGTGTGAGGGCATTCTGGAGAAATGCCAAAGCTGCAAAGGAAGCTTCTGGAGGCAGTTGGAGGGTATTTTGGAGAAATGTCAAAGGCTGCAAAGGGAAGCCCTGTCCACCGGGAAAGCAATCGATAAAAGAAGTGGATTCGCTTGGCGCTAACGGCAAAGTGCGGTCTGTTGGGATAGCAGCAAAGCATTTGAGTTAGCGGGCAAAGTGAGTGGTAAAACCCGTGTTAGGTGGGGTTTACTGGTTATCCTCAGTGTGGACTAATGGATGGATCCATTAGGGTTAGTCTCGGTGTGAGGCTATAAAAGGAGAGGGAGGCACGAGAATGTTTGAGTTGTTCTACTGAGCCTTGGGCGGCGCCGCCTCCCTCCCTTGGGAGTTTATCTGTGTGTAGCTCTAGGGTAGAGCTTGCCTCCTGTGGGAGTGGTCATGAATCTTTCATGAATGCAATCATTCATCCCTCTCGCCTCTATTTAAGTTGTGTTATCTGCTTATGTTTGGTTGATTTGATTGCGGTTTCTTCGCTCGTTCTCTTCTCTCGTGTTCTTGGTCATTTCTTGTTCTTGGCCTCGTTCTTGTTGATTGCTCAATCGCAGTGACATGTGGGACTCGCTCCAAGCTAACTTGGTTAGCTTTTTACCCACGAGCGTTCTAATTAACAACATCGCCCTGACTTTGTCTTGTGTGCTTTTGATCAAATCACAAAAGGTCTCAATCGCTTGATATGTTTTTATTTGAAGATTGGAATAGCTTCGTGAGACCTTAAGCGATATGCACACAAGATTTCTTGGCCGACGAGTTCTTATTGGAAAGATCCGTGAATCGAAAGATATACGTAAATTGATCTTGCGGTTGTGCGCTTCACCGCCTCCTCTCGCCTGCTTTTCGACTTTGTTCTATTTAGACCATCGGCTTTTTTTGCGTTTGTTTCGATTGCTTGATGGTCGAGATCTCGTAGTCGTGTGCCCCACGATCTCATGAGGTGTCTGCGACCGCGATCGATTCTGCGAGTTGGTCTTCAACCATGTTGATCATACGAACTCTTAGTCGAAAGGAAGTCGACTTGAGAATAAAAGTTTCGTTTGTTTATCTCAAGTTTCTCAACCGGTCTCGAATGCTTTCTTAGTGATCGAAATCGCTTTAGCTGTCGCGCTCGTGGTCATCGCTCCGACAAAAGTAGTACTTATCGCTTGCTCGTCATTTTCCGATCGAGTATCGACCACGTTCTATTTGCATCCGAACGCCGCCTCGCCGACCGGTCCAATCACGATGTTCGACTTCGCCGCCGCCGGTTGGTTCGACCACTTGGTGTGTCGCACGACTTCCCCGTCGGCCGCTTTGTCTATCGCTTGATATCGAGCACGCTCGACTTTGCGCCGCTTTTGGTTACAACCACGGCTTTTACATTACGACTTTCGTGTCGATTCGATCACTCTGTATTTCTTCCGCGGTGTTTGTTCCCGACTGCCTCTCTCGGTTTCCTAGTGAGCATTTGATCCTTGTCTTCATAGCTCTCTAGCTGTTGAAGAAAAGATCGGTGTGAATTTTTAGAGAGTATTTTAAGGCACCATTCACCCCCCTCTGGTTGCCAGTTCGGTCCTACACCTTCCTTCAAATAAAAAAAAAGTCACAATTTTGACAACGATTCTCTCAATTGTTGGTTGGAATATGTTCATGACATCCTAGAGAAGGTGCATGCTAATTTTAAGTTATTTGATTTACGGATCAAAAGTTATATAGAGTCTGGGTTTTGAAATAGTACCGTGTTCACTGTTCACCGAGTTGATATTACCATTCACCAGGATGACAAATATCACTATCAAGTAAAAGATCGATTTAATACTTAGAAATAAATTTGAAGACACCACTCACCCTCTCTATGGATGTACTGGCCCTATAGCCTCTATACATAGGAATGTCAAAGTAACAAAATTCACATCACCATCCAAACAATGCATAGGTTACGCATTTTCACATGTACGAATAGTTCTATATTATGAGGTCATGTTCACCATTTTTTTTGCCCAGTTTTAATGCAATCTTCCTTCAAATAGAAAAAAGTCACAATTTTGACAACGATTCTCTCAATTGTTGGTTGGAATATGTTCATGACATCCTAGAGAAGGTGCATGCTAATTTTAAGTTATTTGATTTATGGATCAAATAGAGTCTTGGTTTTGAAATAGTACCATGTTCACTGTTCACCGAGTTGATATTAATTACTATTCACCCGTATGACAAATATCACTATCGAAGTAAAAGATCGGTGAATACTTAGAAATAAATTTGAAGACACCATTCACCCTCTCTATTGATGTACTGGTTCTATAGCCTCTATACATAGGACTGTCAAAGAAACAAAATTCACATCACCATCCAAACAATGCATAGGTTACGCATTTTCACATGTACGAATAGTTCTATTTTATGAGGTCGCCGACTCAAAACTCTCTTTCTAAACTAGCTAAAATCGTACTTGGCCTAATGAAGAACTTTTGATTTATTAGCTCTAAGCGTAATAAAACAGCGATGTGGTATATCGCCTTCCTGTTACATTTGAAAAAGAAAAATTTATGAGTTTAATACGGGTGATATATGTTGATGTGTCCCAATATTTTAGAATATTACATAGGTATTATTTCAAGTAAGAAAGACCCTTAGGGTTTAGTAGTAATATGTGAAACATGAGGACCAACTAAAACGATATAATCTTATTTAATTATTCAAGGACCAGTGTAATTTCTATAACTTGACAGCTTCTCCACGGGCGCTCGTCTGTTGTATTCGACGGCGCTTGATCGACTGGGGAAACAGGTTTATTGTAATTTCATGCATGTAATTTCCTCTGTTGCTCCCTGCTCCTTTGTATCCTCACACGTGTAATTACCTGTTTCAGATTGCAATAAAATATGGTCCAGGCTGGCCTAACGGGCCCGCCATAGTTCCGCAAAAAAATACAAAATATCGGCTCCCACAACTGTAGAATATGTCATCACAGATGGTTCAAAAATATCACTACAGATGGTTTCATGAGCCGTCTGATTTTATGGATCAGTAATAATATGAGATCATCACAGATGACTTTCGAATCGTCTGTGATGCAGTATTTCACAGACGGTTTCAACTACAAACCGTCTATAATATTCTTTTCTATTTACAAATCTATTTCTATTAGTTGGCTAGCCTTAAGAAATGCTAGCCATGCCCACTGAAATAAACATATCAACACAATATATATACATCCAATTCACACTCATTCATTTCAGAAAGAAGAAATTTATTTGATAAATCAATTAACTGAAATGAAATAAATTGTCCATCCATGAACAAATACATGTACACATGAATAATTAAGCTCAATCTTATCCCAGTGAATTTTGTTATACATATGTAAATTGATAAGTATGAAATAATTATTGCAAGATTGACAAATTAACCTGCGGATCAATATTGATCTTCGCGGAATCGATGAGTAGTTGCTTGTTGTGGCAAACATAGAATCCACAGGTGTTGCTCGGCAGCTGCTGGTGGTACTGCAAAAGAGTCTTCTCATCATCGTTTTTCTTTAGTTTGCCCTTGCCGCCTCGGCTGTAGGTCGACTTCACAGTAGTCAACCAAGCATGAGATGTAGATGCATTGCGCCCTTGCTACGCCTGTGCATATAGCCTCAGTGGACTTGGCACCAGTGCATATAGCTTTGGTACGGATCGCTCATGTGGAATTGGCACCAATGCAGATAGCTCATGTGGACTTAGCACCGGTGCAGATAGCTCGAGTGGATTTGGCACCGGTGCAGGAGCCTCCAGTCAGATGTCCCTCTTGGGCCGCTGGATGAATGTTCCAATGGCTTGCCCTAGAGTTGCGTCCTCCCCCGAGCGCGCCGCCTCCCTTGAGCACTCCTCCTCCCTAGAGCTATCCTCCTCCCGCGAGCTCTAAAATAAAGACCATCTATGATGATTAAGTATCACAAACGGTTGGTTCTAAATAAAAACCATCTATGATGATCCTCACAGCCATCACACATTCTCATGTACATAAATATAAATTTACATATATATATATCACACATTCTCATACACATATATAAATGCAAATTCACATATATATCTCACACATGCTCATATACATAAATGCAAATTCACATATATATCACACATTCTTATATACATATATGCAAATTCACATATATATCACACATTCTCATACATATATATGAATGCAAATACATAACATATGACACATAAATATTTCATTCATCATTTCACTTGTTTATTTCCTTTAAAAATTAGCCCTTCATAATGATCGACGCGTATGTAGCCACTTTCATCACGCTATTCCTTTACCCTTATGCCGTTTTCGAAAGGAGGCAACTCATCAAATTGATTGTATTATTTCTCGTCTACTACATTCTCAACTCCGACAATCTTTTTTTCCATAGAGAACTACGTGACGATTCTTATTTGTCTGATCGGTTACATAGAAAACTTGAACAATTTGGTTAGTTAGTACGAATGGTTCGTCTTTGTATCCAACACGTTTAGGTCAATGGTAGTGACACCGTATTTGTCGACCTTCAACTGTGGGAGATGGACCCAATAGCACCGTAACAAGGGGATCTTGAAAAGCACAGAGTCACGCTCTCAAATCTCCTCTATGATCCCATAGTAGGAGTTCCTTAACCCATCAGTACTGAACGCATCTATACGGAAACTACTGTTCTGGTTAGATCTCTTTACATCCTGAACCTGCGTATAGAATATGTACACATTTATGTCATATCATTGCCATGTCACACATGTAAATGTTGGCCCTTTTGCCAACCATATCATCATATCACTTGACAAGCTCCTAGCAAGTCGCTCCTTCAACCATTGCTTGAACCAACTATGTGTTGTCACGTGATTCAAACATCTGGCCACTCTGGATTTTGTTGCCGAAGCATGTCCTTGTGCTAGTTGATATATGATGACACTTCAGTCATGTGTTGCAAGACTGTGAAATGGGATTGACCATACACATCCATATCTGGAGTTATTGCTTTCCTTTTCATAGTCCCGATACCCTTGAGTCTCTCCTTATAGCGAGATCGAGGTACACCTATCGGTTCAATTTGAGCCATGTAATGGATACAAAACTCAATGACCTCTTCAGTTGCATAACTTTCGACAATGCTACCCTCCGGGCGAGATCGATTCCGTATATAGGACTTGATAATTCTTATGAACCTTTCAAACGAGTATATGCTACGTAGAAAAATGGGCCCACACATTTTTATCTCCCGCACAATGTGAACAATGAGATGGACCATGATACCGAAAATGATGGAGGAAAATATATCTCAAGATGACATAGAGTCATCACCACCTCGTCCTGCAGATCATCTAGTCCATCGAGATCAATAACCTCCTAAGCAATTGTGTCAAAAAAATAACACAGCCTCATGATTGTCTCTCAGACCTTGATTGGCAAAATATTTCTAATTGCAATAGGGAGCATCTGTGTCATCAGCACATAACAGTTATGATACTTCATGCCAACAAACTTCAAATCTTCCATCAAAACAAGTTTCTTCATGTTGGTGGAGTAACCAGATGGAACTTTCATACCATACAAACACCAGCACAGTTCAGTTCTCTCAGCTTTGAACATAGTGTAACAAGCAGGGGGAAGGTAAGTTCATTCTTTATCGGTCTTTGTCGGTGCTAACTCAGGCCTGATGTCCATATCAACCAAGTCAAGTCGTGCGTTGACACCATCCTTTGTTTTATCACGGATGTTCAGTAGGAGACCAATCAAGTTGTCACATATGTTCTTCTCTACATGCATGACATCAATGTAGTGGCGAACTTCTAGGTGTTCCCAATAAGGTAAGTCCCAAAATATTAATCTCTTCTTCCAGACATTCTTCTCATGGGTCGTCGATTTACACCCTTTCTGAGCACAATATCTAAATCGTTAACCATATCATAGATCATTTCCGCTTAAATGCCTTAGAGCTGAACTATCCTCCTTCTCTCCGTCTAATTGTTTGTTCATCCTGCGGTATGGGTGAGCCCTCCGAAGGAACCTACGGTCACACATGTATACAGTTTTACATGAGTGCTTCAGCCACACATTCTTGGTATCATCTAAGCAGTAAGTACAGGCTTTGGCCCCTTTTGTACTCTGCCCGACAGGTTAGCAAGGACAGGATAATTATTTATGGTGCAAAACAACAACGAGCGTAAAGTAAAGTTCTCTCATTTGTACGCATCCCATACCTGTACCCCTTCGATCCACATCATTTTTAGATTTTTCACCAACGGTGATAGGTACACATCAATATCATTCCCAAGTTGCTCCAGCCCTTAGATAAGTATCAACAACAAAATATACTTTCGCTTCATACACAACCAAGGAGCAAGGTTGTACATGTAGAGAGTCACGGGCCAAGTGCTATGCCGGCTGCTCATGTTACCAAAATGATTCATTCCATCTGTACTCAATCCGAGCCTTATATTCCTCGGTTCTGCACTGAAGTCTGCAAACCTACTATCGATGTTTCTCCACTGGCAAGAATCAGCAAGGTGTCTTAGCATTCCATCATTCTTACGCTCCTCCGAGCGCCAACACAGCAGTTTTGCCTCATTTGTGTTCGCAACAAATCACTTCAAACAAAGAATTACAGGAAGATACCATACCACCTTAGCAGGAGGTCCTCCCTTCACCTCTATTCCCTCGTCGTCATCTAATTAATTCTTACACTTGTATCGAGAGGCGTTTCACATGGGACATGCATGCATGTTTGCATACTCTTTATGGTAGATGATAGTCGTTCGGACATGCAAGTATTTCTTCTACTTTTATTCCCAATGGACAAAAAACCTTCTTAGTTTTGTACATGGTTTTGGGATACTTGTTTCACTCCAGAAGCATGTCCACTAAAAGACCTAATAGTGTCATGAAACTCTTGTCGGACCAACCGTTACTTGCCTTCAATTTCAGTAATTCAAGCACGGTAGACAACCTCGTGTATTTAACTTGCAGCACGTGAACAAATATTTCTCTGTGTCCTCTATCAAGCCTCCGGAATTTAACATACTCTCTCTCATCATAGTTCCATTCTGCATTGCGAAGCATCTGATCTAGCTTGTCAACATGCAGCCTATCCGAGTCAGAACCATAATTGACATCATCCGGTGACATATCATTGACTTCGTCGGCGATATTATTATTACTATCTTCCTGTGTAGTCTGCTCTTCACCATGACTAGTCCAACGCTCGTACCCCTTTTTGAAACCCCTTCGAATCAAGTATGCTTCAATCTGCGCTTGGTTCTTAAACATCTTTAGATTATCGCAGTCAATGCATGGATAGTACATATATTCCACCCCTTATCAACATATCTTCCTCGGCAACTCTTATGAAAGTAGACACACCATTAATGTACTCTTCTCTCACACGGCTCCCAGATATATCTAGCTTCGGTCATACGTTATGCGTATAATTAACACTTAGCAAGAGTAATTAATTAAATTAAATTAACTAGAAATAAACTGTAAATTGACTAAACCCTAAACCACGCTAGATGTAAATAAACTTCTCTCTAGATCTAAATCTATGTTTAATAAGTTACCTATGGTTAATAAACTTCTCTCTAGATGGAAATAAACTTCTCTCTAGATCAAGCTAGCTCAATTTAATCCTTCTTCAATTCTTCTTTCACCAAAGGCTATAGATCTAAATTATAATGCAATTAGGAACAAATTACTAACTACATGTAGTCATGAAATGAATGGATCTACAATCACTCTTGCCAAATAGTCTCCTTTCAAAGCCCCTGCCTCCAGATCAAAGCAGTAGCGATTTAAGACAGAGGGTCGACGGGTCTGCGCGCAGTTAATATAGTGGTATTATCATAGACAGTTTTAATACAAACCGTCTGTGATAATCATAGACGATTTGTATTAAAAGCATCTGCGATGTATCACAGACGGTTCTTACCATGAACCGTCTATAATATTATCTCTTCACAGATGGTTTTTAGCGCTGGCAGCAACACAGACAGTCTCTAAAATAAAATTGTCTATGCTTGTATTTAACACTGACGGTTTTGAGGAACCGTCAGTGATGTACTGTCTAATATTAGGCTTCTTGTAGTAGTGTCCCTTCTTTATGTTTATGATTTGGCTTTCTACGGTAACTAACATTCAAATAGAGTGTCTTTTCAAAGTAGAGTTTACAAGTCGATTGTAGAGATATTTGATATGCTCAAAGAGCTTGGCAAACATAGATGTAATTATTTTGGCGGAAGTTGTGGGAATATGACTTCTACCAAAGTTTAAATCTTGGTGCACACCTTTATGCACATGTGACTGCAGACTAGTGGCAAAGAGCGTACCTACACTCTGTGAGGTCGCGGATTTAGCAAAAAAAAAAAAAGGTGTAATCATCTTTATACTAAAGTAGTTAGGCGAGTTGGGCTAAAAAATGAAGTATCAGGTTGTGTTACTACTTACTAGTCATCTAATCTTATATGTTGATTTGCTCAATCTCAAAAACGTTACACCTAGTGCATACAGCAAGGTACTATGCTCATGTGTACAATAAGTGCCAATATAATTTTGATAATTCTTATATTTTGTATCCCAACCTCACATCACCAAGTCAACACACATATGAAATATGATTATTTTTAGATAATCCATTTTTATCCAAAAATACAAAATTATACCTGTGATTTTTTTTGCGAAAGTAGCATAATGTCACCGAATCGTTGAGCGACTGGCCCTATCGCCCAATGGCCAAGTGACACGAAGGCTGTAACAACCCAGCTGTTTATTTCAAGTTTTTGGAGTAACAAAATACTAAAATATTAAATTAAATTAATTTGGTTTAAAATAAAAATTATTGTTTTCTTGCTTAAGATTTATTTTGATTTTCCCTGATTTTCTGTTTTTGAAAAAGCAGGTTGTGAAAAGTAATTTCAGTAAAAACATAAAAAGATTATTAAATAAAAGGATATTTTGAATTTCTATAAAATCATATTTCCAATTAATTATTTAAAGTCATTTGGCATTTATTTGGATTTTCTGAGTTTTCCTGGAGTTTAAAATCTATTTTGAAATTAAAAAGTATTTTTAGTATGAAAATATAATACCAACATAAGTTGGAAATATTTTATTTAAGTCCAAAACATATACAAGAACTTTGGTGAATTTTTCCCGAATTGTTGGAATTTATTTCAAATTTTTTGAAGCCTTCTTGAATTTTCTAGGCCTTTCTGAAATTTAAAAAGAAAAATGAAATTATAAATTAAACCCCAGCTCTCTCCGATCGCCACGTGGAAGGCCAGATGCCGTCCACGTCACCCGCTTCACCCGCCTTCCCCTCCCCTCGAGCCGACATGTGGCCGGCCCGATTCGCGCCACGCCACCAATCCGGCCCGATCTCCCTCGTCCATCCCACTTACCTCCGCAGCCGTCCGATCCTCTCGCGTCTCATCCCCGCAGTCCCATCCACTTAATCCCCTCGGCCACCCGATTCCCCCTTCCCCGCTACACGGCGCCATCCGGTCGCCCCGCTCCTTCTCTCTCTGCCACCCTGGAAAATATATATGTATATCTAGGTGTATATATATATATATATATATATATATATGTGTGTGTACATACGTATGTATGTGTACGTATGTATGCATGTATATGTGTGTGGCGAAAATGACAATTAAATTGAAAGAAAAGGTAATTAACCAATATGCCTTTGCCATCTAAATTGAAATATAAATTTAAATTAGAAGTCTTGATAAAAATACAATCTTGCCTAAATAACAGTTATCCTATCTTTATCTCTGGATTTAAAATCACCAATAGTAATTAAGAATAATTAAAGTACCAACAATTCAAGGCTCCAACCCCCAAGTTATCTCACTCAACAAATAAGATCCTGTACCCGGATAGACTCTCGTATCTAAGTCTAAACCAACTCATGAAACTTCCTTAGTAAATAGAAAATAATAAAAGAAACTAGTAAATTAAAGATTGAGTGTTGGTATTTTGCAATCGGCTATGCCTATCCATCTTTGAATCCAAACTAGAATATTCTTGTAAATATTCCTTTGACATTAATCCTCCTTTTGTATCCGTTGTTCCCTTCTTTTGCTCAAACTTCATTTAACTAGTCAAGCATCCCATAGCTCACTAAATCTTCTCTCATATCCTCAATCATAGCAATACTTAAATAAGCTCAATTGAATTTATTTAGACTCTTTGAAGTTCTCCGGATTTATTTGAATTTCAATTGTTTATTGCATAATTACAATATTGGAGTCCTGAAGATGCGACAAATTGTATCATCTTGATTTTCAGAGCCTTGTAAAGCTTTTAAAATAAAATTCAATAGTTGGATTTTATGGAATTAATTAAAGCTTAAATTGAATTGTGAGGAATTAAAAGTATTTAATACAACTAATCTAAACTTAAATTATTGTTGATAGTGTTTTATTTGGGTTCTTTGTGCTTCAAGGAATTTTTTGGGATATTTTCAGATTTATTTGCTATTTTGTAGAGCTCAAATGGATTTAATTGAATTATTGAAATAAGAAAATTCCCTAAAACCCAGAAAAGGATGAATAGGTCGAAACCCAATTTTCTCCCTGGCCCATTAATCCTCAGCCATCCGATGCCCCCGTTGATATGTGTCGACCATCTAGCCATCCTCGCACTGTTCATCATCTTCCTCTAGGACTCTACTGCTGTCCACGTCCGACACGACCTCGACGTTTGTGTCGTGCATGCCGTGGTTACCTCGGTGTCCATGCATATTTAAGAGCGCCACCCCTCTCACTTCCTGCAACCCGTAACCGAGCTCGTTGTATGCCTCGTCGTCCGTGCCGCGTGCTGCCTCGTTCCGCCATCGCTACTGAGTCGCATTCGTCCTCCATTCAGGCATCCATCGTCGCCATCTAGCCTCGCCGTCTTCGTCGCCATCCCCACTATGCACCGTCGATCATTGCCGCCGGTGAGTCCCCGTCGACCAGCCACCGTTCGCCGTCTCGCTCAGGTCGCCACATAGCCCCATCACGCCGCCCCTCGGTATGTGTGCCTGACCCATCGTGCGCCCGCCTACATCAGCCCACACCTGCGTCGACCGTCAGTTTAACTTCTCCGTGAACCTAGTCCATGTGCACCGTGCCTATGACATGTGGGTCCTTCTGGTCAGATCCACTGTGCCGTGAGCCGAGCCGAGTCCATAAGTGCACGTCTGCTGCTACGTTAGCCCTAATTGCCAGTCGGCCACCACGTCATCCAAGCCATCACTAGCACACTATTCCATGAGCCAAGTCCACCACAGGCTAGCTATTCCATGCACCGAATCCACAGCACAGTAGAATTTCTTAATTTCATGTATTTTTTTAGATTAGATTTTTCAAGAGGTCGTTCTTCTTCGTCCCAGCTCCGATTGACCCGATTCTTTTTCTAAATTTATCTGAAATTGAGCTCTATCTTTTGGTTCTGGTTTTGAAGTTTCTTGAGTTTATTTGAATTTTGTTCTATTTTATTTGTGCTTCGTTCTATTTTCTCTCTTGTTAGATTACATCTTTGAAGGAGCTGAAGCGAGATTTGAAGATCAGGCGCCATTAACTGAGTAAGGCCATGGCAAGTTATATTCTTTGATCATGTTGAATCTAGTTTTCAAATCTATTTATTTATTATTTTATTTTAAATTATCATTCATATAGACCCTTGTATATGGTTGTTATTGCCCAATTTGATTAATCCCTCACTTGATAATTTGAATGCCATGATTCCGAAGGAGGACACTTCGACGACTTCGAGGATTAGGATTTCGCTTCCCAGTCGATTGCCTGTGGGCATGTCGAATGGCTACTACGCTTATTTCTGTATTTCGCTGCTAGTTTATTAAGCTCTTTGGGCTCCTATTTGTAAGCTTAGCCATAAGGTCACAACTCTTATAGTTAGTAATATTTGAGTATTTTCATTTATTAATCATGTATATGGTTAATATTTTATCTATGTTTACATTGTGTGCACTAACGTGATCCTGAACTAGTGCGGTATACATAGACAGTCCGGATTTGCATATTCGGTCTCGACACAAATCGAGCAAGACCAAGATTCGAATACAGACAGGGATCAAAAGCTTCAAGATCATTGACTAAGAAGGCTTTGACCAAAATCAAGGCCGCGGTAAAATTGAGTAAGGCAAGTCATTACTTTAGTCATATCGCACCTACCTTTTAAATACAAATTATTTTATTTTAAAATATAAAATTGCATGCTTTACCTTGTTACACAAATTATAGTTAAATTCCTATGAATAATTATTTAATTATACCCCACTCTTTGGCTTTGAACATGAACCCTTGTCGTCCTAGAGTTAATGTTAAACATATTAGTTATAAAGTGTATCTAAGTGCCTTGCTTAGTTTTACTTAGATACCGAGCTGCATTAAGTTGCCATATCGTCAATTTCAAACATGAATCTGGTTTTGGGCCACCATTGGAGGCAACTTATTGGTATGTTGAGGTAACTTAGTTTTATGCTTCTCAAAAACCCTAAAACTTGCTTTACCTATTTGGGTGGATGGAAAGAGTAACTAGTGCAGATGTAGCATGAGAATATTTTGTTTGTAGTAGCACCGCCTAGATAACCCTAAGAACTGAATCTTATGACGATCTCCCAATGTGAAATAGTTCAACTACAAGTCTATAATGGATACGACTTGGCTAAATAATTTATCGGACCTAAGAGTCATCTCAAATAGTGGAGGGCGGAGATGGGTGCATACGGATTCTGATCCGGCTTGAGTGGGACACTCGCTGCTGGGGAACATCACTCACAACTCCATGACGTGTGTAAGATAGGGTATGTGTGAGCCGGCTTGATTAGGACACCTTGAAGTAAGGTGCGATCCCCCTACGTTGCCAGGGAATTGTTCGAACAGCCATACCCATGGTCATGGGCGGGCATGGAAAATTACTCAAGTTAGTGTTTATTTCTAAAAACTTCATGGGTAGAATGAAAACTCATCGAGTGGATGTAACCCTGAATTTGAATTACCCTAAGTGGATGTAACCCAGTGATATTAATGGGTGGATGTAACCTTGGTAACAAAACTAGCATATAGTAGGTGGAATCATGCTCTATAATAGGTGGATGGAACCTGCACTACTATTATTATTGCATACTCTTACAATCTTTAAAAGTATGGTTTAATAAAAATGCTAGGTCTCATAAATTTTCTATAATTGTATCTTAAAATGATGGCGTTTTCGCAAATGAAATAACCTCAAGCCCTCTCTTGACAGCTTTGTATCTATTATTATTGCATTATATACGGTGGCTTGTTGAGTATCTCTGTATTTATCTTTGCTCAATTACCATTATTTAGTCAGTAAGAAAGAGAAAGTCAAGCCCTGTATGCGTCTAAAGGAGTCGATAGAGATAGATGGGGATGAGGCCAAGAACTAGATCGCGAACCCCAGTTGGCTGTCTATGGATGTGTTCTAAGAGTCCCGCCTATGTGAAATTTCATTTCCGCTGCTGCTTTTTATTGATTTCAGTTTGATCAGCCCATGAGTAAGTCCACTATTATATTTATGTTTTCACAAAATATGATTTAAAATATATTAATGTATCTGTGGGCACTATCTATTGATTCAGGAAATAATACGGTGAAAATCATAGAAAATTCCAGATTGACAAAATCTAGATCTGACACGGATGGTGGCCTAATATACCACAAAATTCTCGAATGAAAATTGAATTGGTTCAACTAGTTCCAAAATGCCAAGTCGACTAGAATAAGAAGGCCCACATACAGAGACACAGACAATCGTCTGCCTCCACTTTCCTATTCTGCAACGTGGATTCCACTCGTTATAACTGCAACCTGCTCGGTTGGACGGAAAAGTTATGGCTTATGGCTAAAAATTGCACTGTAGCGGCTGGAATTTCACTCTAGCTGAAGGTGGCTTATTTAACGTAATTAAATTTAAAAATTTAAAAATAGAAAAAGTATGCTAGCTCATCACGAACAACGCAAGCGAATACAGGAAAAAAAGAACCGGTAAAAAAACTAAAAAAACCAAAAGTTCAAAAAAGATGAAATTTATGAATAGTAAAAAATAAGCTAGAAACTAAAAGCGAAACGAGCGGGACAACCCTATTGTGTGTCTTTAATTATTTCCATCTTGCTTTAAATAATATTTGTCTTTCCTCGGATTGGATTGATGATAATACTACTACTGCAGGAAAATTTAATCATTTGCCACTCTTATGAGTAGAGTGGCAACAGATTTACCACCCTGGCCCACTTTCAGTGACTCAGGCGGGCCCACATGTAAGTGACAGAGTTAATTGGTCAATCTTAAAAGTGGCAAAAAGTTGAAATCCCCACTACTGCATGCATGGCCCTGTCAATTTCCCTGCTCATTTGAGTTTGGGTATCTGACTTCTAGCTTATTTTTATTATTTCTAAATTTCGTTTTTTTCTGACTTTTCGGCTTATTTTGAGTTTTTTTGTTGGTTCTTTTTTGTATTCGTTTGCATTATACATGATGGGCTAATCTATTTTTTCTATTTTTAATATTTTTAAAATTTAATTATGACAAACAAACTATCATCAGCTACAGTGTAATTTCAGCCAGCTACAGTAAAAATCCAGCCATAAACCACTACAATTCAGCGCAACCAAACACTATCTAAGAAAGTTGGGACCAAGGTTCATACAAAGGGTTGCAACCTTTGGGCAAGACGTAATTGATTCTGTAAACTGAAGAAAGAATATAGCAAGATTCGTAATTAATCAAATATAGTCCATATTTGTTGATGGCGTGTCTTGATTATGTACTTTGCCGTGCAGGCGTTTATAGAAGAAAGAAAGAAAGATACTATTAGTACAACATTTACCCTCCATATGTCGCTTGCTGCCTTTGATAACTCAGGTCAAGTAAATATGAAGAAAAATTCAAGATAACTTGAACACAAAGTTGTAACATCCCGAAATTAGGTTAATTCAAAAATGTGGAATTTTAAAATCATTTCCTACATTTTGTTGGCCTTTAAATTTCTTTTGAATGTCTAGTTGAAATTTTTTTGAGATTTGTGGCATACAAATTAAATTTCAAAGAGTAACCCCAAATGCAAATAATAGGAAACTAGAATTTTAAATACGAATCTGAAAAGATGATCCGGAGTAAGAGACAAGGAACCTGATTTAAAATGTAAAATCTCATGTTTGGGAATAATGACATAAAGAGCAATAAAAGAAATAAAGTATATATATGTATGTGCACATATAACCTAAATAATAATAATAATAGAAACTCTTTTAATAGCTAAAAATTTAAAAGCTTAATTTTTAAATGTCATGTAAGAATTGAAATTTATAATCATAAATGTGGAAAAAGAAATTCAAAATTTAATCTAGAAAATCAAAACAATGTTTTGATGTAGCCTTCCTTTTTCCCTCTTCCCCCCAATTTTCCTTTTTCCTTTTCTCTTCCATGTGGGCCCTCCTTTCTCTCTCCTCTCTTTCCCCTTTTCTCCCCGCCGATGGACCCGGTCTCCTTTCCCCATGGCGCCTCCTCTTTTTTCTCCTTTCTTCCTCCTTCCCGCATGACTGGGCCCCTTCCTCCTCGGCTCCTTGACCAAGGCCAGCGGCACGACCTTGCCTCCTCCCGAATCTCATGCCAAGTCCCCGCATTGTCGCTGGCCGACACCGCCGCCGACAAGCCCGGCGTGCGCCTCGGCCTCGTCATGACCAGCCGCGCCTGCTCACCTAGAAAGCCCGGACACCCCTCCAAATGTTTTGCCCCGCTCCCTACATCCTCTCCCAGAGGCCAATTGAGCTCCCTTGCACCAAATTTCGGCCGTGAGCCTTTTCTTCCCAGTACCCAACGAGCTCGTCGGCGATTCAAGTAGAGCCACCCAATTCCTTTTACCCAAACCATCCTCGGAGCATCCGAAGCCATCCCGGCCTCGCCAAGCTCCTCCCCACCCCAACTCGCCGTGAGCAGTGAGCATGCCAGCCGCCAGCCGCCGCCGCCTCGCTCAACCACTTCCCGCTCGGGCAACCCTTGGGTAGCTTCCCTGGACTGCGAATGCTCGTGCGCTTCAATTTCACCTCCTCCCATGGCCCGTCACCCCGAACCCACCCCACCGCCCGGCCGCCTCGCCGTGCCCGCCCTCCTCGCCACCGCCTACGGCGGTTAGCGCCACCCATAACTCCTCGTCCTCGTGCAATCCATTTCAGATGGCGGCACCTCCCGGCCGCTCCCGCCCGTGACGTCGCCGCCATTCCCGGCACAGGGTCCTCTCGCTCGACTCCCTCCCGCGGGCGACTTAAGGGTAAATTACCCTATGGGTAAGATAAACCCGCATCTCCTGGCTAGCACCTCAAATCTCTTCCTCTCGGGCTCCCTCGGCAGTGCTCGAGCCCCGCTCACGCTGCGCCGAGGTTGAGCCATTTCTTTCGCCGTGACGGTGGGCCCCACTGTCGGCCGATCTGCCCGCGGCGCGTTCCGTGACGGTCGGGTCCCACTTGTCGGCCGCGGAAGGGGCGGGCCGTGCTAGTGGGCCCTTTGTCGGCGCCGCGTGGGTGAGCCATCGCCGCCGGGCCCCACTGTCGGCCTGCGTGTGGTGCGCGGTCAGCGGTGGGCCCCACATGTCGACTTTGATAATTTTAGTATTTAAGCGAGGCAAAGTCTTTGAATAGGCATAACTTGTTCATTTTAACTCAAATTGAATGAAACAAATTTCTAAATTCATCTAAATTCAGGGTCTGTCCAATAGAACCAAAAGTATAATTTTTGGAGCTCACTTAAATTTAGAAAATAATTTAGAGTGGCTAATAAAATTTATTAGGATATAAATGAGCTTATTAAATGATAAATCATGAATCAATTATTATGTGTTAGTGACTAATGTGCTTTGAATAAATATTGGAAGGACTAACTATTAATTAAAATAGTAATTTTAAGAGATGACCCTGTATGATAAACCTTGCCTAGGTAAATAGAGTTATATTAGAAATAAAGCTAAGCATAATAATAACTAAAATGTAGATGAAATAATAAGGGTGCCATTAATTAAATCTTAACATTAGACTTAATAATGTTGAACATAAATATATAAATGACAAATCAGGACATGTATAAATGAGTCCTAAACCAAAGTAAAACTGTGCCTAGTGGTAACTAAGGGTACATAAAATATCGTACCACAATGTGTTATGAACCCAGACTATAATATTAATTCGGTAGACTGAAAATTGTGTACCTTACTTAAATATAGCGTATGCCCTGAATGTAGCGCTCGTCGAAATAATGCTTCACTAATCTCGTACACCGAATCATAAGTCTAACCTGGCTCATGGAATTTCTTAAATAAATACAAGAATAATAAAAGCAATTATTGATAAAAAGACCGAATCGTTATAATCTCCCACCAACCTTGTCTCAAACCACCCGAATCGACCATTAACTCATAACAAAACTAAATCAAGATTGCTCGAATTTCTTTTGGGTCTTTTCAGTTATTTGCCCTTATTTGCATTCAGTTGTTTAGCGCGTAATTAGATATTGAAGTTCTGAAGAATCGAGGGAGCAAGCGTGAACAAGAGCGGTCGAGATGAAGACCGAAGCTCGGAGAAAGCATTGTGTGAGCTCAACACACATGATGAATCGCGTCGGCGAGTCAATACTTTGATCATATTGAACCTACTTTCTGCAAATTACTTTTGTTTAAAGTATCAAATTGCATGCTATTATTTTATATGCAAGTACATGTTTAATTTAAGATCCTAGTTATATGACCAAGTTTACCTTGACTAATATTACACCCTCTTTTGAATACTTGATTATGTGAACCTTGTCACCCTAGCAAAATTATAATAGTAATCTTTCGAAAATAAGTCCGTAACTATATGCCATGCTTAGTATTGCTTAGAAATTCACGGGCGTGAGAACGCCCAAGCACCTCTTTCAAACATGTGAAAATTTTGTTGGGCAGTCGTTGTGATGATGACTGGTATATGTTGGTATGAATATTTTATGTTCCCAAAGACCCCACATGCTTAAATATCTGGGCGGATGGTTCGAGGGTGTGAGTGTTGAATGGTGCCGTGATAGCACAAATTGTGATAGAATGGTGCCGTGATAGCACAAAGGGGATCGTGGTAGAACCGCCTAGATAACCAATAAGGACCAATCTTGTGATGACCTCCCACGGTACAACAAGTACAACTACATGCTGGCAAAGTGTAGGCATGGCTAACTAATTTGCATTGACTTAGTAAGAGCTGCGTCGGTGTGAACACGGGCGGGTAGAGGATGGTCACATCCTCCGGCGTGATAAGCGCAAGAGGGGCTTCGGAAGGGTGGTCGTGCAGGAGGAAGTGGAAACCTTAGCGGTCGTAACTCGCTAGGAAAATGCATTGTAAAAGCCCCGTGATAGTCTACTCAAGCGCATGGCTAAGGAATCATGTGGGGCAATGGCGGATCTATCTCATGTGGGTAAAGTGTACACCATCTGCGAGTCAAAACTATTCGAATAGACGTGCCCACGGTCAAGGCGGACATGGGAACTTAACTAGATATAGTTCTGTTTCAAAATCTTTGTGGGTGGAAATGGAAAAGTGGAGGGCAGAGAAAGGCCCTTATTTGAGTTGTCCTGTGTCGTCGATGGAATTGTCACGGGTTTCATCCAGTGGTAATGTAAGCGGTTATAACGCGAAAAGTTAAGCATATGGTGCGAGACTATGAAATAGTGGATAGAATCGGACCGCTAATACTATTGCATTCGTCACATTATGTTTTGTTCAAATGGCTACGTCTCGGGAAGTTTTATATATTATATTTCAAAAGCAAAGAATGGCAATGCTTCTCCTAAATAAAACGCCGGGGGTTTGGGGTAAATGCTAACCTTGGTGAATTCATGTCGATAAGGGAATGGTAGAAAGGAGTCTAGGAGAAATAAATTGGTGGAGTCTAAACAAATAGATAGGCTAGATAGATGATTTAAGTGGTTACGAAGGATTAGAAGGGTATAAAAGGTAATTGTTGGAATTAATGGGATTAATAGGACTTGATCCATTGGATGAATTGAATGGATGTAAACTGAAGGAAAGAATATGAAGAATTGGGATAATAAACTTGATTCAATTTTTGGGCGTGGATTATGTACTTTGATGAGGCGTTAGTTAGAGATAGATGATGATAGTAAGGATTAAATATAAATTACGTTGGATCAACCAAAGGATTGAATTGTTAGAATATTCGATATAAATGATTTGCTTTTAAAAGTGATCATGTTACATAATCATTAGAATGATGGAGTTGGTGATTAGTGATTGCAAGATTGGATTATTAGGAATTGAATACAAAGGTATTGGCGGATTCGATTAGATATAGGTATATAGAAAATGTATGTTCATTAACTAAGTAATGTCATTACATTTGGTGGATTAAAATCAATGATGTCAACAGTTTGGAGTTTTAGGCTCAAGAAAATTCTTTGGTGGATTAAGTCAATTATGGCTGATGTGAAGTCCTAGGTTGCAACTATAACACTAGGGTTTGATAATGCTACCAAAAGAGAGTTACAAATAAAACAACCGAGCCTTCCTTGATAAGCCTTGCATACTATTTATTTGCATTAATTGGCGAATTTGGTTAGTGTGCTCACAGCTCTCACAACAAATCCGAGTCAAGGAATCAAATCCTGCGCATCGAACATTACGGATCATGAGGACAAAGAAGATGAATATGTCGTTCGAACCTCCGAAAGTCTCCACGACCGTTCTTCCTGCTTTTTTCGATTTCATAATCGGCCTGAAGTTTACTATATTAATTATGCCCGCTTGATATGTATTTGATATTCATTTACGAAGTCGTGACTGATCGTAGTAATAAATCACCTGGGGTCTGACAAAGTGCAGCTCAGAATTATCTGCTGATGCAGTTAAAATGCTCCATTACAACAAGGGAAAATTTTATATTTTAAGGCGAATTTGGAAAGAATCAGATCATTGAAATCGGATTGGAATTCGTTCAGAACTCGACCTACTTGACATGGCCTGAAGCCCCAAGCCGACTGCGTTAACACCCGGACGATTCCCTAACCTCCCTCCTCCTCCGTCTCCTTTTGCATTCCGCCGGAGCGCCGCCGACGCCCCGACTTCGGTACGCCGAGCCCCTTCCCCTAAATCTGGTTCCTCCCGCCAGATCCGGCCGCGGCGGTGGAGTCAGATCAAGCAAGCCCCGCGGATCAAAATCTGATCTTTTCTTGATTTCGCCGCCGGTCGATTCTGCAGGTGCCCGACGCGATGCAGCCGCCGATGGGTAACGAGAGGCCGCCGCCCACCGCCCCGGGCGGCCCGTCTCCGGCTTCGTGCCCGGCGGCGCCGCCCGCCGCCGCCGGTGGCCTCCTCGCCGTTCGCCGCCGCTACTCCGCTCATGCACCCCGGCGCCACCCCGCCGCCGCAGCAGGGCCTGCCGCCTGTACAGGCTGCTGCTTCCCCTGCGGCGCCATTCGGGGTTGCGCCACCCGCAGCGATGGGTGGGTACAGGGGTCCCCCGCCACCTCAGGGCCCCTTCGGCACCACAGCGCCGCCTCAAGGACCCTTCGGCACGGCACCGCCGCGTCAAGGACCATTCGCCTCGGCAGCGCCGCCTCAGGGACCCTTCGCCACCGCACCGCCGCCTCAGGGCCCCTTCACCACCGTACCTCCGTCTCAGGGCCCTTTTGCCACAGCACCGCCACCTTTTCGCCCTCCGCCGTCGTCCATTGCGCAGCCACAATCTCCTACTGGGAGCGCTATGCCTCCACCGCTGACGTATGCGAGGCCACCACCAGTACAACCGCAGCCGCAGCCTGTGCAAGGGTATTACCCTGGCGCCCCACTTTCGAGCACTCAGTTCCCGATGTCACGGCCAGTGTTTCAACAGCCAGTGCAGGCCATGCCACCACCTCCAATGGGGCCGGCTGCGGCTTTTGGTAATCAGGTAGCGTATCCGAGTACTGGACCTCCGGTAGGGGGGCAGCTCCAGAGTTTAGTGGAGGAATTCCAGTCGCTGTCAGTGAGTTCTGCGCCTGGATCGCTTGACCCTGGTGTTGATGTAAAAGGGCTGCCACGGCCATTGGATGGTGATGAGGAGGTCGTTAAGGTTTTGGAGGCATACCCATTGAACTGCCACCCGATGTTCTTCCGGCTGACAACCCATGCGATTCCGGCATCCCAGTCGTTGGTCTCCAGGTGGCATTTGCCCCTTGGGGCCGTGGTACATCCTCTCGCAGAATCACCTGATGGGGTAATGAACTCTGCACTTTATCTTTTTTCCTTTTCAAAGCATTGGGTATTTTTTGACATGCCTGTTTCTTGTTACTTAGGAGGATGTGCCAATTATCAACTTTGGGTCAGCCGGTGTTATCCGTTGTCGAAGATGCAGGACATATGTAAACCCTTATACAACATTTGCAGATGCTGGAAGGAAATGGCGCTGCAATCTTTGCATGTTGCTTAATGATGGTAACTCTTTAGCTTATAGACACTATCTGTGTTGAATGGCTGATAGAGAGCATCTTGGTACACAAATAAGTCCTGTCTTCTGATTACCATTGTTTCTGCCAGCCACCGTATCATGTAATAAAGTATGTAACTAGATCAGCTAGCTATGTGGCTGCGCGTGCTGTTTTCCAATTTTGCCTTGCATTCTTTTAGAGTCGGAATTCCGTTTTACTAACATTTCCCAATCCCAATACCACCTATTCTCATGATCCCTTACTATTATGTTGTTCACAAAGTAGTGTGATGACTGTAGCATAGCGCAATGTTGTGGTGTTTTAATGTTTTCCCAAAAGGGGGAGAAAGTTTTGTGTGCAACTGTTTGTGCTGACTAAACTATAGCCTGAGTAAGAGAAATATTCATTAGTGTATTACTATTGCAAAAATTTATGTATGTGTCACAGGACATAACAGAGAGGCTTCATTTTGTTTCCTGAGCAATGTTGAAATGGTAGAGAAGGGAGAACATAGTTTTCTTTAGCTGTTTTATCTATAGACTATATTCAATTCCACCTTGTGTATTGTTATTCTTCAGATGGTAACATCCATCATCTATGAATGCAAGTTAGGAATTTGGAAATGTTCAAGTGAAAAAGAATATTAGAAACGATTTAAGATTATGTGGAAATTAAGGTTGGTTTGGTTCCGGATGTTTTGTGTAATTATCTTGAGATTTGGGGCATCAGGCATTGATCATGGCATGAAAGGTCCTTCCAGAAGCTGCTTTCAGATTTATTTATTGGAGGTCTTGAAGAAGTACCTGTAATCTAGAGCATACTGCCATTGAATCAGCTTTCTCTAGTATTTTGTATTAATTGCCATGTTTGGAATAAGTTACTAGCGGCATATCCTATTTAATAAATGAAATGATTAGGCACATCAGAAAAATATTAATTTGGCCCCTACGTGTGTATCCATTGTTGATTGGGATGCTAGTTTGGTTGCTGCTAGAGATGACAAGTACCAAGGCAAGGAAAAGGTAGTCTAAGAAATGCTTGGTGCTTGCTGTGTTTCATAATGCTATTCATAATAGGTGTCTGTATTGTAGAATTTTGCTACTCCAGGCATGCCTTTGTACATGGGGCGGCTCCGTCTTCATAGCTTAAACTTAGACTCATTATTGTAGGACTTACACGGTTATAATAGCTTATAAGCTAGGTCACATATTTTACGTCATATCTCATAACCAAGGAGCTAGACCAAACAGACTGCAATGGAGAGGTTGCTTCTGTGCAAAAGGCAATTTTCTTCATGCTGTCCTCCATAATTTTTCCAACAATTAAAAGAATAGGAGGATCATCTGGATTAGTAGGGGTAGGTAAACCTGTTTCAGTTATTTGACTAATTATAGTCATGTATAGAAATAGTGCTTGAGTTAAAAGAACTGTCATCTGTTATGTGATCTTTCATTCTGTTGAGATTGCTATTTACGATAGCTGTATGTATCTCAGTATCTGTGCTAGTTCTGAATGATTTCTTAGCATCCTTCTCCCAGTAGTCAGTTTCTACAAATTTGCAATTTTCTTTTTCTGCAGTTCCTGGTGAGTACTTTTGTGCTCTTGATGCTAGTGGCAGAAGATATGATACAGATCAAAGACCTGAACTTTCTAAGGGAACAGTGGAATTTGTTGCTCCAACTGAATATATGGTGCGGCCACCAATGCCGCCTTCCTATTTCTTTCTAATTGATGTGTCAGTATCTGCAGTTCGAAGTGGGCTGCTCGAGGTACATTCTATCTACTTCTTTGTAGTTTTCTTTTGAACTTTTGATCTTTCTGAGGGTCAGCATTTTTTGTATCATTGATAAAACAGATTATTACTGCAGGATGTTCTGTTATAGTTCTGTAATGAAGTTTAACGTGCACTTTCCTCCAGGTAGTTGCAAAGACCATCAAATCATGCCTTGATGATCTTCCAGGCTTTCCACGAACACAGATAGGATTCTTAACCTTCGACAGCACATTACATTTCCACAATTTCAAGGTACTCCCTACACCTCTTAGTTATCATTTTTTCCTCAAAGCTGCAATTTATATTTTTAGTTTTGCAATAGCATTGCTGCTTTAACATATCGAACTCGATTTATCTGTGGTACTTAAATGACTTGTATTCTGTGCTTGTATCAGTCTTCTTTGACACAACCTCAAATGATGGTGGTTGCCGATTTGGACGATGTTTTCCTACCATTGCCTGATGATCTATTGGTTAATTTGGTCGACTCTAGACATGTTGTCGAGTCATTTCTCGATAGCTTGCCGAATATGTTTCAGGACAATGTAAATGTAGAATCTGCTCTTGGCCCTGCAGTTAAAGCAGCATTCATGGTTGTGGTAAGATGCGTATTTCCCTTCCATTTATTTTATATTTGAATTTGATGATTTATCATTGAAATACATCTGTTGGTTGTTTTGAACTAAATTACAGACGATTATGACATCCCATTTGTAGGGTCAAATCGGGGGGAAGTTGCTGGTCTTCCAGAGTACATTGCCATCTCTTGGTATTGGTCGTTTGAGACTTCGAGGAGATGATGTTCGTGCATATGGAACAGATAAGGAGCATACTCTCAGGGTACCAGAAGACCCCTTCTATAAACAGATGGCTGCTGAATTCACGAAAAATCAGATTGCGGTGGATATATTTTCTTTCAGTGAGAAGTATTGTGATATAGCTTCCTTAGGTGAGAATTTACTGACAAAAACTCTGGAGAAAAGTGCCTTTGATATTTTCTATCATGCTGTTCTTTATTGTACTATATATAATTTTGTAGGTTCTCTGGCGAAATATACTGGTGGTCAGGTGTACCATTATCCATCCTTCCAGGCAGCTACTCATGGGGAGAAACTTAGACATGAGCTTAGCAGAGACCTTACACGAGAGACTGCTTGGGAATCTGTTATGCGCATCAGATGTGGAAAAGGTTCTGGACTTATTTCCACACCTGCATGCTATCTTCACTTCCTAAATATTTTCATGGTTAGTTGATTCAATCTAACTCTCATAACATAATGTTTTCCAGGGGTGCGTTTCACGACCTATCATGGTCATTTCATGCTAAGGTCCACAGACTTATTAGCCCTTCCAGCTGTTGACTCTGATAAAGCTTTTGCGATGCAACTGTCTCTAGAGGAGACCCTGATGAGCACCAAGACTGTCTACTTCCAAGTGGCGTTGCTGTATCCTTTCCTGTCAATATGCTTATGCACTACTCTTATGGGCATGTGTTTCTCTATGATAGAAAACTGGACACAGGTTTGTGCTGCGATCAAGCTGCAGCTTTTCTGTTTCTTCTTGTTCTATTTATAGCAAAAGAAAGGCCTAAATGGCTGGTTACATCCATGCAGTACTAACTGCCATATTAATGCAGTAAATGCCCTGAAAGCTGACTCCTAAAAGCCCTGAAAACTGACATATAAAAGCCCTGAAAACTGACTCCTAAATGCCCATAAAACTGACATATAAAAGCCCTGAAAACTGACTCCTAAATGCTTGAAAACTGAAGTCTAAATGCAGCTGTAAAACTGAATTATAAATGCTGAAAACTGACACATGACACATAGGATTATTCTAACAATACTCCCCCTAATCCTTGTGTGCTAACTCTGAATTTATTCGGACCATTCCAATTCGTGCACGTAGCTCTTGGAATTTAACTCGCCCAAGTGCCTTTGTTAAAATGTCAGCAAGTTGGTCCTTGGTGCCGATGAAATCAGCGCTGACGCTCCCATCTTCCGTGCAGCCTTTGATGAAATGGTAATGAAGGTCGATGTGCTTCTCGCGTTCGTGGAAGACCGGTTCTTGCTCGCCAAAGCGGACTTGCTATCCACCTTCACCGACCATCTCGGTTTGTCTCCCATGGAGTTCACCAAGTAACCGAGCTAACCAAAGTCCTTGCGTCATGCGGAGTGATGACTACATACTCCGCCTCACAAGATGACAAGCCACCACCTTTTGCTTGAGTGATTGCCAACTCACCGATCATACCCAAGAAGAACAGTCTGCCGCTCGTGCTCTTTCTTGTGTCGATGTCGCCGGCATGGTCGTTGTCGTCAGAACCAATCGGTAGCGCCTCTCCATCCTTCCGCCCATAGTGTAGTCCATAGTAGATTGTGCCGGCGACATAGCGGAGGATACGCTTCACGGCTGCCATGTGCTCCTTCGTTGGCCGCTCCATAAAACGACTCACAAAACCAACGGCGAAAGCCAGGTCTGGCCGTGTGGACGAGGTAGCGGAGACTGCCGATGATGCGCCGATACTCCGTGGCGTCTACCTCCATGGTCGTGCTGTCTCGACTGAGCTTGAGCCTCTCCTCCATCGGAGTGTGAGCTGGATTGCAACCTTCCATGCCGCTTAATTTCAGAATCCGTGCGGCGTAGTACGCCTGGCCAAGACTAATGCCGCCGTTGCCCTGCTGCACTTCAATTCCAAGATAAAATGATAGCAAACCAAGATCACTCATCTGGAATTTGATCTTCATCTCGCCCTTGAATTCCTCCATCGCCTCCATGGATGACCCGTAATGATCGGATCGTCCACGAGACCCCGACGAGCAGAGTCGTGCCACTACGACCGCGCCGGTAGACAGCATGCTCGTGTTCACTCTGCTTGAAACCGAGATTCTTGAGTGTGTGGTCGAGCTTGCGTTCCAAGCCCGCGGCGCTGGCGCAGCCATAGAGCGCTTTCTTGCACCTCGGACCTTCCTTCTTCTCCAAAGGTGATGAACCCCGGGTACGCTTCACGACACCTCCTTCGTTCTCCGTTGAGGAATGCGGATTTCACATCCATGTGGTGGACAAGCCACCCTCCCGGCAAAGAACGGCGAGCAAAGAACCGAATGGACTCCATGCGGCAACGGAGCAAACACTTCGTCAAAATCAATGCCACTGTTGGGCGAAACCCCGCAACAAGCCGTGCCTTGTGTTTGATCACCACACCCTCATTCTTCTTCACGAAGACCCACTTGAGATCGATCGGGCGGTGGCCATGCGGCGATTGACGAGTTCCCATGTCTTGTTTCGTTCAACGTCAATCTCCTCACGCATGGCGCGCGCCACGCCTCGCCTTGTTCAACCTCGACAACGAGCATGGCTCGCCGCTTGCCAAATGCGATCAAACATCATCCAACTCCGTAATGCGAACCCCTTGGCGCACTTCACCCCGATCAAATTTTCCATAGTACGGCATCGCACGGTGTGTCGTCGTGTCTTGCGTCGAGCCCGGTAGAATCGTTACGCGGTGGAGACGAATTCTAAGCAGCGAGTCGAAACGGAGTGCTTTGGAATGGTCTGCGTGGCGACGCCGAGCTAGCGGTGAAGAGTCCGAGCTCCTTGCGCTGCATCGGGCGAGACTTGTCTCCTCCGTCACTTGGCATTGGAGTCGCCGCAGTCGCAACATGGGTGAAGGTGTACTCGATGGTGAAGTCACCGGAGGGATGCTTGCCGCTGCGATTTTCGCCGTCCATTCCGTACCGCGATCCTCGTCGAACACGACGTCGCGGGCGTCGTCTGCGCCGCGTCATCGGATCGAGAAACAGCGCCTTCATCCCTCCTTGTAGCCGGCGAAGACGACGGGGTCTGCGGTCGTCGAGCTTGCGGAGATGGCCTCGCTTCTTCACGTCGCGCCAGCAATTAATGTACGAAGAAATTGGACCACGGCTATGCGTCGTGCCACGCCTCATAAAGCGTCTTCCGACGAGGCTTTTGGTGGGGATTGGTTGAGGAGGAACACCGCCGTTGTCATCGCCTCCCCCCAAAATTCTGCCGGCATACTCCTCTGTTTTAGTAATGCGCGCGCCATGGACACCACGGACCGGCTCTCGGCCGACGATTCTGCTCGCGCGGGCGAGGGCGGAGAAGTGGCACTGCATTCCTTGATCAGCGCAATAGGCGGCGAATTCCAGAGATGTGAACTCACCACCGTTGTCCGTGCGGAAAACGCCAGCCGCCGCCCGCTCTGGAGCTCCGCCGCCGCCTGGATCCTCTTGATCGCGTCAAGCGCCCCACTCTTGGTCGTGAGGAGCGTGACCCACATGTACCGGGCGGCATCAATCAACGTCGCCGTTGCTTGGAAATGGGTCCGCAGAGGTCGCCGTGGACGAGTCCAAGCCGCTCCTGCGCGCGGTACTTGGATTGCTTCGGGAATACCGCACGCCGGTGCTTGGTGACGACACAGGTGTCGCAGAGCTGCTCTACGTGTTCCAACCGCGGAGCCCACGCACCAGTCCATGGCGGCTCATCTGCTCCAGCGAGTTGAAGTTGATGTGACCGAAATGGTCGTGCCAGCGCCAAGCGTCGTCTTCGTGGCGTGCGGCGAGGCAGATCGGGTGAGCAACCTTGACATGAAGCACGTAGAGGCGATTGCGGCCGCGCTTGACCTTGGCGAGGAGGCGGCGCTGCCGGTCCCAGATCCGCAGCACGCCGTCCTCAATCAGCACGCGCGAGCCGCTTTCGTTGATCTGCCCGATGCTGAGAATGGAGTCTCTCAACTGTGGGATGTAGTAGATGCCGCTGAGTGCTTTGTGCTCGCCATTCTTGCCGGCGAAAATCACGGTGCCGCGCGCGGATGTCGACGAGGAACCGTCGCCGAATTTGATGGTGCCAACTACCGCGCGGTCGAGCTCGGCGAAGACGTCGCAGTCGTCCGTCATGTGATTGGTGGCGCCGGTATCAAGGTACCACCCTTCCAGGCGGTCGCCGCCGTCGTTGATGCCGAGAAGAGCTTGCGCCCGTGGCTCGTCGACGTGGAGTGGTGCGGGTTCGGGTGACGCAGTGTCGGCGCTGACTTGGGCCATAAGGAGCGCCGGCTCTTCATCCGCCTCCTCTGCTTGGGCCAGATGGACGCGCTCCTTCTTGGTCCGGGCGGTCCTTGGCCCGATGCCCACGACGCCCGCAGCTATGGCATTTATCGTCGTGCCCTTCCTTCGCGCGCGCCGCCGCTATTCTTGTTTCATGGCGCAGAACCGCCGACGGCTCTCGCCACCGCGGCCGGACTTAGTGGAGCCCTCGCCTACTGGCGATCTTTCATCCGCCCATCCACCGCTCCTCGGTGAGGTAGAGCTTGTCGTGCTCGTGGCGGCTTCAGGGCTCGAGGAGGTCTTCACAGACGCCTCGGTGACTTCCTCCAATGACAATCGGAGATGTCGAGTAGAGTCTCGATCGACAACAATCATGAGAACTTGGGCGGCACAACATGTAAGAATTTCGACTACCTTTGATTCATCGATTGATTCTCCGAGTGTGGCGAGGCTGGTGACGAGATTGGTGAGGCGCAGCGCGAAGTCGTCGACGTTTTCCCCGTCGCGGAATGAGATGGACTCAATTCCTTCCTCACCGCTTCTTGCTTGCCCTTGCGCACGCGGTCACTCCCGACACATGGCTCGGATCGCCTCCACTCCCACGCCTCTGCGCGATCCGCTTGACGGCGAGACCGGACATCATCTCCGGGCACAGGCGTGGAGGATGGCCTCCAACGCCATGCGATCTTCACGGAAGTTGTCGGCCACCAGTACTCGATCGTGTCCCGAGCCCTCGGGCTTGCAGCATCACCTTCATGAGGAGGCTCCACTCGGCGTAGTTCGTCCGCGTGAGCGTCGGGTACTTTCCGCCACCGACTTCCTTGACCACTCGCTTGACGACAACTTCGTGTCCACCATGCTCACGGTGTCGCGGTCGTGCTCTGATACCAATTGATAGAAAATTGGACACAGGTTTGTGCTGCGATCAAGCTGCAGCTTTTCTGTTTCTTGTTCTATTTAATATTTATAGCAAAAGAAAGGCCTAAATGGCTGGTTACATCCATGCAGTACTAACTGCCATATTAATGCAGTAAATGCCCTGAAAGCTGACTCCTAAAAGCCCTGAAAACTGACTCCTAAATGCCCAGAAAACTGACATATAAAAGCCCTGAAAACTGACTCCTAAATGCCCATAAAACTGACATATAAAAACCCTGAAAATTGACTCCTAAATGCTTGAAAACTGAAGTCTAAATGCAGCTGTAAAACTGAATTATAAATGCTGAAAACTGACACATGACACACAGGATTACTCTAACACTCTATCTCTTGATTTCAATGAGAAAAATCAATGTTACATATGATAGTTTTACCCTGGCAAAATGTCACCTTTCTCAAAGTTTCATTAGCAGAAGGCTCTTTTCATAGCTCTTAATTTGGTGAAGCTAGACCTTGTGGCATAGAGTATTTGTAAGAGTAATGCTTCCATGCTCGCCCAAAAACTAAATTGCATGAATCTTTAAGCAATATTGGTACTCAGTATGGTATGTCCTCGAGATCGCAAGAGGTAGCGATGGGCTACTGGGGATTTCGCCCGAGCAACTCGACGTTCAGGCGCCGTGATGAGATAAAGAACCAAGCAAGCAGAGAGGAAAAGAGAACTCGGGTTGGGGAAATGAATATTGTAATTCTTTTCTGCCTCATACAATGAGTAAGGCTCCCCTTTTATAATACTAGATCAATACGTTCCTATTCCGAGTACAACTCCTAAAGAAGGTATTCCTTCTCTTATTCATATATCTTATGATATCTATGTCTTAACTAGAACCGCTTTGGACACCTCTTCCTTAGTTGGTTCCTTTGTCATTGAGGTCGCCTTATTTGTATTGCGACGACATCGAATTCCCACATAACATCTCTCCTCGCTCTCGAACAAATGTCTCGAGCCGAAAAGCCGGATAAGACAGCTTGAACTCCTCCAATGGTTCCCATGAAGCATCAGCAGGAGATAGACCAACCCATTGTACAAGGACATGCCAAACGTCTCGTCGAAGGCTGGCTTTTAAGACTTTTTCAGGAACTGGAATTGGACGACCATCAGTAACCGAAGGTAGCACTGGTATTACAGTTGGCGGTGTCCCATAGAACTTTTTGAGAATACCCACATGAAAAACATTGTGAAGTCTTGATCCTTCCGGTAGTTGGAGCCGATATGCTACCGTCCCAATGCGAGCCAACACTTGGTATGGCCCATAATATCGTGGACCCAGCTTGCCTCTTTGTTTCCCTGGCAGGGAAGCAGCTGGACGATGAATCAACTTTAACCATACCCATTCTCCGATCTCATATGTAATTTCCCGATGATGTTTATCATAGTACTGCTTGGCATAATCCTGGGCTTGTATTAATCGCTCGCGAACCTCATGAAGAAACGCATCACGATCCTGAAGCTGTGCTTCTGCCGCGGCGACGTGTGCCGTTCCGTCAACATATGTCTTCAACGAAGGGGGTGAACGGCCATATACAATTTTGAAGGGAGTGTCACGAAGAGCTGTATGATATGAAGTGTTGTAACAATACTCCGCCCATGGAAGCCAGTTGACCCAAGCGCGT
The DNA here is from genome assembly GCA_036346245.1 of Bonia amplexicaulis. NCBI lineage: Eukaryota > Viridiplantae > Streptophyta > Magnoliopsida > Poales > Poaceae > Bonia > Bonia amplexicaulis. The sequence goes on from CM070744.1 coordinate 759,382, forward strand.
GGTCGGTCCCCTGTGAGACAACGAAGATACATGGCAATAACCTTGTTGACGGCTTCTGTCTGGCCATCTGGCTGTGGATGAAACGCCGAACTCATGTGAAGATGAGTACCCGTTAATTTGAATAAATCCTTCCAAAAAGCACTAGTAAAAACAGGGTCACGGTCGCTCACAATTGAATGTGGAATGCCATGTAATCGGACAATTTCGTGAAAGAACACACGGCAACAGCCAGTGGTCAATAAGGATGGCCTATTGAATGAAGTGAGCGATGAAAAAAGCGATCAATAATGCATGCATCATCGATTTTCCGTACGCAAGGCAATCCTTCGATGAAGTCCATTGAAATATCGGCCCAAACTGTCGTTGGTACTACTAATGGTTGTAGTAAACCCGCGGGATGTAGATGTTCAGTCTTGTTCCTTTGGCATATAACACAAGCTCGAACAAAATTCTGAACTTCCTTACGTGCATGAGGAACATAAAAATCGGAATGCAAACGATGGAGCGTTTTTGGTAACCTTCGTGTCCCGCGTGGGTCATTGCTGTGATTGCTTGTAGTGTCTGTGATGTTTGTAGATACATAGACACGACCACCATGCATAAGAAGGCCGCTGGCAATAGACCATGGTGCTCCCAATTCTCCTGACCAATCTTAGAATAGAGATTGTAATTCAGCGAGGTATCCACCTCCTAAAGTTCCTCAAAATGGAAAACGTTGGTCCCGATAATGCAAAGCTTGCAACTGTCACCGTCTCCGACGGAAAGAGCATCCGCCACGGTATTTAAACCACGGACGGTATTCCACCGTAAAACTGCACTCCAAATAATTTGCTTACCCATTGATGTTGGGGGATGGTAGAGAGACGTTGATCCAATAAAAATTTCAAACTGTAATGGTCTGTTCGTACAATGAAGGAGCGACCCCAAAGGTATGGCCGCCAATGCCGGATGGCCTGAACCAATCCTATGAGCTCTCGTCAGAGGCGGCGATCTTATGATGTCGGCAATAATTGTTTGTCAAGAACGCAAGGGACCCCGCCTTGGTGGAGGACGCCAAACCCGGTGCGAGGCATCACATTCGACGATAAAATCGGCGAGAAGTCGGCAAGTGAAGAACCTGAGCGCCGGCGAGAGCCTTCTTGAGTGTGTTAAATGCAATGGTCGCGTCCTCGGACCACTGAAAAGTCTCCTTGAGTAATTTAGTGAGAGGGGCCGCGATAGAACCGAAATCACGAATGAATTTCCGGTAGTAGCCGGCTAGGCCAAGGAATCCACGCAGCCCTCGTGCTGATGGTGGTTGAGGCCATGTTTGAATTGCAATCACCTTGTCTTCATCCATAGAAACCCCATTGGCGGAAATGACGTGGCGAGATATGCCACGGATGGTGTACCAAAGGTACATTTGGACCTTTTCAACAGAGGCCATTATCGCGTATGACCGTGAGTATGCTTCAGAATGTTGCAAATGTTCCGCCAAGTTGGATCAGAGATCAAAATATCGTCAAAAAGACGAGCAAAACGTCAAGGTAAGGGCGAGAACCGTGTTCATCAAGGCTTGGAATGTAGATGGCGATTAGTGAGTCCGAACGCATCACCAAGAATTGAAATGTCCATGATGTGTTCTAAGGTCGCCTTCTCCACATCGGCAGGATGCATGCGCACCTGATGATATCCTGAACGGAGGTCAAGTTTCGTGAAGAAACGTGCCCTTTAATTCGCCAATGAGCTCGCCGACGATCGAATTGGGAATTTGTCGCGATAGTTAACTCATTAAGCGCCTAATCCACAAAAGCGCCAGAGTTATCCGCTTTCTTGACAAGTAAAGCGGGTGAAGAAAATGCCGGGCGTCGACTCGATTGTGCCTTTGCTGCAACATTGCCGCACACCGACGCTCGATCTCATCCTTTGCAACTCGTGGATATCGATATGGTCGAATGACCCACCGGGTCTCGACCCTTGGCGAGGTGAATGCGGTGATCAAAGGATCCGACCGGTGGCGAGCCTCTTGGTTCGCCAAAGATGTGTTCAATTCTCCCAATAGGTCGGAGAGGAGATTATCATTGAGCATGAAACCGCACGCATCGCCGCCACTTGCCGCTATGCCGCGCTAAGCAACATGCTCACCGTCACGCTGGAAGGAGAGATGTAAGTTGTTGAAATCCCACGTAATCCCACCCAACGTGCGCAACCATTGTACCCCAAGAACTATGTCGAATCCACCGAGCGGAATAGCCAAGGCGTCGTCGTGAATGTTTCACGTATGCAATGGACGATGTTAAGTCCCGAGCGATGCCGCCACTAGATACTTGATCCCGCTGGCAACTATCACCAAGACCATCCGGCTCGAGTTTGACACCGTGACCGAGCACCATCCCGTCGCTGATGAAATTATGTGTCGACCCGGTGTCCAAGAGCGCGGTGAATTCCTTCTTGCCGACCATCACCTTGAGCTGCATTGTTTCGTTGGCCCTGATGCTCCAGATTCCTGTCAAGGCATGAAGAGATACCGGGGTGCTTGACTGGGCTCTGTTGGTGTGTTGTCTTGCCCTTCATCGCCATCGCCGTCCCAAGACATCAATATAGAATGATCGTTGGCAACGGTGTTCGCAAACTGCTCGCCACGCTTAAAACAAAGGTCCTTCTTCGCCGCTCGCCATCTCGAGGGAGTCAATCGTCAGACACGCACGGATGATGCTATGGTAGCGGAGCCGGCGCAGCTTGCATTATCTGCATCGATGGTCGTGGAATTAACGGCAGAGATGATGGTCGCCCATCCCGCCGATCGTGGATTCGGACGGCCGTTGCTCGCCTCGGTGCCATCGGAGCCACCGCCCGCGACGCTCATATACCCCGGCGAGACTCATTGCCACCAGAGATCCGCCGGATTTTGTAACTCTACGCCAATCCGCAGCTTGTTCGGCAATCCTACCAGAAGAGTCGCATCCGATGTAGTGGATGTAATGCCTCGGTGCGACATAAAAGTGCAAGGAACTGCTCAATATAATCCTGGACTGAGTTGGTGAAAGGAAGGCGTGCCAAAGCGCCGAGAGGATTGCTTCTTATCGGTGGCCCGAATCGAAGATGACAGAGGTCTTTGAAACGCGGCCATGATGGCGTACCGCCATCACGTTCTAATTGGAAATACCAATACTGGGCGATTCCCGTCAGGTGATAAGAGGCGAGCCAAACCTTATCGGTTTCTTCTGTTCTTTGTCCGCGAAAGAATTGTTCACATCTATTAATCCGTGCCAATGGATCATCCTTGCCGTCGAGAGAGGAACTCCGCTTATGATATCGTGGCACCGCAGAAGACACATTGTCCGATGGTAACACGCTTGAGAAAGTGCCACCGTGATGTTCTTGGGGTTGAGGATGAAATTGGTGGTGATGGTATGGTATGGTGGTGGGTCCGGGAGGCGTGGTGGGACGGTTATGAAGTTGGTAGGGTTGGCCATGGAGTAGATGGCTGGGGATGCGGTGGTGGTTGCGGGAATTGTTGTTGAAGACGTCTGGCTAGGTTGTGCTAATAATTTTGGGTGTTGTGATCCCATGAGCGGCAATGACCCGCAATTCTACCGCTGGTTGCTTTTCGATTGCCACAAACGCGTAACCACGCCGCCCATCTGTTGGTTCATCCCATCGATGCGCTGCTAAGCATCTCAGATAGATTGGAGCAATGTGCCATGGACACTTCCTCCGTCGCATCTTCCGAACCCGCATAGCAACGCCTAAGGATGGCTCGATACCAAATTGGTATGTCCTCGAGATCGCAAGAGGTAGCGATGGCTCTTGGGATTTCGCCGAGCAACTCGACGCTCAGCGCCGTGATGAGATAAAGAACCGGCAAGCAAGAGACAGGGAAAAGAGAACTCAGGTTGGGGAAACAGAATATTGTAATTCTTTTCTGCCTCATACAATGAGTAAGGCTCCCCTTTTATAATACTAGATCAATACGTTCCTATTCCGAGTGCAACTCCTAAAGAAGGTATTCCTTCTCTTATTCATATATCTTATGATATCTATGTCTTAACTAGAACCAGTTTCGGACACCTCTTCCTTAGTTGGTTCCTTTGTCTGTTGAGGTCGCCTTATTTGTATTGCGACGCTGATACTGAATTCCCCACATAACACAGTAGTAGTAGAGTAGTTGGTGGTTCCCACTCAGACCCTCAAGTGTGCTTTAAAATATGTGGTTTTCACTTTTTTAGGTGAGCATGGAAGCACCTTTCTACTTGTAAAATCATGTGACCTACTTTTTGGAGTGCGTATAAATGTATTAGTACCTCCTTGCATAAGATGTGCTGGAGTTCTGCTTTCTATTTTCGTTGTACCTGTTTGATGTTTATTATCCTTTAAAGCTGTTGTTCTGTTTCTTTTGGGCTTATACCTTTTTGCAGAATATTATGTATGAATGATACTTGTGTCCTTAACCACCATCAGATATACGTCCTCTTCTGGTGAAAGACGTATCAGGGTGCATACAGCAGCTGCACCTGTGGTCACAGATCTTGGTGAAATGTATCGTCAAGCAGATGCTGGTGCCATTGTGTCATTGTTGAGTAGAATTGGTTAGTTCTAGATTGATGCTTCTCCCCTTCTGTAAATGTGAATATATATGTTATTTGACTGTTATTTGATTACTTCATAGTTTACTAATTATCACTGTCCCGCAGCTGTTGAAAATTCACTGTCTGATAAGCTGGACAGTGTTCGGCAACAATTACAGTTAAAGCTCGTGAGAAGTTTGAAGGAATATAGGAACCTATATGTTGTACAACACCGGATAGGAGGGAGACTGATATATCCAGAATCTTTAAGATTCTTGCCATTATACATCCTGTCCATATGCAAATCTCTTGCTCTCCGTGGCGGTTATGCAGATGTCTCTCTTGATGAACGTTGTGCTGCTGGTTTCAGCATGATGACACTGCCTGTAAAAAGGCTGCTCGATTTTATCTATCCTTCTCTATACAGGGTTGATGAAGTATTGACAATGGTATGTTGGTTTCCTTCCCATTGAGCTGATTTAGTTCCTTTTAACCAATATGTCACTTGTAGAGTTGCTACCTCCAAACTGCGTAAATCAAATACGAAGTGAACAAAATTAACTTTTAGTATGTTCTGTTTGGGATCGAAAGAATCATTGTAAGAACTGATTAGTCTGTTCAGCTACTTTGGAAAGGCCTTAACTATTTGGTTTTGAAATGAAGCTTCTATTATACTTTGAAACCTTGTAGAGCCTTCAGGCATAGTAAGCATTAGCTGAAGCTCGGCAAGCTGATTTTTTTTGGTGTATTTAAAGTCATTTTTTTCTGTTCAGTTTAGGCGTGGTTTGCTAATCAGAATGAATTTTGAGTTTTTCAGGAACCAGATAGGATTGATGGATCCTTGAAGCGGTTGCCATTAACCTTGCAGTGCTTAGACACTGGAGGTTTGTATCTCCTTGATGACGGGTTCACCTTCCTAGTATGGTTAGGCAGGATGCTCCCTCCTGAGCTCGTGAACAACATTATTGGAGTCAGCTTGGCAAACTTCCCTGATCTATCAAAGGTACAGGGTTTTACTCTTGGGTAAATAATAATTCTGGATATGGATTTGTACTTCTTTACCTTTTTTTTTGCTTTCTTAAAAAAAACATATAGTCTATCATGTGCGTTGTCATTTTTCTCTTCCAACAAAAACTCTGGAATCCTCTTGTACGACTGAATCCTGTATTTAGTTAATTAAAAGCATACTGTGAATGGGGCCAATACCACCTTACTTTGATTTACATCTGCGCTAACATGGGTTATCTTGCAGATTCAGTTGAGAGAATGTGACAACGAGTACTCAAGAAATTTCACGAAAATTCTAAGAACCCTAAGGGAGAAGGATCATTCTTGTTACCAGCTACCCCGTGTGGTACGGCAGGGTGAACAGCCAAGAGAAGGCTTTTTGCTTCTATCTAACCTTGTCGAGGATCAGATGGCTGGAACAAGCAGTTATATGGACTGGATACTCCAAATTTACCGTCAGACACAAAGCTCATGATGATGAACAACAGGAAGTGACACTCCGAATTTTTGCCTTAGTGTAAACCGCTGCAGATTCAGCTGCTGCCAGTTCCTAATCATTCTCTCAACAATTGAGGCTAATTCGCCAGTCAGATGTCCGACATGTCGTGTCCCGTTAGCAGCAGCACGCTGGCAAGCAAAGTTTTATTGTTAGTATTTGTGATTATTTTTCGCAGAGTGAGAGTACAGCTGTTGTATCAGAATAAGTAGGCAACAGTACCGTTCGTAAATTATACAAGTGGAGTCTTGGAAGTGGTTTGTACGTTTTTAAATCTTATGCTTGTTCTTGTTAGCATTCTAGTTTCATCGGCCGGTATTTTGGGTTCTCCAAAGTTCATTGTGTAAGCTCATTTTTTGACTGTCGATATGGCTGTAACGGGAGAGAGCTCCCGTTTAACTGTTAATTTTTCTGATGTTTCTCGCTGTAGGTAAGAGTATTTTTTCTGAGATCGGATCTAAACTTTGGATGTGCTTAAAGCCCTGAACTCATGGTTTGCTGAAGTTTGTAGTTCGATAAAATTTGCCAAGCCAAATGTGGCCACACCTGTAACTTTGGCAAGACGAAAAGCTATACGGATGCCAATGGTGCCAGCAAATGGAGGTCTCTTACGATTGCTGTAAGGTGAATATGGTTGATTCTTACAGCAGCGCGCCTCCGTCTAGTGCGGCGCCGCTCCCTGCCGTCGCCCTTCGCGCCCCTGGCCGTCGTGCAGAGGAGAAGACAAGTGTTAAGTCTAGAGGTGGTAATGGGTACCCGAAATCCGAGTATCCGATGGATTTTACTCGAAAAGGAGGTGGATATGAAAAGATATCTTCACTCGCGGGTATACTGATGGGCAAAAATCTCTACCCATCGGGTAGAGCGGGTACGGGTACGGCTGTATATTACCTGTACTCACATACCCGTGGGTAAAATATACCCGCATACCATATCAATGAAGCATGCATGCATGATGTATACAAAATATATAGCGTGCAACAATACAGATAATGCACCATCCACATTTAATTTTGATGCTGGCTGCTAGTGTAGACTTGGTAATATGTCTGTGCTTTTGATTTAGTCAAAAATTTCTGTCATATTTTATTTAGTCTATCGGGTATGGGTTATCCGTCGGGTATAAATACCCGCGCGGGTGCGAGTACGGATAAGTTTCTATACTCATGTGCGGATACGGTATCGTAGCGGGTAGAATTATATCTATCAGGTACAAATATGAAATGGCTATACCCATCAGGTATATACCCATTGCCATCTCTTTTTAAGTCTGACGAGCCTTCCCCGGCGGCAGACGAGCGACAGCCTCAAGCTGGGACGCGGAGGGCAGCGTCGTCGGTGCCGGCCACTCTGTTCCACTACTTGCCAACCATGAACTTGCTCAAATGTTTGTAATAGCTAGATGACTTGCCAACCATGAACTTGCTCAAATGTAGGTCCTGTTTTTTTTTCAGCTTTTGGTTTTTCTGTAGTAACTGACTTCTAAATGAAGTGTCTTTTCAAGATGATGTTTACTAGTTAATTGTAGTACATACTATACCAACTTCATTTATATCGGTAAAAACGGCACGTGAGTTTCTGTTACTCTGTAATCTCTCGTACGAACAGCCTAAAATCCACAAACCGCAGTCAAAAGCTATAAGCCTCAGCCACTACCTGTTGTAATAGCTAGATACTTTGCTGAAGCATAATTTCTTATTCCCTTTGCTCCAGGATTTGCAATTCTCTGCTCAACATGTAGCAAAGACGATAGGCTGGATAAATAACACAGCTCATCCATTTGCACGCTCATCTGATCTATTGAGCTGACATCCTTAATTTCACAGCTAAATTGACCACCTTCTGCGAGTGGCTAGTCACTGTGCAGTTAATTCTCAGGCAATGATCCTGTCGAGACGACTGGCGAAGATTTGTGCCAGTTTTCAGTCGGCTGCTTGTTTTTTATTTAAAGAAATCCGTGGCAATTCCATACTGGACGTTAAGACGAGTGGTATCTCATCACTCTGGAGCTTATATGCTCGTGAGAATTTGGCGATGTATTGACGAATGGATTAAGCAGAACCCGACCATCAAGGAGATAGGCATCAGCTTAGGATATGAAAAAATATCTAATGTATAGTCTGAGTAAATTCAGTTTAGTCTAGGTAATATTTTTATGATTCAGTCTAAATAGTCTAAATTATTCTAGTACTGAGTCCGGAACGTAACCAAATACTGGCTCCGTCACTGAATGGAGCAGCTGCGGAAAACGCAAGACGGTGTAGTCGCCGCGGCCGAAGAAGATAACGACGGCCAGGGGCGCGAAGGGCGGCGGCGGTGGAGTGCGCTAGACGGAGATGCGCGAGTCTGACGGATCTCTCCATTGATGCCAAGCCGGAAAGAACGATTCCAGCGTATCGCTCGACATCCACGTCGGGGGTGAGGTTCTTGAAACTCTGGATCATAATAATACGTGGGTTATGCAAAGCCACGTGGTTTTTGATGACTTAGACGATAAAACCTAGGGTTCTAGGATAAAGAAAAATGAGAGAGCTAATGATTATAGGGTAAATGTTAGTGATATGTTCTAGATGTAATCATCTTCAAAATTATTATATCGCTTCTATATTTATAATTACTTAAATAATATATTATTTTATCACTTGAATAAATATCTTTTGTATTACTTATTCGTAGAACTTTTTATTCATATTTTGATATTATTCTAAATTATCTTTGATCGTATACTATTATACAAGATAATTATAATTTATAGATCATTACATGTATTGATTATTGATCATAGATACAGGAATATAACGTGGATATATGTTAGATAATATATTATTGGATTGATCCACCTTGAGACATTATTAATATTGGCATGTTTTATGCATCATCAATTGGTTTTAACCAATGATAATGTATAATCCTTGTACCTACTATCAACATAGTTTTCTACATGTGTAATAGTGCACTTAGAGATTGCTAAGTGCTACTTCTAACTAAGATAGTTATAAAGGTAGTTTTTGGGTATGCTATGAAACATGCGAAGGAATGTGACTGGTCGGATATGAGATTTGCCCTTCCTACATAACAGAAGAGGTGTCTCTGGACCCCTCAATGTGGCCGGATAAAGAAAGTGCATGCCCATACTACAAAGTAGTCGAAGAGTCGATCACATGAAGTTATCTATCATTAGATCAGAAAAAGATTGAACAGTTTATAGATGGCACGTTCCTCACCTAGAGTTCGAACACGTATCGTGAAGCAAGTGGAGAATACGCAAACAGATTGTTTAGTCCTACCAGATACGAATTGGTCATATGGAAATACAGACTGGTCGTAACTAGATACAAACTGGTCGTAAGAAGTTATGAACTTATCGTGAGTGACTAAGATCTGCTTGCATATCATATTATATAAGGTTTGTCCAGTTTGATCTTTGTGTATATTTAAGGCAATATGTCCTGCTGGGGCCGCTACCGACCAGTAATTGAAAAGGTGTTTCTGAGTTACAACCAAGTATATATGAACTAACAGGGTCACAGACTTAACGGATTGGAACAATAAGTGTCCGGATGATACTCTCGGGTGAGATGCAATCTCTTCTCATAATAGATATGAATTCGATCGGAGGCTCTCCAAGTCGAATACGATCTTTACTCATGATGAATAAGGATCCCGTCGAATGCTATATATAAAGAGGTGCATTTGGTTTTGAGAGATATATCGCATCACCCACCAAAACTGTAGTCGTATCCTTCCGAATGCCCTGCTATGCGCTCTGGTGTTAGCACATCAGCACAGATGTTCCATCCCTGAATGTGTGGACTTCGGTAGAGGTGGTTCTGTGATTGTAGTGTTAATCGGACTATCTGAGGAGAAGACAATTGGTCTATGGAGATCGACTACCGCTAGAAGACAATTAGCTTTCGAATATCACTTTTCAAAGACGTTGGTAACGATATATGATCTTTTACTCATATGATTCTCTAATTTACGTTGTAGAAATTTTAATCTGTGTTAGTGTAGTCTACCCATAATCCCCAATAATAAATGCATACGGTACTATTATGGTACTATACTATTCCATTTGTCTCGGTGATCATAGATAACTAGAAATAAAAGAGTGAAACTACATCAAATCCACACGTATAACTTATAAGGTTAACACTCCATAAGGTTGTCATCATCATAATTGCTGATAATTTTGCGACTGAAAAACTCGACAAAGTTGCATACTAGTGTCGCACCGTGCGTGAAATCGGCTGCCGACGAGCTCCGTATTACTGCGTACAGAGACGCTTATATTCCCGTATGTTGGTCTGCCACCATTTGGACACGGTATCAATGGGACTATATGTGGAAGCAAAGCAACCATTTGCGCTCTAATGCCTGCCTGAACTCAAATGGATTCATTGGCAAAGGAGAGAGGCCGCATGCATGCATGTTCTTCAAAAGAACTTTCAATTTCGCCCAACAATTAACACCGACCAGAGCACTCGATCGATTGATCTGATTCAGCAGCTACCACGGTGGCTAGCTAGTAGGGCCTGGTGTAGACGGTGACGTTCCTCCACCGCGACTCCATGCGCGGGGACACGTCGTGGTGCTGCACGTACACGTCGAACTTGAAGTAGTGCGACCTGCTCGGCGCCACGGCGACGGGCAGCCTCGGCTCCCCGTCGACGTACACGGCGACCGTCGACGCGCCGACGTCGTGGACCACGTTCAGCCGGAACCACCGGTCGTAGACGCACCCCTCCACAGCCTCCCGGCTGTAGTACCGCACACTACTACAGAAAGCCTAATACTAGACGCTAAATCACAGACGGTTTTGTGAAATTGTCTGTGATGTATACTATTATAGACGGTTTTCATTTGGAGGCCGTCTGTGGTATTTATGGCGGGAAAAAGAAGTATCATAGACGGTTCTTACCGCTGAACGGTTCGTGATATCGGAATATCACACGGTTTTATAATATAAACCGTCGTGATATTCAGATTATCACGCACAGTTTTATTATAAAACCGTCGTGATACTAGAATATCACGCACGGTTTTTATTATAAACCGTCGTGATATTTGAATATCACGACGGTTTTTATTATAAAACCGTCGCGATATTCTAATATCACAGACGGTTTTATAATAAAAACCGTCTGTGATATGTTTCCCGCCTTGCAATTCCTCAAAATTTCATATTTTTCCGCTTAAGTCTGAGTATGATTCAGTTTTGAGACACCTTCAGTAAAACGGGCATAACTTTTGCATACGGTGTTCGTTTTGACGTTCTTGTACTCGTTGGAAAGCTAACGACGAGCCCGATCCAAAAATAACGATCGGCTTGCGCTAGTCGCCTCCAAGACCTCCAAAATCGGCCATCTTTAGACCTAAACTGCGTTGCAAGTTTTGATGTCTGTTTTGCCTTTTTCTTGGTCTTCCTTTAGAATTTGGATTTTGCTTCAACCGAAAAGTTGTAGATCTCGTCGAAACCTTTCAAATGAGTATATATAAGCCATATAAAATTTTGTATTTTATCTTTTCAGACTAGTTGTTTATATTGCATCGGTCTATAAAATTTTGTGCTCTAATTCACGACGGTTCTATATATCGAACCGTCTGTGATATTCATTCATCATGACGGTTCTATATATAGACCGTCTCGTGATAATCAGGCCCGCCGATCCTACTCGACCCAATCATAGCCAATAGAAATCGACCAATCCTCACCCCACGGATTGTAGCTCCGCCTCTCTCCCCTCCCTATAAATATAACCAAAACACGCCTCCTTGCTGGTCTCCTCTTCCTTGTCAGTCCTCCTCCTTAATGTTCTCCCTTCCTTGTCGTCCTCCTCCTTACTTGTTCTCTCCCTCCTTGTCGGGTCTCCTCTTCCTTCTTTGGTCTTTACCGCTTAGGAGTAGAAGAGAATATCACAACGATTCTTAATTAAAACCGCTCGTGATAGTTATAATCACGCACGGTTTTAATTAAGAACCGTCTATGATTTATAAATATCACGACGGTTTTAGTTAAAACCGTCTATGATATGTAAATATCACGACGGTTCTTAACTAAAACCGCTCGTGATATTTATAAATCACGACGGTTCTTAATTAAAACCGCTCAGTGATTATAATATCACGACGGTTTTAGTTAAGAACCGCTCGTGATATTTGCACCATAGACGGTTCGAAAGCCGCCTCGTGATGATCTTGTATTATTATCGACCCATAAATTGAGCGGTTCACAAAACCGTCGTGATGACGCTTTTGAACCGCCTATGATGACCTTTTCGTAGTAGTGGCATCGTGTCGTTGTAGACGCGTGCAAGATCATCGCGTCGCGCGCGCGCGCCGCCTTCGTTGTGGATCCATCATCACCGACGCCCGACGCCCCCGACGGCACGTGCCGCACCTCGAACCGCCACACCCCGACGAGTAGTCATGGCCCCGCAATCGAACACACGTACGACGTGTCGACGTAGAGTTTGCTGCACCATATATATATATATTCGGCAATCGAATGGGCTGAGGATTTCGCGGCTTAGTTACGGCGAGGCGGACTTCGGTGCGGGGTTGGTGGCGGTGACGGTGTTGAAGGGCTTGTCGGTGGCGTACACCAGAACGTCCAGATGCGCGGTGGCGGCGTCGTAGCGGTAGCGCTGGTCCTCCCACACGTCGTATGGGCTCGCACCACGGTTGCCCACCGAGGTCCACATTGACGAACCCCGCGGTGAGCTTGTCACAGCCGTCAGCGGCGACGGCCCACGCGGAGACGACGACCATGCATAGGAGCATCACCACGAGTGCCGTGCTGCATTCGGGGCCGGCGAGAAGGAGGCGACGGAAAATAGAAATCCAAACTTTATTATGATTCATCTAAGACTTTTTATAACACATATTTTTAAATCTTAAAAGATTAAATATGAGTTACCACACTCAACAATCTATATCTTGATTCTTATCCATTGAGTCACTGTGCTCCTTCAAGAACTCGCTCCAAGTCGGTTCCGTTTTTTTCTCTCACCTTTAGGAGTGCCCCCACCACAGAGACTCATACATATCACCACAATATGCATGTACGTGTCAATGTCTGGGCTAGTCTGTCCAGACCCTCCATTTGAAAGCTTTTTCGTTGTGTAGTTTAATTAACCATACCTCCGGTTCCTACATCCTTCCACGATACAAGTTTGTACCGTCTCTGAGCTCCACCTGCTCACCGACACATCATGTTTAGTCCCACCACGTTTTCCTTCTTCCAACAGCTCGCACATTCACTTTTACGTCTGCTAAATTTTGCAATCGTCTTTACAGTTCTACACATAACTGTAGATAAGATCTGAGTACCTACTATTGGTGACATGGTTTTCTTCACCAGGATAGGATTTTTATTGCATCTCCTATTGGTTACCACTCCTTTAGGTGTATACATCAATCGGTATTCTCTATTGCTCCAGATGCTTTTCATATTCACCTATCTTTTGAAAGTAATTCGTATGACTCCACTTCAAAGTGATACCTCACAACCTTCGAATTCAAGTGACCTCGCAGATATTAGATTCTTCTTAAGTAGAGAACATACTAAACTCCTATCAATATGTGATGTGTTCCATCATACATCTTCAATATAACTATTTCCACATCAGTAATTATATAGTTCTTGTAATCCATTAAGTGAACAGTTTCATGCGCCGGACGTAGAGATCATTCGTCAAATATCTCTCTCGCTGAACATATACGGAAGCAACAACATTAATATAATATATATATACATGAGAAGTATATAATTAACTGACGACTAGTACGTCTAAATCATCATTTTCTACCGTCACTGAGCATGCACCCTTCATTTGCTTCAATCTCAGACAATATTTTATCATATGACCTTCCTCGTCATATAGATAGCATACACGTGTGCCCTTGGTCTTGCCCGTCTTCTTCCTGTGACTTTTGTTTATACCTGCAACACCTACTGCAATCAATACTTGAATCACCTGAGGATGAAGATTTCAATGACTTTTTCAAGGACTTCGTCTCTAATAGATATGCAACTAACTCGTTGAAGTTGAGAGTGGTTTTCTCAACAAGAATGTTAATCATCAATTACTCCCATGATGATGATAGAGATAATGCCAGTATATCAACCTTGTCGTTCTCTTCAATTTTCTCATCCACTAGTCAATTGTGTGATAAGCTTGTTGAAGATATTGAGATGGTAAACGAATCGTGTACGTTTCTCCATGCGCAACCTATATGGTTGTTGCTTTAGTACCCACCGGTTTGTTAGCGACTTTGCCTTATGCAACTCTTGTAAGCTCTCCCTTAATTTCTTCAGTGAATCCTCTTTGATCACTGAGTACTTTATTTCATTGGAGAGATATAGATGGATTGTGTAGACAACATTCCACTCCATTACCTTCCAGTCTTTAATGGACATCTTTTTTGGTTTGTTCCCTTTAAGAGCATCGATTAGCTCTTGCTAGATAAGGACATCCTTCACCGCGCATTGCTATACGCTGAAATTTCCTCCGCCGTCAAGGTTTTCTACTTGATGCCATATTGTCGAATTTAATCTTGATTTTGTACCACCTAACGCCTTATCGACCTTCTCATAAATCAGATTAATCTGGTCTTGACTCTGATATCACTTGATACACCCTAATATCCCTTCTTATACGCAATAGCCCCGGATCAGATCAGAATTTATAAGATACGTCACTAGTGTGCACAATATCAAGAACGAAGAAGATAAATTTTGTAGAGAGAACTAAAATAACGAAGTTGAAGCAACCACGACAAAAGTGAAAAGATTTGGCGAAGCCGACTGCAAGTTTCTTAAGCACAACCTCAAAATAGTACAAGGGATTGTCACTCTCTCACAACCCTTTTGAATATTTTGGGACCCTCAGATACTTGGTCTATATAAGAATCTAGTGCTAAAGAATAACCTAGTCTCTAATTCTCTCGTGCATCTCTAACTTTGAACAGTGGCTTCTTTGCTTTGTTATTTTGGTTATCTATGACACCCATAATAGCTTTATATAATCTCTTCTAATCTTCTTCCAAAATAGAATAGGAATTTTACTTCAATAGAATATAGAATCTTAATTCTATTCAGACTCACCTTGAGTTCTTTATATAGCACATCTTTTTTAATTGTTAAAAGACTAGATACGACTCACCTCACTCAACACAAGCAGACTGTACGGTGGACTACTTGGACTCACATCTCTAGATCATTAGCCCATACCGATCAGGCGACAGGTTTCTTAATCAAATACGCCCATGCTTACCCAGGTTCCACTCAAATCAAATATCACAAACTTTATTCAGGTCCTCCTCCATACATACAAGTACAATTATACGACGATATGTATATATACACGAGGACGACTAGCTATCGGGCAGCTATTGCTGGGCCTTGGTGTAGACGGTGACGTTCCTCCACCGCGACTCCATGCAGCTGGACCAGTCGCGGTGCTGCATGTACACGCCGAACTTGAAGTAGTACGACCGGCTGGGGATCACGCCGGCGGTGAGCCTCCGCTCGCCGTCGACGTACACGGCGACGGTCGACGCCTCCGCGTCGTGCACCACGTTCAGCCGGAACCACCGGTCGTAGATGCCGCCCTCGATGGCCTGCCCGTCGTAGAACCGCAGCACGCCGTCGTAGACGTGCAGCATCAGGATCGTCGCGTGCGCCGCGCCCTCCTCGTTGTGGATCTGCATCACCGACACCCCCGACGTCCCCGACGGCACGTACCCGTACCCCTCGAACTGCCACACCCCCGACGAGTAGTCGTGGCCCTGCATGCGGTCAACAAATATAGCAGGTATAGAGCTGGCTGCACCATACGTATGTATCGAGTCGTGCGTTCGTATTTGTAGCTACAATGAGCCTATTTTTTTTTGTTACGGCTTATAATTTTTGGTTAATTTTTATAAATTTTGGCTATTTGCGATAAAGATTACAGAGAAAGATACTAGATTGTGATTTTGGTTGATACAGATGTTAGGCTTTTAACGTGTACTACAATTAACTTGTAGATCCCGTCTTCAGAAAATACTTAATTTAAAAATTAAATACTGTAACAAAAAACAAAAATTATTTTTAGAAGTTGTAAAGAACAGATCCATATACTTACCCAGAGCCTGACTTCGGTGCGAGGGTTGGTGTGGGTGGCGGTGTTGAAGGGCTTGTCGGTGTCGTACACCCAGAACTGTCGGACGCCGGCGTGGTACCGGTAGCGCTGGTCCTCCGGCGTGTTGTAGGGGCTCTGGACCTGAAAGTTGGCGTCGGTGAGGTCCACCTTCACGAACCCCGCGGTGGGGTTCGCGCCGCCGTGGTGGCCACCGCGGCCGGCCGACGCACGCTGCGCGCGCAGAGCCGTCGACACGGACACGAACGCAAGGAGCAGGAGAAGCAGCGAACTAGACAGGGAAGCCATCACGAGAATCTGGAACGCAAGTTCCAAATATTCTGGCTACTAGGATGAAGTAATGGCTAGGCAGTGATGGCAAGTTTAATAAATAGGGCTCAGCACGATGATTGTTGACGTGTGAATGCATGCATCTTGGGATTAATAAGGCCCCGTTCAATATGGCTTAAGCTTATAGCTTAAGTTTATTTTTACACTATTCATAATTTCGTCTTTTTTTGAATTTTTGATTTTTTTGAGTTTTTTTGTCAGTTCTTTTTTTCTCGTATTCGTTTACGTGTCTGTGATGGGCTACCATATTTTTTATATTTTTCAATTTTTTAAATTTAATTATGTTAAATAAACCTCTCTCACCATGTGTTTTTTCGCTTAGCTACGATTTTTAGCTATAAGCTATCAAAAATAAGCTGAACCGATCACAGTCTAAGTAGCCTGCGTTCACTTGCTATGGAATCGCTGGCTCATAGACGCAAGCTTGTTTCTAAACAAGCAAATTAAGCACCTTGTACGTTACGAACAGATTGTGATACTCTAGGCTACAGCGTACGGCACTGCACGCCGTACGTGCTGGATCATTCGTTCGTTCCTGCGTCCTTGCTTCCATCGGCTAGCTGATGGGTTAGATATAATATTTTTCAGTTGTGACTGATGATTTTTTAGACTTGTATAAGTATTTGTATGAATGAACTGAATACCGATAAATCGTTTTAAAAAGTCTACCTCGATAGGCAGTTTAAAAGATAGCGAAAAAATCATCCTATCATAAGCTCAAAAGAAGGGGCGATAAGTACGTCTTGCTTAGCTTGCTTTGCAGAAGAAGGCTTGGTCCCGTTTGTAACGCAAAAATTTTCCTTGTTCCAAGCAAACTCTTAGTTTTTCCAAACAGTTAATGCCTCTTGCTTGGACCGGCACGTGCGCAAGCTTTATACTGGGGCGGTCCATACGTACTTTATGGGCTAGTAGGCTTGGAGCTAGCTCATGGGCCTTTCGCACTATACTACTACTAAGGGTGGTGAACTTATGGAGTGTTTGGATGAACGAATGAGGGGATACCTGCATTAGATGGCCTTGTTCACGCATTTGATTGGAAATGGAACGAATCCATCCAAGATGGAGTGATTCACATTGAGGGAATATTCTGCCTTGATGTCGAACCAATGCATTCGGCAAAATCGGTCGAACCACGTGGTATAGGGATAGCCTCATCCACTCTTGTTGTGTGCAGTAACCCTCATATCACACAAAATGGCGACATCGCTCGTGACGGAGGGAAGGGCGACATCATCTCCCCCTATCACCGCCACCGACTCGCCTTGCACAGGTGGCTTCTCTCCCTCTCCCTTTCTTTGTGTTCGTGCCTTCTCCCTCTATTTTGCACCAGATCTGATCCTGTCGGTCGTTCGACATGGCCTCGTGATGCATGCTAAAGTGCGGCGGTCACTCGATCTAGGCTAGCGGCAAGCTAACACCGATAGAGACCAGATCTGAGATGTTGCATCCGATTGTGAAGCCAATGGTTATTGGATCAAAGTTGTCGCCTCCCCTCCTTGCCATCCCAACGACCATGTTGACCGGGTCATGCGCTTCAAGGTTTTATCTCGCCGTCAACTTCGTCGATGTAAAATTCGAAGGGTGCGGGACGGACCGCATGCATCAGAGCTTCGTCTCGCCGTTGCCTTCATCGACCCCGAGTCCAAAGGGTGGGGGACAGGCCGTGCTCTTCAAGACTTCGTCTCATCGCAGGCTTCATCGACCCCGAGTCCGAAGGGTGGGGGCAGGCTATGCGCTTCAAGGCTTCGTCTCGTCACCGACTTCGTTGACCCCGAGTCCGAGGGTGCGGGATGGACCACGAATGTCAGAGCTTCATCTCGCCGCCGCCTTCATCGACACCGAGTCCGAAGGGTGGGGGATGGACTGCGCGTTTCAAGGCTTCATCTCGCTGCCGACTTCATTGGCCTTGAGTCTGAAGGGTGGGGGATGGATCACGCGCATCAAAGTCTTATCTCGCCGCTGACTTCGTCAACCCTGAGTCCGAAAGGTATGGGATGGACCACGCGCTTCAAGGTTTCATCTCACCGCCTTCTTCGTCTGCCCTAAGTCTAAAGGGTGGGGGACAGACCGCGCGCTTCAAGGATTCATATCGCTCTGACTTTGTCGACACCAAGTCCGAAGGGTGCGGGACAAACCACGTGCGTCAGAGCTTCGTCTCGCTGTCGTCTTCGTGGACCCCAAATCCAAAGGGTGGGGGATGGACCTGTACTTCAAGGTTTCATCTCATCGCTAACTTTGTCGACCCCGAGTTCAAAGGGTGTGGAACAGACCGTGCGCTTCAAGGTTTCGTCTCGCTGCCGACTTCGTCGACCCTGAGTCCAAAGGGTGGGGGACGGACCACGTGCTTCTAGGTTTCATCTCGTCACCGACCTCGTCAACACCAAGTTCAAAGGGTGTGGGGACGGACTACGTGCATTAGAGCTTCATCTCGCCGTCGCCTTCATCGACCCCGAGTCTGAAGGGTGGAGGACGGACCGCGTGTTTCAAGGCTTCGTCTCGCCGCCGCCTTCATCGACCCCAAGTCCGAAAAGTGGGGGACAGACCGCATGCTTCATGGCTTCGTCTCGTCGCCGACTTCATCGACCCCGGGTCCAAAAGGTGTGGGACGGACCGTGCACGTCAGAGTTTCATCTCACGGCCGCCTTCATCGACCTCAAGTCCGAAAGGGGGACGTACCGCGTATTTTAAGACTTCGTCTTGCCACCGACTTCGTTGACCCTAAATCCAAAGGGTCACGTACGTCAAACTTCATGAGATGTGTTTCATAGTATGCCCCTATTGGGAACAATTGTTGACGAATTTTAAATGCTCCTATAAATGTGTATCATAGTATGCCTCTATCAGGAACAATTGTTGATGAATTTTAAATGCTCCTATAGATATGTATCATAAATGCTCCTATGATATATGTCATAGTACGCCCCTGCTGCTCAATTGCTAGAACCATGCGTCGGACGACGGACGGCGTTTGGTTCAGAAGCACCTTTGTTGGACTTCTGTACAGAACACAAACTGTTATATTAAAAGCTGGTGTCCTATTTGTCCTTCAGAATTGACTTCACCATGTCCTATGGGTGTGTTCTTTTCTGGCTTTTAGTTTTCGCTTTTGATTTTTCTATAGTAATTAACTTTTAAATGAAATGTCTTTTTAAGATAGAGTCTACTAGTTAATTGCAGTACATACTGTACCGACTTCATTTATATCGGTAAAAGCCGCACATGAATTTTAGTTACTCTGTAATATCTCACACGAACAACCAAAAACCACAAGCTACAACCAAAAACCATAAGCCGCAGCCATAAAAGAACAGGCCTATGATCCAGTTTTTTTCTTTGGGCGACACCATTCTGTTGAGCATCGCATGATCTTGTCAAGACCTTCGAGTATCATGTTCTCGGGACAAAGTTTAAAATTGAGAGTCCAGGGGTATAAGCCTCCGAGTAGAATTCAAGTCAGTAGGAGTCAGTGAGTATAGAAGCATCTAAGGCATAGTAAAATTGAGAGTCCAGGGGTAATCTCACCTAGAGCAACCTTACTATGTTTTAACCTATCTCATCCACTCAACCAAATACAAAATTAGTTCATCCTATCCACCCTTATTCTACCAACCAAACAATAACATATATCATCTCGTCCCTCATCCTATTCACCCTTATTCTAACAACCAAATAATAATATGTATCATCCCGCACCTCATCCTATTCACTCTTATTCTACCAACCAAACAATAACATATATCATCCCGTTCCTCATCCTATTCACCCTTATTCTAACAACCAAATAATAATATGTATCATCCCGTCCATTTAACCAAACAATCTCTTAAATCATCACATCCTATGAAATCCTAAGGAAAGGTGATTTTACGCTCTCCCGAAAAATAAATTGCATAAATATTAAAGCTCCCTTTTAACGATGGATTCATACTACTTATCTGTTAGTTGGTACTTTAAAATTTATACATATATATGAAAGTAAAAAAATATGAAATCACGTCTAGAATGATCTCATGCCATACATCCCTATTCACCCAACCTAACACTAATTTACTTCCTCCCGGGTCTAGCTAAACCCTAAACCTCCGGCACGCTCTCGCCTTCCCGCCGCCGGCGACCACCGAAAGCACCATGGCCGCCGCCGCCGCGGAGGACTCCATCGACCGCAAGCTCTCCATGCTCCTGGAGGAGGTGCGGCCGAGCGTCTCCGCCATCGGCGCCGCGGGAGGCCTCATGAAGAGGGTGTCATTGCGGCGGCGCCGAGACCGCCTCGGGTTCGTGCGGGACCCGGGGCTGGGCGCCGAGAAGCTTGCGTTCACCTTTCGGCCGCCGGAGGTGGTGCGTGTCGCCGGAACCACGCGGCCGGCGTGGTCGCTTCTTGTCCGCTTGCCCAAGGTATTCGCAGTGTTTCCATGCTATGATGCTATTGTTTACTGCGAGAATTGGCTGGGTGTTGCGGGGGAGTATGGATGTTTTCTTAAATGTTGCTTTAGATGCCCACCAATTTTCCTCCTCCGCAAGCATTTCGCGGTATTTGGTTGACGAAACTACAGTAGAGGCTGCTCAGCTACGCTGGATTGTTTAATTGATCATGACTTGTTGGTCCACAAGAATACAAAGTAGAACAGGGGTTGCTCGCCTCTATCCGGAATCCGGTCGCTTCGTTATTCTAATGGAAGAAATTCAGAAGTGTCTTGTTTTCCACAAAGATTGGTACCTTTACAAGTTAATGCACTTTTACGCACATATTCAAAGTATTTAAGCTACTATCGAGGATTTAGATTGTCATGTCAGTGATAAAGGAGTACTTTTTGGTCGATTTATTTTGTGCTGATTTTATATAGGAATGCTTCTACGAAAAGGATTTCCTGAATCACCGGTACCATGCAAAGAGGCGTCTTTACCTCTGCGTCATTGCGAAGAGCTTGAGCTCTTCTCCATTAGTCCGCAAGGTTTCATGGTCTACCTTCCATTCTTTTGGACTTTAATGTAGGAATATAGTCATTTTTTTTTAAAAAAAGGGCTTGCCGATTGGATTTGCATTGCAGATGGCATAAAACTAGCCACACCAAAGTACAACAGTAGCATATTGGAGGATATGTTTTGGAGGAAAATGCAGAATTTATCAGCAGCACCTTTGCTGATTGGAAGTCCTTGCAAGGGATATCTGAAGTATTGGAGGATGTGTTTTGGAGGAAAATGCAGAATTTATCAGCAGCACCTCTGCTGATTGGAAGTCCTTGCAAGGGATATCTGAAGTATTGGAGGATGTGTTTTGGAGGAAAGTGCAGAATTTATCAGCAGATATCTGAAGTAGCATATTGAGGATGTGTTTTGGAGGAAAATGCAGAATTTATCAGCAGCACCTTTGCTGATTGGAAGTCCTTGCAAGGGATATCTGAAGTATTGGAGGATGTGTTTTGGAGGAAAATGCAGAATTTATCAGCAGATATCTGAAGTAGCATATTGGAGGATGTGTTTTGGAGGAAAATGCAGAATTTATCAGCAGAACCTTTGCTGATTGGAAGTCCTTGCAAGAGGCATTGGTTTTAATAAAAGTACGCAATTCATCCGGAATCCTAGTGCTTTTACTTGTCAAAAGTAAGGATTAAATGACCACCCATTTAGAATGGGTTTGTGTTGTGTTCAGTTATTAGCTGTTGTTAAGCAGAAGTTCTTGGGATGAGCAGTGGTCCCTTCAACAGCTATCTGATAAAGCAAAACTTTTATATTTGACAGTGCTGCAAGGCTGTTATACTTAATCCTTTTTTTTCTCCTGCAAGGCAATCTAACATCAAGTTCCAAGTGCAGGTTTGGGCGCGTCAAAGAACTTCAATATATACACATGATTGCCTCAATGGATACTTAATATCTACCATCCTCGTGTTTCTTACTGTGGACTCTGGAGGAAGCATAATTAATGGATCAATGACCACGAGACAAATTTTCCGTGTTGTAATCAATTTTTTGGGTACATCCAAGCAACAGAAATGTAACACCCCACCTATCTTCTGGACCCGAAATACTACTACCATTGCATACTCCTATTATTCTATCATCTACTAGAAAATTTTAAGCCAATACTAATTTTTTTATGTTGCAGCGACCAGATACATCATATCATTTTTAGCGTTTACTCTAGCATACTAGTAAAGTTTAAAATATACTGATAAAAGGTGGTATAAGGGGTGCTGCTGGTTCGTGAAATTATTTATGTGCTACTCCCGTCCGTGCATGACGTTCTCAATGGTCACCTGAAAAAACAACGAAATAAGGGTGAGTCCAAAGACTCAGCAAAAGCAAAGCAATGCAATAAATAACAGGTTCACAGATCAGTCTAAAACCATAATAGTTTCATAAACCACTTATTTCCATTTAATCTCTTCAAGTTCTCATCAACCAATCATTATGCATATGCACATGCACTCCTCTCTTAGCTCTTTAGCATATAGCACTCCTCTCTTAGCTCTTTAGCATATACCGATATAGCAGAGCGAGCATCCATCGATGCTCACCCAGGCCCGCACTGTTTCTATGCGGGGATCACAAGCCCGTCCTTTTTCATACGGGGACCACAATAGCTCGTCATTTTCATACGGGGACCTCAATCTGCACTCCCGTGGAGTGTCCACACAAAGTAGACCAATGATACCATAACACTATCTCTTTTTTATGAATGCAATACAAGTTCTCTATTTATGCATATCAACATGTCATGTTTCAATAATCATTATTCATCATTTCTCATCATGCATCCAAAAACAGTTAACTTACCGTAACAGGGTAAGCAATGCACCATCATTCACTATCAGCAAATATTACATGAATTTACCGCTTTACCATGCACTTGCCTAGTTAGTCTTGGGACGATACGTGGACGGCTTCGACCCGGGACCTCCACCTGTACAAACGTCAACCTAACTCAACACATCATATCGAAAGTAGTGCTTAAACGAACGGAGACAACTCTACGCTCATAACCCAACTCTAGCATAAACGCATGGAGTTAAAAACTCGTTGCCCAGGAGCCAACCCCATTTTTCTTTTCTTTTCTTTCTTTCTTTTCTCTATCTCTCTTTCTCTTTTTTTTTCTTCCCCTTTTCTTATTTTTTTCTTCCCGTCCTTTACTCGGTTAGGCCGAACCGGCCTTATCTTCTCATGCCCCTCTCCTCTCTCTCTCTCGGGTGCTCCTCCAGGCGATTTGGGCGGCGAGCTCGGGCTCATGCCCGAGCTCGCCCGACGGCTCCTCCGCCACCCCGCCCGGCTATCCCCACTCCTCTCTTTCTCTGGCGTTTCGCGTGTGAGGGGACCTCGGCGTCGTCTGAGGCACCGCCGCGACGCCCCTCCCGGTCCGGCCGGCCGGGCGGATCTGTCGGCTGCCGTCGGCCCGCCGTCCCTCCCCCCCCTCCGCCACCCTCGCTCTTCGCCTCGGATCCGGCCATGGCCTCTACGCCTCCGACCTCGGCCTCCGGCCACGCCGTCGCCCTCAAGGCTTGGTCGCCTGCGCCACCGTCCGTCACCGTCAGCCGTCGCCCCTGGATTCGACCGCTCCCTACGGGTTGAGCTCGCCGGCCACGGCTTGCAGCTAACCGGCCATTACGCCTCCAACCGCCACCACCCCGAGTTCTGGGCATCACTGGTTCACTCCCCCCCTCTTTACTTTTGTGCTTTTGAATTAGCTACTTCCTTTGCCTTGATCTAGAACGCACGGCTGGGAAGGCTCAATGTGGCCGCCGTGTCGGGACTTGGTGGAGTGCATGCACTGCCATCCAAGGGCGCACGACGGCGCTACGGGCTCGCCGCCGATGCATTGGGGGGGATGGGGGCTTACCTAATGTCGGCTGAGAGAAAAACTGGGGGGTGGACAGCGACGTGGCGTGGAGACGACGGTTGCCGGAAGTCTTACGCCTCCAGTCGTCGCCGTCCCCTTGCTCCTCTCTGTCGCCTTCTTTTCCTTCGACTTCCCCTACTCCCCTTGCCTCCTCTTCTCCGGCTCCCTCTTCCTTACTGTCTCTGTGCGGTGTGGATGCCTCGGGATATTTGTCTTGGGTGGTGCTTGGCTGCAGGCGTAGGTGGCAGAGGCGGCCATGGCAAGCATGCGACTTGCCACGGCTCTTGAATAGCTGGCAGATGCAAAAAGGCAGGTGAGTTGTCTTGCTGGCTGGCCATTGCTCTCTCTGTGCGTTGCCTGTTATGCCCTTCCCAATTAGCCTTGGCTGGTAATGTGCCTCCTGGACCTTTTGGCCCAAGGGCAGCCCTACACTGTTTGTCTTTTCTACTGCGGCAGGTAAGTTGGAAAAAAAAGGTAAGAATGGAATTTTCCTGTTGGATGACTAAAATCCCATAACGCGAGACGGTGCCGACCAGCCCCGAACGGTCTGGGAACATCTGCGAGCGTTACTTATTCGGCA
This sequence comes from Bonia amplexicaulis, assembly GCA_036346245.1. Taxonomy (NCBI): domain Eukaryota; kingdom Viridiplantae; phylum Streptophyta; class Magnoliopsida; order Poales; family Poaceae; genus Bonia; species Bonia amplexicaulis. The sequence goes on from CM070744.1 coordinate 784,316, forward strand.
TTCTAAAAGCCGATGGGTCTGACGGCAAAACTCTACTTTCTTTCCTTTATTCTCCTTTGGATTGCTTTCATTCCATGCATTTCTTCCCTTTGCATTTTAGTGGTATTACAAGAAAGTTGATGTTTTATGAACATTTACCATGCTTTATTGAAGCATCTCTGTGTTCTTGTAGCAACTTCGAAGATGTGGGTGAAGGGCTTCTTGATTCAGCCAATGAAGAAGCGTACAATAACCAAAGAGGTCTGTCAACCTGCTGCATGTAATATATAGCTGGGTGCCATCAGAAATATATTAGTGTTTGTATCAGCTTCTCTAGAGTAAATGGAATAATCTGTTGCATACAAAATTACATTTTCTCCATATGGTACTTACTGTGAACATGGTATGAACAAATTGGCATTTCATACTTAGGTATGCTTAGCTGGTTATACTACACCATGGGTACCCGGTGCACCTGTGCTTGGAATTGATGAATGAGGATACCTAGCATAGTTTCTTGGTGCATGATGCATTGTTGTGGATTCAACGTCCGCACGAAGTGCTGACGACTAGTGCAGTAATATTTAATTAGTTCAGTTATCGTTTTCATGTTTACGATCTTCTGATTGAATGAATTGTTCAGGACATTGCTCATTTCATGAAAACATTTGATGTTGTCATATGTAATGTATCTGGGCACGTAAATCTGGCATTTCGGATGATGAAGTCAGCTTTTTTAGAGGTACATGTGATTATGAAAGTACTCTATGACCATGAATTTCTTTTACACTCAGCTTCCTTTTCTCCTTGTTATTCGCATCTCATGTATATCTACTCACATACACAACATTGTGATATGATCCAACCTTCCCTGGTAGAAGTTTATTTTAGTTGTTTTTGACTCTTTATGTTCAGAATATGCACTCCACATTTGTAATAAAGCTTTGCAAATTTCTTCGAGTTGAACTGTTGTATCTCCACCTTAATCTAATGATACTTTTATGTTCAGCTTCAAGATGAGGCAGCTTGCACACTTAATTGCCTTGATAAATGCAAAGATGGTGGATTTGAAGAGCTTTTTGTGACCAAGGATGATTTTGGTGCTAAGTTTGATTCATGCTTGAGGTATGTTGAATTAAGCAAATTATGATGCGTCACTGTCGTGCATATTGTGTTTTGCACTTTAACTGGAACTTGAGCCTGATACTATCCGAGAGAGCTGTGCAGCACATGCTGAGCCTGATACTATCAAGTTACGTTGTGCTTGCGCGTGCGTGTGTGTGATTTTGGAAGATAGTGATAATCATTCCTTTCCTATATCCATTCCAAAACTCCACGCACTCCAATTTGCACATTTTCAGAATGTCATTGAGCTAATTTTCCCTTACTAGTATAATTCCCAGATTGGAGACTTTTCCATTAGCTTGCAAGTTGTGAAATTTTGATTACCTATCCAATCCTAAGTAAAGATAGAAACTATGGGCATGCTTGGTTCCTTTGCTCACCTGTGCTTAACCTTGTTTAGCAAAGTTCCTTTGCTCACCTGTGCTTAACCTAGCCTTACTTTTGGGCAAGGCAAGCAGTGATTTCCTTGCTTTTGAGGGGGAGCCAAATTGGCTCTTCTCCACTAGCAAGGATTGCCTTGCCTACTAGCAAGGCTAGGCGGCTAGCCAAAGAATCAAACATGCCCTAAGAATCTGATCGTGTTCTCACTTGATATTGCTTGCTGTTACTGTCAGGTTAAACTTGAAGGGGAACTCTAAAGTTACTGCATTAAGCTTTTGCTTGGATGATGAATCTTGGAGAGTACTTGAAAAAGATGTTCAGTCCTTGCTGCAACAAGGACTTACAGATAGAACAAAGATGATCCGCGTCCTGTGGAGAAGCACACCTTCTGAATGGAATATAATGGATGTATGTAACAAGTATAAATGACCACTTTTTCTTTGCATTTCAATCCAGTGACAGAGCACACCTTTATAGGGTAGCAGTCCGCTGCTTGTTGGCATAATGCTTAGCTCATTGGAAAAGAGTTTTCGTCTTGTTGATATTGGTCCAAACCCTGAGAATCGTGATGAGCTATTTTTCCTTTATAGATTACGAAACATTGAAACAATGATTAACTGTAATTATTGCAAACAATGATTAACTGTAATTATTGCAAACTAACACACTCATATGCATTGCTCTCGTATCCCAAGGCTGTTAAATTTAGGAAATTTTGAGGAAAGAAAGCTGAACTTAGGAGATCTAAAGATGGAACTATTGCTGAAAGCACAGGTAACTGCTGCGTTGTATTTTTACTCATTGCCTGTGAAGAGCATGCATAAATTGAATAAATACAGTTCTTAATGGATGCTCCTTTCTAAACTGCAGTGTGGGAATGTGAGTCTTGGGAGAAGCACACAATTTTCAAAAGAATCGCTGATTATGTGCTTACCAAGCATTTGTCATTGCAGAAGGAAGATTTGATTTATGTTGTTGATCAGCTTGACTTTTGCCTCCTGGAATTATGCAGAGATCCAGTCTCATCTTCTGGAGCTTTGTTCCAAGCCTTTGATACTTTAGCTAAGCAGTTGCGTCTATTGGATGATGTTCCTCTTAAAATATCCACCGTGCAACCTCTAGACTCAGGTTAGACATAGCATTTTTTATTCTTTTTATATCCTGTTTATTTTTTCACTATTTTCCTCATTGGATATGACATTTTCTTCCATTTCACTTTTGTGTATGCCAGCTTTTAGACACACATCAGTGTTTCCTCCTGAACCTCATCCATTGGCATATGAAAAGAGTTATTCTCAGAGGCTGCCAAGTTTGACAGCAATTTGCATTCTATCTTTAGAAGTCATGATACAGGTATAACCATATAATCTCTTTTGAGTTGTGTTATATCACAATGGGATAATATTATTGTCATGGGCGTGGGCCTTATGCCCAACCGGTTCACTATTATGAGGTTAGAGATTAGTTTCTATTTTTTAGAGATATGATTAGATATATGATATTAGTTTCTATTTGTTAGAGATATGGTTGAGATTAGATTCTATCTGTTAAGAGGAGCCCATCTATACAAGGGGGTTGCCGCATGTTATTGGAAGCGGGCAAGAAATAACAAAGTCATTCTCATCTATAGTCTCTCCCTCTCCCTCTACGCCGACGCCGCCGGCCATCCTCTCGGCGGTGTTTACCCTCTATAAGTTCATAACAATTTGGTATCAGAGGCAGCACCATGGCTTTTGCTGCCGAGTTAACAGGTGGCAAGATCATTGCTGGCTATGAAGAAATCCTTGCTAGACTTAAGAATATAGAGAGTATGTTGAAGATGATGGAAGCAAAGGAGAAGACATAAGCAGCCGTTGCTACGCGATCTACGACGACATAAGGGGCAAGAGCAATGGTGGCCGTGCCACCAACGGCACTACTACTACTGCTCCTTCATCCGGCACGGGCAGCGGTGTGTCTTCAAGCGTTGCCGGCGTGACATCTTCCCAGGTCGGCGCACAGGGTACAAGCCGCTCCCCGTGACAGCGGCAGCGGCGCTGATTGAAGTAGAGGCAGCGATGCTACTCCAAGCAACCGTGGAGTTGCATCAGGCGACGCCTTTGCTCCAAACTCTCCACGTGGCTTCGGATGTACCGCGTGTTCGCCACCACCGCCGACGTCGAGTACTTCCCGGGTCTTCCCTAGGGCATCCTTGGCGCCGAGCTCATGGACTGCTGCTGCGAGCAGTCCATGAGCTTGGGGACAAAGGTCTTCTCCGGAAACGTCAGCTTCGTCGACTTCACGTTCTAACCCTTCCGCGTTGTGGTGGCCACCAACGTCGTTGCACGTCGGCTCCACTTCACCGGCTCCGACGCCTTCTAGAACTGCGGCATCTCGGCGTGCTTCTGGAACAAGCCCATCACCGCCTCCGCTTTCCCGTCATCTGGTGCTAGCACTCGCCCATAAGGCCTCCGCTTGTCCGCCACCGTTGCCTCTCGATCTGCCCTGGAGCCGGTCGCTGTCGGGGCTTTCCGCTTGTCGTCACCGCGGGGCTCTCCACCTACCGTCGCCGTTGGGGCCCTCTGCCTTACTCACCCGTAAGGCCGTCGCCTCCCGATTTGCTCCCGAGCCGGTCGCTGTCAGTGCTCTCCGCCTGCCGTCGCCGTCACTGCTCCGGACCGTGTGGCTCCGCCCGACCCCAAAGCAGACCCTTGCCGCTTGTGGGGTCGTCGCCAGAGTCGAGCCGCCGGAGCTGTCACCCTTGGTCGTCGAAGCCGCCGTCGCTAAAGCCACCAGAGCCGCAACCCCTTTTTCTTCGGTCAAGTCTTGGCCTCTTGGGTGTGATCCAGTCAGTCGGTTTTGTAGCCGACAGCGGCTTGTTTAAAAAAAAAAAATTGTCTACTTTTGCAGGCACCGTTTAGTCGAAAGCGCTATACTTCGTTGACGTGGAACTGCAACCATGGCCACCGCTTAGCAGCTCGAGGACGAGCTACATGTCCGGGAGGGGTGTAATGTCATGGGCGTGGGTCTTAGGCCCAACCGGTTCACTATTACGATGTTAGAGATTAGTTTCTATTTTTTAGAGATAGGATTAGAGATATGATATTAGTTTCTATTTGTTAGAGATATAGTTGAGATTAGATTCTATCTGTCAGGGGGAGCCCATCTATATAAGGGGGTTGCTGCATGCTATTGGAAGCAGGTAAGAAACAACAAAGTCATTATCATCTATAGTCTCTCTACGCCGACGCCACCCGGCCATACTCTCGGCGGTGTTTACCCCCTATGAACTAAGGTTCATAACAATTACTCTTTTGAGTTGTGTTACATCACAACTTGTATTTGACTTGCTCGGTTGCTCAGTAGCTTGCATATCATGTTTTGTATCTGTTAGTCAGCCAGGCTTCATTGTGGGACCTTTTTTCACAAATCTCTTCCCTTTTCTTCATTTCAATAACAGCTAGAGGGATCTGGTAACTGGCCCTTGGATCCTGTAGCCATCGAGAAGACAAAGTCTGCATTTCTTTTAAGAATTGGTGAAAGGTATATGAGAGGATTTAAGAAAATTTTGATTGCTTAAATTTTGTTTCCACTCCATTGACTCAGATCTGGTGTTATTTTAGCCTGGAGGATCGAGGAATGTTTATTACAGCTAGTGAAGATAAGGTCAATATTCTTACATCTGGATATTCGTTCTTGCTCAAAATATTTCATGAAAGAGGTTTGCTGTTACCAAAGCAAGGTTAGCTTCTCATTATCTTAGCCATGTCTTGATTGGTAGAAAACAAATTTGTTAGAAAAATCCCATAATCATCCAACGAAAAACAAAATGATTTCCTTTCTTAAAGATCCATTTCAAACCATGTCTTCCGTCCGCAATTAAATCCACATATAGTAGAGGAGTGATATCAATGTTTTGATAGAGGAAAAACATGTTCCGTTTTCTCGATATAAATGTGGTCCAGCATCAGACCTTGAGATATGCATTGAAAAAAATGACCTATTGTTGGTTATAAGTTCTCCAGGATAACAGAACCTTTACCACTAGTCTCTTACAACAAATTATACCAGGGTATCAGGTATGTACAATGTAAGATGCTTTTATATAGCTGCTTAAAGAGAGAGTATATATCCACATCATAAGACACCCATATAAGTCAGCTCCTCTAACGCAATTATAGGTGCTTGGATGGCTGTATTCTTGTATTGTCTATTAATTAGAGGTAGTTATTATATGCATAAGCACCTGTTAAACACGAGTGCCTGCTCAAGCATCAATGCTACAAAATTAACACCTTATGTGACGGTCTTGTTAAGGATATAAGGGTACTTGTGTTATTTTTTATTGTTCTAGGGTTTTAGGGTTGAGTGTCTTGTACTATATATATTGCCTCTTTTAGAGCTGTGCAATACAACCAACAACCATTCATCCATTCCTTCTCTCATATTACCATGGTATCAGAGCCTTAGAGCTCGATTCTCTTCCGTTGCTGCTACCCCAGGAGGATCAATCTCCACTCCTAGGGGCGGCCTTCCTCCTCAGCGATGTCCTAGCCAGTCATCTGCGCCACTGTCCGTCGTCTGCAGATGTCGGCCACCTGGGGATATCTCCTCACGTCCACGGATCTCTCTTCGCACGCCGCGTCGCCTATGTGTTGCCGTCTCCACCGTCGGCAATCCTGGATCCGACCCACTCTGCGTCGGATCCGTCCCTCTGGGAAGAGAAGTCGACAAGTGCGCTGGGGCAGATGTCATCATGGAAGGTCACCCGTTGGAGCCCCATCGTCTGCCAGAGTCGTCACTTGGCCTCCTCGACACCGCCATCGCTCGGCTCTCGACGTCGGCCTGCTGACGCCGGCCTAGCTCCTCCCAGATCCGTGCCGACTCGAGCCTGATCGTCGTTGGGGCGCCGCCGTCCCGCTCGGATCCGGCATATTCGCCTCACCGCCGCCCTTCTTGGGCTGCCGCCATTTTGGGTCTCAACCTCGCCCGGCTTGGCCACGCCGTTGCTCAGCTTGGCTGTGCCTGGCCTCGGCTCCCCTCCTGCTTGGGCCGCGCGAGGACCTCCACTGCCACTGCTAAGCAGAGCACGAGCAAATCAGGGAGCAAAGCATGAGCAGCACAGAAAGAACTCCATAAACTCATGAGGGCATGAGCAGATCTAGGAGGAGAGCATGAGAAGGATAGAAGCAGATCGGGAGCAAAGGAAGAACCGAAGAACAAAGAAACAAAGAAAAAAGAAGCAAAGGAATAAAAACAAGAAATAGAGATGAGACAGAGGTAGAAGAATACCTAGGCTGCAGGTGGAGATCTTGGCTGTTGGCGGAGGGAGTGGAGGAGGGAGGGAAGCTCGTCGGAGGGATCTTGGATGACGGCGAGGGCAGCTCGATGGCTAAAGTTCCAACTCGAGTGGCCTCTCACTCCTGTCTCACGCTGCAGTCACATACCTCTCCCTCACTCATAGCTCACTTATCTCTCACCTGGCAAGGCGCCCGGTCGTGGCGACCGACCATGGCGTCTGCATAGGAGCGCCTAGTTGATGCCGTGACAACCATGCTCACAACATCAATATCATCTGCGTAAGCGATGCTCACAGAACATCAATATCATCTGCGCAAGCGCCTTTCTCTACCTTCTCATTTTTGGATGATTTGCGGCTAAATTTTCATCAAACGATCCCAAGTCATATTAGCCATTTATAAGGATGTGCTTGTCTACAGTCAGATGAGAGCTACCAAGGTGTAAAATATTAGTAAAAACTTCATACAATATTTTCAAACAAGATTATTTGCTCATGTTGTTGGATATTTAATTTGTTTTCTTGAGTTAAAGTTGTATGTACTGACTTTAGTTATATGAGCAAGCAATTAAAGATGTATGTATGGGACAGATCTTCCTAGCTACTGAATGTTTCATATTGTTGGCAGTAAAGCAATGCAAGAAGTAAAATTCGATTGATCATTTGATAAGTTGTAAAAGTGACTAATTACCTAAGTAACTAGCTGTAACATGAACTGTCGATTGATATGTCATGTACGAGCTGCATGTCTAAGTCGGTGAAAAGAGCAATCAAAATAGAAACTAGTTTTAGTTAGCTTATAACTAATGCTTAGTTGTTTATTTACTGGTTTGAGCTGTAAAGTTCTTGAGTCGGTAGAATTTGAGTTGGTTAGTGTTGTGGTTTTGAAATCTATAAATAGCCATACAACCATCCCATGTAAACAAGTTTGTAAGTTTTCATGTAAACCTTAAGAATGAATGAATATTATTAAGTTCTCTTGCTTCTAGTATTTGTGAGAAAACTTTCTATATTTGATATTAAAGTTATTTTGAGTCCAATCTATGCTCTATTTTGTCTAAGTTACCCATGTATCTAACAAAACTGTCAATAAGCAATTAGGGTATTTGATGGGAAATATTGTCTTAAGAATAAAAATGTAAAGTATTTGCAAGCAAGATTTATTAAAATGTTATCTATTTTGGACTGGAGGTATTACCTTTCATTACCGGGTAAGAGGACAACGTAAGACGAAGCAAGACCAATATGAACATAATCCACATGATTAGGCAATGTCAGATCATCGAAACACATCCAAGTATCATCTCCTCTACGAAAGCCGGTTAAGTATCCATTAACTTCATTGATAATCAAAGAGACAGTCGGGTTCCCAGAAATGATCAGATTAATACAACGTCAACCTTCGTTCCTTGAAGTGATCAGCACACCGCGGTACCGATTAGATGGAGCACGTCGTAGGTCTAATGCATGAGTTCATTCCACTACATGTGTATACTTCTCTATATTGATATCAACTGATATGATATCCTATAGCATAAAACGAAATTTCGTTAGTCTACTCATATTGGGAGTTGAATTTGATTAGCAAGTATCCACATGAATTTCAAGCATGAGTAGATGAACGAAATTTTGTTTTTATACTATAGGATATTCCATCAGTTGATATCAATGTGGAGGATCCTTCATTGGATGGATACACACGTAGTAGAATGGGCTCATGCGCGAGACCTACATCGTACTCCAACTGATCGGTACCACGGTGTGTAGATCACTACAAGAGACGAAGGCTAGCGTCGCATTCATCTGATCTTTCTTAGGAACCCGACTATCTCTTCGATCATCAATGAAGTTAATGGATATTTAATCGACTTTCGCAGAGGAGATGGTACTTAGATGTGTTTTGATATATGACATTGCCTAATTATGTGATGATGTTCATATTGATCTTGCTTCGTCTTACATTGTTCTCTTATCGGGTAATAAAAGGTAATATCTCTGGTCCAAAATAGATAACATTTTAGTAAGTCTTGCTTGTAAATATTTTGTTTTTTTGTTCTTAAGGCAACATTTTTTATCAAATATCCCTAATTGCTTATTGGTAGTTTTATTAGATAGATATGTAATTTAAACCAAATAGAGCATAGGTTAAAACTCAAAATAGCTTTGATACCAAATGTAAAAAGTTCTCTCACAGGTACTAGAAGCACGGAACTTAATGATATGTATTTATTCTCAAGATTTACGTGAGAGCTTATAAGCTTGTTTACATGGGATGGTTGCATGATGATTTATAGGCTTTAAAACCACAATACTAACCAACTCAAATTCTATCGACTCAAAGACTTTATAGCTTAAACCAGTAAATAAATAACTAAGCATTACTTATGGGCTAACTAAAACTAACTAGTTAGTTTATTTTTGTTTTGATTGCTCTCTTCACCGACTTATGCATGCAGCTCGTACATGACATATGAATGGACAGCTCATGTTAAAGCTAGTTACTTAGGTGATTAGTCACCTTTACAACTCATTAAGTGATCGAATCTAATTTTTCTTCTTGCATTGCTTTGTCGTCAAAGATATGAAACATATAGGAAGACCGCTCGACATGTCCTCATGCATGTATCTCTAATTGCTTACTCATATAGCTGAAGTCGGTACATGCAACTTAACTCAAGAAAATAAATTAAATATTGAACACCATGAGCAAATATAATCTTGTTCGAAAATATTGTATGTAGTTTTCACTAATATTTTGCACCTTGGCAGCTCTCATCTGACTGTAGGCAATCACATTCTTACAAAAGGCTACTATGCCTTGGCATCGTATAATGAAAATCTATCCACAAATCATCCAAGATGAGAAGGTAGAGAGAGGCGCTTGCGTAGATAATATTGATGTTCTATGAGTATGGTTGTCACAGCATCGACTAGGCATCGCCTAATCAGAATGGCGCTCCTGGGTAGACGCCATGGCCGGTCGCCACAATTGGGCACCTTGCCAGGTGAGAGAGAAGTGAGCTGTGAGTGAGGGAGAGACATGAGACTATAGCGTGAGATAGAAGAGTGAGAGAGAGGGGGGCACTTGGGATGAAACCATGCCTACGACACCGTCATCCGAGATCCCTCCGGCGAGCTTCTCTCCCTCCGCCACCAGCCAAGATTTCCATCTGCAGCCTAGGTATTCTTCTACCTTAGTTGGCTTCAATTTGGTAGGCTTGGGCATGGGTCTTTCCATCACCACTTATTGGCCCTGTCACGCTCCATATTAGTCACTCCTGATAGTTCATTAATTGTCATGCGTACCTTAACGTGTCTCTGAGCGGTCATAAAGTCTCGCCACGAGGGCGGTAACTTGGCCAAGATGATATTTACTTGAAAACTTTCTGGCAGGAGATAGTCATACTAATTTAAATCACATATATGGAGCTGTAGCTTGTGGAGCTACTCCATCACTGACAGTGATAAATGGCTCATTCCCATTATCCCCTTCTGAATATTTTTCATTCAGCTCATCCCATAACTTTAGCCTCCGTAAAGTTGACATACACTTTGAAAAACTGGTTCGACAGAACGGGCAACAACCTAGTTAAAGCAGAATGATTCGCACCCTTCTAACGAGTTTTGTCGTCGTCCTTCTGAATATTTTTCATTCAGCTCATCCCATAACTTTAGCCTCCGTAAAGTTGACATACACTTTGAAAAACTGGTTCGACAGAACGGGCAACAACCTAGTTAAAGCAGAATGATTCGCACCCTTCTAACGAGTTTTGTCGTCGTATTCCAAAGGAAGCGTTGGAGGATCAGAAATGACCCAAAATAATTTGAGGTTAGTCAACCAAAACTTTGTCTTGCTTACCAATACTTCAAATTAACGCTGTCAAAGACTTCTGGATTAAGGAAATCAGATGATAAAATCATCACAAATAGGTGTTTTCTGGATTGTTGTACACAATGTGGTTTCAACAAACATTTAAATAAAATTCTAGAATTATAAATGAAAAATGAAGCATGTTTCTAGCATATATTAAATGATTGTGCAAAAAAATGATTGCAAGATCACAAATTTGTACCATGTCATTCGAATATGAAATCATGTTCAATGGGACTACTGTATATAAATCAACAATTAGCATAGTAATCAAATTGTGATCAAGGGCGAACCGGCGAAATTAGGAAAAAGAGTCATTAGAGTCACTATGCCACTAGAGCATGAACTAACTATAGTAGGGTACAATTCACGTCATATAACGATTCAAATATCTCACTAAAAGATTACATAAGCAATTGAAATATGTCGTGATATAATAGTCCTATATTCAAAAGGCAATACATACAAGTTAAGTGAAGACATGAAGTCATGAAACCACTTGTTTATGTATTTTAGAGGAAAGAAAAGTAGAAGTCATGAAACCACTTGTTTACGTATTTTAGAGGATAGAAAACTAAGTCCCCAAAGATAGAGTTGTAGCTCCAATTCGAGTTTCCTAAAAGCAATGAATAAATACGGCATGTTATAATTCAAAATTGACAATGGTAGTATGAAAATTTTACAAACTAAAGAAATATCATTAAGTGAAACATGTGAAGGGACTCACATTTTATAGTTGTTCTTTTCGAGTTTTCATCTTATAGTTGTGCTTTTACTCACGGCATCATTCCGAATAGTAGAAAACATATCCTCTACATAGCAAATTAGACAGTCACTCATGAACTCATCTCCAATTTTATTACTTAACACGGTCTTGACAACATTCATTGTTGAAAAGCATCAAGGAAAATCGTTCCATTACCTAGAAGAATCTAGGAAGAGGCAAGACAACTCAAATGCAAGCTTAAGCTTAACTATTAACCCTATACGGCAATTGGCAAGACAATGTGGGCAATTTCCCCTGGCTTAGCAGCTTCTACTCTACAATTTCTCCTTCTCCTGTTCAGCTGTTCTCCATGCTCCATCCCAAAAGGCCAAAACAATGTCTTCCATGTCAAAACTGGTCTTCAAATCCTATAGATTCTAATCTTAAACAATCTGAACTCTTAAGGATACAAATAATCTTACAGGTTCTCAATGAAGCTGTTTCCAGCAGGATCATCAAGAATAAAGGTAAAAGCAGATTCTCCTGATCCGAGAGATCTCAATTTTACTAAAAATTGATCAATAGCTTCAGCTTTTTTAGGATCCACTATTCCACTATCTGCAGGACCAAAAGATGATTAGTGTATCACTAGGTGGCACTATTTAAATTCCAAGGGTAAGCATACAAGGCCCTAGATTCACCTTTCTCTCATCTTGAAGTGCCTGCAACTCATCCAGAGCTCGCATAATAATCCCTTCCTTCCACCTAATTTATGGGGCCAAAATACTTAGCAAAAGTAGAAATAAAAGAAAACAATTTGGAAAGGAACCATTCGCCCATAATTTGTATACAGAAAGGAACGAAGCATGCTGTTGAAATGCATTATCAAGTGCAGAGATTAGCATACCTTGATAGTTGCTGAATCAGTCAATCAGATTTTCACAACCTGACGGCTCAGGAGACAGGAGCTGGAGGACTGAGCCGAGGAGGAGGTCAGGACCGAGGCACTGAGACGGCGGCCAACGAGATGGGGACGACAGCTAGCTGGGCTTCGCATTTCGGCGGGCGGCGGCGGAGGAGACCAGGAGAGACTGTGCGCAGTGCAGTGCCCTCATGGCTTGATGCCTCGGCCACAGCTGGGCCTAGGCTGGTTTCACCTTTTCTTGGGCTGGGCTGCTGGGAGCTGGGGTCACTCGGTTTAGCCTATTGGGTTCAACCACAAAATACACATAAGTTCCTTCTTGCACTAGTGAGCTGCATTGGTGTCACTGGACCCCAATGCTACTACTCTGGATCCACCCCTGATTGTGATTTTCTAATTATTGCTCTCAAATGTCAGTTGAACTTGTTTAACACAAGCCATTCTCGACACGGTGGTATATATTTATCCAATGATCACAATGATAGCCTCTAGATATTCTGCTCTATTACTTACCATATTAATCAATTGCACTTTGAGAATAATAATAATAACATAACAGCACTAAGTATGACTCAAAAGGAGATAAAGACAATACTGATCGAAAGAAAAATGACAAGATTAAAGCTACAATAAGATCAGGACAACAAGTAATCAAGTTGCCAACAACTTATATACTAGCAAAATATTCCTAAATTATCATCGCAATCTCAAATAGACCATGAATAGTCATCGAACAATCATTAATCCCACAGATTATCATGCAATTGTCTTCCAGAATTAGTGATAATATTATCAACGACTCACAATCACACAATAACAACAAGAACCGAAGGCAACTCACGAGGTGATAGTACGCGAAGCTGTCTAGAAGGCAGCGAGGCTAGTCACGCCAAAGTTAATGCTATCCCAGAAAACATATCGCCGTCGTTTGCACTACGGCGTGGTTTTCGGAGATATAAAGCTGCCCACACGAACCGGCAAGCACCACGGTTGTGAGGTCGAGCGTGGTTTTCGGAGATATAAAGCTGCCCACACGAACCGGCAAGCACCACGGTTGTGAGGTCGAGGGTCGGATAATGCTGCATAAGACTAAAAACCTAGCACCAACCAAGTGCTAGGCAACCAAGTGCTAGACAAGCAAGAACACCACACGAAACACGATCGAAACCTCCTCTGTTACGGTGAGCAACAAAGCAACCATCGCAGAACCAGCACCTCGATCGGTGTCGTTGTGGCTCACCTGCACCACTGCCTGGACACCATGCATTGTTGGCACCATCGCAGCCTTAACCTAGCCCAAAGCCAGAGTTGCTCCCACCTTGATCCGGCTCCCACGCTCTGCCCTCACTAAAGCATGGCTAACCCAAGGGGGAGGCTTCGGGTTGCTGGAGATGGAGTGTCGAATCGCGCCGCCGCTGCTGGAGCTCAAAGACTTGGTGCTTTCATTTGGTAAAGGTAGAAGAGGAAGAAGAGAGATGAAGAAACTCGATTGGATTTCGTTGTTCTTTCGGAAGGAGAGCCCAAACCGGTATAGGAAGAGGGAGAAAGGAGGACCACACCACCAACACCTAGCCAAGGTAGCTGGAGTCGGGGAGGTGCCCCATCTCCCTCTCGATCTAGAGAACAAAAGGGGCCAGAGGCTCCTGATGCTCTTCCTTTCTCTCAACGATAAGTGGGCCCTTCTCTCTCTTTTTTTAATCCGAAAATTCAAATGGGAAATTGGCAAAATGCCCTGCAACAATTACTGAGTTTGCTAATGATTAGATTATGGTCATTAACGATGTGCTATCTACATCATATTTGTTTTTCCGATGCAATGCAGGGCACATGACTCGTTACTGGTTAAATCTGTGCTCCAGTTGCGCAGCCTGTGATTGTGTTTGTCGTGTGCTATTTATGGTTGTAGATTGGTTTCTTCGCCATGGTTGGATGGAGCCCGGGGGGAGTATCGTGTACTTCCGTGATTTGGACGGAGGAGTATCCCAGGAATACTTTAATAATTTTATAACTGTATCGTAATGTAAAGTTATAAAAAAGAAAAATTAGAATTACATCTCAAAATTAGAATTCCTTCCAATATTTGTCTTGCAGAATTCATGAACAATCATGAGTTGGTTATAATGTTTCTTGAATTGTCGGATTTTTTCCGTGGCAAGTGCTGTATGGTGATATCTATATCGAATGTTAATAGAATGTTTGGATCCACCTATTGAGTGCATCAACTTTCAATCAGGGTTAGCTGAAGCTATACACGGAATTGAAGCTAGAATACTAGTAACGAGTCTGCAGGACTGGAAGACAACAGCAGGGTGAATGGTGCTGACCAATTTTTTTCCCCAAAGTATTCTCTGAAACTTCACTCTATCCGTGTTCCGTGAGATATGTTGGCTAAACCTATTAATTACTAGTTCTTGTGTTTCGCTAACTATAAACCCTTATACATAGACTCGCTAACTGTAAACCCTTAATACATTTTATGCAGTGGCGGAGCTTGTGCATGCTTTACAAGTGTCTGAAGTCTTGTACAATAATTCTCGTCAAGGTTCAATGGAACAAACTATTTACCCCTAATAGCTATATACTTTCTATATATTTTTGAATTTTTTAGCTGTACCAGTGAGTACCGGGTACCACACTTAGCTCCGCCTCTCCCCTTATATTCCTTTATTATGCTATAGCACGCGGTTTAAATCCGTAGTAGTCTATAGATGTTACAATTCTACCGACTGCTCTCAGGACCTTACGACCACCTCCTGTAGTCGTATGACCATGTTGAAGACTCTACGACCACTTCTTGTATCGTTACAACCGCTTTGCTGGTTTACCGACCACGCTGACAGTTGTTACGATCACGTTGTGACCCATTCGATTACTCATTGCTGCTCCGACCACGTAATCGTAAACTTCAGCTGAAGTTACGATCACGTTCACCGCCTCTGTGCTGCACTTCCTTCGATCATAGTCGATCATCATAGTCGTAGCTCCTTACGACCATGCAATGATACTGTTGACTACATCGAAAGCTCTGTCGACTGTTGTGGTCGTAACGTTTTATAATTACATCTTTTTGCTGTGGTCATAACACTTATGACCATGTCTTCTGCTCTGTGACCGTAGTCGTAACTCATTTACGACCACGTCAGCAGCACTTGCGGACACCTCCACTCGTCGTCGTGGTTCATCAAAAAGGAATAGTTTGATTGTGAGTCTTATTTTAAATCTCGGCTATGAGGCTTATATATTTCATATTGCAATCTTTTTATAATCATTTAATTTGACATGTTATTAAAAAAATAAGAAAGAGACATTTGAAAAGATGTATGCTCCAAACATGCCATGGTAAAAAAATGGGGAACATAAAAAGTGCACAAAATGAAAAGAAGTATGCTTCAAGCATGCCACCATTTAAAAGAAGTAAGCTTTTATGAAAAGAAGTATGTTTCAAACACACCACATGCGTAAGAATTGAATGTGGAGTGATAGATTGTTATATGATACTGCTAGCTTGTCTAGGTTAAAGATTTGCTTCACTTTTAGGCTTTGACTTTTCGTTGTGATATATCATTGTGCTCTCTATAATTGGTCTAGTCATTATTGCAATGCCTGTCATTGATATAAATTGCTTAATCATATTGAAAACCTTGTTTTGATATTGTTATATGATATATGACTTTATATGATCTAGATAGTTCTACTCAAAAATATGGTTTGGTTAAATTATTAAATTAATTCAAAGTGATTTGGATAATCTACAAAGCTTCTTGACTTTTACTCCCATTGCTCCTTAGAATTAGTCTTTCTTTGAAGTTTCTTGATGATTACATTGCCAAAGAGGGAGAGATTGGAGAATTTGGAGAGAATGGAGAAAAATTGGAGAAATTTGCTAAAAAATCGTTTCACTTGTGTTGAGGGGGAGAGATTTGAATTTGTGGTGGCTAATTCATCATTTATGCGTGGAGAAGCTACAGTTCTTCATTTATATCTATTTGAAGCTAATTCATCATGCTATCTTAAGGTGTTGTTAATGTATTCATGAAGGGGGGATTGTTAGATCATGTGGCTAGGTCTAGAATTTTATGATGATGAATAATTGACAACTTTGCTTAGTATTGTTATTTGAGGCGTGTGGCGTGTGTGTGGATTAATATTGGTCAAGTTGGAGAAAACTTGTGCCGGAAAAACGTTTTTGGTATTTGCATGTGTAAGTTGGGCGTGGCGACGGTCATGGTCGGTGACGAGGAAGACCGGGACTAAGAGGGGGAAATCTGAGACCCAGGCAGTTGAGGATATCACGAGGTGGTCGGGCTCACGCTGGGGCATATGGAGATCAAAGTTGTATGATGCGTGGAGAAGCTACGGAAGATGCGGTTCTGTAGATTTCAACACGTGATGAGTTAGAATTTTAGAAAATCCGTGTTAGAAAGGATTTCGGGTCTCTTGAATAGTAGTGGGCTAAAGGTCTGGTTAAGATAAAATAGTCTAGGTCCAGTTGAACAAAGTATATTAGGGTTTTGAGTGGTGGATCATGGTATATATTTTTGTAGTGGCTGGTTACTGGTTAGGTGCCGTGACCGAGAAAAAAAAACAAACACGGTTTTAGACGGTAGGCGTGGTTTTGGATATAAAAATTGCGGCGGCGTGTTCTGATCTCGTCATCCTGAAGCCCAAATCGTCGACGTCTCGTTTTCTCGTTTTCTTGTGCGCGGGCATCGCTAGTAAAAGCGATCGTTTGCATGCGTGTTGGCGGCAGCTGGTTTGGAGGGATTAAAGTACTGCATGCAATGCATGAGATTAAGTACTCTCAATTGATACCTGCTCCATTCATATCTACCTACAGACGTACTAATATAGTTCATATGGTACTGTTTACAGTGACTTCTGCTTGAAAAAACTAGAAGATAATATGAATATTTAGTTTCTTGAGATAATTTCTCTGCTTTTTTCGCTATCGTCTCACCATAGGGATAAAATAAGGGGTCACGGGTGTATTACACATCTTATTTCTCTCGCTCCCGTCACACGTATGTATCGCTCTCACTTTTTCTATCACACTATTTTCTTTTAAAAACTATTTTTTTAACCATTACTATTTATTTTTAACTAAAAAATATAAATCACAACCAAAATCCAATTCGTAACAGATGTCTACCAACAGACATACGAATATAGTTCTCATGACTCAACCATGAGAGATCTGTAGTCTTTCACTGATCTCCTCTTGGTGGCGGGTCCAGCGGTGGCGGCGGAGGCGTTGGCCGCGACGGTTTCACCCTCTGCGGCGGCGGAGGCTGAACACTTACTTCCAGAATGGTTTTTTTGGATTTTTCCAAAGAAAAAAACTCAAAATGATACAACAGTAGAAAAGATGCATATTTAGCAAAATACGGTGTGTATTAATGCAGGGCAATTTCTCTCTGCCTCTCTCTTGCTTCCCCTTCCGCATACGAAAATGCTGGCGTCGCGCCGTCTCGCCGCCTCCGCGCCGCCGCCGCCCTCCTCCTCTCCTCCTCCCAGCCCCAACCCACGACGCCACCGCCGCCGGCCTATGAGGGCGCCGGGGCGTGGGCCCGTCGCGCGGCGGCGCTCTCGCTGCTAGGGCTCACCGGCGCCGTCGCCGCCAGCGCTGTCAGCGACCTCTCCGTATTCCTCCCCTGCTCCAGGTCCACCGACCCCACCCTAAACCTCTCGTCACTAGCTGCCTCTTTACGCGCGCACCCGTGGATATCTGTGCATATCTCTTCTTGTGCTGATGGGGTGGGATCAGCTAGCTACACTTAAGGCCATGTCACTTGTGTGAATTTGTTTACCTGTTCTTGATTTGCATCTGTCCCTAGCTCTATATGTCCAGCTATTGGTCTCCATGTAGCGCATGAACGATGAATTTGTGCAACTTGTAGGATACTTGTACCTTCTGATGATGTTAATATCTGTTCCTGTCAATGTGCTCATCCTGTTCATACTTGGCTTTGTTTATTAAGAAGGATCTTATGGCAATGGATCTTATGGCACACTGACCACTACTGCCAATAAGATCTTATGATGCTTTGAGAATTCCCGTCCTGCAGATCACGGCTACGGTACCGAAAAGTTGTGGAGATTGCCCTGTTGACATGGCCGTTGTCCTGCGTGTGTTGATGTGGGCCATTTGCTCACCTCTCCAAACGACAAAAGCGCAAAGCATCGTCGACATGCATTGACACTGAAGTTTCTGCTTAATGCTGAATTAAATACCATCTATCACACAGTGCTAACTATATAACGCCGACGTCTAAAACAAAGACATGCATAGGCAAAGTGCTACACTGGTTGTATTGGCTTTTAAAAACTGTTTTTCTACGATACTTAGTTTTAAAACAAAATGCCTTCTAATTGATTATAATAGACATTGTATTGACTTTATTTATATCGATAAAAATCGTACACGAATGCCTTATGTCCGTACGGCTTAAAGCTATTATTATTCAAAAACAATCAGCCTAAGCTGATATAAATGAGCCTCTGCAAAAATGGAGGTTATTATTTTGGGCATATAGCTGTGCCAAGTGGACACATCGGAGGGTGAAAACGGATCGGATATTTCCCGACCGACCGTCGAATCCGAGTTGGTACCGAATCAATGTCTATTATAGCTTTATTATGTACTGTTACCAGTGATAATCATGTTCAACAAAACCTTGTCTACTTTATGGAACAATTTCCAATGAAGTGCAAAAAAAAATTATTTTGCATATATACACAAAAAGGACTGGCCATACATGTGAGATCACTGGTTGGCTGGTTGCTGAGATTGCGCATCAAAATTAAGTATCAAATTACTGTACAAGTACTCTTTACACAATAAAAACAAGGAAATACTCAACAAAAAGAAAAGGAGACAAAACAATAAAGCGCACTATCCTTCTTACATTGGGCTTACACATTCTTTTAGTACAAAATAGCATAGCGCATCATCCAAAAACCATTTTTACTCTCTTTTTAAACAGGGAGGAACGGCAGTGTTATGTGATCGGCACCTAAGAGCACCCCAAACATCTACTCAATGGGCCTAGGAATCCCAGAAAGCCGGATGACGGCGGCGGTGTCGTTTCCTGTGTTATTGAAGGTAGATGTCTGAGGAATGCCCGAACTGCACCCGTCGCGCCATCTTCAGATTCCATGGCCTTGGCAAGCTCCACAGCCTTTTCTTTCACCTGAAATTACACGGGGGGTTGTTTATGCTCTAATTTACAAACAAAGAGACCATATACAAAGCAGTACTGGGTACAAATACAATGGAGAGTCCCAGCTGGCAAATATTTTCTAAACTCCTCAAATAAAAGCAATTCATCTTGGTTTGCACTTCATTGGAAATTGGACCATAAAGTAGACAAGGTTTTGTTGAACATGATTATCACTGGTAACAGTACAAAATAAAGCTGGTCAGTGTGCAATACCAAAACAAAAGGGGACAGGCTGAAACTCCAAGCAAACTCGTTAGCCAGTAAACCCACCGTACAATGGGATACCATGCCACAGTTATCTATGCTCCCATGTAATGGAGCATCAGTATTTTTCACCACAGCAAGCACTTTTTTTAATACCAATTTATCGAAAATGACCTAAAAATAAATAGTTTAACTAATGTTAGTATTACTATACTAGCTTATCTACACAACTGGTAATGGCAGGGATAACATGATATTGACAGTAATAACCAGCATGCTACCGCCATGCAGTGATCTTGTGTTAGCCACTGGCATGATGGCATCTAATCCTCTACTACCATAAGAACAAACTGATGTAATTTTCAATTCTGAAAGGATTTGTTTAAACTTTGGATTATTTGATTATGTCAAAAAAAGAGAACTCAATCCTATAATGAGTTGGATGCGGCAAACCATTTTTTTTAATTATGCTATGATCAGAATTTGTTTTTGTCACTGCCACCCAAGTGTCAATTATGAATGGATCGCAGAAACATCACTTCTGCATCACAGCAAGTACCAGAAAGTGTGAAGACAAATTCTTTCTTCCAAACCCAACAAACAAGATGTGACCAGTATTTCATTTCAGAGGGGAAAAAACCCTTTTAGGCACTGCGAGTCACCCTATTAGGAGAAAAAAAAAATGAAATTGGGCTAGGCATTTTCGGTAAAATAAGACTTCACGACTGTGTAGTTAGTAAAGCATGAAATCCCTAAATGACTTAAGAATTACTGCTTAGTCTGAAAAACCTAGTATTTGTGAAGTTAAAATAGCATACTTAATTTGCAGGAATTGAGGTAGATAACTAATGCATTACTATTGTAGACCAAACATCTGTACATTGAGCACATGGAGCACCTGAGTCCGAGGCAAAGAAAACGCAGGTCTTACAATTACATCCTTAACAGTCTGAGGCCCCTGAGCAGCTCCTTTATCAAGGGATAGGAGCTGTAGATGTAATGAGGTTACCTTCAATGAAGTAAATCCTGGAGAACACACAATGACCCCAAGCCAAGAGATACAGTAGCAACTAATTACTTATATTCCTTATTAACTTAAATTGACAGATGGTGGAATGCCACACATTTCTGAATGGAAGAAATCATGTTATAATCTGAAAGAGGGTGCATTTAAAAAATATATGTATATTCATATCTAGTCTTCATTTATACGAGATCGTGGTCCTTTATAGAGTGCATGAAGAGTCTGGTTGTCAAGGTGAAAATCCAACACTCTGTATATTCACAATCCTGTTCACAACATTGCCTTCCTATGCACAGCTCTTTGGTTCTTAACATATTCTTGTTATCTATTTCCATGATATCATACAAAAATTATAGCAACATCGAGAAAAAATTGTGCTCTCTTGCTCACATGGAAAGAATTTTTAGAAGTTACCTCCGGCTTCATCATGAAGTATATAGCATCAACCAACTTCTGCAAACTGAACTGATCAACTGGTATAGGTGGAGGCCCTACCCCTCTAGCATGCACCCGATCTCCCCAGAATGGTTGGTCACCAAAGAAAGGTACAATAGTTGTAGGGCACTACAAATCACAAAAGAGTAGGTTATAAGAACTAAATTAATTACAATAATTAATCTAAAAAATAGCAAACTCCCTGCCACACTTGAGTGCAGCAGGATGGGTTTTTAATCACAGACACATAGTTGACTCCATTGAATGGGCAGTGCCAGATCTTTTGTTATTTATTGGCAGTAATAGGTATGCTACCAGACAAAATACTGCCAATAACGAGCCATTTTTGCAAGTATACCATTCAGGGTTCAAAATCCCAGCGGTAACTGGTTCAACCGGCATTTTTCATTTAATTCAAATTTGAAATTTTGTATGTAAAAGTTAGTTTATCTAATGATATTTGCATTGTTTAACACTAATAAAATGTATTAGGAAGATGCATGCATCTCTCGTGCTTGATTTCGTACTTTTTGCTATGAATGCATTAGGAATTTCCAATTTTTGAATATAAAAGTTAGTTTATCTAATGATGTTTACATTATTTAACACTAATAGAATGTATTAGGAAGATGCATCCACCTCCCGTGCTTGAATTCATGCTTTTTGCCATGAATGTGTTAGGAATTTCTAATTTCAAATTTGAAAAACCGGTTTTTAGCGGTTTTCTCCGGTTTTTTTGGGCGGTAACCGGCCGGTTTTCTGGTTACGGTTTCACATTCAAGTTTTCGTGTTTGAAATTTGACTGGGTTTTTCCGGTTACCGGATGGTAACCGGTACCGGCCGTCCGGCGGTATTCCCCCCAGTGCTGGGTTTTGGAACCTTTACCATGACTAGGCTGAAAACCAATTGGCTTGAACCGATTCCCAAGAAAAACAAACTAGCAATAATTAGTTCATAAGTTACCCTTTTAATACCATATTTATGTCTGGAATTACAGCAAAAGTCAGGTAGAATTGGGATGGACAGATCATAACTTGGTGCAACTCAAAAGTAGAAACCTAATAGTTAAACCAGCCTTTTTTTAATGAAAATGATGGGATGTCCAGGGGGGAGAGAGAGTGCGTACTGCTGCTTTGAGGCCAGCAGCTGTTGTTCCAGCACCACCATGATGCACCTACGGATGTCAAAACAAAAGTGAGTCCTCCTCTCACTAGTAATCACTAGAAGTAAAACATTATATTATGCTCATGCACCAAGAGTGACAAGCAACGGCTTACCACTGCCTTGCACTGCAGGAAAAGCCAGTCATGAGGGCAGTTGTCAAGTAGATATACAGAATCTTTTGGTTCTGCCACTGCCAAAAGTTCTGGAGTTGTCAGGATGAAATCGAAGTATATGCAAACAAACCAAAAGTGCAACAAGCCCAACTCGCAAGATAAACTTACAGGTTCCAAGGCCACCCCAACCTTTGTTAATGATACCTCTCTGTCCAGTCATTTCGAGTGCTTTGACAATGATTTCAGTCATCTTTGCTGGATCTTGAACTGGCTAATAAATCGGAAAAAAGGAGTCAATTTTCAAAAGTAGTTAACAGGGACTATCATGGTTTTTAGCTCAATAGTACTCTACAGCTTGATAGTAACATTAGAATAGAACCCTAGATTCATGATTTTTAATCCTTCAAGAATGAAGCTACAAGTCTAGCATCGGCCTATGCATGCTGCACAGAGCAGCACAGTCAGGCAGCTCATAACCATGGCAACACAGTTTTGAAAAGAATGAATATGAAAATAATGCATACGTGCAGATATTAAGTATCACAATTTTTTACAACAAACCAACACATTTACACAACTTGACCTCTTCTAAGATCAAAGCATGAAACTGCAATTGCAGAATGGCTACAAAAATCACAATATAATGAAGTGCCTGTGTTTTAGATTATAATTTTTTTGGACATTTTTTCTAGACATATTGAACATTTTATGTACATGTTTCTGTTGCGTAAAAGTTAAGGGTTTTCCTTAACAAAATGATTTCATGACATCCACATACCATATTTCTACAAAGAACTAAACATTTGTACTTGCAATCACACAAGTAACTTCTGCTATGAGATGCTACAAAACTACTCAGTGACAAAACAGTTTGTAATTATCTGCTTTTGTAACTAGTGAAAAAAATGAAGGAGGCAGTATTCTGCAGTAAAACAGCCCAGAGTTTCAATAATCCACAAGGTGCATTGACTGTAAGTGACATCAGGACAATTCACGAAAAGATTCTACATGCAAATAATCATATATTGTCAGGCAGTTTAAACTATAGACACAAGTGCAGGTCAACAAAATGTGCCAGCATGCATTAGATCAGAATTGAGAAAATAAAGATACAAACCATTATTAAGTAAATATAAAGCAAGGTCAAATTGATCTTACAAGGCTACCAAAACCAACATATATGGGTTTGTCACCAGCTTCAAGCCATTTCATAAGTGATTCAGGAGGTACATAATTGGAAGCAAGATCGAGGAAGCAAAATCCAACAACGTCAATCTTGGGGCCCCAGTCTGCATTACAATAGACGGCAATCCAAAGTGAGTTGCAGACAATTTCACAACTAAAAATTACTCAGTTGAGGATAAACACTATCTGAAATTATTTTATCAACAAGCTACTGTTAGAGATAGAGTCCTGATCTAGTTAGAGATTGAGTCCTGATCTGTTAGGATCAGTTCCAGTCGGTTTGATCTTAGAGATAGCCTCCTCAATCTCTTGTATTTAGTATATAAGCCGTGAGATAAGGTTGCAGATCTGATTAGAGATAGAAAGTATAGATTAGTTCCTTGTAAGAGTCGGATTCAGATCAAATCTCCTCTTCCCAGATCTCACGGCTCCTCCTGTAACTGGTTTTGGGCTCTAGCCCTATATTAACGTGAAGGGATCAGCAGGGATCCTTACGGCCAATAGTTTACATGGTATCAGAGCCTTTCCCATCAATGGCGAGCACCTCTAGTTCCTCTTCTATCTTTCCCTTTGCCGTCCCGGTAACTGAAAAGCTCACCAGATCCAATCATGCGCTGTGGAAGGCGCAAATTCTTCCCACAGTGCGTGGTGCTCAGATGATGAGGTTCCTGGATGGGACTACCAAAGCTCCACCAGAAGAAATTGAAGCAAAGCAAGGCGAGAAGACAAGCAAGATCTCCAATCCAGATTATGTTCTGTGGCTGGCCAAGGATCAGCAGATGCTTGGCTATCTGTTGTCACCTCTGTCCAGAGAAATCTTGATCCATGTCGTAGTCAAGAAGTCTGCTGCTGAAGTATGGCAGACAATTGAAGCAATGTTTGCTTCTCAAGTGCGTGCGCGATCAGTAAACACGCGCATAGCGCTGGCCACAACCAAGAAGGGAAATTTGAGTGTGGCTGAATACATTGGCAAGATGAAAACCCTAGCATATGAGATGGCATCTGCAGGAAAGCCTCTAGAAGATGAAGAGCTGATTTCCTACATCCTGAGTGGTCTTGACATGGAATATAATCCAATTGTGTCAACAATTGTTGCACGTGCTGAACCATTCTCGGTTGGAGAAGTCTACTCCCAACTCCTCAGCTTCGAGCAAAGGATTCAACTGCTGCAGCAAGGCGGTCTGTCACAATCCTCTGCAAACTCTGCTATGCGCGGACGTGGGGGCTTCCAGCGCGGTTTTCAGAGAAGTCGCGGGCATGGCCATGGCACTGGTGGTCGAAGCAACTACAACTACACATCAAGCCGCTCAAACAATGGTGAAGATACCCGTCCCAAGTGTCAACTCTACAAAAAGAGAGGGCATACGGTTGAGGTTTGCTGGCACAGATTTGATGCAGATTTCATCCCTCCAAATGAGAAGACAGCTGCAGCTGCTACTACTTCTTATGGTGTGGACACCAATTGGTATGCTGACACGGGCGCTACTGATCACATTACCAGCAAACTTGAAAAACTGACTGTTCGTGACAAGTATGGAGGCGGCGATCAGATCCATGCAGCAAATGGAGCAGGTATGGACATTATGCATATTGGTCATTCACATCCCTAATCGTGATCTCCATCTTAAAAACATACTTCATGTTCCTAAAGTTGCAAAGATTCTTGTTTCCGTTCAACGTTTTGCTGCCGATAACCATGCTTATTTTGAGTTCCACCCTGATTTTTTCTTGATTAAGGATCAAGCAACGGGCAAATTCTTCTGCAGGGCAAGAGTAAAGAAGGTCTTTATCCTCTCTCATCCATTATCTCAAGAAAACAAGTCTTTGGAGTTTCAAAGCCGTCTTTGTCACAATGGCATAGTCGTCTAGGTCATCCTTCACCATATGTCACCCAACGTGTCATTAGTCATAATAATCTGCCTTGTTCTTTAGAATCAAATAAGAACTCAATTTGTAATGCCTGTCAATAGGCAAAGAGTCATCAGCTTCCGTTTTCAAGGTCTTCTAGTGAGTCTAGTGTTCCTTTAGAACTCATTTTCTCCGATGTATGGGGACCAGCCTCAGAATCTGTGGGCAGAAATAAGTATTATGTCAGTTTTATTGATGAGTTCAGCAAGTTCACTTGGATATACTTGTTAAAGAACAAATCTGAAGTGTTTCAAAAGTTTCATGAATTCCAGAACCTTGTTCAAAGATTATTCAATAGAAAAATTCTCTCTGTTCAAACAGATTGGGGCGGTGAATATGGAAAACTCAATACTTTTTTTCGAAGATAGGAATTTCTCATCGAGTTTCATGTCCTCACACCCATCAACAAAATGGTGCCGCAGAGAGAAAACATAGACATATAGTTGAAGTTAGCCTTGCTCTTCTTTCATATGCCTCTATGCCTCTTAAATTTTGGGACGAAGCCTTCCTTGCTGCCACTTATTTGATAAATGGCACACCTAGCAAAGTTCTAAACTGGTCCACTCCCTTGGAGCGTCTCCACAACACTTCTCCAGATTACTCCTCTCTTCGTGTCTTTGGGTGTGCATGTTGGCCTAATCTTCGCCCTTACAATAGCCACAAACTTCAATTCCGCTCAAAGCAATGTGCTTTTCTTGGCTATAGCAATCTACATAAGGGGTTCAAGTGTCTAGACATCCCCACTGGACGAATTTACATCTCTAGAGATGTTATTTTTGATGAGCAAGTCTTTCCTTTTGCCCAGCTCAATCCGAATGCAGGAGCAAGACTTCGGTCTGAGATCCTTCTTCTTTCCAATGAATTGTCTCATTTTGTTGATCAAAGGGGTGAAAATGTGTTTGATCAATCTGCTGATACATGTCCTCCTGATGAACCTGAATCTGCTAACTCTATTGAACTAGATGAACTTTCAGGAATGATTGATGGAGTACAGGTACACACGACACCAGTTGATAGCAGAGTATCATCTGCAGATGTTTCTGACATAGTGTCGCAGCCGAAACCAATCATCACTCAAGTTTACAGCAGGCGTACTCGAGATCCAGCATTCATATCTAAGCCTGCACAGCCTGCTCCGATGTTTTCTGTCCAAGAAGGAACAGCTGACTCCTCTAGCAGTATGGCATCACCTTTCTCTGATAACAGCACTACAACATCTCCTTTATCTGATGACAACACGGCGTCGACCACATCAAATAGCAGCCCAGTGTCGTCTGCACCTGGTAATAGAACATCTTCACAAATTTCTGCCTCAATGACCTCTCAGCATCGTCCAGTAACAAGACTGCAAAGAGGTATCACTCAACCCACAATTTTTACTGATGGTAGAGTCAAGCATACTGATGGCAAAGTTAAGTATAATTTTCTTACTTCAAATGGAGATCCTCATACTGTAGAAGAAGCTTTAAAAGATAAAAATTGGAAAGAAGCAATGGATGAGGAATATATGGCACTGAAAAATAACAAAACATGGCACTTAGTTCCTCCTAAGAATGGAATGAACTTGATTGACTGCAAGTGGGTCTATAAAATCAAGAGGAAGGCTGATGGTAGCATAGACAGGTATAAAGCTCGTTTAGTTGCAAAAGGTTTTAAACAAAGATATGGAATCGATTATGAAGATACTTTTAGTCTTGTTGTTAAGGCAACATCTATTAGAATTGTCTTGTCCATTGCTGTTTCACAAGGCTGGAGCCTTCGTCAACTTGATGTGCAGAATGCCTTCCTTCATGGTGTCCTTGAGGAAGATGTATATATGAGGCAACCTCTTGGGTATGAAGAAAAGTCTCTTAAAGATTACGTTTGCCAACTAGACAGATCTTTGTATGGTCTCAAACAGGCACCAAGAGCATGGTATTCCAAACTTAGTGAAAAACTGCAGAAACTTGGTTTTATTCCTTCCAAAGCTGACACATCCCTGTTCTTTTATAGGAAAGGGAGTACTGTGATTTTTATGCTTATTTATGTTGATGATATAATTGTTGCTAGTTCAAATCCTGATGCTACTGCTGCTCTTCTTGAAGACTTGAGATCTGAGTTTCCTTTAAAGGACTTGGGTGAACTACACTATTTTCTGGGTATTGAGGTAAAGAAAATACAGGATGGTATCCTCCTAACCCAGGAGAAATATACTACAGATGTATAATTGCAAACCAGCAAATACTCCTATGTCAGTAAGTGACAAATTAACAGCACAAGGAGAAAAATGTGGAACAGAAGATTGTACTAGATACAGAAGCATTGTTGGAGCATTACAATACTTGACATTAACAAGACCTGACATCTCCTTTTCAGTGAACAAAGTCTGTCAATATTTGCATACTCCAACTGTTTTGCACTGGATGGCAGTCAAAAGAATATTGAGATACCTAAAGCATACATTAGGTATTGGGCTAAAAATAAGTGAATCATCATCCATTGTCGGCTTTCTCTGATGCAGACTGGGCCGGCTGTTTAGATGATCGAAGATCGACTGGAGGCTTTGCAGTTTTTCTAGGAAAGAATCTTATTTCATGGAGTGCAAGAAAGCAGGCAACAATGTCAAGATCTAGTACAGAAGCAGAATACAAGGAAGTCGCTAATGCTACAGCCGAGATCATATGGGTTCAAACCCTTCTAAGAGAACTTGGTATAAACAGTCCAGCCGTCGCAAAGTTGTGGTGTGATAACATTGGTGCAATATATCCATCAGCTAATCCTGTTTTCCATGCCCGGACAAAACACATTGAGGTGAATTATCACTTTGTTCGAGAGAGAGTCAAGAACAAGTTGTTGGATGTTGAATTTGTCTCTTCAAGTGGTCAAGTTGCTGATGGTTTTACCAAACCTCTTCCAGTAAAGCAGCATGAGGAATTCAGATACAATCTCAACTTAGATAAGTTGTGATTGAGGGGGAATGTTAGAGATAGAA
The DNA here is from genome assembly GCA_036346245.1 of Bonia amplexicaulis. Lineage (NCBI taxonomy): Eukaryota > Viridiplantae > Streptophyta > Magnoliopsida > Poales > Poaceae > Bonia > Bonia amplexicaulis. The sequence goes on from CM070744.1 coordinate 812,802, forward strand.
TCCTGATCTAGTTAGAGATTGAGTCCTGATCTGTTAGGATCAGTTCCAGTCGGTTTGATCTTAGAGATAGCCTCCTCAATCTCTTGTATTTAGTATCTAAGTCGTGAGATAAGGTTGCAGATCTGATTAGAGATAGAAAGTATAGATTAGTTCCTTGTAAGAGTCGGATTCAGATCAGATATCCTCTTCCCAGATCTCACGGCTCCTCATGTAACTGGTTTTGGGCTCTAGCCCTATATTAACGTGAAGGGATCGGCAGGGATCCTTACGGCCAATAGTTTACAGCTACTCCATTCGTACATAACAACTCCAATCATTATCTCGATATGAATATGAAAGCGCCTTAATAATCAGCAGTGAAATGCCTAAATATATCTTACCAAGCAATTTCCTAATGTCATAGTTTAAATAATAGAATTAGCTACAGTAACACAGGCAATTGAGAATTTGAGATGCTACTAGCAAACTACTCGGCACTCACAACTTGAAGCTTGCTGTTATATATTGAGAAGTTATCACTTAGGACCTGTTGTACATCCCTCTTCCAGAAACACCAATATTCTTTCTTTTCCGATTTTCCTTGGTTCCTTGCTTTCATGAAATGAAATATTTCCTATATTACATACAGTGCTGATGATTGTGACTTTGTTCAAAGTAAGTTGCATTTGCAGCTATTACGGATCAACATCACCATGCATAGATGGAGAATGTGGGCCTATTTGGCCAAATGGACCTCGTACTAACTTCACTCTACTATGCCCATTTGTATATTTCTGCATGCAGACAATCTATTTTTTTTTGCCATCAACTTTTAGATTAGATCTAATCAAGTTTCTCATTTAAATTTAAAGAGTGTCTAGTACCAGAAAATAGGGTAAAAAGATCCCAGACAAGGTTAAGCATATTATATTAATACCTCATAAGATCATATTAATACCTGCAAACTTTGGCAACTATGTAATTAAAAAATGACAAGGTTAAGCATGATATGAAGAGGACATGTATACAATTTCAGCTCAAACTATCTCGAACCTTTCGGTTTTGGGACAAGGTGAGGACTCCAGATGTATCCATGAGGAATGTCATTCCCTGAACCCTGTGCACCACTAAGGTATGTTACTGGACGCAGCTTCAACTTTTTCTTCCTAAATTCATTTATCATATCCCGTATTCCAAGCCAAATCATAGAGTCAACAATTTGGTATGAAAGCTGCAAATGTAGAAAATCATTAGAAGATTAGTTATCAGATCAGATGAGAGAAAAATACTATATTGTAAGAGATGATATCTAGGGCATCTAATTCAAGCATAGATCTTCAAAAAAATGCTTGAGGCTAGTTAGGCTGGGCTTAAGCTTCTGGATGCAAAAGATGAATCCAACCACACTGCATTTCAGCAACTGACAAGAAAGACGAACTCAGAATTGTAACATGTAATGCACATTCAGGGAGTTTGGCCCTGCAACCCCAAATACGCACACTTATGCAATTATAGAAGGGTGTGCACGAAGTTGAGCGTGACATGAGAAACACCATACCCAAATAAAACCACAAGTCCTACCATCAGATTGTCATGAATAGAGCAGTTAAGTCATTTCAGATATCACACCAAAGTAAAATGTATTGTTGTCAAAAAGCACATAATGCTTATATGCAAAAGGTCCTGATGACAGTACCAAGAAAATAAGAATCTGGCAACTGGAAGAAATTTCATTTGAAAGCGATTACAAAGAAGAAACATACAATTAACTTATGAAAAATAAAACGTAAAAGCAAATAGTATGGGCAGTTGGGCACATACTTGGACAAGGAACAAGTTAATAGCTATAAATAGAACAAGTTCCTGATTGAAAGAAACATGAGGCTTCCAGCTACTTTTTTGCATTCATTTTCATCAAGCACATTAACAAATCACAAATCAAAGACCAGCCTTGCCAACTAGTTTTACCAATGTAAGACCGGTCAACACTTACAAAATACAAACACTCTAGGTATTTCCTGTTCCGGCCGCCTCTGGCTCTCCCTATGTGGATATGGCCGCCTCCTTCTTGGGCTCTCTTCCCCCGCGCCGGATCTGGCCGCCGCTCCTCTTCCAGATCTGGACAGCCACCCTGTCACCGCCGCTGCCGGTCGCCGCAGATGTCTTCAATGGAGGAGGAAGCCACCGCCAGTCCGCCACCTCCTCTTGCGCCGCCGCCGCGATCGCCTCTTCTTTCCGTGCCACCGTCACTTGCCTCTCCTAGCCTAATCCACATCGGCCCTCTCCGCCGCCAACGCCTCTGCCGGTGCCTTCTCCGGCTTGTTGGCCTTCTCCTCAATAGCTGGCTTCTTCACGGCCTTGTGCGCCATTGTGTGCTCTTTGCCGGTCGGCTTCCCTTTGGTCATATGCTGAGAGAGGGGAGGTGCAGAGAGGGAGAGACGAGAGGGAGTGAGCGGTCTCTGTGCTTGGTTTAGAAGTTAAGGCCAGCTGCACACTGTGCCCTTGGGAAGGATTCTACCGTATGCATTTATTTCATCAGTCATCAGCTTCCCTTTTGAGTCTTTTCTTTTTGAGTTTTCCATTACATCCATTCAAATCTAGATCTTTCTCAGTTCGTCAAAGCCGTACAAGTTCACAAATTTCTGCGTCAGTTAGCCGGTTGCTTGGGTAGCAACGGTCCATCCTCTTGGATCGAGTGTAGTCCTTTCTTTTTTCGCATGACCGCAGCTCGTCGCTCTTCTCTTTGAGCTGATGTAGATCGCAGCAGTTATATTGCCATCTCTTCTCTCTGAGCCTCCGCCTTGAGTTTTTAAGGTCGCCGCGCTTTCCTTCCGCGCCGCTGTCGTCTCAGGCTGTGATCTGCTTTATGGGCTGCCACATGCTTTATGGGCTGCCACACGACCCCCAGATGGAGATCTTTTGGCCTCAACACAATTTTCAATTTTCAAGAACTACATGCTACGATGACATTTTCAAAACTCGGACTTCGGATTTGTGGTATTTTAGTGTCAACCTTTCAAATGCAATGTTGTTGCATACGCCTTGCGTTTAGAGGGGGTGTTAAGGGTATAAGGGTATTTATGATATTTCCTAATTTCTAAGATTTAGCCTTATGTGTCACATGTACTCCATATATATAGTCCTTTGGGCTAGAGATCAATACATCTAACTTTTATGCGTTCATCCTTCCACGCATCTAATATTTCCAATCTTTATGCCATGAAACCAAGTAACCAACTATAGATTTTGAATATAACAAGTATTCATGCATATATATGATAGCAAATCAATTGGGATTCACTACAGCCAAAAATGGGAAATACCTAGTTGTACTACTCCTTGGGATGCTTCTATACTCACAAGACCCAATTCACATGGACCTCAAATTGTAACTCTATCCATAGAAGAAGCAAAAGAGAAATAATAACAGACGCTAAAATGTTTTCTTTCTTTCTTCTTTAAAGCAATTTTCCACAGTTATCTCTTTCTTTTGTTTCTTCTGTCCATTAGGCAAGGAAATGGAATTCACATGATGACAAATCACTGTGGAACATATTATGTTTATCCTCTTCATGAAATTTGCAAGGATTTAGAAGGGTCCACACCAGTCGGGAGCATGGGTGGATATCAAGAGATGGTAGTAGTAAATATTTTCTGAAAAAGTAAGTAAATACAATGTAAACTCACTCGATATCCAGCAGATTGTTTCACACGAGAAAGAGGATGAGGAAATTCACTAGTTGGCCTGAACAAGCAGCATAAGTTAGATCTCCAAATGACAATATTCCTCAGCAAACGTGTGCTCTTCAAAAAGGAAGCAGAAACAACAGTGACTCACGTCCATGGCATGGTAAAGAATATATGAATGGGTACTTTTAGTGCCTCTGCCACATGTGTATGTCCTGAATAATAATTGAGGTCAGGGGATAGACACACTTACAAATTGTTCATAGAAGTAGTTAACTAACATGGGTTTACCTGGATCATAAAAGAGAAAATACGCAAAAGCAAAATAAAGTAATATGCAAGCACATATGAGCACCTTAGCAACACAACATCACCTAATCGTGAGAACACGAGAGGCAAAGGTTGTCATTGATCAAAGTTGTGAGGCATGGAACAAAACCCTGACAATGAAAATACACAAGTTGGAATAGAGAGTCATTCCATTGTGGAATTTCCTATCAAACAGTTAGCCTGCAAAGCATTCGTATGTCCTTTGATATCTTCAGGATTGTGCTTGCACTATTTGGATTTTGGAAAAGGAAAAGGTCCAATTACCCTCCTCTACTTTCTAGCACTATTTGGAAAAGGAAAAGGTCCATATTACCCTCCTCTACTTTCTAAGTAGTTCCATATAACACCCTCTACTTGAAGACCAGCCATCTAACACCCTAAAACTTCTAAAACAAATCAAATTAAACCATGAATCCATGATATTGGTTTTGGAGGTGATTTTGCCATGCTGGTAGATTTATTGTGCTGATGTGGAGGTTTTAATACACAGTACCCAAGCAAAGCAAATGAAATTAACCTATCCTTACCCACTCTGCCACCTGGAAAGAAAAAAGAGAGAGAAAAGAAAAATCTTGTCAAAAGCCTGCACAGGCATGTGTGAGGGGCTGATTTTTCCGACCTGTATACTCCCATGATGGCACATCAGAGAAGAAATAGGATTGGTATCATAACAGGACAAGATTTGCACCGGATCTAAATGTATAAGGAGTTGTTTCTCTAGTTTCAAAGTAGAGATTGAAAACTGGATATATCTTTTTTAGAAAAGTAGGGGGTGATATGGACCTTTCATTTTGGAAAACATACACATTTGAGGATTTTGACATTGAAAAAAAACTGGGTGAGGGTTTATTTCTCAAACAGAATAGCAGAATAATCTAAAGCAAAGCTAGTAGGAAGTAGTTCCTCCTTTTGTCACGTTAATGCAGTTCTATACATGAATTGTAGTTCTTTCAGATTGCGCCTTTTCTTCTTTGTTGTAAATTCCTGACTTCCATAAATGAAAGACAACACAATTACACGACATATCCAGATTTTCATAATTCCATAGTGACAATTAACCTAAAATAAGCCATAATACAAAAAAGGAGATATCTCTAGAAAAAAGGTGAAACAGAAAGAGATATTTATAGATGCCAATTATATTACTAAGTAAATCTGCCTATTAATAGCACAGCAAAACAAACAAACGGCCACCATGATAAAGCATGTGTTACGGCGCGGAATTGTAGCATCGTGAGTACTGTAGCATGGTACTGTAACGGCTGTTTAGGATATAATCTTAGCATATCTTCATATTAGAAAAAGTTAGATGTATATCTTTATATTAAGAGTAGTTAGATGTATATCTTTATATTAAGAGTGGTCATGACTGCTACTCCCATCTATAGTATGATCAGCCTCGATCTCCCGAAATGGGTAATTGCAACCATTGATAAGAAACCCGAGGTTTCCTTTGGAGAGGTCAAGAAAAGCGAATGGGGTAATTGTCTCGTTTCTTGGGAGCGGGTGCAGAGGCCTTTTGAATATGGAGGTCAGGAATTCACAATTTGGAAAAGCTTGGTTGGGCACTAAGGATTCGGTGGTTATGGGCTCAAAATCTGACCTGCTAGACCTTGGGCTGGTCTTCCAATTCGAGTGCCTCAATTGCTCAAGCTTTCTTTAATATGGCATGGAAACTATAGTTGGAGATGGAATTCTACTTACTTTTGGTCGGATCGATGGCTGAATGGTAAGACAATCGCTGAGATTGCCCCGAACCTGTTCAAAAGGGTTCCAAAGCGAATTGTCAAAAGCGGACAGCTTGCTCAAGCTATTCATAACCGTAGCTGGGTGTTTGAAATCAAGGGGCTCTTCTTCGTACGTGTGTTGGTGGAATATCTTTGCTTTGGGACCTAGTGGATGGTATGATTCTTCAGCAAGATGTTCAAGACCGGTACCGAAGTCGACAACATCAGGAGATTATAGCAGTAAATCGGCTTATGCGGCATTCTTTGTGGGGTCTATCAAATTTGCTCCCTGGAGGCGGCTGTGGAAGACGTGGGCCCCGCTGCGTTGCAAATTTTTCATTTGGCTAGCTATCAACAATCGGTGCTGGACGGCGGATCGCCTTGCAAAACGTGGTCTGCCTCACCAGGCTGCTTGTCCCTTTTGTGATCAGGCGGAGGAGACCATCCAGCACGTTCTTCTTGCCTGTGTCTTCACGCGGCAACTTTGGACGTTGATTTACCAACATCTTCATCTGGCTACTGCAGCGCCTCCAACGACTTCCTCTCGTTTCTCTAGCTGGTGGATCAAGACCATCAAGGGAGTGCCTAAGGACTTGCGTAAGGGACTAAATTCCCTTATCATCCTGGTGGCCTGGGAGGTTTGGAAGCATCGGAATTCTTGTGTGTTTGAAGGTTCTCTACCTAATGTCCACAGTTGTTTGCAGACCATTAAGGATGAGTGCAGTCTTTGGTGTATGGCAGGGGCTTCTAAGCTTGGTCACTTGGTCGCTAACTCTAGCACTTTAGGTTCTGGGGTGTGATGGTGTGAGTTTGTTCTTAGGTCGATTTCTTTTCCTCGACCCTTTGTACTTTTGTTCTTCCTTATTGAAATGACAACGCAGCTCTCCTGCGTCGTTCGAGAAAAAGATATGATATTATCTTTACTTGTATTAGATTGTTAGTTTCCATAGTGTTAAGAGCTAACCTCAACTATATAAAAAAGGGGCCGCACCATTTATAAGGAAGTAATAAGCCACCGAAAGGAGGGCGATCAAATTTTAAACCATTGGTCTCCGGATCGAGCCTCAGTCTCAAATCAGGACGATCTTAAGCATTCCTGGCCTATCCCCTACGTAGGATCTTAAGCTCCATATTGTAGTATCTTATGATCCTATGATCCTGTGGGAGTATTTCAAGTTTCAACCCGATCCTACGTAGGATCTTAATTAGGAAGAACCATCGACCATGTAGAATAGTGTTCCAGACCTTATAATCTTCATAATCACGATTTTTAAGGTATAATTTTGTGATCCTGATCCTGTCAAGACGAAATGATCCTGCCTAGGATCATGATCCCGACAACCTTGTACATAAGTATGTCGATTTTTTTCTTAGCTAAGAAGTAGGCCTTAAGCCCTAAGGTTGAGTATAGTATTAATAAATGAACTTCGCCTTTCACTCATAACTGATAAGCTATTAGAGGGAAAGTAAAGCACAGCATAAGAAATTAATCCAAAGTAAACAAGATGTACTGACCATAAGCTGGTGGGTTAGCAATAATTGCATCCGCTTTGAAAGGAATGTTGGTGTCAGGATCAGGATCCTTGCACGCAGGCAGTAAAGAAAATATAATTTCTTTAATCTGTTTTCTTTGAATAGGAATTTCTGATGGACCTGAAGGAAGGAATCCTTTGTTCTTCACCATGTCTGCTCAGAATATACCAAAGATGTTAATTAATCTTCATATGACACAAAACTTGTAAAAACAATTACATAAAAAAGGATTTTTCATACATTCAGCAAGTATTTTTGGGTCTCCACCAAGTGGATAAAATTCCAGCCCAGCTGTTAGTACGAACTCCTTAAAGTTGGCATGAGTCGCTAACCTCACACGGTGTCCATAATCCTACGATAAAGGTCACAGCTGATCCTAGTCATACTGGAAAAATAAATGTAATGACATTATGCTGGAACAGAAGCACAGGAGCTAACCTGAGTTAACCAAACAAAGAATATTGGATTAGCAACAATGTTAGCTTGGGCCTAACCTGTAAGCGCTTTCCTATAGCAACAAATGGCTGAACATCTCCCCTTGTACCCACAATAAGTATAACAATTTGCATAGGAGGCCTGTACGGTATATCTGCTCCATCCAATGATTCTTCAATAGCAACATCGCCATAGCCATCCTCTATTCCAACATCAACTGGAGGTGTTTCCAGAGTACTTGGTACATCAACAACCACAGTTCCATCATCTTTCACTGTAGCTATCCGATTTAGCATTTTGCGCTGCGGGAAACAGCATATTTAAGGTACCAAAAAAATCCAGCAGCCGGGCACAAATCAGTACATCTGATACTTCTGAAGGTTTCAGGCTACCATGCAATGCATCACAATAAGACGAAACATACAAAATTTAAATGTAACAGTCTTGTTCCAACTTGCTAAACCACTTCCAATTTCATCAGTTCCAAGTTCCAAATAGATGTTGGTACACAGAAAAATATCAGTCCCAAACAAATTAATGATCACCTTCATACAGAAGTTAGCACAATTAAGAATTAAATAATTCATAGTCTGTACATAAATAGATGAAGATGTACCGCATGAAGAACAAAGCGACAGTTCACCATAGAAGCAAGAGATACATAGGGGGCCAAGTTATATGCACCTTCTTTCTTATGGAAATCTTATCATCAAATAACTGTTTAGCAGGGTCATCAGCTGGATTATTTTGACGCCTCCTCTCGGTTCTTGACCTTTCCAAATTTGATGGGCCCGCAGTTTCATTGGTTATTTCATCATTCTTAATCACTCCTGGCATAGTGTTTGATCTAGGGAGGCCTCTGTCGTCTATAAGAAAAGGACGATGATTTCAGAGTCATACCAACATAAAAAATAAATGATAGTATTTTTATTTTACATTATTACAACTTAAATAAAATTGAGACTAAATTGTATCAACAAAAAATATTATAGGGTCTGTTTGCTCTCAGCTTCTCACCAAACATTGGCTGTGGGCTGTGTTATGGTTTAAATTTTCCTGTTGCAAGCTATCCTTTACAGTTGATTCAAGTTAAACCCCACCTTGCAGTTGACTCATGGAACAAACTGAGCACAACCATAGCAAATTAGTGGCGGAACCAGGATTTAACTACACCCTAGGCTCAATGGTGTAATGACCTAGGCTATCTGGGCTGAACCCTGAGAATGTTACATTGTTACCCTAGGTTGAGCTGAATTTAACTAGGCTATACATTAGCTATTTTTTCATGCCCCAGGCTGAAGCCTACCCTGCTCGGGGCTTGGTTCCTCCGGTGCACGGGCGCCAAGGCGTCGCCTAAGCGGCGTGACAATAATGATGTTACCCTAGATAGCAATGTTCATTTTTAGTACAACTCAATTCTAGAAATGTCAATTTGTTTGATTATACATAAAATAAACCAACAATTATATGAGGCAATCTAATGATTTCATCACTTTCAGACCTCAAGGAGCATGTCATTAAGCCTGAGACATAGCAGGATGATAAAGCCATGTGATCTTCACCTTGTCTAACCAATAGCATCGAATGCATGTCAGTCTTACCAAGCCCCAATCTCACCAAGAGACAACAGCAAGGGGCAGCTCCTAATTTTGCAAGACCACTGATCTGTAGTTGGCGGAAGGAAGATGAATACACATGTTTTGTCACAGCTATCGAGCAGGTTTTTAATACAGACTGGTGGTTATCACCTCCTAAAACTAAAACATGATGGGCCAAAAGTTCAGAGATGTTAATTTTAGGTAAACTTCCTTAGAATCACCAGCATTGTTTTTACATAGCAACTTCGTATCTAGTAAAAGTGCACAGTAAAGCGATACATTAAAAATAAATGAGGGCAAATTAAGAATTATGTCGGGCACAATTCATAAGTCACACGATCTAACTCAGCTTAGCAATGTTGCCCTTTTCTTCATTCTGTTACACTACACAATGAACCAACAATGTTAGCATGAACAGATCTAAAAGTGTGCACCCTGTTTGACGGTACAAATAAAATTGCAATAATTTTTAGTTCAGATTCAGCTGAGCAGTTTTTTTTATTTCCAGAATAATATTTGTTTCAACATAACGTAAGTATCCCAAAAAATAATAATTTCCTAGAGAAGCCGAAGAAACTGTTATTCAAGGAAAAGAATCCAGCACAATGCAGACCATCCACCATGACTCGGCCTGCAGCGCCAATGTTACATAGTCCTCGAGCCAATGCCTAAATTAGCACCCAACAAAACACCCAATTCCCACCCCCCCTAAACAAGTAGTAAAAGGCTAGCGCGCAACAACGTAATTCAATTTCCACGAGGTGCAGAGGTCAGGCTAAGGCTAAGCATCCCTTAACTCCCCTGCACAACAAGTATTGCATTCCAGTCACAGTACATAACAAACTCCTCACGGAACGGCACCGAGTTCTTGCTGCTCTCCTGTTTAGAACGCCTAGATGAAAAGGACAATTCGCGGATTTGCCCCAGAACGAAGGCAAATCGCAAACGCACTTTCCTACCAGAACCCTAGCAATAGTCTTAGGCTCCAGCCTGACCCACGGGGGCGCTCGCAGATTTGGGGAGACGAAGCTGCGTAAGTCCCGCCCCGCGGGCACCCTAGGAAGCGAGGAGGAGGGGAGAGCGCACCACCCCAGCCAAACGAGCGCAATCGAACTTGCACCCCCCACCGCCACGCAAGGCGGCAAGGGGAGGGCGGGACGAGGCAAGAAGTGGAGAGGCGGGAGATCAACACTCACCAGCGGGCGACGACGCTGCGTCGTCGGCGGGGTGGGCGCCGTTGGCGTTGGGGGCGGCCGCTCCTCCTCCCTCCACGCCTTTGCCGCTCGCCACGGCGGCCATTTGTGGCCGCCGAGATGATTCCTCGCACTCGCCGCGCGCAAAAGCGGAAGGGAAAAGAGGATGCTTTGCGTTGCGTTGCTGTGCTGCGCTGCACTGTGATTCCTAACCTTTCTTTCCCTTTCTTTCTACCAACAATTCCTAACCTGAGATGTGAGGGGGAGCTGGAAGAAAAAAAAGGAAATAAACAATTTTCATGCCTTTTTGTGATCGATCGATGGATCGGTTTCTTTCTACAAATCTAAAAAAATAATACCTTTCTTTAAAACGGAAAAATAATGCCTTTCTTTAAAACGGAAAAAGTAAATGCTTGAATTCTTTGTGGTACAGCAGTACTGCTGCTACTTTCGAGCTTCCGAACAGTAAAAGGAAGAAGAATATAAATAGATAAATAAAAGGATGGAGGAGGGAGCGAGGGAGTAGGAAGCGGCGGCACGTTGCCTGATGATGGCGGCGGTTTTGACCGCCGGTTTCCTCTCTCTCTCTCTCTCCTTCTTCCTTTACCTGAGATCCACGCAAAAAAAATACTGCTCATTTTGATTTAAGGTTCTAGATTTTAGCTTATTTTTTACTATTTTTAAATTTCATCTTTTTTGAGTTTTTACCGGTTTTTTTCGTATTCCTTTGCATAAAGTATTCGTTTGCATTATTTATGATGGGCTAACCTATTTTTTCTATTTTTAAATTTTTTGAAATTTAGTTATATCAAATAAGTCATCATTAGCTGTAGTTTAATTTCAGTCAGCTGCAGTGCAATTTCAGCCATAAGCCAGGTTATTTCAGCATAACCAAGCGGCACCAAAATCCTCCTTCGTTAAGGTCCGTTTAGTTCTCTGAACTGGATCGGGTCAACAAAATAGGAGCTCCGAATCAATTTTAAGATGAAATGGAAATTGGTTCATAACTTTGTTTCTAAGCTCTATTTCAAAGTGATGTGGTTTTGGTTTATGGCTAAATAGCACTGTAGTATCCGTTAGCTTTTCTATGTATTCAACGAGAGAAAAATGATAGAAAAAAGGAAAAATGATAAAACGGCGTTATATCTCTACAGATAATGCAAATAAAAAGAGAAATGTGACATAGTTTTGGCTGAATAGCACTGTAGCGTCAGCTAGTTTTTTCTAAGATATTCAATGAGAGTAAATGATAAAAAAAACACTGTTATATCTCTACATATAATGCAAAGAAAAAGGCCACATTAAAAAACAACGCATTTCAAACGGCTTTTAGATTTTGGAAACCAGAAGCAATCTTTGTTTGTAACAGACCCTAGTATTTAGATGACATGTGAATTTGTAGAGTCCAATTGAAGCAAATTCATGTCCGAATGTTGTTTGTTTGCCACTCTTGGGAATTGAGCGTACCACTGTGCAAGGACGCGTGGCTACCGGAATTGAGACAGACAGTGAGAGTTGAGGTGGCGGCGGCGGTGGTTTGCTTAATGGGGGTGCCGAGGAGGCAGATTCATAGCAAAGCCAGGGGAGGAGAGGGGATGGGGGCGTCGAAGCATGAGAAGAAACCCCATAGAGCATGAGAACTGTAATAGTCCTGTTTTGGGGAATAGAACTGTCATGCTTTCTGTAATAGGTTAGGAATTCAGTTACAGATAGAAAAGTATTATGCATGCTCATAATCATTTAAAAATAATCTGTTTGATTAAAATATGACTTAACAGTCAACTTTAGTAACTTTACGGCCGTTCAAACCCAAAATTTAACTTATATTCAGAAGAATCGAAGAAATCAACACAAGAACACTTGAGTGCGTTTGCAACCCTAACACGAAAGCTGAAGTATGCTTTCTTCTGCCGATGTCTGATCTGATAAAAATGAAGTAACATTGAGTATACTAAGTACTCAGCAAGTCACATGAGAAGGCTGTATAACTAATATGCAAGGAGTTCAAATGGGTTGTCACAAGTTATAATGTAAGGTTAGTGGATATGAGTTTGTTGGTAAAGAACTTTGTATTTTAAAACAGTAAAACAATATTTAATTAACAGAAGGGTTTTGTTATCCACAACTTTCATATCAAAATACACTAAAATCTATTTATGCCTTGATGTTGGAATCACCCATAAAACACAGCTTCATTAACCGGGAACACGGTATATTCGAATACCATTTATTACATTCTGCAGATGTAAGATCGAGTAGGCCAACAAAAGGGGGTGAATAGGTAGTTTTAAATTTTCTTTGGCCAAAACCGAGGTTTATATGCAGAAGCGTAAATCAAAATAATTTTTCTCAATTAAGGCATAAATCAACTAATTTCACAAAGTGCACCAACAAATTAAGTCTATGTTAAATAAGGTTGTCAGAATCGTGATCCCGAATCGGATCGGAGACACTTTGGTAGGATCGCATTCTAGGATCGATTCATAGAATCTAAGATCCTACTCGATTCTACCAAAACATATTATTTTTTCAATTTACCATGTATTCCAAGAGTGATATGAGTGTTTATTCGGTCATTTAGCATCTAATTTTATTAATAAATGTATCTTATTCATGACTAGAATCATGGTTTAAATTCTATATCATTGAGTGCTACGACTAGAAGAGTGGTGTTATCGATATTGCCATAATCTAATTATTTTACATAAAAAGTAAAATAAATAAATAATCAAATTAATTTTTATTATTCCAAACCTTCGAATATTAATGTCTAAACTATTAGCTACTTAGTACTTAACATACAACTTGAATTGAGAGATAGGACACAACCAAACACCAAAATCTTTCATAATATTGGATGATGCATGATTTTATGATTCTACTATGATTCTACCACGATTCTATTGTGATTCTACATGATTCTATGACTAGGATCACGATTCTACCTTGTACGACTCAAGATGCGATTTGAATCGAGTTGATTTCATGGGATCGTAGAATCGTACGATTCTACGACTAGAATCACGATTTTAACAACTTGATGTTAAAAGTTTGTAATCCTAGAGTGACAAACAATTAATTTAATTCTATGAGTGTAAATTACTTGGATGTAGATGGAGGACAAGAGAACAAACCACAATGATACAGTTTCTTTTCACCGTGGTGTTCGGAGACTGTTGGTCTCTCCTAGTCCACGTTGAGGTAAGTCCAAACGAATTGGACCGGCTCCATGAATTAAGCCAAATACCTCAATTCCACTAGTGGTAACTTTTTCCCGCTCCAAGTAAGTGAGCTCTAACCTTTACAACACGTTGGACCTTCTCATAAACTTCTTTGAGAAGATCACGGGGCACGATGCCTCCAAAGCCTTCTAGGAGTCGGCAACCTCCAAGAGTAACAAATCAAACTCTTTGCTTGACTCTCACAATGTGCAACGAATGCACAAACTCAAGTGGATATAAAATCCATTTTAAGATGCAATACATGCAATTAGAGACATCTCTCCTTACTCATAAGGTGCAACACATACATAATTAAGAGAAACTCACACTAGCTCAAGAGAGTGAAATGGAGTGCCAAAGATATTCTCCCAATCAGCCAAGGGGATATTTATAGCCGACACCACAAAAACTAGATATTGGAAGAAAAAAACAGGAAAACTGGTAGTACCATAGGTATGGAGCCGATACTACCGCTTTCCAACATAAAAGCTATAAAACTAGCCGTTATTCAACATTTGCAGTACTACCGTAGGTATAAGGGTGATACTACTTTTTTACGGTCATACCGCATGTATAAGGGCGGTACTACCGTTTATGGATTTTAGCACAGACAACACTCGGAAAAAATGATCATAACTTTTGACTGCGATGTCGGAATTGAGTGATCTTGGACTCTGTGGAAAGATTATTCAGAGGGCTACACAACCAATCTATTTGCATGATCACAAACACATTAGATAAATACATAAATGATAAGAGATCTAAGGGGTCACTAATACGATCTAAGTCCAAGGAAAAAGCAACAAATAATCTTTGACCACACCAAGAGATAATGCATGACTTCCAACAATTCGTAAAATATATTTGCAAAACACGTTTGTAAATTATAGTCATATGTTACAAGAATTAGATGCATGAGCCTCAACTACTTGCAAAACACATTCGCAAACAATAGCATCATTCCACGGAGAGTTAGAGCAAGAGGGACTGAGTTATCAACACATGATAAGACTCAAGCTACTAGACAAGACCCCTCTTAATAGTACAACAACCATATACTAGCAATCTGGTTTTTCAACCCAAATACCAAGATTGGTAAAAGACTAGAAATATATCTTTAGCCCTAGCTACTTATACGTTTGCCTTAAGCATTTTCTTGAACCTTGATGACACACATCTTCGCTTCAAGTCTAGGTCGCATCTTCAACTGCCTTCCATAAACACATGATGAGTCTTCTCTTGACTTGATGATCAACTCATGATTATCTCCTCCTAGGATCTTGATCAACTTATAATCATCTCCTCTTCGAAAAGAAGAGGATGTATCAACATATGATGCATCCTCTTCTTGATGACCTTCAACTCATGAGCCATCTAAAATCTTTATCATCATGAAACCTAACCTATTTATTCAACTCATAGAAAATATCAGTTCCACAAATTAATTGTCATTAATTCCCAAAACTCACCATTAACTCATAATGGAAGGACTAGATTCTCAATCTTTTCCTTTTTGGTAATTGATGACAATATTAACAAATAATGAGATAATAAATTGAATACAGAACCGTTTAAACTTAAAGTGCGGTACCACCACCCTCACAGGGCCCGGTCACACCGCACTGCCGTAGTACCGCCAAATGCACATCGGTACTATCGATTTTCCTGACAATGCATAGTTGCCTTTGGAGTTTTAATTCAAGTGCATGCATGACCTTTGTCCCGAGCCATGTCGATTTTTTTGTCAACCTTAGTATGCATCTCCAAGTCGTTAAGCAAAATCTGGAACTAAACATTTCAAACACCTGATAATCATGTTAGTCCCATACATAAATAATTGAAAATTAAGCAATATGATTCAATATGAGTATATATGAACTACACAAGTTTTATATACTCAAATGATATGTTTCAAAGTAGAGATCACCAATATATGTGGAAAAAGAAATATGGACCAATACTAATGAAACCACAAAATATATAGTGAACTCTCACTAAATTTGTGCATACAAAAATGTGTAATAACAACATATACACATATTCAAGTTAGAATTTTGGTGGAGTTCAACCTATATTTTGGATCCGAGAAATGCAACAAGATATAAGAATATGACGTCGAATGCATACCTCTAGGATTTTCATCTTTTTCATCCAAATGAGACTGAGCAATAACATACTTAACAAACGAGTTAGTCTCACATTTAGATTTATCATAACGAGTTAGCCTCATATTTAAATTTTTCATCAATCACAAAACTAATTTAATAGAGCTTGAACTTACAACAGAGTTGCCCAGTTTTATCCACAAGATTTCTCAAACTCTCAATATCTGTTATGGAGTGGCCCAGCCCAAACGACTGGGCCTTGTAGCAGGCCCAATAGTATAGGCCCAATAATATAAAGGAATGTACTAATGTACCCCTACATCTTGTAATTATTAAGGGGTAGGATGGGAATTTCCATTCTACCCCACACATGTATGTAACCCACCAAGAGGGGTATGAGGAAGGCAGATCCACTCATTTTTACCACTAGCTCTCTATAGCTCTCTCAATATCATGTCTCCCATGGAGAATGGTACCATGTACCTACTATTGTAGAAATTTGTCCGACTGCATTGTGGTCACGACCTCGTCCGACTGCCACATGGTTGAGACCCTATCCATCCACCTCTTGGTCAAGACCTCGTCCGGCATGTCATGGTCGAGACCCTATCTGACCGCCTCGTGGTCATAGACGTTCGACCACCTCGTGGTTGAGACATCGTCCGACCACCTCATGGTCCAGACATCGTCCACCCACATCGCAGTCGAGACTTTGTTCGACCACGTCGTGGTGGAGACATCGTCTGATCGCCTCGTGGTCGAGACCTCATCCACCCACATCGCGGTCATGACCTCGTCTGACCGCGTCGTGGTCAAGACATCATCCGACCACCTCATGCTCCAGACATCGTCCGCCCATGTCGTGGTCGTAACTTTGTCCGACCACCTCGTATTCATAGATGTTCATCCAACCGTGTCGTGGTCAAGTCCTTGTCCGACCATCTTGTGGTCAGGACCCTGTCTGACCACCTTGTGGTCAAGACCTCGTCCGACCGCCTCGTGGTCAAGACCTCGTCCGACCGCATCATGGTTGCGACCTCGTTTGACCACTTCGTGGTCGTAGATGTTCATCCGACTGTGTTGTGGTCGAGTCCTCGTCCAACCACCTCATGGTTGGGACCCTGTCCAACCGCCTCGTGGTCGAAAACTCGTCTGACCGTGTCGTGGTCGTGGCTTCATCTGACCGCCTCATGGTATAGACATCGCCCGCCCATGTCACGGCCATGACTTCGTTTGACCGCCTCGTGGTCAAGATGTCCGCCCGTGTCGCGATCGTGACTTCATCCAACCGCGTTGTGGTCGACACATCGTTCAACCACCTTGTGGTCCAGACATCGTCCACCCACGTCGCGGTCATGACTTTGTTCAACCACTTCGTGGTCGAAGACCTCGTCCGCCCACGTCGCGGTTGTGACCTCGTCCGACCATCTCATGGTCGAGACATCGTCCGTCCACGTCATGGTCATGACTTCGTTCGACCACCTAGTGGTCGAGACTTTATCAGACCACCTCGTGGTCATGTACTATCGTTTGACCACCACATGGTTAGGCCTTCGTCCGACCTCCTCGGGGTCATGATTTTGTGGAAATCGCATGGCGGCCTTGCGCCTCGGCGTACTCTATGAAGTATAAAGCGCTGAAAACTTAGCCGTCCCGCGTGCATCAGAGTTTCGTCTCGCCACCTCCTTCATCAACCCTAAGACCGAAGGGTGCGGGACGCACCACGTGCATCAGAGTTTCGTCTCGCCGCCGCCTTCATCAACCCTGAGACCGAAGGGTGCGGGACGCACCGCGTGCATCAGAGTTTTGTCTCGCCACCGACTTCATCGACCCTAAGTCCGAAGGGTGCGGGATGGATCGCGTGTGTCCAAGATTTGTCTCGCCATCGACTTTATCGACGCCAAGTCCGAAGGATGGAGGACGGTCTGCACGCGATAGATATTTGTCCCGCCATCGACTTCATCGATGCCAAGTTCAAGGGGTGGGGCGGGGCGTGCGCATCAGAGATTCATCCCACCACTGACTTTGTTAATGCAAAGTCTGAAGGGGGTGGGATGGACCGCCTGTGTCATAATTTCATTTCGCGCCGCCTTTGTTGACCCCATGTCCGAAGGGTGCAGGACGGACCGTGCACGTCCGAAAGCTTCGTCTCGCCACTGACTTCATCAATGCCATGTCCGAAGGGTGGGGGACGAACCGTGCACCAGAGATTCGTCTCGCCACCGACTTCATCGACCTCGAGTCTAAAGGGTGAGGGGCGGACCGCACGCGTCAAAGATTCATCTCGCCGCTGACTTCATCGATGGCCACGACCATGTCTTCATCGATGTCGTCGTCAGGCGCGTGTACAACCACCTGGTGGTCTAGACTCTGCCGACAATCATCCGACCACTTTGGGGCCACGACTTCCTTGACATGTACGACTACCTCGTGGCCGCTCATGGTCGTACACTCCATCCGACCACCTCATGGTCGCAGACTCCGTCCGACCACGTTGTGTTCGTAGGCTCCATCTGACCACCTCATGGTCGTAGAGTAGTCGTGAGGACTTTGTCTGATCACTCGTGCTCGGGAATTCATCGACCGCTTCGGGGTAGAGACTTCGTCGACACTTCATCCAACCGCTTTGGGGCATGCGACTCTTGGGAAAAATGCGACACCTATGACCACCAAATACCATGGCATCACCTTCAAAGGTGACCACATCACGTGAAGGTTCCACCACCTCCTCAACCCGACAAACTCATCATCCGACCACCGTGGTCTGGATCCGCGGAGGGGGTGAAATCTTCTTAAGCTTAGACTAGCAAGCAAAGAAGATCACAATCGATAAGCAAAAGAAGCGCAATCGAAATCCAAGAGGCGATGAAAAGCAAGGTTGATCGGCGGGAAAGAGTCACAAGAAAATGAACTACCGAGAAAATCTTTGCTGGCCTAGATCATGGAGAAATTAATTAGTCTGCAGGAAGGAAACACCAAATGTATTGTCAAAGGCGCTAGAAAAGAGAGCGATAATTTACGGATCGCACACAAGCTTCAACCGAAAGTACTGCGTAAATCGAGAGATACTATTGTTTAGATTTCTTTTGTGAGACACAATCAAAGCCACCGAATCTTGTAATGTGTTGTCTGTGAGCCAAAGCAAAGATGCAAATGAGAGCAATCTGCGGCAAAAGCCAACCGAAATCGAACTACGAGGCGGTGACAAAGCAAAGGAAAAATAAGCAGTTGCAAAAAGGAAAGGCGGGCTTGGCAGATGGCGAGATATCAAGCGATCCAAAACCAACTTGATCTTCTCGCTAGAGACGAGAAATGAGAACAAAAGCGAAGAAAGATCGGTAGGCTTGTAAGAGTGCGGTCGCAATACAACCGAAAATAGGAGCAAACAATAATTATTTTCGGTCAAAAAGCAGAGAATGTGCCCAAGTCTCAATTTGCACAGGATACTAAAAACCTTTTGATCATAAGCCTTTGATTACTACATGAACTAGGCTTAAGTCAACACAAACTTCCTCTGCTCAAGAATTAGTGAACCATAGGACCAAAGGCGGAGAAACATTTAATGAAGAAGTTAGTGAGTAGGTGCAACTTAAAAGGCGTTTGCTCTCGAGTTTACTAACAAAAATAACTTTTGATGAAGTTTCGTAAGAGAGAGCAATGGAGGCGAAGATACTCAACCAAGATCACATAGTGCCCAAAGAGGAACTCAAGCAAACAAAAGGATCATCTCGAGAGAATGAAAATTGTCTGGTTCAAAGAAAGACAGAAGAGCGAAAAGAACTTCGATTTCATTCAACTAAAAAAATAAGGAAGTCCCAATACGCATGGACAATAGAACAAGAAGAGTGATTACAAGACTCTCAATCCATCCTCTCCCTCTCAATCCTCAAGAACACCAAGAGCCTCACAAGCTTCTTGGGAGGAACACAACACACACAAAGATATGAATAAGCTCTCAAGTGTCCTAAGGGGTATGCAGCCCCTCACCTCTATTTATAGCCCTTGGCTAACGGGTCTCCAACCCGTTCTGTGGCTAAACCTAACGGAGCCGTCTTAAGCATGCGACCTTGCGAAATTCCCGTTTAGCCCTCGCACCTTCCGGAAGCTTCCGCGCTCCTTGCCTCGCACGCCTCGCAACCACCTCGAGTCCACGTCGTCTTGACACATCCCGACCGTTCGACCTCGGCGCCACCTGCGCCTTGTCCGGTCACCTCGTGTCTCGCCACGACTCCACCTCGGCGTCCTGCGGTCACACAGACAAGAAACACGTCAAATAGCACCGCTCGATACATGAAAGCGTAAATAGAGATCAAACCTGTCGAGTCATCAGAATATGCAACCTAAACCCATACGACTAGGTTCGACCAAGTCCGTCCGAGCCCGTTCATACGCATACGTCTAGGTCCGAACAAACCGACTCAAACTCGACTTTTCGTAAACCGATGTCAATTACTCATCATTCACAATGGGATGACCTCCACATGGTCTCTCAAAACCACGGGTTAAACCACCCACACTAAAGAACGGCTAGCAAAAAGTTCAAGAAAGCAGGTTACACCACCCACCTGGCTACATCCGCCAGACACAAATCGAGAGTTCCAACCACTCCGGTTTTCAAAACTTTTATTTTAAAACCGAAACCAATGAGCTACCATGTGAATGCATTCCTTGCCCGCTTGACCGTAGGCACGGCTATTCGAATAGTTTTACACTCTGCAGAGGTTGTAACTTTACCCACAAGAGATAAGTCATCTTAATAGCCAACATGCTTCCTTAGGCATGAGACCCGATAACATATCACAAAGCTTTTACCTTACTCCGGTCTAGCTAGACACCACCACGAGGTTTCACCGCGAAGGGTTAAACCACCAGTCGAAGCCCCTCTTGCGCCATATGAGTCTGATAAACCACATCCCTCACCGTGAATAACCAGTACACCACAGCACCCACTTTCCATCGGTGGTACCTAAACTAGTCTATCATAAGTTAATCCGCTAGGTCGTACCCATATAGACTTTACAAAACTTTTCTACCGCACACAAGAACATCATGCTTAAGGAGGATCATGGATCGTTACCACTAGGCAGCGCAGTGAAGAAGAGTTGGAGAAGCCAGATCCAACCACGCGTCGAGGTAGTAGTGGAAGTAGTCGATCGTCCCGAACCGATCGTCTCCTCCACGCGATCAACCACACCACGGCGGATCCAATCAGGGTTGTTGATGCCGATCAACGCCGCACGGCGCCTCCCACCGGTATCCACACGTCCGGGGCTGGGCAGCCGATCGCGAGTGTACCAAAGCACTCGCGGCGGCTAGGGTTTGGCTCGGGAGGTGGCGGCGGGGTTTAGCTCGGGATTATCGATCGTTCCCTCACCCCTCGCCTCCATATATAGACCTCCTCACTTGGGCCTCGTGGACCGAGGCCCAATAGGAGTCTATCAGGATCTCTATCCGAATTGAGCCCATATCCGAATCACATTGAATTAGTGTTCCAACCCGTTAAGTGTGAGACCACAGCAGGTTCACGTATACTTGGTCGCGACCGAAACATCTTCCGGTCACCGTGTTAATAGCGGCCTCTAGTAAGACATATTAACCCCAAAGTATCGTAAAGATCATATCGGTGAACACGTAATGTTCTCATGTACTAATCCCTTTGCCTCACGATATAGATTAAGCTCAAGGCGAGACTTGTGTCATCCTCTTAATAGCTCAATCACTCTCTCGATTCCGTGATGGATTATAAACTCGTGATTGACTCCTCAATCACCTTGGCATGGCCATGCACTTTCATAATCCATTACATCGAGGGGCCGAGATATCTCTCCCATAAGGAGGGCAAATTCTATCTTGATCATTCACATCCCACTACATGTTTCATGGCAAACCCAAAGACTACTTTTATGACTACCCGATTCACGGAGTAGTGTTTAGTAGTCCCAAAGTAGCTACTACGCATCTTGGGAACCATGATGATCTCAAGTCTAAGGATTCCACAAAACACTACTTGAGATCAGCGATGACACATGGAATCTCTGCGGTGTCTCATGGCGGGTCTATCCAACATATGTTCACTAACACATGTCCATATTATTGATTTGGTATCTCCATACCATGATCCATGAGACATGATCATCAATCAATACATATCTTTGATCTTTGAATCATATTTGTTCCTCATATGAAATACAATTAGGGATCATTTAGAAATAGCAACATTTTGGCATTAAGAGTCTCATGAATAAGTCACATACTCATTGATCAATAATGATAATGTCTATTTCAAGGAACAAAGCAATGTATCATAAACATAGTATGTGATATATTCAACATCTCCATGTTGCCTCTAGGGCATATCACCAACAGGCGGAACATACACTTTACAAGTTCTCGTGCTAACCGCACCAAACCAATCTTACCATCGCCCGGTCTAAACCAACTCTCACATTTTATTTTAGTTTTTAAAGAACGTTGGCAACTCAATCACCACTAACTTTCTCGAACAAAAGTCTAAATCAATGAAATATAATTTCCCATTCCAAGGTTACAAAAGTTATATAGCATGACTAAGCATTTTACTACCGGTACAACATTCACCAAAGTTTTATAATAATCTCATTATTGAGACAAAGGAAATCCTAGGGGGTCAAAGGTACATGGTTGTCAATGTCAAATGAGGGTATAACAATTGTCGGTTTAACTATTATCTCTAAAACATGAATTATCATTTTATGTAACATAGCAATGCAATAATTTAAAATAATCAAAATTTCTCAAACATGGGTTCAAGATGTTCAAAGGAGACTTGCCTTCGTGTGCGATGTCTTGACTTTCTTGTTATTGGTCGGAAAATTCTTGACGTCGGGTTCTACAGCGAACGATAAATACAAACGAACAAATAAATACAAATAAAAATCACAAAAATACAAAATATATACTGGAAGAAAGGTTAAGATTTTAGATGAATTTAGGAGAAAGAATCAACGGATTCGGAGTTCAAATGAAGGAGAACGGATATCTGAAAGTTTTAGATATCACATGAAATGATAACAAAATCCGAGAGTTTCTTTTGAGCGAGCGGTGTCGATTGGTTGCGAGTGGCGGCGAATGGACAAAATGGAACTCCGGCGGCGAGGCAAAGGTGGTGGCGTGGAGTGCGGTGTCGAGGAACAGCGGCAATCATGGCGACCGAGGAAAACGACGGTGACAACGAGGTTGCGACAACGGCGGTTGGAAGGAGATAGTACGGGTATGGAACATGGAGATGTAGGGTGAGCACGGTGTAGAACACGACATGGTGAAGTTAGAAAATTATTGGCTAGCTGAAACTTCGCCGGAGGCGATACAATCGGCGTTTGAGCGACGACGGTGAAAAAGGAAAAACTTGATATCTTGGTGCTCGGTGAAGCGAATCCAAAACCATTTAAAAGGTAGCTACCTGGGATGGTTTGGCACGATATGACGCGAATGGATTGGGGAAAAACACTACCGGATGAATGGGGACACTAGATGCCATTGGCGGCCATGGCGAGTGTCGGAGGCAAAATTTGTGGAGGCTTTTCGGAGAAACGGAAGTGAGCACGGCGTAGAGCGCGGCGAGGCAAGTCCAAGAAAAATTACAGCCTGACTTAAAACTCAGAGAGACGACAGAATCGACCTCGAGAGTCAAAAGCAGCCACTTCGCGGAAAGTTCAATTTCGACAATTGGCTCCACGAAAAATTAAATAAAAAATAGATAAATTGTTTGGAGGCTAGGACATGACATGACATGAACAAAATTAAAGCGCTTCAGAAAATGTGGTGTCTGCAGCGAAGGCGCGATTTCGATGCGGCTCGACGGTCGACGAGTCGGTGAGTCTTGAGTGATGGCGATGGAAGCATGGCGTAGAACGCGCGTCGGCGAACTCAGCGATGCAGACGGCTCGACCAACGGACATCGGATGGTGACGAAACATGGCGGAGAAGACATTAGGCGGCCGTGGGTTGGCATCGGCGTTCCGGCAAACGGAGAGGAGTTAGAGGTGAGGTTGGTGGCGGCGAAGAGGAGAACGTTGGAACGCAATGCTCACCTCGGTTTTGATGGAACACGCACGGTCGGCTCGCAGCGAGGAGAGGAACGTCGGCGGTTTGGCCACGGTGGTCGGCGATGCTCGGTGATGCTCGGTGAAGGCGAGGGAGCACCGCTTAGCGCGGAGGCGAAGCCAGCGGTGTGGTCAAAGTGACCGGACTCCTTTGTGGGCGGCGTGTCGATCGAAGAACACCGATTGGTACACAAAAGAAAAATGGTGATTGTGGAGAGAAGAAAGGGAGAGAGGACTTGAGATTTCGTGGGTTGGGTGAGTATGAGAAGGGCACCGGTGCTCCCTTTATAGGGGTGGAGGTGGTCGGAGAGAGAGATCAAAGAAGGAATGTCTTTAGGTGGCATGGCATATTCATGAAATTAGCGCATGAAATTGGGGATTAGGTTGGGGATGGAAAGGTCTTGATGAGAGGATTTAAATGCCCTTGATTTCGTACAAAATGGTGGAGAAAATCACGGAAATCAAAGTTTGAAAAATGGCGTCCATGGCGTGCTGTAGCGCGCTTCGGTCTGACGACGATGAACGATTGATCACAGGCACTTATTTTATTAAATAAAAATTCTAATTAAGATTTAGTTTAAAATAAATAAATTCAAAAATTTCAAAAATTTGAAAATAGGGTATAAATGGATAGATTAGAATTTTAGATGAATTTAGAAATTTAAATGGGCTCAATCGGAGGTAAAGCGAAAGAGAACGAGCTCTCGAATTTTGAAAGAGAAAAGAATAAACCGATTTTCGGAATTATTTTGAACCGAAAATGAAATTATGACGTCATCAAGGGAAATGATTTTTAAATGAATTATTTTTCTGTGGAAAAGAAATTTATGACATCAGCAAGGATTTGATTTTCTGGCCGAATTATTTTTGTAAAGAAAAATAATTTTATTCACTGACAGGTGGGACCGGTTTATCAACGAGAGAGAAGAGAGAGAGGAAAGAGCGGACGATCGGATGAGCGATGTGGCGCAAGGAGGAAATCGGGATCGTCGGATGGAGAGCGAAAGGAGTTAGGTGAAGATGGACGCACGAGATTAGATCGGGCGGAGGATTAATTTGATTTAGATTTTGAAAACACCGAAAATCCAATAAAGCTCGAAAAATATGAAATTATAACAAAAATTCCAGGAAAATTCAAACAACTTCACGGAGACATTTTGGACTTAATAAAATATTTCCAACTACTGTTGGTATTTTAATTCTCATACTTAAAATACTTTTTATTTTCAAAATAGATTTTAAAACTCCAGAAAAACTCAGAACACCAAATAAAGGCCAAATAAATTCAAATAATTAATTTGACATAGGATTTTTACAGAAAATCAAAATATCATTTTATTTAAAATATTTTTAAATTTTACTTTAAATTACTTTTCAAATCTAGCTTTAAAAGCGTAAAATCGAGCAAACAAAATTCAAATTTCACACAAAAAAACTCTTATTTTTATTTTAAAGTAAATTAATTTAATTTAATAATTTAAAATTTTTTCTCCAAAATTTGAAATAAGCAATTGAAATTTGTTATCTGCCACGACTACGTCGGAGGCACCAACCCGATGGGGCACCGAGCCTAGGGGTGAAGCGGATCGAATACTATCGAATAGTATCAAATACAAATACAAATCCATATTTTTAAAAGCGAATCTGAATCTTAATTCGAATATTCTCAAATCTGAATCTAATATTCTCGAATACGAATCGGATATTTTCGAATCTGATTTTCTCGAATCGAATATCGGATAAAGCGGTTCCTAGCGATTTTCACCGGTTTAAACCACCTAAATTCAAATTTTGAATCACAAAATTTGTGCAATTTTCATAGATTCTAGAAGCGGATCGAATCTGAATCGAATAGTCTCGAATACGGATACGGATACGAATATTCTCGAATCTGAATGCGAATACTGAATACTCTCAAATACGGATCGAATATTCTCGAATCTGAATCTGAATATTTTCGAATACAAATTTTTGCTTACCATATTCATGTTTTCTTGGATACGAATATCGGATAAAATGAATTATCTGTTACCGTTTTCCACCCCTACCCAAGCCTTCAGCATGGGATTTCACCGCCTACATCTACGAGTCGCCCGAGGCTGGGGCACGATCTACACGCCGCCGGCTCAGCCTCTACCTGGAGATTCCAGGACCATGTCAAGATCGGTGAAACAACCCTTCTCCGAGAGGTTTACAGCGTCCACATCCTCGAGGACTAGGAGCTACCAGCTGCATCAGCTCGTCCATCAGCACCTGCATGCATGCTGTTAGGGGACAAGGGGCTAGGCCAGCCTGGGACAATTGTTCACGTCAGCTCGCCCCCTCAGGACCTCCGCGCTTACTATCGAGAGAGTACTATTGTGGGGATGGCCTAGCCCCAAACGACTGGGGCTTGTAGTAGGCTCAGTAGTATAGGCCTAGTAGTATCAAGGAATGTACTAATATATCCCTACCTCTTGTAATTATTAAGGGGTAGGATAGAAATTTCTCATCCTTCCCACTCATGTATATAAGTCCCCAAGAGGGGTATGAGGAGGGCAAATCCACTCATTTTTAACACTAGCTCTCTCAATGCCATGTCTCTCATGGAGAAGGGTACCCTGTACCCACTGTTGTAGCAAGGCTACAACAATGTCCATACACGTAAGAGGTACCCTCTTTCTAGTCTCTACCCGATAGGTTATGAACCACACATTGTCGAGTATCCACTGGGCAATGCAGAACGCTACCACTCGACTCTGAGTGGACCTACCATTGTGAAGCATGGTTTTATCGTTCCCAAGCGCCCCCTTGGGCCATTCCCTTTCTGGAACAGTATACCCTCCAGTAGATATTCAATTGATTTGAGCAGTTACTAGACTAGGTTTGACAAGTCAACACATGTGGTTAAGCGATTACTATGTCCTTTACTCAGCATAAGGTTCTAGTCCTTACTTTTCACCATCGAGTTAGCCATCCACAACCCAAATCCGAGTCAGCCATCCACAACCCAAATCCCCAGTGCTCTATGGCACTGCCACCGTTCCAACCCAGAGTCTAATACCTTCCAACCATCTAGTGGTTTTCCATGCTTCATCTTTAACCCTAGTACAATTTTATAAATCCATCAGCAAAATGCCAAAATACTAGTAGTGTAAAATATGGCTTACAGAGCTTGGTTTAGGTTTTATCGGAGTTTAGTTTGGCGAAATGGAACTGAAATGGCATAGATAGATTTAAAGTTGTAAAAAGGGTATAAATGGGTTAACTAGGCTTTTAGCAATAGCAACTGGCATGAATGATAATTAGCCTGGATTTGAATAGGGTTAGGCTTAGTTTGAAATAGTATTTGAGTTGGTTAGAGTTTCATTAGAATCTATTTACGCTTAACAGAGTTGGGAATGAAGGTCACAGACTTAAAATAGTCAAAATGGTTATGTATATGTCTAATGGTTTTGGTGAATAGTAATGGCTTGAACAATGTTAGGTTTTGATTTGCAATAGTGCTTAGGCTGATTAGGATTTTATCAGTGTCTAATTTGGCTGAACAGAGTTGAAAATAGGCTTCTCAGGGTGTAACATCCCAAAATTTACAAATCTTAAAAATTTAAATTTAAATTAATTATTTTAAAATATTTGGATTTTATTTGAACTTTTCTAAGTTTTTCGTTTTTAAAATCAATTTTTAGAATTAAAAAGAAATTTTAATATGAAAATATATTATCAAAATATCTTAGAAATATTTTATTTAAGCTCAAAATGTATTTATAAACCTCTGTAAATTATTCTAGAATTTTTGAAAGTAATTTCATATTTTTACGAGGCTTATTGAGTTTTCTAGTATATTCGTAAATCAAAAATTAAAATAAAAATTAAAACCCTCCTCCCTCAAGCCGCCATGTGGACAGTGGATCTCGCCCACGTCGCCACCCCATCCCGCCTTCCCTCTTCCCCCGCCACGTGGGTGGCCCAGATCTGACCACGCCCCAGGCCCGATGGCCACCGCCCGCCTCCTCTCTCACTTGCCGGGGCCCACCCGTCAGGCCCGTCTTCCAGCGCCTCCTTCTTCCCATGCGCCTTGAACCGCCTCCAGCCCTTCCCGCTTTCTTCCCTCTCTCCCCCCCCCACTACCCCCAACCGCCCTAACCACCCCCACTCACCGCGCCCACTTCCTCTTCCCGTGCCCCCCTTCCCCAACCGCCGCAACCGCCACCCACCTCCCCACCTCCGGCGACAAATCCGTCGCCCGCTCCCTCAGACCCTATTTAAACCCCCGCACCCCATTTCCCCTCCATCTCTCGCCTGCGTTTTCCCTCTCCGCCCCAAAGGTTGCCTCGGCACTGTACATTGCCGCCGCCACCACCATCAAACACCGGTGAGCAATTGCACGCAAGACGAGCCCCGCCGCCCGCCGACCCCCGCCTCAGCCTTCGCGCAGTCGCACGGTCGCCTCGGCTTCACCTCTCCGCCACCGAGCCCCTCGCCGTCGTCGAGAGCCGCCGCCGCCCTGCTTCCGACGCACCTCCGCCCATCTCCTAAAATCCGCGCCACCCCGGTTCCCCATCTTCTCCTCTCCTCCTCCGCCTCTCATGGCCGACCTGGTCTTGCCATGAACGCTGCATCGCCGCCGCCTTCCCGGCCAGGCCACCCGTCTGATGTGGCCCCGTGGCGCCACGCCCGCCACCCTCGGCGGTGGCGACCACCTCGGCGCCTCCACGCCCGTCGGTCGTGGCCTACCCGCCACCTCGACCACCCGTTCGGTCGTGGACCCGGTCCATAGACCGGGGTCCCACTGTCGATCGATCCTCCCTAGGGCTGGCGTCGGTATGACGCAATAATTCGATTTTCCTTAGAAAATAATTCTAAAATCCAGTTTATTCATTTCTCCGATTTCAAACTTCCCAAGGTCATAACTTTTCATCCTAACTCGATTGAGCCCATTCAAATTTCTAAATTCATCAAAATTCCAATCTTTACATTCCTGTCATCTTTTCAAATTTTGAAATTTATTTACAATTTAAATTTAAATTTCAAAATTCAAATACCCTTTCTCCCTCGTTTGAACTCCGATTCCATTGAAACTTTCTCCTAAATTCATCTAAATTTATAAACTATATTCCAGTAATATTATTATAATATATGTACTTTTATTTGTATTTATTTGTCCTTTGTGTTCTCGTTTCTACGTAGAATCCGATCAGTCGAAGAGTTCGCGAGCATCATAACAAGAGAATCAAGAATTCACCCACAAGGCGAGTCTCCTTTGATCATCTTTGAACCTATGTTTGTGAAGTGTTTTCAATTATTTTAAATTTAATGCATTGCTATGTTACATAAAATGATAGTTTACATTGTAGAGGTAATAGTTAAGCAGAAGAACTGTTATGCCCTCATTTGACTTTGACAACCATGTACCTTTGACACCCTAGGAATTCCTTGTCTCATTATTGAGATTATTATGAATCTTTGATAATAGTTGTATCGGTAATAAGATGCTTAGACAAGCAATATAACTTTAGTAACTTTGGATTGGAAACTACATTTCAATGAACTAGACTTTTGTTCGTAATCGAATGGCAAATGGTGTTGCCACTGTTCATGTGAAATGAATTAAAATTGTTAAAATTGTTTTAGACCGAGGCGGATGGTTGGTTTGGATTGGTGCGGTTAGCACGAGATCTTGAAAAGTGTATGTTCCGCCCTAGTCAATTAAGGACCGACTCTTGTGTTTGTCGATCCGAGCACTACCGTACAACCACATGTCTATATGGGTGCGACCTAGGCGATTAACTTATAATAGACTAGTTTAGGTACCACTAGTGGAAAGTGGATGCCGAGGTTCTGGTTATTCACGGTGAGGACGAGGTTCTTGTACTCATATGGCGCAGAGGGCTTACATGGGTGGTTTAACCCTTGATGGTGAAACCTCGGTGGTGGTGTCTAGCTAGACTAGAGTAAGGTAAAGGCTTTGTGATGAATTATCCGGGTCTCATGCCAAAGGAAGCGTGTTGACTAATAAGATAACTTATCTCTTGTGGGTAAAGTATACAACCTCTGCAGTGTTAAAACTATTGAATAGCCGTGCTTACGGTCAAGGCGAGCAAGGAATGCTTTCACATGGTAGATCTTTATCTTTGGTTTAAAACAAAGTTTTGGGAATCCGAGAGTGGATGGAACTCTCAGGGAATTTGTCCTGGTGGCTGGAACCAGAATGGGTGGTTGGAACCCGTAGTATCAAACTTGGTGATAGAATTTTTATGATTAAAAATGCTTAATGATTTTAGTTAGAGTAAATACTTGATTAAGCGTAAGCCTTCAAAAATAGTTATTGGTATTGGAAATAAAATGTCGCTTTGTGCAAAAGAGCCATATAGCCCTCTTTGTTAAACCTTGCATCTATTGCATTTTCCAAGACTTGCGAGTACTTTATGTACTCACATACTACACCTAAAATATATCTCGAGGAGTATGAAACTCAAGAAGGAGACTACAACTACTTGGCGGGTGGATTTGAAGAAGGATGTCCGACGTTTAGGTCGCTCCCCCATCAATTGCACGTGGCGTATTGATGGGATTTTATCAATGTTTAATTTGCTTCACTGTGTTTGTGTTTATTTGTGAGGTCTAGAAACCTCGTTTGTGTTGTAAGATCTTTGGTCAAGACTCTCTATAATATTGTAACATTCGTCTTTGGCAATGTAATCATCATCGTTTAGCTGTGTGCACTAGCTTTGATCGGGACTAGTCTTTGTAATACGTAGGGTCGGTTGGTGTCATCCGGTCCCAGCTGAGATGGTATCGAGCCAATTTGGTATGGGGCGTGACCTAGTTTAGAATGGCAAAAGCCTTAAGGACCTATATTTATTAAAATATATGTTCTAGAAAATTTTCTATACTTCTTTATCTACATTCTATTTATAATCACTTACTCAAAATTCTTTACTAAACTTCTCTATCTTTTCAAATTTGTAGATGGTAGGCTCTATCTCCATGATTAGGTGGGACTACATCTCCCATCTTTGAGGCCGAGGGTGCATTTGTTGAGCTTCTTCGCCAACTTATGCGTGCACTGAGTTCCATCTACCGCCTATCTTGAGAGGGCGGAAAGTCCGGATATTGGATCGAGATTCTTGGACAATAGAGGTATTCTGTATGCACGGGAAGGGAATTCGAATCCATAGATACCCCATTGATCATCCTCGGACGATCGTTGAGGCGCCACTCGGGATGCGGCTCGTCGAGGCCATAAGCGGTGCATGTCGGTTACGGAGATTCTACGATCGCCCCATCTTGTTTCTTTTCATCCACTCGGCGGGGCGAGTCATCCGCACCCTTCATGATCGCGTGGGCGATCCCGCCTTTCACATCGAGCTCGGCTCACTCGGCGATGGCGACCACCTCGCCCGGTGCTTTGAAGGAGATTGGGCGACTTGGATGCTACTCACTTTCAGCTATCAGCACTCCGACACCCTCCGTGCTCAGCTCGTCCATAACCGAGCGCGAGTTTGGTGGGGTGACCACGAGCGCACGGCGGTCTCCGGTAGACTACACACCATCTTCACGGTACCGGTAGTCGTCCCCAACAACCGAGCTCGACTCGGCGCACGGGACCCCATACCTTACTCACGGCGCAAGAGTGTGCGGCGCCCTAGTCCGTTGCCCGACATCGACGCCGGAGACTCCGGCAAGAGACACGGTCTCTCTCGTTCCCGTTCTGCTCTCGGTCTATTGCCTCCGGCGGTGTGACCATCTTCACACCGTGCCTCTTGCAACCGCCCGAGTGTGGTTGTAAGTGCGCCACGTGGGTATCCTAGAGGAGGATCCCGAGGAGGATCCAGAGGAGGATCCGGAGGAGCTTGTCTTCGAGGAGGATAAGTAGTTGCAGAGACAGTAGCACCCAATTTAAATGTTTAATTCTTTAGAGCGATTTGTATTTTATTCTAGTGTGTGGGATGGATGTACCAAGCACTTGTGCACACAATAGTACTGACCATTTCCTTTAAAATTTAATTTGAATTCAAGATAAGTTTCCTTTCAATTGTTGTCCGTGTTTTCCCTTGTGTGTTGGTTTGGGATGTGGTTTAGACTCCCTAATCTCTTACCTATGCTACTTCCCTCTTTCCTTTTGCTAACCCGGTTACCACGAAGATGGTGAACACAAGGAGCAGTCTGAAACCTGACGTAATGTCAATCCTCAACCGAAGGCAATAATCCAATTCCACCCCGCCAGCTCAAGCTCCTAACTTTGAGCAGATGATGGCCATGCGATTCTGATTACTCAAGCCTTAGCCCAAAACCAAGTCCGGCAAATTCGCGGGCACCCAATCAAGCACCACAATCCAAGCGGGGAGTTTATGAGAACTCGTCCCCAACTTTCGGTGGGTCGATGGGCAGATGGAAGTCGACAGCTGGATCAAGGGCGTCGAAGGAAGCTGAATTTGGCACAATGCAATGGAAATGAAAAAGTGTTGTATCAGCTCACCGGTGAAGGAATTGCAGCTAATTGGTGGGAAAACTATTGTCTTGCTCACGGAATGCACAAGATATCACTTGGTGAGTTTGAAGAAGCATTCCGTCTTGCACACATTCCTCTTTGGAATCATGGAAATGAAAAGGATGGAATTCTATAAGTTGCAACAAGGAAACCTCAGTGGTCGAGTATCGAACAAATTTACCCAACGGCGAGATATGCTTGGAGGATGTTGCAACCGATCGGCAAAATTTGGAGATTCATGCAAGGATTGGATCCCAATCTCAAGGTGCGATTAGTGTCTAATGATTATCCAACTTTCGACACATGGTGAACACAATGATCATCAAGAAGATGCCCAACGCCGATTACATGAAGTCCGAAGAAATTCCGAGCCTGACAAGGTGCCGTAACACTCGCCACCGTCCAAATCGGCCACACTTTTTCGGGCCTTACGTGCCGAGTGTCTGAGGACACCAATCGTGGACCTCGCCCAATACCACGAGGCTCCACGACCAATCAATGGAGGTCAAGCCCAACAAAACAAGACTGCAACAAATAGGAATTGATGCTTCAGCGCAAGAACATGGGGCATTCGCCAACAATCGCCCGCAAACGCCAAAGAATGACTCTGTCTGTTTCAACACGGGACTACTCGGCCGAGCCCCACCAACGGGACAAGTCCGTGGAACACCATAGCGACAAGGACTCCACAAGTGATAAGCAGGGACATGTCAACCATGTTCTGCAAGCGACTCGGGAAGCACGGAGGTAGTTAGGTAAGTTCCTTGTCAACTCGATTACACCCTCGGTATTATTTGATTCTAGAGCTTAGCATTCGTTTATTTCAAAGGATTTCTTGAAAGAAACAATTTGAATGCTCAATTGTTAACGAATAATATGCTAGTCCAATCATAGGAAGGAAATGAGGACTAATACGGTGCGCCCTAGAGCAACCGTAGATATAAATGGAGTTAAGTTCCTAGGCGATCTTATTATAATAGACTCCAATAGTCTAGATGTGATACTTGGAATGGATTGGTTAACCAAGTATAAAGGCGATAGATTGTGCCAACCGTGCTATTACTCTTACCAACTCGAAGGAATCCAAATAGAGTGCAAGCGACTTTATCCTCAAGGAATGGATGTGAGTTGAACAACTTGAAGGAATAACTATGGAAAAAGTGCCTATAGTAAAGAATATCGGATGTATTTCACGAAGATTTACCGGAATGCCACGGATAGAAGTTGAATTTGTTATTAATCGGTACGGAATGACCTCAATTTCAAGAGACCCTCTGGGATGTCGCCAATGATCTAGCGAAGTCAAGCGGATCCAAGAACTACAAGAGAAAGGATTTGTCAGACCAAGTTCTTCACCATGGGGAGCACCAGTACTTCTAGTGAAGAAAAAGGATGGTAGTCTACGTATGTGTGTGGATTACAGAGCATTGAATGATGCAACAATCAAGAACAAGTACCCTCTACCGAGGATAGATGACTTATTTGATCGAGTTAAAAGGATCATGTGTCTTTTCCAAGATTGACCTTGATCGGGTTATCATCAAATGAAGATCGACCGGAGGATATACCAAAGACGACATTGCTACTCGTTATGGGTTATACGAGTTTACAATAATGTCCTTTGGCTTAACCAATGCTCACGCATATTTTATGAATCGATGAATAAGGTGTTTATGGAATATTTGGATAAGTTTGTCGTCGTGTTCATCGATGACATTACGATATATTCCGGAATGAAGAAGAACATGCCCAACACACGAGGATAGTATTAGAAAACTCGAGAGAACACCGGTGTATGCCAAGTTCGACAAGTGTGAGTTCGGTTAAAGAAAGTAGATTTCTTGGGTCATGTGATTTCGGCAGGAGGAGTGTCATGTGATCACGAGAAGGTTCTGGATGTACTTAATTGGACACAACCCAAGTCGATGGCGAGATCGAAGTTTTACGGGATTAGGCGGTTATTATCGCCGCTTCATGAAGGATTCTCCAAACTAGCAAGACCTCTCACCCAATTACTAAAGAAAGAAAAGAAGTTTGAATGGAGTAAATCATGTGAAGACGGTTTCCAAGAGTGAAGAAGAGGTTAACACGCACGATATTGACCCTTCGGATATCGGGAAGGATTTTGAAGTGACTCGATGCATCCGGACAAGGTGCGGGCTGCGTTCGATGCAAGAAGGAAGGGTGGTAGCCTATGCTTCGAGGCAATTGCGCGCATGAGCGTAACTACCCAACCCATGATTTAGAGCTAGGCATTGTTGTGCATGCTCTAAAAATCGGAGGCACTATTTAATCAGCAACCATTGTGAAATTTATACGGATCACAAGAGTTTGAAGTATATTTTCACTCAACCTGATCTCAATCTGAGACAGAGAAGATGGTTGTAGTTAATAAAAGATTATGATGTGGGAATTCATTACCATCCCGGAAAAGCTAATGTAGTAGGCGATGCCTTGAGCGAGAAAAAGCTATTGCAATAATCGATGATCAAAGGCAGTCAACACGCACTTCATGAAGAATTTCAATGACTCAATCTAAAAGTAGTGGAGGAAGGATTCCTAGCTACTTTGGAGATTCAACCAATTTTGGAGAACCAGATAAAGGAAACCCAAAGAGAAGATAGTTATGTCAAAGAGATCAAAGAGAATATGAAAAAGGGTAAAGCACCAAATTTTTGAGAAGATGAAGAAGGTATTCTTTGGTTTAGAAAAGAATTCTTGTGCAGAAAAGAAAGAAATAAAAGAGCTAATCTGAAGGAAGCTCATGAGTGCAGATACTCAATTCACCACGGAAGCACAAAAATGTATCAAGATCTCAAAGAAAGATCTTGGTGGTCAAGTATTAAAAGGAAATTCTGAATATGTAGCCTTGTGTGATGTGTGCCAGCGAGTCAAAGCTGAACATCAGAGACCTGCTGGACTTCTGCAACCTTTACAGATACCTGAATGGAAGTGGGAAGAAATTGGTATGGATTTCATAACAGGATTGCCAAGAACCAAGTCGGGTTATGACTCAATTTGGGTTATTGTGGACCGACTAACAAAAGTTGCACACTTTATACCCGTGAAGACCACATACTCTGGAGATAAACTCGCAGAGTTATACATGTCAAGAATAGTTTGTTTATATGGAGTCCCAAAGAAAATCGTGTCAGATCGAGGATCACAATTCACATCAAGATTTTGGCGGAGGTGCATGAGCTCTTGAGGACAAACTTGAATTTCGATCTGACATATCATCCAGGCCAGATGGACAAGCGGAAAGAGTAAATCAAATATTAGAGGATATCTTTGAGAGCTTGTGTTTTGGCAAATAAAGCTAGTTGGGATCAAAATTTGCCATATCACGAATTCTCTTATAACAACGACTATCAATCTAGCTTGCAAATGTCTCGTTTGAACTCTTGTATGGCGTAAAATGCGAACACCATTGTATTGGAAAGAAGCAGGAGAAGGACAAGTATTTGGACACGATGTGTTGAAGCAAGCGAAAGAGCAAGTTCGTTTGGTTCAAGGCAGTTAAAAATAGCACAAACAAGATGAGAAAAGCTACGAGACAATCGTCAAGAGCTTTAGAATTTATACACGAGAACACGTGTATTTGAAAGTTTCACCTCTCAAGGGTTTGCGTCGTTTCGATGTTCTTTGGGAAACTTGCTCCATGATTTATTGGACCATTCCTGTTCTAGCCAAAGGGAGAAGTTGCTTACCGATTAAAGCTCCCACCTCGGTTGTCGAATGTGCACGACGTCTTTCATGTGTCTCAGTTAAGAAAGTGTCTCAGAGTGCGAGAAGAACAAATGCCTTTAGAAGAAGTGACTTTAAAGGAGGACCTAACATATCCAGAGTATCCAGTCAAATTTTTGGATGAAGCAGAACGTCGAACCAGAAGCAAGAGCATCAAATTCTGTAAAGTTCAATGGAGTAATCATTAGAGTCGAAGCAACTTGGGAGCATAAAGAAGATTTGAGATCGAGTTTCCGATCTTTTTCCTCCCCATCAAGAATCTCTGGGCCGAGATTCATCCTAAGGGGAGGTTTGTAACATCCCAAAATTTGCAAATCTTAAAAATTTAAATTTAAATTAATTATTTTAAAATATTTGGATTTTATTTGAACTTTTCTAAGTTTTTCGCTTTTTAAAATCAATTTTTAGAATTAAAAGAAATTTTAATATGAAAATATATTATCAAAATATCTTAGAAATATTTTATTTAAGCTCAAAATGTATTTATAAACCTCGTAAATTTTTCTAGAATTTTTGAAAGTAATTTCATATTTTACGAGGCTTATTGAGTTTTCTAGTATATTCGTAAATCAAAATTAAAATAAAAATTAAAACCCCTCCTCCTCCTCCGCCA
The DNA here is from genome assembly GCA_036346245.1 of Bonia amplexicaulis. Classification (NCBI taxonomy): domain Eukaryota; kingdom Viridiplantae; phylum Streptophyta; class Magnoliopsida; order Poales; family Poaceae; genus Bonia; species Bonia amplexicaulis. The sequence goes on from CM070744.1 coordinate 849,524, forward strand.
CGTGACGGCCGGATCTCTGCCCACGTCGCCACCCCATCCCGCCTTCCCTCTTCCCCGCCACGCGTGGGTGGCCAGATCGACCACGCCGCCCACCAGCCTGACCGCCACCGCCCGCCTCCTCTCTCTCACTGCCGGGCACCACCCGTCAGGCCCGTCTTCCCGCCTCCTTCTTCCCAGCCACGCCGCAACCGCCTCAGCCCTTCCCGCTTTCTTCCCCTCTCTCCCCGCCCCCCGCTACCCCCAACCGCCCCTAACCACCCCCACTCACCGCGCCCTTCCTCTTCCCGTGCCCCCACTTCCCCAACCGTAGCAACCGCCACCCACCTCCCCACCTCCTCGGCGACAAATCCGTGCCGCCCGCCCCCTCCGCCCCTATTTAAACCCCCGCACCCCATTTCCCCTCCATCTCTCATGGCGTTTTCCCTCTCCGTGGCCCAGGTGCCTCGGCAGACTGCAGTGTACATTGCCGCCACCACCATTAAACACCGGTGAGCAATTGCCGCCGCCTGAGCCCGCCCCGCCTCGCCGACCCGCCTCCGCCTTCACCGCCCGTCGCACCCGGTCGCCCTCGGCTTCACCTCTCATGCCGAGACCCCTCCGTCGCGTCGGCCGAGCCGCCGCCGCCCTCGCCGTTCTTAAGCGCACCTCCGCCATCTCGGTAAAATCCGCGCCACCCGGATTCCCATCTTCTCCTCTCCTCCTCCGCCTCTCGCCCGGCCGCCGCCGTGAGCTCGTCGTCGCCGCCTTCCCGGTGGTGGCCACCCGTCTTGACGTTCTTGCCACGTGGTGCCACGCCGCGCCACCTCGGCCGGTGGCGACCACCTCGGCGCCTCCTACCCGTCGGCGCCACCCGGCCTACCCGCCACCTCGACCACCCGTTCGGTCCGTGGACCCGGTCCATAGGCCGGGTCCCACTGTCGATCGGTCCTCCCTAGGGGTGATGTCGGTGATGCCTAATAATTCGATTTTCCTTAGAAAATAATTCTAAAAATCCAGTTTATTCATTTTCTCGATTTCAAACTTCCCAATGTCATAACTTTTCATCCTAACTCGATTGAGCACGAAGGACCGAAATGGCAACGAGAGGGGTGAATGGTGCCTTTAAAACTTCCTCCCTAAGTTCTACTTCTCCTTTAGCTAGAAAGCTTAAGAAGTCGGAAAAACAACACTCAATAGAACACACAACCATAAAATAAGAAGTCGTAATCAAGACAACCGTTGTCGTGTCGTGAAACTATGTCGGGTTTTGACCGGTGGTCGAAGGAGCCGATTGTGCGAAACTTGACGAAGAGCAGGGCGTGGTCGACACCGAGCTGCAGCCACGACCACCATCGAAACTCGTCGTGGTCGTAAGACCGAAAATTGCGAGCTGCACAAGAATCTTGTTTTGTCGGGCGCACGACCACAGAGCAAGAATTTGAAGAACTTTTGATTTATAAATCCAGAAAGCAAGAAACTTCAAACTTAGCAAGGATATGATCTCTAGAAGTAGATTTGACAAGATAATCGAGATCTAAGCAAGGTGAGAGAGAAGACCAAAGGCGAAAAATGTAGCGAGCACGGGAGGCGGAAGATCGAGAATCAAGAGATTTCTCCGATTTCAACTCGGCTCTCGGGAATGAAATGGCCAAATGGTCTTTAGATAGATTCCTGTTACGAGCAAAGAAACACAAGCCAAAACTCAAGTAGAACACGAATAACGATCGAGAACAAAGCGAGCAAATAGATCAAACAGATCATCTCAAGAACACAAGCAGAGAAAGATACGAGAGATGAATCAATCTTTCTATTGCACATGGAGGTTTCTGACCACTCCATCGGAGGTACACGAGCATCCATGCTCTTACCCGAGACAACTCACACAAGATGAGAGGAACACTCGAGCACTCGGGGATAACCTCGCTTCGCTCACGAGACCTAACCTCTCTATTTATAGTCTCACACGCTAACGGGTCTCAGAGACCACCGTTCTGAGAGAGTCCAGTGCTTTGCGAGGCCTCGATGCTTTGCCCATTACCCGGTGTAGCAGCTCCCACCGCTTTGCCCAATAGCACCACCAACTCCAAGAGCTTTCCCGAGGACCGACTTCCTTTGCGAGGCTTTGGCATTTCTCCAAAATGCCCTTCAAGCACGACCTCCGGCTTCCTCCTCATGCCTTCTTGTTTTACGTTACACCACTCGGGCAAGACCACGTCCTCTTTGGCTTCCACGTCGTTCGGACCTCAACATCTCCTATGTCTAGTCCCGACCTCTCTAAGCCTCACCAAGACATGTCTCCCAGTACCTGCAACCATCACAGACAACAAAACCATCACATAGCACTGATCCAACTCTGCACAGCTCACAGAGCTCAAGTCTTTTCCACAGAAAATAGACTTTACCAAACCTTGTCAAAATGTAGAACAAACCAGTCTACAAGGTCCACGACTTCACAAGGAACCCAACCGACCAAACCTCACTGTAATCGGACATGAAATGCACCCTCACGACCAATTTTAGTGATCCCTTGCGACCACGGTCATCCAGCCGATAACGTGGTCGAGCAGCGGTTCGACCACGTTCAATTCTCGCTAGCGTGGTCGTAGCTCTCCGGCGCATAACGTGGTCGCACCACCGGGTGCCACAGCGTGGTCGTGGCTCCTTTCCCTAGCGTGGTCGAGGCCTCGAGCTCCCACAACGTGGTCGTGGCGCCCACCGACCACGGCCAAAGTGGTCGAACGCAGGCCGCCCAGCGTGGTCGAGGCTCCGATCCCTGGCGTGGTCGTAAACTCTGGCGCCGAGTGCCGGCCACGGTCAAATCTTCGAGGGCTCATAGCGTGGTGAAGCTTGGCGCTACAACGTGATCGAGCGCTCCCATTGCCAACGGTCGTAAACCCTTCCGACCACGGCCAAAGTAAATGCGACTGCTCGGTGAAATCCGATTACCACCAGCGTGGTCGTGCGCTACCGGTAGACTTCGATCACGTTCAAATTCGTCGGGGCGCCACAACGTGGTCGACGCGCTACCGGTGAACTTCGATCACGTTCAAATTCGCCGGGCGCCACAACGTGGTCGTAGACCACCGATTGAGTTCAGCGTGGTGGTATAACCTTCCGACCACGACCACCATGGTCGTCACGACACTCGGAAGAGTTTCGACCACGACCAAACGTGGTCGTGCACGAACCGAGGGACAAGTCGTACCGACTTCATTTCGATCGAGTTAAGACTTTGCAATAAAAGCCCAAAACAAACTCAATTTACCTTCAACCAAGGGTCAATTACTCATCATAAAGATGGGATCATCTCCACATGATCTCTCAATCTCCCCTTGATGAGTATATTGACAAACAAAAAATATGAAGTTGAGTTTGTAGAAGCCGACATGGTCCAAGGAAAGAAAATGAAATTATGACCATGTCGACAGAAGGAATACTAGAGCAATACATAAAGAGCAAATTGATCTCCAAAGCTCTAGCAAGTTCCCAGAAGTTGAGAAATTTTCTTTTTCTCCAATCTATTCTCCCCCTTTTGGCAATAAACACATCAAGTATGCAAGAGAATAAGTCAAAATGATGGATGGAATGGTGATTTGATTATTCAAAGTATCTTGAGCCATGAGAATTATCCAAAATGACCAAATGTATTACACCAAGCCATAACATACAAGTATGCTACAAAGATCATGACTATGTATGTAAAGAAAGCTAAGCTAACAGATGGTATAATCTGATTTTTTTTAATTTGAAGTGCTTAGCAAGTCAAGTCAAACAAGATTTTAGTCTAGCTAATGATATCCACAAATGATGCAAGCCATGTCAATGAGCTAAATGGAATCGAGAAGCTAGTGTTGAGCCAACTAGAGTGCTATTTATTCAAGAATGATACATTTGTTTAAGTACACTTGAAATTTTAGCAATTGAGCATAAATGACATTTTTCTTTTAGAGATCTCATGATTGTTTTCAATCATACTTTTGTCATGTGCTAGACCTCAAGCCTTATGCGATCATTCAAGCGAGAAGCTTAAGGAAATGATCTTGGTCATCCAAATCTCCCCTGAGTTCATGCCTTGTGCAATGGCAAGCCGTCTCATGAGAAGGAATTGGTGAGATCAGTTTTTTCGCACAGAAGAGATCCTTTTTTTTTGATAGATTGTACTAACTTATGTGTCATCAAGAAACTGTATAGCTCAATCTATTGCTCAACTAAGATTCAAGACTCAACTCAGCCTATTTGACATGGCGAGAATCATAAAAAGATAACACAAGGCTGACTAGTCTCAAATATGAACAAGACATGAATTAGGTCAAATTTGGCATTTTAATTAACCTATCATGGCAAAGACTTGACTACACATATAAAGTCATGATCAGATTAGCAATGGAGCACAAATCATGGCAATGTGTAAAGCATTGAAAGCATGTCATAACCGGATAATAATCAAGGCTCAATGTGGTTATATTACAATGCAGAATGCAATGCGAGAAAATCCGACTCCCCTCAACATGTGATGCAGCTTTTAGTTCAAGTTGAGTTTAAGTCAAAATTAAAATCTAGAAGTTCCCAAATGAACTCCCCTGAACCAAAGCAATAAAAAACAAGAGCTGGCAAATAAATCAAGAAAACAGGCAGTCCTTAAAGCATAGATAAGATATAGAGGATACTATGGCTCAAACTGACTCTCATCTACCCTATATGTCTCGGGACAACGGTTGTCGAGAAAAACGCACACTAGAGAGCAAACACGAACCACTGTCTGCAGGGTGGCCCAACCCTCGCTAGAACCTAAAAGAAGTGAGTGAGCTCAACCTAGTGAGATAAAAACAGCTATCCCGAAGCACAAGATAAGAGCAAGAAGTCTAAGCAACTCGAAGAAGAGACACACTCTAACCTATGCTAGAAGGACTAAACTCAATGCACCAAAATGCGATGCAACAAGAAGGATCTGAAGCACAATTAATAAGATAAAGCGGTGAAAGCCCAAAGCTCCCCTCACAATAGTCCGTAAGGACAAACCACCCCAAGCTCTCCCAGAGTGAAAACCTCGTGCTATCCAAAGGCTTGGTGAAGATATCGACCAACGGTGGTCACTCTCCACAAACCGGAGCACGATGTCACCCTTCTCTACATGGTCTCGAAGAAAATGATATCGATATCGATGTGCTTGGTCCGAGAGTCTTTGCACTGGGTTCTTAGCAATGCTAATCGCAGACGTGTTATCGCAAAAGAGCGGAACACGATCGATAGCTAACAAAGTCCATGATCGAGACCATCCAAAGCACTTGCTACGACAATCGGCTGCGACAACGTGCTCGGCCTCTGCGGTGGGCTGTGCAACACCGGATCTTCCTCGAAGACCAAGAAGCGAGAGAAGTGCCAATGTCTTGGCGGTGCCGAAGTGCTCTTCCTATCTATCCTGATAGGCAAAGTCTCGCATCTGAATAGGCTCTAAGGGATGAGCAGGGATGAGGAAGAGTACCGAATACCATAGTCAATGGTAGCTCGAAGGTGCCGGAAAAATGCGCTTCACTTGCTTTGGCGGTGAGATCTGTGAGGAGAAGCAAACCGGGCACAAAGACACACGAGAAAAGTGTATGTCCGTCTCGGGCGGTGAGGTACAAGAGAGCCAATCATACTTGAACTCTTTTTGATCAAGCGCTCTCGCCCCTCATCTCAGGTCAAGTGTGGTAGTAGAAGCCATCGGAGTCGACACCGCTTTCCATCACTCATGTCGAGCGTCTCGGAGATCACGGGTGTACTTGCCTTGATGCAAGAAGGTACCCTCCGAGTGCGCTTGATTTGGAAGCCAAGGAAGAAAGTCAACTCACCCATCATGCTCATCTCAAACTCGGTGCTCATGACATCCGAGAACGTGAAACTAGAGCATGAGAAGAGCCGCCAAAGATGATGTCATCGACATAAATTTGACGAGCAGAGATCATTGCCAAGTCGTGAATGAACAAGGTCTTGTCAACTTTACCCATCTCAAAATCATGTCTCAATAGATGGGACTTAAGCCTCTCATACCAAGCTCTAGGGGCTTGCTTAAGTCCATACAACGCTTTGGAAAGCTTGAAGACATGACTAGGGTATTTGGGGTTCTCGAAACACGGAGGTCGTCGACATAGACTTCTTCCTCAATGAAGCCATTGAGAAAGGCACTCTTGGCGTCCATCTGGTAGAGCTTAAAACCCTTAGAAGCTGCAAAGGCAAGCGAATTCTAATGGCCTCAAGGCGAGCTACGAGGGCAAGGTCTCCTCGAAATCCGGACCCTCAACACAGGGAGTACCCACATGCAACCAGCCTAGCCTTGTTTCAAATGACTACCCCATCCTCACTTTGCTTGTTCTTGAACACCCATTTGGTTCCAATGATATTTTGATCTCGAGGGGGCTCAACAAGCGTCCAGACCTTGTTTCTCTCGAAACTCTCTAGCTCCTCATGCATGGCGTTGACCCAAGACTCGTCAGATAAAGCATGGCAAACGTCCTTGGGCTCAAAGGAAGCTACTGAAGGCGAGTGGAGATGTAAAAGTGACACGCCCGACTTGGAACGTGTGACTCGCTCAAATAGATCTCCAATCATCTCGCGGAAGGATGAGATTTTTGGATATGTCTTGGAGGTCTGGATGAGATGAAGAAGTGGCCTCTACCTCGTTACTGACGGGGTGAGAGCAGAGCCACTAGCTCCGTAAGAGATAGAAGGTAAGGGCGATCGCCTCGAGGTGCGGTGGAAGAAGGCACCTCAAGGGGTGGAGAAGGGGGCTGGATCGGGTGAACAACCCTCATCTCCATCATCCTCATCATCCACAAAGATGGTCTCGGACTGCTCTAGTGAACACGAGATATCGGGCCTAGTCCCTGACCGCCTCATCGAAAGTTACCTCACGTGTTTCTATCATTTTGCTAGACTCATGGTTCCGGACCCTATAGGCCCGCCAAGAAGTCGAGTAGCCGGAAAAAGTCCATCACTAGAACGTGACTCGAACTTATCTAGGTTCCGGACTTCAAAATAAAACACTTGCAACCAAACACACGAAAATGAGAAACACCGGCTTTAGCCGTATCTCAACTCATAAGTGCGGTGCAAGTGTGCCCAAAAAAACTCGATTGGAAACATGGCACGCGGTGGCTATAGCCTCGACCCAAAACTTCCGCGGTGTAGAGTACTCATCAAGCATCGTCCGGCCATCTCGACCAAGGTGCGGTTCTTCCTCTCCACAACGCCATTCTGTGGGGGCGTATGGAGAAGAGAACGGTGCTCTACACTGCCTCACCACAAACTCTCAAAGTAGGAATTCTTGAACTCAGTGCCATTGTCACTGCGGATCGCTCGTAAGGCACAGGAAGCTCAGCGAGAAAGCCTCTTGAAAAGACCTCGAAAATATGTAAACGTCTCATCCTTTGAGGCTAAGAAAACACCCAAGAGTACCTCGAATAGTCATCGACCACAACAAGAACGTACCACTTCCCTCCTGCCGACCGCACTCATTTGGTCCAACCGTATCCATATGGAGCAACCGTCCGGTGCATCGGTCATAATAATTGTGGACCGGAGGATGAGAAGCGGCAACCATCTTGCTTGGTCTTGGCATGGAGCGCAAACAAGATCTTTGACCATCTTGAGTTTCGGCAGACCACGAATGAGATCGTGGCCGCTAACTCGGGTCAAATGGTCAAATCAATATGACCAAGTCTCCTATGCGGAAGGAAAGATCGCGGGACTCGAAAGCAAGCGAGACAACGGAGAGGATCACCGAAGACTCGGAAAAATCAGCACGAAGATCCTCCCAAAGCGAAATCCCATAAACGGACTACAGAAGAATCAAGAATTTTGCAATTGTTTTCTTAAAGCTCACCTCGAAATTGTCATCGGTGGTGAGAGACCGAGAGCAAATTGTCTTGCAGACTTGCTAACTAAAGCAACATCTTTCAAAATAAATGAATCATTAATGCATACAGTACCTTTGGCGATGGCGCGCCTGATGAAGCATCTCAAGGTGATCGTCTCATCACCGGAGCTCGGGCAGGGAAGAAAACCAGCGGAATCTCCGGTCATGTGTCGTGAACACCCGAGTCTACAAGCCAAACCTTTCCTTCCACGCCCGTGAACTGAGTCAACAAGAGAGCAAAGTCTCGATCTTGGGATAAATCAACATAGATTTTGGCACCCAATCTTGAGTCACACGTCGGCGAAGAAGTAGTCACACACGGTCGACCTCTAACTACCCTCGCCCTCAGTCGCTCAAAGAAGCGGAAGGTCTATGTGCGGACTGAAGGCATTCTTTGGGTCCGACTACTACGGGAGGCGAGTCGAACCACCGGCCTGACGTCGATCACGCCGGGTAGCTATCTCGATGGAAGCGAGATCTACCCTCGTGACGCGAAGTCACGACCGAGAGGAGCACGAGGACGAAAAAATGAAAACTCGGAAAAACCAAATCCTCGGTCTTGCCCAAAGCTACCAACAAGAGCAAACCTAGACCTCGTGTTGGTCTTAGGTGCACTCAAGGTGCAGGGCGACCACGAATACGCCTAAGAGACTCGGCCGGGTCTCTTCACGCGATCTTGGCGCTTGAAGCATTGGTCAATCAGATGCCCATCCTTCGGCGAAGGTGCAATGATACCGCCCGAGGGGTCAGTAGCATGAGATGGCCGCCGAGAGGTCAAGCTGCGGTGAAATCACCTTCTTGTCAAATCCCTTGGACAAAGCCCACGATCTAAATTGAACTTTCTTGTTCTTGGGCTTGACCTCGATCACACCTGCGGCTATGGGTGCGAGCACGGCGGTGGATGTTTTCTCACATCCTCACGGAAATTATATCCTAGACCTGTTTGAACTTGCAAATCTTTGATTGGTCTAGAATAAGATTGAGATCCTTCTTGCCTCCTACAAATTTCTCGAGAGTGTTCATAAGGTCCGACACTCCCGAAAGAGAGAGGTGCAAGAGGAGCAAGGAGGAGGAGAAAGCAATGAAGGTAAGGGAGCAGGAGAACGACCAGCAGCGAGAGGAAGGCGGCTTGTGCACGCACAGTGACATAGAAGGGACAGATCCCTTCGCTAGCGTATTGGTTCGCATCGCTAGGCGTCTCTACCTTGCCCGGCTTCTCCCCTTCTTCACAATCACATTACAAGCACAAGGTGGCTTCTCTAGTAGGTCCTTAGTTAGCTTCACACATTTCTCATCCAATGCAATCAAGTTAGATTTTAGTTTGTTACAACTAATGCATGGTGAGCTAACGAGGTCCTTAGAAGCAAACCGAGCCAACTTCTTATCATGATCAATCATTTCTTGAAACTGTTTGGAAACAGATTCAAGCTCGTGATCGATTTAGGACAATTCACACAAGAAGCAATAGGCTCAAGTAGAAAAGCTTGTAATTCACAATTTTATGATCTGCCTGCTTTAGGTTCATCTTCAAATTGTTACAACTTTCACAAGTCTCGGGCAGATCGAGAAGCAATGTATAAAGACCTCTAAAAGCATTATCCTTATCCTCACATGAGGTGCAAGAAGTAGTCTCAACGGTAGATGAAGGAAAAACAATCCTAGACATCTCTAGTTCGTGACGGACTAACATTCTCCACCTTAACAATGTCTAGTTCAGAGGACAAACTATCATGCGAGGTCCTTAGTTTCTCCATGTCTCCAAGCAAAGCACGGCAGTATCACAACGTCACGGAGGAAGCGAGATATAAGTGAAGTAAGCTCCGTGACAATCTATCTACTTCCTTCTCTAACTCGGTACACCTAGACTTAGCTCTAGCATGAAAACCACCTAGCTTAAGAAAAGCATGATTGAGCGATCGTAGGTGGGACATACCTCGTCCGAGTCGGAGTAGAGCTCGCTGTCGCTGATCTCGCCCTCAAGGGCCATGAAGCACATGCCAGAGAAGTCGTCGCCGCTCTTGGGTTCTTGATCACCCGTCCCGTCGTCGTCGCTCCATCCCTCCACTTCGTCGAGGTCGAGGTCGTCGAAAGCGGCGAGGACGCGGTGGAAGAGCTTCTTGGCCTTCCCAAAGTTGCGGAACGGCTTCTTGCCTTGCGTCGGAGTTGGGGCCTTCTTGTTGCGGTTCTTGTCGGAGTAGTCGTTCTTCTGGAACCGCCAGTAGTCGACTTTGCCTTTCCCCAACTTGGGACGGTTTGCTCGAATGTGGTTGGGGCCACCACACTCGAAACAAATCACGGGTCCTCTTTTCCTTCCGTCCCTCCTCCTTTGTAAGCATGGGAGAATCTCCGTGCGAGGAGGGCTAGCTCTCATCCGCAAGTCGCTCTGTCGATCATCGGTTATGTCACGAGAGCGGCGAGGAGAATCCGCAAAGAGAATCGGCGGAAGAACCGAGCCGGGTGGGATCGTGACTAGAGCCATCGATTGTGACTTGACCGGCGAGAGACTATGTCAATCTCGTGAGTCTTGAGGCGCGAGTAAAGCGCATCAAGAGTCAAGGTCGAGAGGTCCGTGGTGTCCTTGATGGTAGTCACCTTCATCTCCCAAACCCAAGATCGAGTGCGTAAAGCAAGCGTCGGCGTTATCCGAGTCGGAGTATGTGAGACCGACCGCTCGGAGATTGCTCAAAATCTTGTGAAAGCGTGAAAAGCACTCGTCAAGGGACTCTCCGACAAGCATCTCGAATTTCTTGTATTCGCTGCAACCGATCTGTCGAACCGTCTTGATCGGGAGGTGCCCTCATGGTATGCATCGAGGGTCACCCGGATGTCGTGAGCGGACGACAGGTGAGAGATGCGATCAAATTCGCTTCTGCTCAATCCACGTATGATGATGTTCCTTGCCTTTGCATTTGCCTCAACATCGACCATATTCCGGCATTGATGTTCTCATCGGCAGAACAACAAATTGTATTTTCACCTTCCGCCAAATAGCATACCCACGAGCACGGATATATGTTTCCATTCGGCTCTTCGGAAGGGTAATCCAGCCATCGAAAATAGGCGGCTTGGTGGAATACTTGTCATTTATGGCTCTTTGAGACCGGTTAAGATCTATGAAGAAGAGCTAACCGCTCGATACCAATTGAAGGACCGAAATGGCAATGAGAGGGGGTGAATGGTGCCTTTAAAACTTCCTCCCTAAGTTCTACTTCTCCTTTAGCTAGAAAGCTTAAGAAGTCAGAAAAACAACACTCAACCGAACACAGCAACCATAAAATAAGAAGTCGTGAATCAAGACAACCGTTGTCGTAATCGTGAAACTATGTCGGGTTTTGACCGTGGTCGAAGGAGCCGATCGTCTGAAACTTGGACGAAGATGCAGGCGTGGTCGGCACGAGAGCTGCAGCGCACGACCACCGAAACTCGTCGTGGTCGTAAGACCGAAAATTGCGAGTGCAAGATAAATCTTTGTTTTGTCGGGCATGCGACCACGAGCAAGAATTTGAAGAACTTTTGATTTATAAATCCGAAAGCAAGAAACTTCAAACTTAGCAAGGATATGATCTCTAAAGTAGATTTGACAAGATAATCAGAGATCTAAGCAAGGTACAGAGAGAAGACCAAAGACGAAAAGCGAGCGAGCACGGGAGGCGGAAGGCGAGAATCAAGAGATTTCTCCGATTTCAACTCGGCTCTCGGGAATGAAATGGCCAAATGGTCTTTAGATAGATTCCTGCTTACGAGCAAAGAAACACAAGCCAAAACTCAAGTAGAACACGAATAGCAGTCGAACAAAGCGAGAGCAAATAGATCAAGCGGATCATCTCAAGAACACAAGCAGAGAAGATACGAGAGATGAATCCAATCTTTTCTATTGCACATGGAGGTTTCTGACCACTCCATCGGAGGTACACGAGCATCCATGCTCTTACCGAGACAACTCACACAAGATGAGAGGAACACTCGAGCACTCGGGGATAACCTCGCTTCGCTCACGAGACCTAACCTCTCTATTTATAGTCTCACACCTTCTTGGTCTCAACAGACCACCCGTTCTGAGAGAGTCCGAGTGCTGCGAGGCCTCCATTGCTTTGCCCATTACCCGGTGGCAACGGCTCCACCTGCTTGCCCAATAGCACCACCAACTCCGGTGCTTTCCCGAGGACACGCCTTCCTTTGCGGCTTTGGCATTTCTCCAAAATGCCCTTGACAGCCTCCCAAGCTTCCTCCTCATGCCTTCTTGTTTTACGTTACACCACTCGGGCAAGACCACGTCCTCTTTGGCTTCCACGTCGTTCGGACCTCAACATCTCCTATGTCTAGTCCCGACCTCTCTAAGCCTCACCAAGACATGTCTCCCTGTACCTGCAACCATCACAGACAACAAAACCATCACATAGCACTGATCCAACTCTGCACAGCTCACAGAGCTCAAGTCTTTTCCACAGAAAATAGACTTTACCAAACCTTGTCAAAATGTAGAACAAACCAGGTCTACAAGGTCCACGACTTCACAAGGAACCCAACCGACCAAACCTCACTTGTGTCGGACATGAAATGCACCCTCACGACCAATTTTAGTGATCCCTTACGACCACGGTCATCCAACCGATAACGTGGTCGAACGCGTTTCGACCACGTTCAATTCTCGCTAACGTGGTCGTAGCTCTCCGGCGCATAACGTGGTCGCACCACCGAGTGCCACAACGTGGTCGTGGCTCCTTTCCCTGGCGTGGTCGAGGCCTCGAGCTCCCACAACGTGGTCGTGACGCCCACCGACCACGGCCAAAGTGGTCGAACGCCCGACCGCCCAACGTGGTCGAGGCTCCGATCCCACAACGTGGTCGTAAACTCTGGCGCCGGTGCGACCACGGTCAAATCTTCGAGGGCTCCGCAACGTGGTGAAGCTTTGGCGCTACAACGTGATCGAGCGCTCCCAATTGCCAACTTGGTCGTAAACCCTTCCGACCACGGCCAAAATACTCGTCGCTTTACTCGGTGAAATCCGATTACCACCAGCGTGGTCGTGCGCTACCCAGACTTCCGATCACGTTCAAATTCGCGGGGCGCCTGGCGTGGTCGACGCTACCCGTGAACTTCGATCACGTTCAAATTCGCCGGGGCGCCTGGCGTGGTCGTAGACCACCGATTGAGTTCAACGTGGTCGATAACCTTCCGACCACGACCACCATGGTCGTGCGACTCGGAAGAGTTTCGACCACGACCAAACGTGGTCGTGCGAACCGAGGACAAGTCGTACCACGACTTCATTTCGCCGAGTTAAGACTTTGCAATAAAAGCCCAAAACAAACTCAATTTACCTTCAACCAAGGGTCAATTACTCATCATAAAGATGAGATCATCTCCACATGATCTCTCAGAGCCCATTAAAATTTCTAAATTCATCAAAAATTCCAATCTTTACATTCCTGTCATCTTTTCAAAATTTTGAAATTTATTTAACATTTAAATTTAAATTTCAAAAATTCAAATACCCTTTCTCCCTCGTTTGAACTCCGATTCCATTGAAACTTTCTCCTAAATTCATCTAAATTTATAAACTACATTCCAGTAATATTATTATAATATCTGTACTTTTATTTGTATTTATTTATCCTTTGTGTTCTCGTTTTGCGCGTAGAATCCGATCTGGTCGAAGAGTTCGCAGAACCGCAACAAAAGAATCAAGAATTCACCCACGAAGGCGAGTCTCCTTTGATCATCTTTGAACCTATGTTTGTGAAATGTTTTTCAATTATTTTAAATTTAATGCATTGCTATGTTACATAAAATGATAGTTTCTGTTGTAGAGGTAATAATTAAACCGAAGAACTGTTATGCCCTCATTTGACTTTGACAACCATGTACCTTTGACACCCTAGGAATTCCCTTGTCTCATTATTGAGATTATTATGAATCTTTGATAATAGTTGTATCGGTAATAAGATGCTTAGACAAGCAATATAACTTTAGTAACTTTGGATTGGAAACTACATTTCAATGAACTAGACTTTTGTTCAGAATCGAATGGCAAATGGTGTTGCCACTGTTCATGTGAAATGAATTAAAATTGTTAAAATTGTTTTAGACCAGGGCGGATGGTTGGTTTGGATTGGTGCGGTTAGCACGAGATCTTGAAAAGTGTATGTTCCGCCCTAGTCAATTAAGGACCGACTCTTGTGTTTGTCCGATCGAGCACTCTGGCACAACCACATGTCTATATGGGTACGACCTAGGCGATTAACTTATAATAGACTAGTTTAGGTACCACTAGTGGAAAGTGGATGCCAGGGTTACTGGTTATTCACAGTGAGGACGAGGTTCTTGTACTCATATGGCGCAAGAGGGGCTTCATGCGGGTGGTTTAACCCTTCAAATGGTGAAACCTCGGTGGTGGTGTCTAGCTAGACTAGAGTAAGGTAAAGGCTTTGTGATGAATTATCTGGGTCTCATGCCAAAGGAAGCGTGTTGACTAATAAGATAACTTATCTCTTGTGGGTAAAGTGTACAACCTCTGCAGAGTGTTAAAACTATTCGAATAGCCGTGCCCACGATCAAGGGCGGGCAAGGAATGCTTTCACATGGTAGATCTTTATCTTTGGTTTAAAACAAAGTTTTGGGAATCCGAGAGTGGATGGAACTCTCGGGAATTTGTCCTGGTGGCTGGAACCAGAATGGGTGGTTGGAACCCGTAGTATCAAACTTGGTGATAGAATTTTTATGATTAAAAATGCTTAATAATTTTAGTTAGAGTAAATACTTGATTAAACTGTCGCCTTCAAAAATAGTTATTGGTATTGGAAATAAAATGTCGCTTTGTGCAAAAGAGCCATATAGCCCTCTTTGTTAAACCTTGCATCTATTGCATTTTTCCAAGACTTGCGGAGTACTTTATGTACTCACATACTACACCTAAAATATATCTCAGAGGAGTATGAAACTCAAGAAGGAGACTACAACTACTTCGCGGGTGGATTTGAAGAAGGATGTCCAGACGTTTAGGTCGCTCCCCTACCAATTGCTCGTGGCGTATTGATGGGATTTTATCAATGTTTAATTTGCTTCATTGTGTTTGTGTTTATTTGTGAGGTCTAGAAACCTCGTTTGTGTTGTAAGACCTTTGGTCGAGACTCTCTATAATATTGTAACATTAGTCTTTGGCAATGTAATTATCATCGCTTTAACTGTGCACTAGCTTTGATCCGGGACTAGTCTTTGTAATACCTGAGGGTCCGGATTTGGTAATCCGGGGTCCCGACACAGGGTCAAAACGGTCAAATTGGATATATGGTTGGCTAATGGGTCTTGGATGAATAGTATCGGGTCCGCACAGTTCACATCTGGTCGGCTAGGAACAGTAACGGGCCGGGTTTCAAACAGTAACAGGTTATTCATAGTAACCAGGTCAGGTTTGAAGGAAATGGACCGGGTTGGTTTACACAGTGCTACAATAAGATATAGTGATGGACTGGGCCCACTTGAAGTTTTGGCACAATGCGCTTCTTCTCCCAGCCAATGGCACTATTCACTTAATAGAGCATCACAGCGGCGGCCACAATTAGACGCTAGCGAGCTCGCCGATGGCAACCGAGAACATTACTGGGCTCTACTAGACGCGGGGGGTTCCATTTTCGGGCTTTGAGTGTCTCGGTAGTGTAACACCCCCATTTTTGGGGAAACAGGGGCGTCGATAATCCGCAACCACCCAGGACTTTAGTTGTGGACCGAACGAGTACCATGCCTGCTTTAACATTTGAGAAGAGTTAGTTTGATTGAAATAAGAACTAATGATCAATTTTAACAATAAACTAGGCGAACAAGCCCAAAAGTACTTACATGTAGAAGAACCACAGAAAATATCACAGGAAAGCCTAAGTGCGGTCGCAACCCTAACACGAAATATTGATTCACCTTCTTTGCTTCTGGAATCTATGGGGGGAAAATTATGCAAGACTGAGTACCAACCACTGTACTCAGCAAGTCACAAGGGAAACCCTACCTTAACTAATTGCACGGATCACCAAAGGATGGGAGTATACTTGGTTTATTAATTTGAGTGGATGCAGTTTTATTTGTAAACATTTTCGAAAACCCAAAACCAAAGACTACTCCTTGAGATTACGGGGTTTTCAAAGCTTGATTATCCAACTAATTAGATTAAAACACTTGTGAAAACTACTTATGCCTCGTTGCTGGAATCACCCAATTGACATAGCCCCATTATCCAGGAGCACGACATATTCGAATACCATTTATTTGACTCTGCAGAGTTGCCCAACTTTACCCACACGCATTCTTAACCCTCATGACCGAGTTAAGGAACCAATTGGTTTCACTGCTCAATCCCTTGCTTACACTCTACCCGATAGGTTGGGGACCTGCACAACCTCGGGTATCCGCAGCCTACGGAATGCCAAGCCCGAGTTGAGGGGACCTATCGTTGCTGTGTATGGGTTTCCGTCCCACATACTAACTCCCAAAGTAGGGTTCCACTCGAGTTTGAGCAGCTACTAAACCAAGGTTGATAAGTCAACACCTGTGGTTGAGCGATCACTATGTCATTTGCTCGGCCCAAGGGTCTAGTCCTTATATTTTTCCACGAGGTACCCGACCTCCACCATAGGGTAAAACGGTGGCGAAAACCGTCTCACGGTGCGCCACATCTCCCCTACCCTAGTTACCAGTTCCACATTTTTTCAAATCTACCGGCCCGCGGCCACAACCTTATTAGTGTAAAACTTGCATGAAATATATATATATCCTACAATTATTCATACAATATTTAAGTATTTCTAGGGCTATTAAGGAAATGGCAACAATTTAACATGGCATTTATTGGTGATGGGAATTATCTAATTAGCAGGTCATTCTAAACATTTTGTTTTACGCAAACTAACATTTCACAACTAACAATAATGCAAATACCATAAATATATAATTTAAATGGCATGGGATTTTAAAATGATCAAGGACTTGTGACTTGCCTTGATACTCGAATAGCTCGGCGACTTCGTAAATTGCGGTTCCTTGATCTTGTCCTTGTATCGTCGCCTCCGAAAACTCCGAAGCTAGCGCAAACACACAAAAACAACATAAATCCGGCTTGAGCCTAATCAAGCGAGGAAAAATAAATATATAAAAAAGGAGAAAAAGTAATAAATATTCAAATGGAGGGGGTTTTTGAATTTTTGGATTTTTTGGAGAAGGATTTGGTGGATTGGAGGCCAAAAATGGGTTCAGGGCATCAAAATGAGCAAGATGGTGTAATTTTAGAATTTTGGGATTTTCAGTGATTTTCTAGGATTTTATTTGATTTTCTGGATTTTTAAAAATTGGAAAACTCTGGAAATTTGGGTGAACAGTGATGGGTCAGCCCAAAGCCACAGTGCGGCCCGGGTGGGAAAACAGCCCGCGTGGCCCACATGTGAGGCGACAGATGCGGCTAAGCGGGCCGAGTGGCCTCGGCTCATGCACGCGCCCACCCAATACGGATGGTTGACGCGTGGCCCAGACGAACGGTGACAATGCGGGCGAGCGGACGAACTGGATTGGTCGGTTTAAGTAGGATCGGACAACCACGAAGCGAGGCCATCCGAAGGCCGAGGTTAGACGGCAACGAAGACGTGGACAGTGAGGATGCATCCACGTTGTCGTCGTCTATCTCCGGCTCGTCGTCCTTGCCGAGAGGCAGAGAGTGACGGCGTGAGCGGAACGGCGCCAGCGGCGCCTTCCGGCGGAAACTAAGGGTGGCACGAGGTTCTTTGGGGAGAGGGGAATCCGTTTTGGGGCTTTGGGGGGAATGTGAAAGCTCAACGGCGACGAACGGCCTGGAGGAAGACGACGGCGATTTTCGGGCACCAGAGGCCGTCGGCGGCGCTCTGGGCAAATCGATGGTGTCTGGAGCATCTTTGGGGCGAGGGGAACTCGACGGTGGCGGTGGTTTAGGCTGGGAGCTCTCTGGAGAGCTGGCCACGACGGCCCCTTTCGGTTGACGGCGAGCTTCGCCGCCAGGGCAGGGGAGGGGCGCTCTCGGCCGGCGAAGTCCACCATCGTGTTTAGGGAGCAAAAGAAAGCAAGTCAGTGAAAGGAATCGACTTTAATCGAGAGGGGAAGGAAAAAGGCTCGGGAGTTCACCGGCGACGGAGGAGCTGATCGGTGGCAATGCAGGGGCTTGAAGCTCAATCTGCTGCTGGGGAAGTGTCTTGGGAGCTTGGGGAAGACAATGCTGGGGTTGGCTGGGCTTAAGAGGTCGCGGAGAGAGCTAGCGATGAGGGAGCAGGTCGGAGCTGGTGGGGAGGAGTAATGGCATGGCGGGGCCTAGTTGTTGAGTTGCAGAGCGGGATGGGCGAGGTAATGGAGCGGAGAGCGTCGCGTCTGAGCGATAGAGCGGCGACAGGATGACATGAGGGAGTAAATACGCGGAGTAGGTGAACAGGAGTGATGGGGCGTCGGCGCGAAACGCGGGGAGGGAGACGGGTGGGGACTGACGGGTGGGGCCAAGGGAGGACCGGGCGACGCGGTCAAAGAGGCGAGGCGCGATCGCGAGCGGCGGCGACAAGCAGCCGGCGCAAGGCAGCGGAGCTCAGCGCGTGGCAGGCGCGTCGCGTGGTGATAAAGCGGGAAAGGGAAGGGCGCCAACAGAATGGGGAGGCGGGTAGCCGAGAAGGAAGGTGCATTTCTACCGGGAATTTCCGAAAAAGGAAAGGGCTCAAAAATCACTCAAAAATCTAGAAAAAATTCACAAAATATTTTGAAATTTTTCTGAGGTGTTTCAGGAAGTCGACGGTTATGGCCGATGGCGAGAGGAGTTTGCCGACAGTTCTTCATGGCACCGGGCCGATCTCAAGACTAATTGGCGAGGGCAAGCTCGGTTTAAGCATCACGGACGCACGGGAAGAAGTTTGGCAGTGGAGGTTTGGGCTACGGGCTTCCGGAATGAGCTGTCCACGGAGAGATCCTCACGAACGGCGGTGGTTCGTGGCGCCGGCGGCCGTGGAGCGATGGGAATCTTTGGCGTGGTTGGCAAAGAGTTCGGTGGCATAATGAAGCTACGGTCGCAAGTAATTGAGTTGCCATGGTCTCAGGCGAGGGATTGGCCAAGTGGTCTCACCAGCAAGGGGAGACCGGCGACGGCGACGTGGTGCAGTAGCGGTCGTGGGAGTGCTTCAGTGATGGAATTGGGATTGCTATGAGTGGCTCTAGCCATTTGACGTGGTCTCAAAGCCATAGAATGGTGGTGGGAGCAGTAGAAGTGGCTGAGCAGCGTTGGCGCGTGGCTGCGGCGGCGGCAAGGCGCACGGTCGGCGAGGACAGATGACAGGCGCGTACCACGGTTCTTGGCTGACGGAGGCAGTACAGCACGGGAGCGTGCATCGGCCGATCGAGGCTGTGAATTGCGGTGGCAACCGGTCATCTGCACGGCACGCAAGGCGAGGTCAACACCGAGGCGATGGCTAGTTAAGGCGGGGTCTGCGCCGCCATTTGAGTCAAGTACTAACTATCCTTCAACAATCAAAACACTGAGTAAGTGCACTTCTGTGTAGGAACAAGAAGAGAACTTGGGTCAAGTCATAGTAGCAATGGAGCTGCTACTAAATGATTAAAAGATAACCGATTAGGGATGGGTGAATAGAAGTTTTAAAAATTCTTGTTTTCTAAAATTAATTTATATAATTTTAGAGCTAAGCTAGATTTATATTGCAATTTAAGTTCACTCAATTCTAGTAAAGCTAAGGCACAATAAGACAAAACTCTATAAATATAAATACAGAAAGTAGAGGTTAAAAATAACCAAATGATGACACACGATGTTTTGCCATGGTATCGAAGACTTGCCGGTCTTCACTAACCTACGTTGAGGAAAGCCCAAACGACTTGAACTGGCTCCATGAATTAAGCCTTACTTCTCGATTCCACTAGTGGTTATTTTTCCTCCGTTTCAAACATGGCGAACACCGAGCCACTCACAATTTGGGCGGGCCCCTTCACAATCTTCTTGAAGAGATCACGATGCGAACTCTCGCCAAACCATTTAGGTGCCGACAAACACCAAGAGTAACAAACCACGATCTTCGCTTGATGGCGATCAAGTGCCAATGATTAATCTAGAAGGAATGCGCTTGAATTTTGCTCAACTACCTCACAATGAATGCAACAAGTGTATATGAGGTGTATAGAGTATACTCTTAGCTCAAGGATGTTAAATGAAGTCTCTATTTTGATGTCCTTGAACTAGTGGAGGGGTATTTATACCCTCCACCAACCAATTGAGGTAAATTCCTGAAATTTTCAGTACAAGCGGTAGTACCGCCATTCATCGGCTAGTAGTACCGCACCTCCACCAACTGTACAGTAAATGGCTATAGCGGATAAATTTAATACCTCTAAACTAGCAGTTGAATTTATGGTGCGGTACTACCACCGTTGTAAATACGGTAGTTCTACTCTCCGGTAGTTCTGTTCACATAGGGCGGTATTACCGCTTCTCTTAGAGGTCCAAAACTAGCCATCTCTGGAAATAACATACCGCCAACTAAGTTTCAGTACTTTCGGTGTGTGGTAGTTCTACTTAGGATTGCGGTTATACCGCAATGTGGTAGTTCCACCAAATGAACCCCAGTACTACCGCTTTCCATAAGAGCAAACATGCTCCAAAATTTTCTCTCTGGAAAAACGTACCGCCAACTAGGTTCAGTCTGACCGGGGTGCGGTAGTACCGCACCACCTTCCTGTTCATACTATTGTGCGGTAGTACCGCCAAGTAAACGTCGATACTACTAACTTTTTTGAGAAAAGCATAGTTGGCTTTCAAATTAAATTCTAAGTACATGCATGATTCTAGATTGATTCAAATAGGATAAGAACATACTATCAAGCTACTAGTTATGATCCTTCTTAATAGTACAACATCTAACATGAAATCTGGTCTTTCATTCTTTTCTCCTAAGTCCGGTAAAATCAAAAGGAATTCTAGATTACTTATACCTTTGTCTTGAACTATATTGTTCTTCATATTAACCTTTAACATGCATCTTCAGCTTGCCACATTCATCACTGGGACTTGACCATTCAAACATTTAATAAATATATTAGTCCCATATTCACATATTGTAATTAATTACGAAAACAATTTTTAGGGGCTTAGATGCTTTCAGCTACTGACCTAGAGAAGATTAAGGCTTGGCCCATCCCTCAAAGCATAACACAATTCAAATGATTTCTAGGGCTAGCAGGGTACTATAGGAAATTTGTGAAAAATTTTGGAGTGATTTGTAGGCCACTGTTTAATGCACTTAAGAAAAATGCATTTATGTGGAAAGAGGAGCAACAGTCTTTCCAGAGGTTCAAGGATCTATTGTCAGAAGCACCAGTGCTAACCTTACCTGACTTTTCTCAACCTTTCATATTTGAAACCGATGCCAGTGGAAATGGGTTAGGTGCTATATTGATACAAGGAGGTAGGCCCATATCCTTTCTCAGTAAGGCCATTGGACCAAAGGCTGTTGCCATGTCCACATATGACAAAGAGGCCCTAGCTATTTTGGAAGTTCTGAAGAAATGGAAGCATTATCTGGTGGGTGCCACTTTAGTGATCAGGACTGATTAGCAGTGTCTGAGGTTCACCCATGAACAAAGATTGGTGGATGGAATACAACACAAGTTGTCAATCAAGCTGGTAGGGTACAACTACAAAATTGAATACAAGAAAGGAATGGAGAATATAATTGATGATGCTTTGTCAAGGAGACCAATACCAGAGCAGTTAACAGTTATGAATGTGGCAATACCCAATTGGATTAATGAAGTAGTTCTCAGTTACCAAGGGGATGAGAGATGTAAGTGTCATAAGATATCAAGAGAATGGTTTGTAACTAGCACACATTTGTCTTCTATTGATCATCTATTTATATACAAGTATATGAGTATGAACACTTTCACGTGTGAATACTAAGCACTACCTCTAGTGGGAACATCAGCACTAATGGGAATACTAAACAATAGTAGAAACATGCACTAATGGGAATACTAAACGACTGTGAAAACACAACTATCCTAGTTGTTTAACAGTAAGGAGCTAGAAGAGAAACTTTGAATTGACCGAGAATCGTCACCACCATATACATTACTTTATGGGGTATTAAGATACAAAGGCAGATTGCATATTGGGAGTAGTAATAATCTGAGAGATCAACTACTCGACTCTGTCCACAACTCAGCCCCGGGAGGGCATTTAGGAGAGAGAGCCACCTATTAGAGGCTTAAGCTATTGTTCTATTGACCAGTATGAAATTACAAGCATCTCAATTTGTCAAGGAGTGTGCCAAAGAAACAAGTCTGAAAATGTACCATACCCTGGACTACTGCAACCTCTCCCGGCATGGTCGCACATTACAATGGACTTCATTGAAGGTCTTCCTAAATCTGAGAACAAAGATGTTACATTAGTTGTTGTGGACAGGTTTACTAAATATGCCCACTTTCTGTCTCTGAGCCATCCTTGCAATATGTAGCAAGTAGTTAAGTTATTCATTGATCATGACTATAAATTGCATGGAATAACAGTGGTGATTGTAACTGATAGAGACATAATATTCACTAGCACACTTTGGCAGGAGTTGTTTAGGGCTTTGGGAGTAATATTGCATCTAAGTAGTGTCTACCATCCGCAAATAGATGGGCAAACAGAGAGGGTGAACCAATGCTTAGAGAACTACTTAAGGTGTATGGCATTTGCTAGTCCAAGAGGTGGCATTCTTGGTTACCACAGGCTGAGTGGTGGTACAATACATCATTTCATACACTTCGAATATGAGCCCATTCCAAGCATTGTATGGTATGAAACCTCCCCAAGTGACTAAGCACATGTTGCCGGAATCAGCCACTCCTAAAACCATGAACATTCTACAGAGTAGAGATGTAGCCATAGAGGCCATTAAAGCCAATCTTGCAAAAGCCTAGTCCAAAATAAAGCTTTTTGCAGATAAGCATAGGACCGAGGGGGAGCTGGATATAGGAGATATTGCGTATTTGAAAATACAACCACATATGAATAATGCTCTAGGACTTCATGGTTATCTGAAGCTTCATTCCAAGTACTGTTGGCCCAGGGACTACTCAACAATGCACGCAAGCACTGATGGATACACAACGCACGCAAGGAGAGGACTACTACTCCCATGTTGGACCAGAGATCATACTACACACATGTGATGGGAGGAGATGAACACGGAAGAAAGAACACACGGAAACTTGATTGTGCTGAAACTGCTTAGCACCAGTTTTTCTCTCTTTTTATTCACTCATCAAAGAACTCTTATCACCATATGAACTTAAATAATTACATGCATACGCGCACCACTTGTGCATGGCCATAACAGCCCTGACCGGTTCTAGCGCCATAACAGTCCGTAGACTAATTCTAGTCTATATGCAGCACGTGCAGACGATGAACTACTACTCCACTGGCGCAGCACCCGTACATGCAACTAACTCCCTGGAGTCTTGACAACCACTAACAGTAGCTCAACTAATTAATGCAGACAGATTCTCATGGCTTAACTGACAACATGCAACTAAATGCAAATACTCAACATGCAACTAAATACTAATCAAGATTAGTGTCTAACAAGTACTACAACCCATATCGGGTTCTGGAGAAAATTGGTAAAGTTGCATACAAGTTACAACTACCTGAAGGGAGTCAGATTCATCCTATATTCCATGTGAGTCAGCTGAAGAAACACATTGGATCAAGAACAATTCCCATTTCTTAATTGCCACTAGTTGATGGAGAAGGGAATATACTTACTGAACCCTTAATAGTATTGAACAGGAGAGTGATCCCTCGGAACAACGAACCGGTAGTGCAATGGCTGATACATTGGGTGAATTTACCAGCAGAATCTGCAACTTGAGATGATTCTGACTTCATTACCAGGATTTTTCCAAACTTTAACCCTTGAGGACAAGGGATTTAAGGAGGGGAGTATTGTCCGATTTCAGCAAACTGAATTCAGATTCAGAACCCATTCACAACTTGAGCTAGTAGTAGCCGAAGATGGAGGGCACATATTTGTCTATACCCTTTCGATAAGTGAGATCCTAGGGCTGTTAGTGTTGTGGCTTTGCCGTTACTATTCTCCATCAATTGTCACACTGTTCCTGTACTCTTGTTACTTTTGTCGCAGAAGTAGCTCGTGCTGAACGCGTGAGAGCGCTGCGTACTCCATATAAGCAGCCCTGATGTAATCTTTAGTTTTTATCCAAGAAATGAAACCCGAGTTCATGTCTACTTTACCCTTGCTTATTTACTCTATGTTCCCCTGCAATTCCTACCACAAATTTTCCCCAATTTCATTCTAAAATCAGTCGTGTGCAGACCTAGCTCTCTTGGGGTCTGACACATGGTTCCTATTTTTCAGAACTCTAGCCTGGCCGCACGGTTCACCCCCCAAAAGACCCCTTATGATCCCTTCTTCTATTCAAATACTTGTATAATTATTTGTTAGTTGGATCCCAAAGAAGTTAAAAAAAAACCCAAATTTCAAGTTCGTGAAATCAAACCGGACTGGTTTTGGGTTTCCGGATGAAAAACTGAGCCGTCAGGTTCCGGTTTCCAGCCCCAATACACTTTCTAAAACTTTGCTAGTATTTTGTTCATGAAACAATATTGTCTAAATATCTTCACTCCTATGTTAACTGCTAAATACATTGCCATCCTTATTTTGTTTGATCCAGTCCAGTTGCTTTTTTGATCCTTTATCACCTAGAAAATGGCTTGGTCCAGGATTTTTTTTTCTTTTTGGAGTGAGATAAGCTAATCTAGTTTGCACTTTGAACAACCATATGAGGGTTCATCTTGATGAAGCTGAGCCAACTGTGCTTCTATATGCAATGATTCAATCAAATTCCATGAATATGGTATGTTTTATGTTTTAGCAGTTTATTATCAATAGTAACCATTCAATTGGAAGTTTGAACTGTCATCTCAGGGCACATCTTTATTGAGTCACTGTGCTTTTGTATGCGGCGAATCAATCAAATTCGATGAATATGCCGTGTTTTAAGTTTTAACAGCTCATTACCAATGGCAATAATTTGCTTGGTGTCTGGAGGTGGAGAGTATGGGAATGGAAGGGAAGAGATGCACTGCACTTGATAGTTGATGCTTCCCTCTCGAGAATGTATTGCACTATATAATATTGATGCATTATATACTTATTTGACCCTTTGTTTCTTGCTCCTTGGCAGCCTCTTCGTACGAGGACCAACATGTTTGTAAAGGTATTATGTGACCGTATTCCATTGTTCGTCTTTCGAACTGAAGCATTCTTTAATGAATTTATCAGGGCATATATAGTCAAACCTTAAGGACTAACAAAGATCCATCTGTCATTTTGTGTTGCATTCACTTTATTAGGGTTATTTACTATCAACTCAAGTATCACTCTCAACGTACACATGATTCCAGAAGTGGTGAGGATATGGACAACTCTGTTTTTGGATGAAGCATGGTTTTCAAGGGATGTATTTCTGTACTGTCTTTCCAAGGTAATTTTGTTGTAGTCTTTTATTGGTACAGTGCTCTACATATCCTGTTGGTAACAAGATATGTACACACTGCTTAAGGTAAATATTTTTTGTCACTTCACCCTAAAATCAGTTGTGACTAACAAAAAATTAGTGTTAGACAATATGGAAGTGTTGAATTAGAAGGAGAATGAATAGTACTGTACCAGTAATATTTGACAGATAAATCAGTTCTAGATGTAAATCAGTTCTAGATGTCACAAATCAACCACAAAAAGCCACCAATGGCCAAGACTGAAGTCCTCATTTTCCTATTTTGAGTTAGTTCGTACCAGATCTGTCCGAACAATATTTATGAACTTGTGAGGATATATAACCCTTATTTGGGAATAGTTGAACCTTGTACCCCCTCTTATCAGTGCTCTCTTTCCCACTAATAAAGTATTTTGCCACCTCCATTTATTACTTTGTTATAATTGTACTTTTAGAAAAGAAACTTCTGCAATGCATTCTACAAACTAAAGCAAACTTCTGCTCATGGTACTGGTTTACCAAGTGGAGTTAAAACTTCTGCTCATGGTACTGGTTTCAAGTGTAGTTAAAACTTCTGCACTACTTTACCAAGTGGAGTTAAAACTTCTGCTCATGGTACTGGTTTCAAGTGTAGTACAAGTAAATATGATGCACCAAGCAAATATATACTCTGTCCCTTTCCTAGTTTCTGATTGTGTTTCCCCTATTCAGGGGGTGTTTGGATGAGGGAGATTGCTTTGGGAATTCTCAAGATTTTGTTCAAATTTGAACTTAATCCTAAGGATTTGAATCCAAAACCCCCTATCCAAACATGCTGTGAATGTTTTAAAATGGCTTGTATATTTTTAGAATGTGTGACTGCAGAATGATCCAAAGCTATAAATACACATTTCCAAACATGTTTAATATCACATATTTGAATTATCTTCAGGGCTAGCAACTTATAATGTGTTCTACTTGGAGTACCAGACTTACTATTTTCTGTGATCTAAATACCCCAGGCAGGAATTGTGATATAGTTATTTGAGATCACTGGGTTAACTTCCACAAATGATGAAATTGGACCAGTAATTTTGGGAAATTACTTGCAATATCATGTGTTTTAATGCAAGGTTTGCAGTTCGCTGTTTATATGAAGAACAATATCCCCTGAATAAAAATGAAAGATAATGCAACATCTAGAGTACAGGGCAAACAAAATATGCTGCAAATTCAACCAATCGAGCGGACTCACTGTTGCCACAGAAAAACTGTTCAGGAATATACTGTTGTGCACCGTGCGAATAAATCATACCCAGCATTATAGCGGGGAGTCGCTGCCCAGCTGGCCACGCCCCCAGCGCTTCCGGCCGGCGTGGCGGGGGATTGGCACGGCCGGGAGGTGATTACCTCCGGCTTTTGAAATTATGTATAGGTCCTCGGTTCTCATAAAAGGTCCTTGGAATTTTTAGACCCTAGAAATTTTTTGGCCCTCCGTTTTGCAGGATTGCCCCGCGCTTTGAAATCGCGGGGTCCCCGTTTTTACGTCAGGTCCTCGGATTTTTCGAAAAGGCCCTCCGCCTTCTTTGAAAATGCGTTTTGCCCTGGTTTTTTTTTGAAAACTCCTCGCGATTATCGCCTCTTTTATTTTGGTGCGTGCGGTGGGTGGCGGGCGTGCGCCGCCGCCTCGAGGCTAGTTCTAATAATGCAAGGATATTTCTGACATCCCCCCATCCCAGGCTAGGAAACTGAAAATGCTTCTAGAGACTACATCTGGATGGGATCTTGAGAACAATTCAGCGAACCTTATTGATGAAGACGACGAGGTAAACCTAGCCTTGGACCCAACCCATTACAAGGAAAAATATCAAGACATTTACTATTGATAGCTATAGTAAAGTATAAGGGTTTTCTTAGCTGGGCCTTGGGCCATTGCCCCGGTGGTCCGAGGCCTAGCTTCGCCTCTGATTGGATCATAATCAAGTTGATAGCACTTCTCTGTTACACTCAAGTGAAAACGTTCTTTCCATCTGAATGCTTGCGGGCATGTTTGATATTGCTGTGGCTTATGGCATTTG
Organism: Bonia amplexicaulis; assembly: GCA_036346245.1. Classification (NCBI taxonomy): domain Eukaryota; kingdom Viridiplantae; phylum Streptophyta; class Magnoliopsida; order Poales; family Poaceae; genus Bonia; species Bonia amplexicaulis. The sequence goes on from CM070744.1 coordinate 877,016, forward strand.
GCTGAAATTTTTGTATTTTAGTTGTTTGCGACAGAGATTACGGGGAGAGAGATATTCGCTTGCGATTTTGGTTGATATAGATATTGAACTTTTAACGTGTACTACAATTAACTTGTAGACTCCGTCTTGAAAAAAATACTCCGTTTGAATGTTAGATACTGTAACAAAAAACCAAAAGCCATTTTTAGAAGCCATTAAAGAACAGACCCACAGTTTGCTCCGGTGGTCGTGGAAATGGATGGGTCATAGTGTGGACTGCCGAAGCCACATTCCATGAAACCTCTTGAGCCTATGGAAGACATATAGGTATGTGGCAAATATGCTAGATAAACATTTCTTGATTGCCTAGTTTGCCACTAGAATCTTCAGATAGTTTGCTACTAGAATCTTCAGATGCTAGCTGCTGATCTATGGTGCTGTTGCTAGGCACCCAATGGTGAACTGATGCTCTCAAATGGTCATGTGACAGTATCCTGGTTTCTGAAAAGTTCGGCTGTAAATAGCTAAATATATGAAGAGAAACTTTGCAGTTGCATCAACACAGTACATCTTGGTAGCACTATGTACTGAGCCATACATATTCTGCAGAGCATGACATTGATTCTCTCTATTAAACCATGACAATGCATTTCTAACTGCAAAAATTACTTCAAATTTTTTTTAAGACAATGCATTTCTAACTGTTAAGACAATGATTCTTGGCTGCGTTCGCATGAACAAAAAATTGTTAAAAATTGCTAAGACAATGCATTTCTAACTGCGATTCGCGTCTGAACGAACAAACAGTCCAATCTAACACTTCCTAAAACAATTATCAAGATTTATAGGTTCCTCGCAGTTTTGTTCCATGAGTTTTTTTTTTTTTTGAAGAAACAGAATCATGGGGAAACCTTTATATGCTGTAGGGCCTGTTTGGTAAGTCACAAGTCGACCGGCTTTTCATGAGTTTTTGCTACAGTACTTAACTTTCAAACGGAGTATTTTCTTAAGACGGAGTCTACAAGTTAAACGTAGTACACGTTAAAAGCCCAACATCTGTACCAACCAAAATCGTAAGTGAGTATCGGTCTCTCCGTAATCTGTACTGTAAACAGCCAAAATTCAAAAATTTTAACCAAAAACCACAAACCGCAGCAAAAAAGAACAGACCATTCTGTGCTATAGTACAACACGTTGAAAAGGTCGTATGGAGTGGTAATTAGTGGGCTAAGCGGTGGAAATGGAATCTACCAGCATGTGGTGGCAGCATCCTTATTAACCTCGGGACGGGGGCAGTTAATTTGGAGGTTTAAGCTTTAAACTTGCTTCAAAAGCAGCAGGGTGGGTGGTGAGGTGATTATACAGCATGGTCGTAATGAGATGCTTTTTAGGGCCTTCTTTTTTTACTTACTGATCCTTTTTTTTTACTAGCACTAGTTTGTGAGCATCTCTTGTGGGTTACCTTTATACTTCTCTCACTTCTGTCTTGCTTCGAGGATAGGACAGAGAGTCACAGACGTATCACGCATCCTACTCTTCTCACTCCCGTCTCGCGCACGTATCAACTATTACTAATTATTTTCATCCATCTGCCGCAGCCAATATAAACACCCCTATTATCTTTTCCAAGTAAAAACCCTAATACCTTGTGCCTTTGTTCAATAGCTGTAATTAATGGACCCCAGTAAACTACAGCTAATAGTAAACCACGGGCTGCTATCGGTGAAGTGGGGTGTTTTCAGAAAAAAAACCTGTCAGGGATCTGTTTGCGAGAAGCAGGACCTGTTTGCGAGGATGGAGGACCTCTACGCGATTTTGTAAAGTGTAGGGACTTTCTCGCAAAGGTCGAAAGCCAGGAACCCCAGATATAATAAGGAGATTATTTACTTTGTAGCTATCATGCACCCAAATGCGCCCTGTGGCAACAGTAAAATCCACACAGTAAAAAATGCGTAGACGTCAAGCATGTCCTGTGGTAAACTAGCTAAACACTCAAGCCACTTCGATCTAAAAAACGGCCATTGCATTGGGATCTAGAACCCTTGTTTTTACTAGTAAACCAGTTAGCTTTGTACCTGCAGACTGCAGATCAAGCCAGTAATTTTTACTGAAATCTGGTAAGAAGAATTTTTACAGCTCGATCGACACTGCATCCACATGCATGCACTGCATGATCCAGATCTTGAAGTTTTTAACAGTTTAACATCTGCATGGGGCATGTCTTGACATCTCTCGCCCTGTTACGAACAACCGATCGATCATGATTCTCTGCTGCAGCTTAGTAGATCAGTTCTTGAAGTTTGGAACTTACAGTAAACCATATTAATCAGAACAAAAATGTTCAGGGTTCAGGAAACACATCACAGTAATGAATGGATGCGTCAACTGCAAAAATTGTAAAATTGCCTATTACTTTTACAAGTTTTTAGTACTTCATTTGTACAATAAAACCTATAAGATAAAATCTTAAGGCTACATCCTGCAATCGTACAGGTTTATGAACAGAGAGGCGAAAGGCCATCTTGGAAGACTGACTGATGTGAAACTGAAAATTTTTATTTTGCCCACGGTATAAATGCAGAAAAGACTTGCAAGAAAAATCACCCAACTTTTTACTCTATGTTAAGGTACTCTACCCGTTTCTTTTGTGAGGCGTTTTTACCGAACACCTAGTTAAGGGGTTGTAAGACCAAGAGAACCATCTTTAGCAATAATATTCTGAAAACAGCTAGTGGGAATGTTTAATCATAAATCACTACTACAAAATAAGCTATACTAAACGCCTCATCACAGATAGTTAACCAAAACTATCAGTAGTAAGTATTATTACAGTCGGTTTTAATACAAACCGTCTGTGAAGAGAAATATTATAGATGGTTTATGGTGAAAACCATATGTGAAGTATCACAGATGATTCTTACCAATAACTGTCTGTGGTATTGACAAATATCACATATGGTTTTTTTATTTAAACCGTCTGTAATACTTCACAGATGGTTTGTATTAAAAACCGTTTGTGATAATAAAGTTATCACAAACAGTTTGTATTAAAAACCATCTATAATATTTGTCCGTCTTACAATCTTCCAAAATTTCATAATCTTCCGCTTGAATCCGAGTAGGATTCCGTTCCGAGACACCTTTAGTAAAACGGGCATTACTTTTGCATACAATATCCATATTTGACGTTGTTGTACTCGTTGAAAACCTAACGACGAGTCCGATAAAAAAATGACCTTTCTTGGTCTTACATTGTAAGTTTACATTGTATTTTTAGGACGTTGAAAGCTTTATGTGATACTCGCACATCATAGATAGTTCTATCTACCAACTGTCTGTGATAGGAAAGTATCACATACAGTTCTATATGCTAACCATTTGTGATACTCACCTATCACAAATAGTTGGTAGCTAGAACCATCTATGATGTGTGAGTATCACAAATAGTTTTTGGTTTAAACCGTCTGTGGTAATGTTCTTCACGGACGGGTCTAGTTACAAACTGTCTGTGTTCTATTTATCACAGACTACTCACAAACCGTCTGTGATAACCTCTGATTATCACTGACACATAAATTCAGACGGTTCAGAAAACCGTCTGTGATGACAGTTCCGAACTGTCTGTGAAGACCCTTTTTGTAGTAGTGAATGCTCGAGAGAGGGAAGACAAATGAGCGCAAAGTGAGAAAACATCACTATTTACGGGCATGCTTTATATTTTAAAGCAAAACCGAAAAATGTATTTGCCTTTTTAAATTATATTTTAAAACAAAATTGAAAATTTTATATGCCTTTTTAAACTTATGGTGCTTTGTTAATCTTTGTGCTTGTTGAAAATACACTTTACATGGAGAAAATACTCAGTTGTTTCTCTAAGGTCTGGAAGCATAGTAGGATGCATATTTGATGTTAAAATTTCGCAGATGTGAACAATATCCGTAGCATAGTACATGTGTATTCCTTTTTTTGTCCTTAATTTCCAAACCAATAGATCGTGAATTTTTGTGTATATTTTGCAAATGTGTGCACTCAAAAAATTTCCCAAAAGAAATGGAATAGCTATCTTGTGGAAAATAAATACTAGATCCCCGGCGTTCCTGTTATCCTATATAAAGAATACAACCTTACAATGCAGAAAAAATGTGTAACCTAATTCTTTGGAGTTGTATAGTCATCTAATTGGAGCCAAAATAGCATATATTGGATTACCAACATATCACAAATCTACCATATATGTTATGATTCAATTTCAGGTTTTTTTATGAGAGAACATGCTTTATCATTATTATTATCATAAAAGAACGAGTTGGTGGTTGTACGTCCTTTCTCCTCCAACCGCTCCATTCTCAACTTCTCACCACTCTATACTTTTTCAACTGTTCAGAGTAACTTTTTTCCATAGCATGATTCTTTATATATCTAATAAATTTCGTTGCAACGCACCAGCAGATGACTAATAACATTCAATTTGAAGGTATTCCCCCATCAATTATCCAAAAGCTACTAAATGTGGTGTACCTAGCTCTTGCAACCCAATCATAATGTCTTCAATGCACACGAGTGGGAGAAGCATTTTGTCATCTGGCCGTCAGATGGGTCCCTTGTTCCAAACTTTCCTGTGTGTGCCTGTCCTTTGATCCCCCAAAACCAGGAACTAGCATGACCTAACCAATCAAGTGACGCCCAACAACTCAACTTAATTTGGCCAAAACCTAGCTATTTACATGAGACCAAAAGTTGGTCAATGGCCCAAGCCTAGCTAGTGTCATGAGCTAGCCTTCGACTAGCTAGAACTTTGGGATCAATGTCCCAATGCCTACTGTCATGTATGAGCCTTTGACTAGAAGTTTGAGATTGTAGCTAGGCAAGATTATTGCTACATGAACATTGTGAAACCAATTTTGTTCGGGGTTTTAATTCAGTTTAGGGCCTGTTCTTTTTCTCCGAAGCTGGCGGCTTTTGGCTTTTGCTACTGTACCTAACTTTCAAACGGAGTATTTTCTCATGACGGAGTCTACAAGTTAAACGATGTACACGTTAAAAGCCCAACATCTGTACCATCCAAAATTGCAAGTAAGTATTTCTCTCTCCGTAATTTGTACCGTAAACAACCAACATTCAAAAATTTCAGCCAAATGCCATTGCCAAACATGCCCTTAATTTAACACTAAGACGAGGCACATAAGATCTATAGCTCATGGAGAGCTCACAGTGTTCTTAATTATGAACTTGTGATATTATGAGTGTTTCCATCTAACTTGTTGACACATAGAAAGAAGCTAGGCAACATGCATGTCTATGAATTTATGTTGCTATACTTCACTATTGATATTAACTGTGCCTTTTTAGAGCTGAGAGCATTATAATTAAGGGTAGGTCCACCTATAAAACTCTGTAAGCTTAAACATATAAACATAGTCCTGCTGTTCAACTTATAAATACCAATGATCATATATAGTAACTATCGTCACACAAACTTAATTGGAGTGTTAAGCTTAATTAGTAAATGCATGGAAGTACTTTGTATTGGTGTTAACCCTACCACAAGTCATATCCATCCTAATCGATTGATGCCTACCAATTCCTTCTGCTTGACACCATGCTTCAAAAGAAGGGAATGTCTATACAATATTCGACTATTTTGAAGGCAAAAACAGTCAGATTTTAGGACGTTAGATGGTGATCCAACGCTCTAGATCTTTTTTTGGAGTGGGTGCTTATATGAGATTTTTTTGAATGAGGTGCTTATATGAATGAACCCGTTGGATAGAGATCTAACGTCCCCAGATCATCTGACTGTTTTTACCTTAAAAAACAATCGAATGTTCTATGGCACTTCCTCAAAAGAAACCCAGCCACACTCAAATCAAAAACACTTTGCACGAGATGCTTTTCTTGTGTCACAATTGACTAGTTAGCTGCAGCCTAACATGGCGCCAACTTAATTAAATAGGTAGCCACAGGCCCAAAGCCCGAGACCGTGCCTACCATCGAGCCATCCATCCATGCCGAGATTAACTTGTTAATAATATTCAATTGGTGTAGATTAGACAAAGAGAGTTAGACTCTAGCTAGTATAAACAGCACTGTTAATGCAGCTAGCTAGTAGGAGTAGTAGTACTTGTTTAGGAATAAGATAACATCAGCTAACGTGGTAAAGTTGTTAATTAAAGTGTTAACCACCTCTCAGAAGTCACACACACACACCTTCGTTCTGAATTGTAACATTTGTTTTTAACTTTTGACAGCTCGCATTGTTTTTAGGGAGTATCTATACAACATGTAACTGTTTTTAGATGCAAAAACAGTCAGATTTTAGGACGTTGGATAGTGATCCAACGCTCCAGATCTTTTTTTTGAGGAGGTGTTTATATTCGATTTTTTTGGAGGGGGTGTTTATATGAGTGGATCGTTGGATAGAGATCCAACGTCCCTAGATCATCTGACTATTTTTGACAGTCAAATGTTCTATATCATTTCTCTTGTTTTTAACTTTTAACATTTGTTCCATTGATGAGCTAGCTAGAGTGATCTTTTTTCTCTAACTTTGGTTTACTTAATTATCTAATTAACCTCAGCTAGCTGGACGCAATGAAGGCTGTCACTGTGGAGAGATGCTCCATGTCGAGGGTTGCTAACGCTGGCTAGCTCGTCATCCGATTCAACACTCCTCGCGCGCGAATCCACACGATTTCCTTTACTAAACAAGCCGGAGCTTGCGCGACAAAAGGGCGTAACAATTGACGACTTCATGCTATGCGTACAAACAAAATAGAGCGTAGGGGTGCAAACAGATCGGATTCGAACGGATATTATTGTTATCATATCCTAATCCATATTTTTTCTCCGGATTCGGTACCAATCGGATTCGGTACCGGATCGGTCGGGATTAATCTGAGCCGTTTGCACCCCTACTTGTTTGTAAGGAATGCATGCAGAACTTTCAGATATATAGGTAGGTTCTTTTAGCGATGTGGAAGATTTTATTTTACGGTTGATGTCTTTTAGTAGCCCTAACGCAATCAAACTTGCGCTTCGCGGATAACAAACGAATGCCAAAAAACTACTTCGAAAAGGCCATATATCCAGGGTTACAAATTTCGTCCGAAATTTCGCATTTCAGACGAAATTTCGTCCCTTTCGTCCCCAGCGAAAGATGTTAAATTCGAATAAAAGTTGGCTGAATTTGACCCTATTTGAAATTTGTTTAAATTTCATTCAAATTTTGGTTAAATTTCATCAAAAATTTGAATTTTTCATCCAAAATCTGATCGAAATAAACGAAATTTCGTCGTTTCGTTTGTTTTGCCTGGCCCCGAATTTTTCTTCACAACGAAAAAGTTTTCCCTGTATATATCCTGATAAGTCATTTCGAGAAAGTGGTGAAGACAACTTCCCGTTTATTTGTCTGAAAGAAACAGTCATAACCTATAGGCTGAAAAGAAGACACCATCATTCGAGAGAAATCGACCGGTCTGTGAGAAACTGAGAACTTGTAAAAGTATTGTATAAAGAATATTGTACGCGGAGCGATTTGGTATTCACACAATTAAACTAAAAAAGGTCATAGAGCTGCATGAGGATAGCTAGTGGAATATAATGGAGGTGATCAGTTCTTCAGCAGGCAGGCAAGACGCATGGATCAGCATCACTGCAAGTAACATGGTTGGTGTCGGCTCTGTAACTGTAAGACTGTAAAAAGTTAAATCTCTTTCGTTGCATTGCATTTCTTGTTGTTGCAATCTGTTTTAGGATATAATTAATCTTATATGGGAGTGACTATTGCACAGATGACTGAAATTTTTTTTATCTCTCAGTCATCTGAAGTTGCACTCTCAATCACCTGAAGTTGCAGGTAATTAAATTTTTTGGAGGAGGACTGCAACTTCAGGTGATTCAAAGTGCAACTCCTGCAACTTCAGGTGAGTGAGAGTGTAACTTGATGACTGAAAGATAAATTTTTTTAATCACCTGTGCAATAGCAAAACCGATCTTATGTAGGCTTGTAATCCTGGCACATGCACTGCTCTGCAAGTGACGTGCATACGTGACCCAATGAATAGAACAGAAATAGGTTATGTAGATACTTAATTAGGTACTTGACTTCAGAATTGAGTTTACACCAGTGATTATTCTACTAGTCTGGCATTCTATTATCCCGGTGAACATTGGGATAGAGTTTACATTACTGATTGTGGTAAATTATTTGTATTAATTACTACTTGAACAAAATATTATGGCCCATTCAGTATTAAGCATGATTTGAAATGTAGAAATTTCACACGAAACAGTGTCAATCCGCCAGAATTACTTTAGCTCTCAATTATGTATTCTAGGCAACTCCTCTCTCTTGGTAAATAATCTATTTGGGTGCAGTTTTTGTACCCTTACTATTTAGTGACATGAAAGATTTCTCGCAAAAAAAGACATGAAAGATGTGGGGCAGTTGAAGCACATCACTTAAATAGGGATAAGCATCGTAATTCCTTTATGGCCAGTTTGGAAAATCAGAATTTTGCCTATATTCCTGCTGGAATTGAATTTGTTTTACGTGAAAATTACTGTTGTAGGGGTGGCCCAACCTTCTATGGCGGGGTCTTGCAACTGGCCCAATATGTAATAGGCGCAATATTATAGAGATATGTGTATAAAGAAATGTACCAATGTACCCCTACCTTTTGTAATTATTAGGAGGGTAGGATATGAATTTTTCATCCAATCCAACTCATGTATATAAGCCTCCAAGAGGGGTATGAGAGACTAGATCCATTCATTTCATACACGAGCACTCTCTCCTGTCGTTGGCTCTTTCTAGCTAGTCATATTCTTTACTGTTTGGTTCGTAGGCACAACAAATGCTACCGTCTATGAGGACTCGCGCAAGAAGCTGCTCAATATGTAATAGGCGCAACTCAAAAGAATACCCTTGTAGTGTGGTGTCAAAGACCACCTCTTGCCGGTTGTGTAGTAAAGGGTGGAGGAGGAGCCATGGGGCATGGCACAATGTAGTGATGTACCGTAGTTGTGTCAATTGAACAATGGCAACAGTTATCATTGTTGTTGAAGTAAAAGTAAATTGTCCACTTTTTGTTATTAGTTTAAGCTTTTAAGTAAGCTAGCTAGTGTATGTAACTTAATATGGTATCAAAGTCTTGAGTTCAAGACTCGGTTGGCACAATTTTAAAAAAATAATTACAGCCAATTTCTATTCCACGTCTTAAATCCAAGAAGCCTACACGTGAGGGGAGTGTTGAAGTAAAAGTACCAATCTTTCCTTATCAGCTTAGACTTTTGGGTAAATTGGTTGGTGAATATAACTCAATACTTGCCATCTACGCTCCTTTCTTATCGTGATAGTTTGATAGTTGGGTTATATTTTTGGGTGGTTATGCGCTAAAAAAATGCAGGGAAAAATAAAATTGGAGTCAACACTCGATCTTCTTTCCATTTACCCTTTAGAATAAGAATATAAAAATGGATTATTACACAAACTCTTCTCCCGCGCATTTGATGGGGTTTAATGCTACTTTTGCCGTCATAGAAGCGAGTAATTAACTGGTAATGGTTTTGTGCGGGGGACAGGCCGCTCTGGAAAAGCAATACGAAGCACACATCGATCAACTATACTAACACAATAGGAGTATGCTTCGCTCACCAGCTACACATCACCAGCAAAGCCGGCAGCGACGTCTCGGCCACACAGATACACAATGTGATGCTTCAAGATTCGTGCCTGGACCTCAACCCTAGATTCATGTGACCAGGGCGAAACTAGAACGAAAATAAGCGGGTTCGCTATTTCACTTTATATATAACAGTATATCTAGTTTTTAAATAATATTATGCTAAATAATAATGCGATCGGTAATTTTTAGCATCAATACTTCAATGCAACCGATAACAGCGTATGATGATAAAGAAATAGTGATTGAAATACTTACCAAAATAAAAAACATACTAATAATATTAATTAGTTGCATTAAACTAAAGAAACTAAGAGCGAAATTACCACACACAAAAGTTGGTCGACATTGGTAAAATATATCGTTCGATCTCAATGGCCTATTAAAAGAGAACAAAATTACTTGTTTTCAAGTAAAAAACAGTATAATGATCAAATGTAAGTTAATACATTATCTTTTAGTATTTACGTTTTAAGTTCATAAAGCAACGGACCATAACATTATTAGTAATTTTCGTTAATTCTTATTTCTCCACATAGCAAATAAGTATACCATTTATGAAATTATAAAAAATTAATTGAAAAATCAGTTAGATATTTATATGATCAATAGTTTAAAAATAATATAATAGAAAAATACGTCTAGTGGTTTACTTACTTGACATTGCGGTCAAATACTACAATTTTACCTCCAATTTACAACAAGCTAAGTTGGTATTCCAAAAATCAAAATTGAAACCCTAAATCTTAACCCTACAATTCGACAAAAATTAATCAACAACCATCACCTTAAAATTCTAACTCACAAATTGAAATAATTGAGAGAAATTTAGAGCAAAGTATATATTAATGAGGTGGACCTAAGATTCCTTCGGCCGACGAGGGCGTGAGACAATCGGGATCATCAAATTGATGCCATGGCCTGTTGCGGTACTCCCTCTTACGCTGGCTCAAGGGCTGGTTAGGTCTTCTATAGTTGCGGAGGCTTCTCATGAATTACTGCTAACCACTGGGAATTGGACTGCTAGTGCTCTCTGTACTAGGTTTCAGGATAAACATCATCCGGGTGTTTTCTTTCTAACTATCATCCAGATTTATGACCATTAAATTAGAGATCCAATGGCCATGAATTTTTCCTCCACCCCTCCAAAATAAATCTCCCCTTCCTCCAAAAAAAGGGACCGTTGGATCTCTAATCCAACGACCTCAAATCTGGATGATTGTTAGGAAGAAAATATTCGGGTGATACCTAGACACACTCACTTCAAGGAAACACCGGGTACACTGAGTTTAGTCTGGAGGTTCATACATGGGCTAAAAATAATAATTCCTCCTAAAATTTCTTTAGACCCAGTTAGAGATGGCAACGGGTATATACCCGCTGGGTATTGCCACCCCATACCAAGACCGACAGATATAACTCTACCCGCCTCGATACCGTACCCACACGGGTATAGAAACTTACCCGCACCCGCTTTCTGCTGGTATTTATACCGACGGTAACCCATACCCGATGGACTAAATCATTTGCAGACCTCATTTCCACAAAAGCACAGACATTGCAGTAGTAATACCCGATCAGTGTAACTAGCTTAACCAACACAAAAGCACAGACATAGCAGTAGTAATACCCGATAGCTCACCATACTCGGCAATGTCTCCACAGTCCACAATAGCAAATTATATGCATCACAGCAGGAGATACATATTGCACTTGCATTACAATCAAAAGGAAAAGCAGCAGGCAGCAGGCTGATGAGGCGACACAGTGTGGATTGAGATGAGGCAGCAGGAGGCAGGCTAATGAGGCGGCGAGCGGCGACTTGGAAAGTTGGAATAGTCGCAAGCGGATTGATTCAAAGGGCAAGCTCCTGCATGATAACATGAACAGATTTGCATGAGTATACAACATGCAACACAATGTTTTTTATTTACGAATATACAACACAAATATAAAACATGATTGACACATGCTAAGCACGATAACCTGCAGCCCCGGGTGGGTCGTTCACTTGTTCTTGCTCGTGTCCTCCGGATCCGGCGGGTGCAGGTCGTCGTCCCTTTGGGACGGCGTCGGAGTTCGCCGCCATGGATGGAGACCGTGTGCGGCGGCTAGCGGGGAGGGGAGGCGGATCACGGAGGCGGGAGGGAGACCCGGAGGCGGGAGGGAGATCGTGTGTGGCGTGATCTAGTGCGGCGGCTAGCGGGGAGGGGAGGCCGGATCGCGGAGGCGGAGAGGAGGCGTAGATCTAGTCTGGCGGCATCTAGCGAGGAGGCCGGATGTAGGAGGGAGACCGGAGAGGTGTGCGGTGGCGGCGGCTAGCGGGGGAGGCCGGATCATGGGAGGCGGGAGATGGCGTAGATCTAGTGCGGCGGCATCTAGCGAGGGAGGGAGGCCGGATGTAGGAGGGGAGACCGGGAGAGGTGTGCGGCGGGGCGGCTAGCGGGGGAGGGAGGCCGGATCGTCGGAGGCGGGGAGAGGTGCGGCGCATGAGGCCGGATCTCCGTGGGAGGCCGAGGGAATGAAATGGGAGACGGGAGACCGAATATAAAATCGTAGGATAAAATCGCAGCCCGCAGCCCGCAGGTCTTCGCACTTCTGCAGTATATGGCCCGTGAGCCCATGAGGAGGCTGAACCATGCGGGTATATTTTACCCACGGGTATGCGGGTACGGGTAATATACATCCGTACCCGCACCCGCTCTACCCGATGGGTAGAGATTTTTGCCCACCAATATACCCGCGGGTGAAGATATCTATCCATACCCACCTCCTTATCGGGTAAAACCCATCGGGTACTCGGGTTTCGGATACCCATTGCCATCTTTAGACCCAGTGTCTTGTGTTCTGCCCATGCATGGGACAAAAACCACACCATTAGTGCTTGAGAGTAGGTGTAGCATTGCAATTAGAGATACTTATCCTCCCTCCCCTTGTCAGTGCCACTTTCATATCTTTTCCCTCCCTCCAATGCATACACACTCTACACCTGCAAGAGAGAGAAATGGAGTGAGAGTGACCAACAAAGCTTGGAGAAGCCCAATGCAACTGAAGCAATAACCCATTCCTCATCGATCATCTCCTGCAACCAAGCAAAGCAACAAGACACAAGCAAACACCTTTGAGGTTTTTGAGGAGGAGAGAGAGAGAGAGAAGAGAGAGAGAGAGAGAGAGAGAGAGAAGAGAGAGAGAGAGAGGAGAGAGAGAGATGCTCCTCCTGCATTCCATTTTCATAGAGATCATCACCACTCTCCAAGCTTAGTGTATTGTGCGCTGCCCAAACCACAGCACAGTTTTTGATGCTGCTGGCGTTGCCATTGCCAAGCCCCATGCACCTCCTCTTCCTCTTCCTCTTCCTCCTCTTACTCAACCTCTTCGACTTAACCTCCTCCTCTTCGCCAAACTCTGAGGTCGCCTTCTTGACATCATGGCTCAACGCCACGGCCGCGCGGCCGCCGGACTGGTCGCCGGCGTCGGCGTCACCGTGCAAGTGGTCGCACGTCGGCTGCGACGCCGCCGGCGCGAGGGTCACGTCCGTCACCTTCCAGTCCGTCCACGTCGCCGTGCCGCTACCGACTGGCCTCTGCGCCGCGCTGCCGGGGCTCACCAGCTTCGTCGTCTCCGACGCCAACCTGACGGGCGGCGTCCCGGACGACCTGTCGCAGTGCCGCCGCCTCGCCGTGCTCGACCTCAGCGGGAACTCGCTCTCCGGCCCCATCCCGCCATCGCTCGGCAATGCGACGGCATTGTCTGATCTCATCCTCAACTCCAACCAGCTCTCCGGCCCCATCCCGGCGTCGCTTGGTAACCTCGCGCCGTCGCTGAAGAACCTTCTGCTGTTCGACAACCGCTTCTCCGGCGAGCTGCCGGAGTCCCTCGGCGAGCTGCGGCTGCTCGAGTCGCTGCGCGCCGGCGGCAACCGCGACCTGTCCGGCCCGATACCGGACTCCTTCTCCAAGCTCTCCAACCTCGCCGTGCTCGGCCTCGCCGACACCAAGATCTCCGGCCCGCTCCCGGCGTCGCTCGGCCAGCTCCAGAGCTTGCAGACGCTGTCCATATACACGACCATGCTCTCCGGCTCCATCCCGCCGGAGCTCGGCAACTGCGCCAACCTCACCAACATCTACCTCTACGAGAACTCCCTCTCCGGCCCGCTGCCGCCGTCGCTCGGCGCGCTGCCGCAGCTGCAGAAGCTGCTGCTGTGGCAGAACTCGCTAACCGGCCCGATCCCGGACTCGTTCGGAAACCTCACGTCGCTGGTCTCGCTTGACCTCTCCATCAACGCCATCTCCGGCGCCATACCGGCGTCGCTCGGGCGGCTGCCCGCGCTGCAGGACCTCATGCTCAGCGACAACAACATCACCGGCACCATCCCGCCGGCGCTGGCCAACGCGACGTCGCTGGTGCAGCTGCAGCTCGACACCAACGAGATCTCCGGCCTGATCCCGCCGAAGCTCGGCCGGCTCGCCGGGCTGCAGGTGCTGTTTGCGTGGCAGAATCAGCTCGAGGGCGCCATCCCAGTGGCGCTCGCGTCCCTCGCAAACCTCCAGGCGCTCGACCTCTCGCACAACCACCTCACCGGCGTTATACCGCCGGGGCTCTTCCTGCTGCGCAACCTCACCAAGCTTCTGCTTCTGTCCAATGACCTCTCTGGCCCATTGCCGCCGGAGATTGGAAAGTCGGCGAGTCTTGTGCGGCTGCGGCTTGGCGGCAACCGCATCGCAGGGTCGATACCCGCTGCGGTGGCCGGGATGAAGAGCATCAACTTCCTCGACCTCGGCAGCAACCGGCTCGCTGGGCCGGTGCCCGCCGAGCTCGGCAACTGCTCGCAGCTGCAGATGCTCGACCTCAGCAACAACACGCTAACCGGAGCACTGCCGGAGTCGCTCGCCGGGGTGCACGGCCTGCAGGAGCTAGACGTCTCGCACAATCAGCTCACCGGCGCCGTGCCCGACGCGTTCGGGAGGCTTGAGGCACTGAGTCGTCTGGTTCTCAGTGGCAACTCGTTGTCCGGGCCGATACCGGCGGCGCTCGGGCAGTGCCGAAACCTCGAGCTCCTCGACCTTAGCGAGAACGAGCTCTCTGGTCTCATTCCTGACGAGCTCTGCGGCATTGACGGGCTCGACATTGCTCTCAACTTGAGCCGCAACGGTCTCACTGGGCCGATTCCGTCGAAGATATCGGCGCTGAGCAAGCTCTCGGTGCTCGACCTCTCCTACAACGCGCTCGACGGCGGCCTTGCACCGCTCGCCGGGCTAGACAACCTCGTCACGCTCAACGTGTCGAACAACAACTTCACCGGATACCTCCCGGACACCAAGCTCTTCCGGCAGCTCTCGACGTCCTGCCTAGCCGGCAACGCGGGGCTCTGCACCAAAGGCGGGGACGTGTGCTTTGTCAGCATCGACGCCAACGGGCAGCCAGTGATGAACGCCGACGAGGAGGTGCAGCGCATGCACCGCCTCAAGGTGGCCATCGCGCTGCTGGTGACCGCGACGGTGGCGATGGTTCTCGGGATGATCGGCATACTGAGAGCGCGGCGGATGGGCATAGGCGGGAAAGGCGGCGGCGGCAGCACCGATTCCGATGCCGGCGGGGAGCTGGCGTGGCCGTGGCAGTTCACGCCGTTCCAGAAGCTGAGCTTCTCCGTCGAGCAGGTGGTGAGGAACCTCGTGGACGCCAACATCATCGGCAAGGGCTGCTCCGGCGTGGTGTACCGCGTCAGCATCGACACCGGAGAGGTGATCGCCGTGAAGAAGCTGTGGCCGAACAGCAGCGCGGCGGACGACGGCAACAGCGGCCGCGTCCGCGACTCGTTCTCGGCCGAGGTGCGCACGCTGGGCTCCATCCGGCACAAGAACATCGTGCGGTTCCTCGGCTGCTGCTGGAACAAGAGCACCCGGCTGCTCATGTACGACTACATGGCGAACGGCAGCCTCGGCGCGGTGCTCCACGAGCGCGGTGGCGGCGCGCAGCTGGAGTGGGACGTCCGGTACCGCATTGTGCTCGGCGCGGCGCAGGGGCTCGCGTACCTGCACCACGACTGCGTGCCGCCGATCGTCCACCGTGACATCAAGGCGAACAACATCCTCATCGGTCTCGACTTCGAGGCCTACATCGCCGACTTTGGCCTCGCGAAGCTCGTCGACGACGGCGACTTCGGACGCTCGTCCAATACCGTTGCCGGCTCTTACGGTTACATTGCCCCTGGTATTTTGTCAAATCGCCTGCAATGCCTACATGTTCTACAATTTTAAAACTGCCTGAATCATATTTTTCTCTTGCAAAAATGCTGAACCAGCCTGAAATCAGCAAACACTAAGATGAAACTGTTGCGATTAACAATCTGAAAACCCCCAAACTTCAATTGTGTATGTGTGGTCTGATTAAACTGTGACATTTACTGGTTTCTCAAGAACCAGCCTGAACTCCGAAAGTTGATGAGCAACTGTCTGTTCCTGCAGAATACGGTTACATGATGAAGATCACCGAGAAGAGCGATGTCTACAGCTACGGAGTGGTGGTGCTGGAGGTGCTGACCGGCAAGCAGCCGATCGACCCTACAATCCCGGACGGCCTTCACGTCGTCGACTGGGTGAGGTGGAGGAAGGGCGGCGTCGATGTTCTTGACCCGGCCCTCCGCGGGCGGTCCGGCTCGGAGGTCGAGGAGATGCTGCAGGTCATGGGCGTCGCCCTGCTCTGCGTCAGCCCAACGCCCGACGAGCGTCCGACGATGAAGGACGTCGCGGCAATGCTCAAGGAGATCCGGCTCGAGCGCGAGGAGTACGCGAAAGTCGACGTCCTCTTGAAAGGCGGCTCGCCTCCTCACGCCCCGACGGTGCCAGCGGCGACGGCGACAACGTCGACGTCGAGCACGCCACCGTGCCGGCAAGGCCCGAGCAACAGCAACAGCTGCAGCTTCTACTCCTCGTCCAAGGCCAAATCACCTTTTGATTGAATCAAACTCTCATCTAGCTAAGCAATGTTCCATGCATTGTGCTCTTGGCTTCCTTTCTCTGTTCGCAGATTGCATCTTGGTGCAGGTTTGTGACGGTGGTGAGCTGTGTAAATGAGAGGGGGAGAGGAGAGGGTAGTCTGTTCGCTTCTGGCTTAGGAATTAGACCTTGAAGAAGCAAAGGCTTGATGCCTTTATGGTGAGTGTTCAGTGTATGCCTGTTGAATAAAGATCCAAGAAATCCTGCCATGCCTGTTGAATTCTAGAAAGTTTACGTCTCAGTACATTGAAGTGCACTTCAAATTGCAAGTGTAGTATCTTAGAAAGCTGCTGATCATCTTGAAATTATTGTCCACACAGTACTGTTTTCTAGATCTTGCTTTGGATATTCCTGTTCAGGTTTCCAAATGAAAGGATCTAAAGAGTTTGGAGGAAGAGATCGATTTCAGAGAGAAGCCGCAGAGCCAAACGTGCTCTGTTTTCACTTCATATATACTGAGTGTCGCCGTATTGGCTTACAGAGGAGATTTACGGGCTATAGTTGTCAGAAACAACAGAATGAAACAGAAAAGAGATTACAACAGACTGCATAATCAACCGAGTAGATCTTCAGTTAAAGATAAGGACTCAACTAAATAACTGTGCAGAATCATATCTCATATCTTTAACACCCTCTCTCAATCACAACCGGTAAGATTGAGATTGCGACTCAGTTCAGAGAAGTGACGCATAGGAAGCGGCTTTGTAAACACATCTGCAACTTGATCTTGAGCGCAACACTCTCTCTAACAAAATGATAATCCACTTTAGTATGTTTTGTTCTTTCATGAAAACAGGATTCGTCGAGAGATAAGTGGCTCCTAGATTGTCACACCACAAACATGAAGGTCTTGATTGATAAACACCAAGCTCTCCTAGTAATGACTGAATCCAAATTACTTCTGCTGTGGCATTGGCTAAGATTTTATACTTGGACTCGGTACTTGACCGTGAGACTGTGGCTTGCTTGCGAGAGTTCCAGGAGACTAAATTGGTGCCAAAGTAAACCGCAAAACCACCAGTTGAGCGACGATCATCCAGACAGCCTGCCCAATCCGCATATGAAAATGCACTCACAAATGTAGAAGATGACCGACTAATCTTCAGTCCCGTCGAGGAAGAAAACTTCAGAAATCTCAAAATCCGCTTGACCGCTGTCCAGTGCTAATTTGTAAGCGCACTAAGAAATTAACATACCTTGTTTACTAAAAAGGCAATGTCAGGACGTGTTAAGAGTTAAGTACTGAAGTGCTCCTACAATGCTTCAATGTGCTGTAGCTTCTTGAGCCACCAACAACTTGCCCTCTGTTTTAGATAATTTCTTCACTAATGACATGGGGGTATTGACTGGCTTACAATTCCTCATGTTAGCTCGAGCAAGGAGATAACATATGTACTTTTTTTGAGTTAAGAGTCAAACCATCAATACTCTTCTGAGCTTCAGTTCCCAGAAAATAATGCACATCTCCTAAATCCTTAATTTCAAATTCTTCTTGCAACTGTTCAACCATTCTTCTTGCAACTTGTGATGAGGAGCTATCCACTATAATGTCATCCACATAGCCTAGAATATAGGCTATGTGTCCATGTTGATTATAGACAAACAGTGATGCATCTGCCATGGAAGGGATAAAGCTTAGTTTCTGAAATTTAGAAGTAGCTCGCAGTGCCTATTTTAGTCTATAGAGGGCTTTCTTCAATTTACACAAATGATTAGGATACCTTGTATGTAGATATCTAGGAGGTTGTCTCATGTACACCTCTTCTTTAAAGACACCATGCAAGAAGGCATTTTGCACGTCAAGCTGTCAAAGACACCACCCATGGGACACTGCTAGTGAGAGTATAAGGCAAATGGTAGCTGGCTTCACCATCGGACTGAACGTTTCTTCATAATCAATGCCAAGTCGTTGTTTGAAACCTTTTGCAACCAGTTGGGCTTTATAGTGATCAATGGATCCATCAGCCTTCATCTTGAGGTTGAAAACTCAGTGACAATCAATAATATTTTGCTGTCCAGAGAAAGGAACCAGCTGCCATGTATCATTCTTGAGAAGTGCATTATACTCATCATTTGTAGCTTGCCTCCATTTGTCATCTGCCATTGCTTCTTGATAAGATGCAGGTTCAACGGTGGCCAAAAGTGCTCTTCGGCCAGAGTGATCAGGTACAGTCCCATCAGTTTGTTGCTTGGGATACCTGGTGTTGTCTCAGAGTCTATTCACCATTGGATGCACTCGGTCAGGTTGAGTAGCAGCAGAAGGATCAACTGAAGATTCATCAATAGCAGGAGTTGTACCTGAGGATGCAGGGGTTGATCCTGGAGATAACATTGTTGATGCTTGCTACTGATGGTTCTGCAAAACAGGATTGGATTGCTGCAAACAAGATAGATCATGTTCATACTCACTAGTCACACTTTCACCCCCTACAATCGAATGTGGAAGAAAGTCATACAACCTCGTGAGCTATAGTGTACTACTTTATCTTAGAATGGATATACACTATACTTAATGGGAGTTGGTTTGCTGAAAGGTCCTTTTATCCAGAATCAGAGGCTTTCCAATAAACCCATGCCGGCAACATGATCACGAAAAAAACTGGGTGGTAAGCCTTTAGTAAGCGGATCCGCAAGCATCAACTTAGTACTAATTATGCTTGATAATTATGGTTTGATCCGGATTCTATCTTTCACAACATGATACTTAATGTCAGAACTGTGAAGGTGGAATAAGATATCATCTACATAAAGCACTAAGATGGTGAATTTACTCCCTTGAACTTAACCTATATGCGTTATCAACTTCATTTTCTTTGAAGTCGAAACTTCTTATGATCTTATCAAATTTGAGGTACCACCGCCTCGACGCTTGTTTTAAGCCATAAATGGTTTTGTTAAGTCGGCATTCCATATGCTCCTTGCCTTCCACGACAAAACCTTCCGGTTGAGCCATGTAAACATTTTCTTTGCAAGTCGCCATTAAGAAATGCCGTCTTAACATCCATCCGATGCGCTCTAAATCATAATGAGCTACAAGAAAGACAGAGGTAGGGGAGAAATCATCGGTGAATGTGATGAAAGAATCAAAACCATCCACCGATGAACATGACCCAGCCGATGTGGATGATGATTCGGAGAATGGAAACACATTCTCATCAAAAACAACATCTCGAGAGAGATAGACACAATAGGTTGAAATGTCCAAGCACTTTGTGAATTGGGTTATAACCAAGAAAAGCACAACATTTGGAGCGGAAAGCAAGTTTGTGTTTGTTATATGGCCTGAGATTCGCCAACATGCACATCCAAAGGTTCTCAAGGAGGTGTAATCTAGTTTGAGGCCAAGCAACCATTCAAGAGAAGTTACAAGATTGATGACTTTATTGGGGTTTGGTTAATGAGGAAGCAGGATGTGATAAAGGCTTCATCCCAAAATTTAATGGGCATGGCAGCTGGGCTAGCAAGGAAAGACCAACTTCAACAATATGGCGATGTTTGCGTTTAGTAGAGCCATACTATTGATGCACATGGGGACATGAAACATGATGGGATATACCAACACGATCAAAAAAGGTATGAAGTTTTCTATATTCACCTCCCCAGTCGGTTTGTACACTAATTATCTTTTTGTTCAATAGGCATTCAACCTAAGTATGAAATTGTATGAAAACCGAGAAAACTTCGGATCTATTTTTCAACAAGTAGATCCAAGTAAATTTCCTGAAATCATCAATAAAGTTAACATTAATAGTTGAAGTCTCCAACTAAAACCAATGCTGGCCCCCAAACATCAGAGTACACAAGCTCGAAAGGAGAGAAAGAAGAACTAGGAAGGACAATAGGGCAATTGATGACTTTTGCCTTGTTGACAAGCATTACACACTATTGTTTTATTGCAATTACTAGAACAAGGTAACCTATTTTGTTGAAGAACATGCTGGATAATGGAAGAATATGGATGCCCTAATCGATAATGCCATCGATCTTGCGTTGGTTTGTCACTTGAAAAGGTTGACTTGGAGACAAAACTTGACAGGCTCGGCACCAAGGGATATAGACCACCCTCACATTGCCCTTGAAGGAGTGTTGTCTTTGTTGCCCAGTCCTTGACAAGAAAACTAATGGGAGGAAACTCAAAGAAGACATTGTTGTCTTTAGAAAATTTGTGGACTGACAAAAGATGCTTAGAAGCTCTAGGGACAGGAAGAATATTACTTAGTTGCAAGGTTCATTGTGCGGTATGACATTTAGAGTGACCAATGTGAGTATGGGCATACCTGTATCATTCACATCCTATACCTGATCTTTGCCATCATATTTTTCCTTTATCGTGAGTCGATCAAGATCATTAGTGATATGATCTATGGTTTTAGTGTCCGTATACCAATTTGTGTCAATGGTATAGGATTGAGCCGATGCAGCAGCTGCAAGACAGCCATCTTCAGCCTGATATGAGTGATTGAACTGTTGATAGCACTTCATTGCTACATGTCCAATCTTGCCACAAATTTGACAAGTTGGATGGTTTCTTCCTCTGGATTTCTGGAATTGTTGGGGCCCTTCTGTGTTAGGAGAGAAGCAGAAGTTGCATCCACCATTGCCACCACCATGGTTGCCTCTGGACGCCGAGTTGATAGAATGATAGGAATTGACAATAGAGTGGTTCACAACAAAATTGGCAGATGAATGTGTCAACCCTGCGCCTTGGCCCTAGAACATGGCATTGTTTTGTTCATGACACATCTCATAACTCATGAGATGTGCATACAACTCATTGAGTGTGAGTGGTTTGATTGGGTGGTCAGGGAATTCACCAGCGGGTCGTAGTCATTGTCCAGTATAGTGAAGAGATAAGTTGCAATTTCATCAACGTTCTGGCCAAGGGTAGCAAGTGTATTTGCCATCTTCTTCACCTTGTTGAAGTATTCAGCAACTCCCATATCTCTTTTCTACAGAGACGCAAGTTGACGCCAGATTTGCATGATTCTGTCTCTAGAGCCACCAGAAGAGAATATGTGATCCAGAGTCTCCCACACCTTGCGATCTATGGAGAGGAGCATCACTTGCGCCAGCACCTTCTGAAAGAGATGAGAGAATGGTACTGAGGACCATGTGATCCTTTTGTAGCCATTGAACGTACTCCACGTTGGGAACAATTATAGCTCCATTTTTAGTTGCCTGTGAGATGGTCTTAGCCTAAGCAGAATTTGATCGTGTAACTCATATTGCTTCTGTCCACTTAATCTGGAAAACTCTTTATGATTATCATGAAGGAATGACTAAGATTAAGAAAATACATAAGAATCTTTATAAACAAGAGTAATTAGATTTTTTTATGAAACCTGGTGAATCTATTGATGATATTTTTGCTCGTTTTGAGAAAATTTTGAGTAACTTGAGTGAAGTTAGTGTTATACCTGCTGATGAAGATAATGCAACTAAAATTTTGAGGTCTTTAGGTTCAAATTGGTTGATGGTCGTCACAACTATTAATCAAACCGTCGATCTAGATACCCTAACCATGGATGATCTGTACTCTAGATTGAAAACCTATGAAATGGAAGTTTTGCTATCTAAGACTGATAAATCTTCATCTTTAGTGCTAGTGACTAATCCCATGCAGGCTGCTTTATCAAGTGCTTTGTCTTGTGTTAGATAAGCTCTTTGAAGAGGACTTGATCTTAATCTCCTCACGATCATACATGGCTCTTAACAATCTGAGGATGGGAAAGCGAGGTGGAGCTCTAAGACCGATCAGATGCTTTGAGTGTGACGAACCAGGTCACATTAAATTGGATTGTCCCAAGCTCAAAGAGAAAGTGGTCAAGGAAGATAGGAAGTATCGTCGTTGACCATCCAAAAGTAACATCAAGAGTGGATCTTTCTGTCACAAAATTGCTGAAAAAGTTGTCTCAGCCATCGAGTGACTTGACTTGAGTGATGTGGATTTTGAGAGTTGTGACGACAACGATCACGACAATGACAATGCCAAAGACAAGAAGAAGAATACTAACGATTTCACGGGCATGTGCTTCATGGCAAGCAATAATAGCGAAGACGACTATAGTGATCCAGATGAGGTAAGACCATCGTATGACCAACTTGAGGATGATTTAATTAAACTTGCTATTGAATTAAAAAAGACAAAAAAGAAGCTAAAAGAAAATAATTGTCTTATTGAAAGCTTAACTTCTAAAATTGATAGACTTAGAGCTACTATTCTTGATAGTGAATTATGTGAGTCTTGTCAAATTTTATATTCTGAGTTGGAAACCGCTAGATCAATTAATGCATCAAATCTAGTTCAACTTAGTGATGTAACTGATAAATTTGATGAATTAAAATTGGTACATGATTCTTGTGATGGAAAATTAAAACTGGCTAATGATGAAATTAAAAGCTCGAGTCTAATTCATCTAAAACTTGCTCTAAGTATGATTTGCTCCAAGCTAGACTTAATTCATCTTAGAAATCTATTCAACAAATATTTTACCATAAAACTCTTTCTTGCTCTAACTACTTGAAGTTAAATATTGAAATTGATGCTCTAACTAAGTTGTTGAAGGAGTTTGCTAGAAAAGGAGAAGTCGACTCAGTCTAGTGCTTCTAAGGTCTTGCTAGTGAATCTGTTAAGTGCACATCATGTCCCACATTGGCTAAAGAAAACAAGTATCTTGAAGCTTTAGAGATATTTTCTTTTGGCAAGAAAAATCTAAATATGATCCTAGATCAATCAAAAATAAGTGTAAAAAATCATGGTTTAGGATTAAATTTTACTGAGCATACCAAGAATAATGCTCCTAAGGTAGTTAAGCTTCTAGAACCTAGAAAATTTGAAGTTGAATCTGAACCGAAACAAATTGTCTTCAAATGTGCTAGTATAGCAAAGGACCCCTCTACCAAAGTGGGTGTTGTGAAGTCAAATGATACGACCACTCATCAAATCAAGTATCAATGCACTCATTGTGGTAGAGACGGTCATTTAGATCATGTTTTCCAAAAGCAAAGAAAGAGAAAAAGGATAGGATGAAGAAATGTTTTCGATCTGCTTCCCATGGTCGAATAAGCAAAGTTGGACCAGACATTTCGACCAGTTGTCTTTCATAGTTGAATCAGAGTTGTCGAACCTGCTTTTCAATGTCTGGCTGGTCAAAATATGTCAGATGCTAATAATTCACTTAAATCCTTATCAGTGCATGCTTTTGCTCCTTCTAATCAATCATCTGCAGATTGTCGCTTTGCTCCCTCTAATCAACCTTCTACATGATCAGGAGTTTTGCAACAGGACTGGTCAGACTAGCTTTCTCGCGTGGTTGGATCAACGTTTTGACCAGCGTTTCATTGACTAGTGTTTCGACCAGTGCGTTCTACTCAATCAGACAGGTCGAACGTTAGGCCAGGCAGACCAGCTTTTTCTTATGGTTGGACTAGAACTTCGACCAGCATTCCAACGACCAGTGTTTCGACTAGCGAGTTGTACTCAATCAAACCGGTCGTCGATCAGACCAATTGTATAGAGGCAATTGGACCATCCCGTGGTTGGACCGGCTTTTCAACAACTATCTGGTTGGAAACTTGCAAAGGCTAATTCTTCACTTAAATCTTTGTCATTGCCTGCTACTTCTCCTATTCGTCGTGTGTCACAGTACTGGATTTCTAAATCTTATTTCACTAACCCCAGTACTATGAGACCAATGCCTTCTGTGATGTAAGACCAGCTAACGCAGGATGGAGAACATGCGCTTAATTGGGTTCTAGTCTTTTTACATCAGTTTGATGGAATATTTGATGGTTCTTCACTCCTTTTAATGGCATCCAAGAGTTTCATCTACTGGTTAGACAATGTGAAAAATGTGATGTTAACCTACATGTGGTCTTTGAGTTCTTTTCTCAGATTGCTCATTTTCACTCTTAACTGCTTGTTCCTTCTTAATTTGCTCTTTTGCTGAGTGAGATGGGATTATTTTGAGGGGGAGCATGATGTTTAAATATTTTTGGAAGCTTTGTTTATTATACCTGTCAAGAAATATATCAAGTCCAAGTCTTTAAAATCAAATAATGAGTATTAGAGTTGTCTTTATCATGTTCATTCACATGCTTTGTAGCTTTGGTAATGATTGGTTTTAATAAATTTGTTGCATTTGAATTAAAGCATGACATGGCGGAACACCTTGACTAGATTAATTATAGATAGTACTTTGCGATGTTCATATAAATGGATTAGCTAGATTGTGAATCTTATTTTAAATCGTGGGTATGAGGCTAGTTTGTTTTATATTGCAATTTTTTTATGATTACTCAATTGGCATGTCATTAAAAAAATACATAAATAAAAATAAATATGCTTTAAGCATACCATAGTTAAACAAAGAGAGAAATGCACAAAAAATGCATAAATTAAAAGAAGTATGCTTCAAGCATGCCATCATTTAATATAAAAAATACTACAAAGATAGCATTATGAAAATAAGTATGCTATAAGCATACCACATGCTAAAAGATTTGAGTATGGAACAACAGGTTGCTATACGAGATTGTTAGCTCGTCTAAATTTAAGGTTTGCTTCACTTTTAGGTTTTCACTTTTCATTGTGATATCTTATTGTGCTCTATGTAATCGGTTTGGTCAATGTTGAAATATCTGTCATTAATCTAATTTGCTTAATCATGTTAAAGACTAGTTTTTGACATGCTATATGGTATATGACTTCATATGATTTAGGGATCTCTACTCAAAACGAGGGCTTGTGTATACTCTTAAATCAATGTAAAGTGACTTGGATAATCTGCAAAGCTTCTGAATGTTTACTTTCATTACTCCTTCTTAGATTTTTTTTCTTTTCTCTAGCGTTCTTGATGATTACATTGCCAAAGGGGGAGAAATAGGAAACAAAAGGGGGAGAAATAGGAGAAAAATGGGAGAAATTAAAAAAATTGGATTGCTCTCTTGTGTGGAGGGGAAGGTTTCGAAAGTCTTCTAAGGTATCTATGTTTTCTACATCGTCTGCATCATTGAGTTTTTCCTTTCGCAAATTCTCTCATTCAAAGAGTTTTTGAGATGTTGTCAATGTATTCATTAAGGAGGAGATTATTAGACCATGTGGTGGTCGAGTATTTAGTGATGATGAATAATTGACATTTGGGTTTCATTGGAATTTGCATTTGTAAAAGTTCTGGTCGATGTGCTCGTGTTGCTGGAGTTTTCAGGGCAGCATTTCGACCATGACAATCGCTCAATGCATGTCAACCATGGCTTTTCGACCACGACTGGCTTCGACAATGTTGGTAATCGGTGGTCCAAACAGCCTTGTATCATTGGTCTGAACAACTTTGTGTTGGGTGGTCCGAATGGCTTTGTCCGATCATCGGACTTCGACCACGTCAGATTTTGACTGCAGCATTTCAACCATGGTAAGTCAAGCACTATAGACTTCGACCACGCTAGACTTTGACCACATTAGACATCAACCACGTTCGACTTCTACCATGTTCGACTTCGACCATGACAGAACGACCACGCAGGTAATCGATAAGCTTCGATCCCGACTAGCAAACTAGTTGTAGGTACAATACTTTTTGATGGTCATAGATACAGTAACCGGTCGATAATCATAGACTTTACTGATCGTACTCGATAGTCGTAGACTTTACTAGTCGGTACTCGATAGTCGTAGACTTTACTAGTCGGTACTCGATAGTCGTAGACTTTACTAGCCGCTACTCGATAGTTGTAGACTTTACTGGTCAGTAACGATGCTTGTTATTCCTGACTAGGATGGGGAAGTCTGAGGTCCAAACGGTTAAGGATGTCACACGAGTGATCGGACTCATGCTGGAGCACGAGGAGATCAAATGTGGTGATTCATAGAGAAGCTACAGGCGGTGTGGTCCAGGAGGCTTCGACACGAGTGGTGATGATGCGTGGAGAAGCTATAGGAGGTGCGGTCCTGGAGGCTTCGACACGGTAGTTGATAGTGTGTGATGGAGATACAGGAGGTGCTGTCTTAGTGGCTTCGTCATGTGGTGAGTTAGGAGTTGTGGAGAGAGTCCATAACTTAGAAGAGGTATAGTTTGGTTAAACCCCATGTTCGGAAGGGTTTCAGATCCCTTGATTTTTGAAAGAGATAGGATTGTGTGTCCAGATTGTTAAGGATACGGTTTGAGATGTCCGTGTTTGAGGTAAACACGGTATTTGGCTCTAGCATATAAAGGCAAGGAGAGGCTAAGTGCTTAGCCGTGCTTTGAGGAGGCTTTTTATGCTAGGGTCTTTAGGGATGCCATGAGGGCGCTTTGTAGCCACATAATATGATCCAGAAGTAATAGATCAGATCGATTCTATGAAAAGTTGGTCGGTATCGGCGATGTGTTTTCCGAGCATCGTTTTTTCCTGTGGCCTCGACGGCGATGTGTTAACACATCTGGATCTTGCGTGAATCTAGCACGGTATTGTCTTCGGCATGTTCTTATTCGAGCAGCTGAAGTTTTCGAGTGGAGGGAGATTTTGACTACGTGCAAAGGTGGTCGAAGCGAGCGATCGAAGTGTTCTAGCGGTCGGAGCGCTAGAGCTGTCGAAGCAGTCAAGTGGTCTAGGAGTGGTCTAACGCCGAGCGGTCGGAACCTTCATTGAGCCCATGGACATAGTCGAGCGTCTTACGGTCAAATTTCACGTCTATAAGTTAGATTGTTTTTGTGGTTTGAGATTTGATTTTTGGTACCATAAAGTGGAGACAATCATTCACCCTCTCTGGTTGCGCACCATTCGATCCTACAGATACCATAAAAGAATCTAAAGATAGTTTGGAGAAAGTGATCTATTTCAGAGAGAAGCCGCAGAGCCAGGCATGCTCTGTTTCACTTCATACATACCAGAGTATCGCCGTATCGGCTTACAGAGGAGATTGCCTTTCGGGCTATAGTTGTCAGCGACAGCAGAATAAAAAGAGAAAAGAGATTACAACAGACCACATCATCAACCGAGTATATCTTCAGTTAAAGATAAGGACTCAGCTAGCTAACTGCGCGGAATCCTATCTCATATCTTCAGCACCAAAGTAGCCTGTAAATCTGAATCAAAATGGCATAATTCGCATCTTGATAGGTGAGATGCCTGGCGTGTCTAAACCCAGTCCAATGAGACGTAAATTTGCTGCAGAAATTGCAAATCTACGCACCAAAGAAGGTATGCTCATTGCTCTCCTACAGGCTACAGACTGCAAGTCTGCATCTGCATAGACAACCTAGGAATTCTTGGATCCTTAATCAACTGAAACAGTTTGGAATGCAGGGATTTACTCAGCCGTGAGTATGCTCCGTGGCCCGTGTTACGGTCCTTCGTCACTGGATGCAAACTGCAGTAGAGCTTGGGGTAAACTGGGAGAGGATAGAGTGAAATTTTGGGGAAGAACAGAGGAAGGGGGATGGAAACGGAGAGAGAGGAATCAAGGAGGAGAAGGCCAAAGCCTGGTAATGGTTAGTTTGTGAAATAGGAATCCGGATATGTTCGTCGATGTATGGCGAATTTGCGAGTTTGACTTCTCTGTCGATCTATACCGGTCGTTTGATTACGCAGACGTGACAAAACTGAAATTCTCTGGAATATGAATACGATACTTGACTCGTGACATGAGAAGAATATGTATGGTTTATATATATCTCTCTCCTCCTTAAAAGTATGAGTTGGTGATCGTCGGCCCGTTCTCTCTGCAGCCGTTCGTTCTTCCTCGACTCTCCCAGCAGTCCGATCAAATGTGCATGGCTCCTCTCAAACTGTCGCTTTCCAAACCGCTCCCCTCTACGCCCACTACTTTCCTCTGCTCTCTCTCCCAAGTTTCCACGACCGCACCACCATCGCGTCCCCCACAATCGATCCCGTATTTCCTCATCTCCGTCTCCCTCTTCTCCTCCTCCTTGGCGCTGCTCCTTTCCTTCTCGCCACTCTCCTCCGCGGCCTCCGCCGAGCCGCTCTTTGTGGAGGCCAAGCTACGCCAGTAGCAGATGCTACCCAACCCCACCCACCCATAGCGGGCTATGCTCGAGATCGCCTACCTCGTCTCCGGATCCACGAGGACGGCGCCACCGCTGCCGGGGACGCTCGGGTGCTCTACCGCTCGGGAGAGACAGATGCTTGAGCTGAGTGCTTCAAGCCACCACTGCACACCGACTCCATCTACTTACGGTTCCAGAATATCAAGGTGCTCACCTGTGCCAACCTGGTCACCTACTGATGAGGCAATGGGGTCCCGATCTTCCGATAGGATGATAACGTCGATTTGGAGGACAACGACTTTGACAATGCAGATTTCTAACTGGCCGCGACCAGAACACCAAGCACTCGCTAAACCACACTCCAAGTCGTTATCAACCGTGCCAAGAACGCAGTTGACTTGACCACGAAAGTCTATTCCTGTATGCAACCGAACAACACGCAAAAACAAGAAAACAAGCAATCTGAATCGCAAATATATAAATTGAGTTAAAAAATGTGGGATTCTACAGACGTTCTTTACGGTTGGTCTAGTCGACACACATGAAAAACAAGAGTTTTCACAATGGAAAAACTAAGCAAACGAAATCCAAGAAAACTAAAAGGGTGCGGCCTCCTTAAACAGGGGAGGGAAAGCCGTGCAAAACTAAGAAATAAGGAGTGATACTATTTATAGTACTGTTCATGTAAATAGTACGATCGCAAATAGTATGGGCCAAGAGAGGGGGCACCTTCCCCTTGGGCCCAAGCATTACAAGGCCCAATTTGGCCTAAATAGGTGATGCAGTATATTCTCTTAATGATTACGATGTACACAGAAGGAATTTGGAGGCAAGGCTAGATCTGTTGGAAAGAGAACTAGAAAAGCTTTCCAACAAGTACTCATGGACCTCAAACGGACTCCGTATGTGAAAATTATGCATATTTGAAATTAGGCATGTCAGGCTGAATCCGAATTGATCTAGAGGCCGAATTGGATTCCAAAGCGTATCCAACTTAGCTCTTGCTTTACATGGACCAAAAGTGACGTGGTGACCTTGAGGAAGAGTCGGGAAAGGCGTTGACTTGATCTTGATATGCTGGTTGGCTTCCTTTTAGGTGGACCCCAACCATGAGCTCATAGTGTTGATGCAATCCTCCTTGTATAGCTGCACAAATATACATTTTCATCATTAGGTAGCATCATATTCTTATTTAAAATATGTTGAAACTGAAGAAACTAATTCACCTTTAGTTCAATTTTAATATTGGATGCTATGGCCGTATGTGTTTGTGGTATGGTCACATCATCCTCCCCTTCTTGATAGAAAATCATCCTCGGTTTTAACATATGTGTAGCCTCACGTGTTGCATGATCTTAATCATATATGTTGGTATATGACAACAAACGCAACAGACTCTCATTATATAATATCATATATTCTTTATCAAACAAAGTAACACCTCTTTGAAACGATCTCACTTGATAATTTAAGTGATGCATAGGAGCTCTTGTAATTGGAACAACAAGCATAGCAAATATAGTTGTATCCATAGGGGTCATGTCCTCGTCATCCTCCCCTTATTGAAAACAAAACCGTCCTCGGCTTTTGTTGAGCTGAAAATTTGGTAACAAAAAAGTCAACATGTATGCATGGTATATGTATATGTCATCCATTTTAACAGTTCTTCGTTGTTGCACAATTAATATTACAAAACAACAACGATCATAAAAGCTCATTGTATTATTAACCCAAGAGTAATCATATATATTAATGAGCAAATCAAAATTTCTCACACAGTAATTATTGTAACTAGTTTTGTAAATATAAGTGAAGCATTTATGCAATTCAAATATCTGAAGTTGTAAACTTGCAGTGGTGGCACATATGGACAAAATTACAACTTTTGGAATTAAACAAAAGTCATCCACATAATCAGATTTCAATCGAGCAATAGCAAATTCATCTAGCAAGGGTGAAGAGATTTGTAAGTTCTTCCATAATTCATTATCTTTATTCAGATTGTCCATATTTGATGGTGCAAAAAGAGATAAACACATTGGCATTGAATGAGTACTAAATTTTACTTTCCTCTCATATTGAACAAGATTCAGCACACAAGAATTGTTGTCCAAAACAGCAAGCTTCAATTCATCCATGTGATCATAAGTTATGCATATTCGATATACAAGAATTGATTTTCTACCCCATAATCTACAATCAAATTAAACTTATACCAGGGGTGCAGGCACTAAACAAGAATTTCGAGCATGCGAGTTTAAAAACTTTCTCTATAGCCTATGACAATTTCATAGATAGATCCAACATGATGTAACATAACGAATTAGCAGGAGTAATTCTAGTAAAAACTTCTTTATATCTAGTCAAAGCCACATGATCATTGTATGCGATTAATTCATCACATGAATCACTCAAAACATCAGGCAATTTAATTATTTTATGACATGGTGCACTCAAGTCAATGCAGTCTGAATTATCTACTTGAAACATGTGCGTGTCAAAATTGTTTTCCACCTTTTTAACTCAATTTATATATTTGCAATTCAGATTGCTTGTTATCTTGTTCTTGTGTGTTCTTTGGTTGCATGCAGGAATAGACTTTCGTGGTCAAGTCAACCGCATTCTTGGAACGGTTGGTAACGACTTGGAGTATGATTTAGCGATTGCTTGGTGTTCTGGTCATGGCCGGTTAGAAGCCTGTATCATCAAAGTCATTCTCCTCCAAATCAAAGTTATCATCCTATCGGAAGATCTGAACCCCATTGCCTCATCATCCACTAGGGCCCGACCATGGTGGCCAACACCTTGCACGCAATGCCATCCTGCTGCGAGGCGGCTGGCGGGACTAGTTCATCAACCTCTTCACCTCCGACTACCCACTCATCACCCAGGACAGTAAGCACAGATGCAATATGCTCCACCCCAATTCCACTCTCTTGATGTGCTATCCTCCTCCGCATCGTCATTACCTAGCCACTGTCTCTCATGCTCTCTTCTCATTCACCCCCATCTGCACAGTCGCCGCTTGGGTGCTGTCCCGCCTGCTATCTCCCAGTGCCACCCCACCAAAACCTCCCCCTTCCCCTTCGCCTCCAACCGCTGCCGCCCTAAGTGAGCCACCTCGTTGTCGTTCCCTGACCGGATCTGGTCATCGCCATGCCTCTTCCCTCCCTCTCCGAAATCTCCACCTTGGTTGCTAAGATGGGCGGTTCTTGGTGTAGCTGCTACGGCGGCATCCCAGCCCAGGTCACGATGCAGTCCCTGCTGGACAAGGCGTCAGAGTGGAGCGGCGTGGCTACCGACGACACCTTCGTCATCGACTTCGGCAACTTCTTCGAGGCGCTTGACAGCACCTCACAGCCCTTCATCGACCTCTCCACTAACTTCTACACCAGGTCTGCTCCTTGGTTTCTACATTCCTTCCCTAATTTCTTTTTCTGATTCTATGGTTGTGGTTGAATTAAATGAAATAGGGTTTGTGAGGATGAGGAGGAGTGGTTCCAGGAGATATTTGGAGGGTTGAGGAAGGAGGACACAATCCGAAACTAGTACGAGTTCTTGGTGCAACGCATGGGCGGCCCCTGCTCTCCTCCCAAAGGAAAGGTAACTTCACTATGCATATCTTAAATGTAAAGCTTTGTGTAATTTAGGATGACATGTGGTAATCCTGAGGTGTTTGAACTTCGAAGAGAAAGTTATGGTCATATGGTCGCGTATTAGATGATTCCAATGTGATTTCAAAGCATATTATATGATGGGTATATGTACATCTAATACAGAACTATACAAAATGCTTCTTTATGGAAGCACCAATTCTTTCCAAAAATTCCATCTTCAGCGAGTAGGCTAACCTCTAAGCCTAGCCATAGTACAAGAATATGGTAATGAAGAAGCTAGCTACTAATGTGGCCAACCAACTTCCTGAGGATGTGTCTCTGTAGAAAGCAGTGGAGAAGGTTGAGTACATTGCTGAGATAGTGGATAAGGACGCAGAGAAGGTTGAAGTTGTCGTTTACAAGGTTTGATTCCATATTCTTGTTTTCTTCTTCAAGCTTGATACTAATTTTTTATTATATTTCACATATGATGGATAATATTATTTGAGAATATTATTTGATAATCTTGTTGTTGAGTGTGGTCGTGTATCGAGTACTTATGTGTTCGAGTACTATGTGGTTGGTATCGACTACTACGTGGTCATAGTCGAATACTCGGTGTGTTCGAGTACTGCGTGGTCGTAACCAAATGTACTCGCTTTGTTTGAGTACTCCATGTGTTTGAGTACTACATGGTCGTAGTCGAGTACTCGGTGAGTTCGAGTACTGCGTAGACTCAGTGTGTTCGAGTACTACGTGGTCATAGTCGATTACTCGGTGTGTTTGAGTACTACGTGGTTGTAGCTACATTGGTCATAGGCAAATGTACTCGGTGTGTTCGAGTACTGCATTGTCGTTATCGTGTGCTCAGTGTGTTTGAGTACTACGTAGTCGGTGTGTCCGAGTTTGTGTAGTAGTTGAAGACTCGGAGTCAAAAAGCGGTCAGAGACTCCAGACCAGTCGATGGCGTGGTTGACAAGCCGTGGTCGATGCCATGGTTGAAGGCGTGGTCGACAAGCTGTGGTCGATACCGTGGTGGAAGGAGTGGTTGAAGCTACAGTGACTCAGTCGGTACTCGGAGGAGTACTGTCACAGTCACTAGTCAAACTGTGCAGTGGTTGTTGGTCGATAGTCGTAGCTACAACGGTCGATAGTCGATAGTCATATCTACAGCGATCGATGGTCGATAGTCGCATCTATAGCTATCGATTGTTGATAGTCATATCTACAACGGTCGATGGTCGATGGTCATAGCTACACTGTTCGATGGTCGATAGTCATAGATACAGCGGGTCGTTGGTCGATAGTCGTAGCTACAGTGTCGATGGTTGTAGCAACAGTGGTCGATTGTCGATAGTCATAGCTACAATGGTCGATGGTTGGTAGTCATAGTTACAGTGGTCGATAGTCGTAGCTACAGTGGTCGATGGTCGTAGCTATAGTGGTCAATGGTCGTAGCTACAGTCGACAGTCGGTGCTGAAAGACCTGTGTAGTCGGACATGCAGTCGTTGTGCTATGGTCGACAAACCTTGGTCGGTGATGTGGTCAACAAGACGTAGTCGAAGCCGTGATAGAAGGAGCGATGTGTTATAGTAGATGTGTGCGCTGGTTGTGGTCGAAGGTCTGGTCGATGCTATGGTCGAAGCCATGGTCAAATGCATGGTCGATGCGTGGTCGAAGCCATGGTCGCAGCTACAGTAAAACGGTCAGTGCTTTAATTTTGCTGGTACATTTATCAAAAATATTGTCTACAAAGATACCTTACGTCCTAGATGTCTTATGTATTTTATTTTTGATTATGTTGCACAAGAAACAATATCGGCTACTAAACATGAATATCTATTTCCAATTTAATTTATTTATGAGTTTGTATATGTGTGCTTTGCTTGATATATGTTTTTCGAAAGATAAAACTAATGTTCAATGTTTAGTTTGAGATCATCGTTTGATAATATGAATCGCTTTCATTTGGTACTCCGTTGCAACGCACGGATATCTTATATATATATAAGGATAATTCCGACTTGTGTCCGTGCAGGCATTAGCGGATCGGGTGGCAACCGCACAAGGAGAACCTCTTTCCCCAATCAGCACGCCGATCAACTAGCTAGACAAGCTCTGAAACTTCATCGCAGCACTAACAAGAGAACCTGTTGTAGCACAGGACATTACCAAATCGACTGTCCTGTGATGACAGTCCTATGTAATCTTGACTGGGACCTGAACATCTGTAACAGGTCTACTTTCGCAGATTATATGCCAATATATTAGCTTTTTTTGTAACTATATACATATTGTCTTTTTGGAGAACCTCTAGATATGCCTTTATAGTGGTTTCAGAAGTATTCGAACATATCGACTAAGTGACTGCATACCAACCAGTGGCTTGTAATGCATGGAATAATTATGCCAACTGGATGATCTGGTTGGTGCTTGTGATGGTTTGGTTCTTGTCTATGGATAGACAAGGGTATATTTTATGTGTGTTGATATCAGTCAAGTTAGGAAGATCTTATTTTGAAGAAAACTTTCATTGATCTTTGCATTTGCAGGTGGGCGTGAAGACGATTATGGTCGGTGACGAGGAGAACCGGGACTAGGATGGGGAAGTCTGAGGTCCAGATGGTTAATGATATCACGTGAGGTGGTCAGGCTCACGTTGAAGTATAAGAAGATCAAATGTAGTGATTCGTGAATAAGCTACGGACGGTGCGGTTCAGGAAGCTATTTAACCGACGGATTCCATAGAGGAAAGCAACCAAGCAGCAGGCAGGCTTAGGACGACCGGTCCAAGTGGAGGTCAAGACTGCGCACTCACAGGGAGATCGGAGAAATGGTAGGGCAAATCTAATTGCTGTTCTTCTTTGGTTAAATTCCATCCGTGAACTGAAGTCTCGTGGGACAATCTGATGGGTTATCTGTTTCGATCCGTGCTTTTTCTCACGCTGTTCTTGCTTCGATTCTAGCTAGCTAGCACCAGAGCCTTCCATGAAACATCTGACGATTAGAGCAGAAGGTTTCGCTGAATCTGATCGATCAATCCCACGGAAATTTGCTTGCTGCAGGCACAGAGTACTGTAGGTCGATCTCCGTCGTTTAAACTACAGGATGCAGAGCAGGTTGCTGAAATCGAGGCTCTCAGGAAGAAGATACAGGCGTTGGAGGCGTATGGCAAGGAGTACAGGGACAAGTACCTGACAGAGAAGGCAAACCGCGAACAGCTCGAGAAGGAACTGCGTTCTTGCAGAAGTCACAAGGCACCACTAAGCAGCACTCTTACTGTTTCGTAATATGAGGCATCGATTCGATTCGTAATCAAAAGGAGTAACATCTTCAGGATGGATCGGGGAGTCAAGCTATCTGAAGTTACACTGCAGTTTTATACATGAGCTGCAATAAAGCTGCACTGGGTAACGAATATTTGCTCCTTTACTGAGATTAACAGTGTATCGATGTATAAAAACTTCTGTCAAGTGTGCTTCGCCCGTTCGCTGTTTTAATTTACAATTTTGCTATTGCCAAGGCGATTGAAATTTTTTCCCCTCTCAGTCACTTGAAGTTGCACTCTCAATCAACTAAAATTGTAGTCCCCCTCTAAAAAAACATCTGCAATTTTAGTTGATTGAATCAATTAAAATTGCACCCCCTTCAAAAAAAAACAACTGCAATTTTAGTTGATTGAGAATACAACTTCAAGTGACTGAGAGATAAAAAAATTTCAGTCACCTTGAGAATAGTCACTCCCTTTAATTTAAAATCGTCATCTCTATGCTTGAAGGGCTTGGGAGTGGTACTCTCATGAGATTCTGTTTCTGTACTGTATAACTATTGCTAACATGCGTATGACCGGTGTAAAAAAAAGAAAAAGAAAATTTGCCTAGTGAATATTTTTATTGATTAGGATGCTGTCACTTGGGAAAGCTTTAGCAACCATATCATTACTGTTATAAAAGAATGAGTTGATGGTCGTACGTCCATTCTTCTTTAACCGCTCTATTATCTCATCCTCTCGTTATTCTTCATTTTTCAACCGATCAAAGCAACTCTTTTCTATAGCACGATTCTATATAGATTCAATGAGTTTTATTGTAACACACGAGTACGTAACTAGTAATACTACAAATAGAGGCTAGGAGAAGCAACGCAGAGGCCTACGGTAGCTACAACTGCCGAAAGACTATTGTTTTGCTTTCGGTTAATTGTTGTGACGGTGAAGTAAAGTAATGAGCTCTTTTTGTCTAATGCAATATTAGCACTGCCAATTCTAACCACTTCATTAATTAGTTTGGAACAAGAGACTAAATAAATTTGTTAGTAGAGTATTGTGCCGTAGGTATGTGTATTCCTCAGTGGGCATATGTCATTACCAAAACGTGATATTTTTGAAATTTTTTATATGAAGTATAACGTCCCAAAATTATAATTACTAAATTAAATTATGTTCAAATGATCATTTTCTGCATTTTGGAGAATTTTCAAATTATTTGAGTATTTATTAAAAGGTTTCTCTAATTTTCAGAAGATCAAAATGAATTTATAAAATTAATTAAAACCTTACAAGATGTTGTAAATAATTTAATTGGCTTCTAATTATTCTAAAGTACATCTCCAAAAATTTCCATAATTGTTAGAGTTGCTTTGCTAATTTTAAAAATTCAAACTCAATTTCTACAATTAAATTAATTAGAAAACGAACTCAAAATCATATTTCATTGTGGGTCGAATTTCCCTCAGCCTGGCCCATCACCTGTTTCAGCCCAGCTCTGGGCCACACGCCATCATCCCAGCTGAGCCCAGCTCCGCCTTCTCTCTCGCCTCCTTCTATCTCTATCTTGCGTGCATGCATCCAGTGCATGCATTTCAGTTACATGGGCTAGCTTCGTCAGTACGTGGAAGGGCGATTGTCTCGGTAGTTCGTCGCGTGTTCAATATCTCGTGGTGCACTGCCTCTTCGTCAGGTCACGTGGTGACAATTATCTGAAAAATCATCATCCACCGTGAAGATCGTGTTAGAATTTGGCCTATATTTATAGCTCATTTTTTTAATTCTAAAACATGCATGGTTTAGTACCATATTATTAAGAAAAGGTGAAACTTATAAGGTGGAGTCCTCACCACTCCTTGAATATGGATAGAGATGGTATGAGGAGGG
Source organism: Bonia amplexicaulis (assembly GCA_036346245.1). NCBI lineage: Eukaryota > Viridiplantae > Streptophyta > Magnoliopsida > Poales > Poaceae > Bonia > Bonia amplexicaulis. The sequence continues at coordinate 914,406 of CM070744.1, forward strand.
TCTTGTCTAGTCAGACACGTGCGCACGCACGCACGCACGCGTATTCGGGTACTTTCGCGTGAAAATCGCGTGACTTGTGACACGCGATCGTGCCGTGACGTGGCGTGGCGCGCCACTTGGCAGACCAAGTCTATCTCTATTTTTGCTAAACCCTGCATCACTCTCTGTTTGAATGAGATTCAAACATTTAAATAAAGCAGTTATAAGTGAATTTACACTGCTTAATTCATCAGTTACCAGTGCATAATTCTGTTTAAAACGCAGCAGTTACTGGTTAATAACTGCAGCGCCCTTTAAAGGGCCTGGAGACGTCCAGGAAAAGAGAGAGAATTTTGTACATTCATTCTTCCTCTACTTTCTGCTCTGCTATTGTGCTTTGCTGTCTGAACCTGTCGATCTTTCTTCTCGGCGTGCACCTGGAAGAAGGAAGAGCGGCTATCTCCGAACTGTTGCCACAGAGAGTACCTGCACGGAGTGGCAATAAGGTTTCTGGGCACATAAGCTGCAATAAAAATGCATTGGGTACCGAATATTTGCTCTGCTAAATAGTACTCTCTCTGTTTTGTAATATAAGGCATCGATTCTCAATGAAAAGGAGTAACACAAGATGGATCAGGGACTCTAGCTAGCTAGGGTTCCCATCTGTAGTTACACTACAGTTTATACATAAGCTGCAGTAAAGATGCACTGAGTACCGAATATTTGCTCCGCTATGTAGTAATCTCTCTGTTTTGTAATATAACGTATCGATTCGTAATGAAAAGGAGTAACATAAGATGGATCAGGGAGTCTAGGGTTCCCATCTAAAGTTACACTACAGTTTATTCATATGCTGCAATAAAGATGCACTGAGTACCGAATATTTGCTCCGCTTGGTCCTCGACTAGCTCGGTAATACCGTAAATTGCGGTTTTTTGGTCTTGATCTTGCACCGAAGCCTCCGAAAATTCCGAAGTTAGCGTAAACATACAAAAACAACATAAGTCCAGCTTGAGCCTAATCAAGCGAGGAACAAATAATTCTATGAAAAAAAGAAGAAAAAGAAATAAATTCAAAAGAGAGGGGTTTTCGGATTTTTTTTCTAGAGAAGAATTTCGTGGATTGGAGGTCAAAAATGGATTCAGGGAATCAAAATGAGTAAGATGGTGAAATTTGGGAATTTTTGAGATTTTATGTGATTTTCTACGATTTTTTTTATTTTCTGGATTTTTGAAAATTGATAAATCTCTGGAAATTATTTTTGCACAGTACTGGGCCAGCCCGGCGCTACAGCGCAGCCTGGGTGAGAAATGGGCCCGCGTGGCCCATGCGGGAGGGCCAGCGTGGGCGAGCAGGCCAAACGGCACGGCCCACGCACGCGCGTGCCCACGCGGCTTGGATGGCCGACACGTGGCTGAGCGGGCGGCGGAGATGAGGCGCGGTTGAGCGGCCGGGATCGGACGGCTTTAGTTTACGCGGACGACCAAGATTCAAAGCCGTCAGAGGGCTCAGATGAGATGGCAACGGTTGGCGCGGACGGCTGGAATGCGGCCACGTCGCCCGGGAGGTTGTCTTCTTCCTTCGGCCGCTACAGGGCCTTCGGGACAGAGCAATGGCGATGATGGCCATTTGGGCACGGGGAAGGTCACCGGCAACCGAGGAGATGGGTGGGTAGAGCTCGGATTAGGGGTTCCATTTTGGGGCCTTGGGAGCTGGGAGCATGGGCGGCGGCAGTTGGGGGCAGGAGAGAAGCTAGCGGCTTCCACGGTAGCTCCAGGGCTCACTGGCGGTTCTCTAGCTAGGTGGGTTGTGTTTTCACGATCTGTGGGGCTCGGGGCTCACATTGGTGGCGTTGGTTTTTGCTGGGAGGCGTCTAGGAGAGCTGTCCATAGAGAGGGTGCTTCGGCCGGAGGAGAGCTGCGGTGTCGGGACTCCACAGGCGATCACGTAGCCGGAGCAGTTCACCAAAAGGGTCAAAGTAGTGGAGATGCTCTGAGCCAAAGTAATTGAGAAATGGGGAAGAAAGGAAGAAGAATCGCTCACGGGGGTCGCCGGCAAAGGGGAGGGTGGCGACGGCGTCGGGAGCGATGGGGCTTCGATCGGGAGCTCCTGGAGACAAATGTAGGTGACTGGTAGCGAATGGAGGCGGTGGAGAGGCTTGAGAAGCACGGGAGAGCGAGAGAGCCGAGAGGAGTGCAGGAGAGCTCAGGCGTAGGGGAGAAAAAGAGGGGGAAGAGGGGATGGGGCACGGCGCGGATGGACAGCCGAGTGATAGGAGTGGTTGGGAGAGCGATGTCTTTGCAACGTGGTGCAGAAGAGAGCTAGAGCGAGCGACAGCCAGGCGGGGTGGGTGACCGAGCGACATGGGCGGGGCGTGCTCTCGCGCGTAGGAGGGAGAGATGGCGGTGACTGCCAGGCGGGGCCAAGGGAAGGGACAGGGCGACGCGTGCAGGGGTGGCGTGGCGCGTCCGTAGGCAAACGGCGGCCGTCACGGTGGCGGCGGCGGCGATCTGAGTGGGTGGGCGCGGCAGGTGGGCGAGGCAGCTCACACATGGGCGCAGGCGGCAGGAGGAGGCGGGAAGAAGGAAAAGCGCCAGCGGGAAGGGGAAATGGAAAGAGAGAGAATGCGCCAAGGAGAGCGGAAAAACGAAAAGGCCAAAAAGGGAAAGCGCATTCCGCCGGGAATTTCCGAAAAAGGAAAGTTTTCAAAAATTCACCCAAACATTCAGGAAAAATCACAAAAATTTGCAATTTTTTCTGGGGTGTTTCACAGGTCCCAAGTGTTTTTCATCATTAAAACCTTTAGGCAAAACCTCTTCAAAATCTTGATCTCCATCAGTAGTCACACAATCCTCGCTTGGCAGAGCCGAGATAATCCTACCTCTACAAAAGGCTATACATGGAGATTGGTAGGAAAAATCCAGTGGGTTGCACATATAAAAACCTAGATATTGCAAGTCAAATAAGGATTCTAGGGCGAGAAGGTCATTGAAAAGTAATGATGTCGATTTGAGGAAGAAGGACTTATTAAATATAAAATGATCCTAGGGCGGAGATGAAATCCCTGTTATCTTATTGCACATGGGGAATCAGATAATGTACTTCCGGAGATATGGCATATATCCATATATATAAAACAAAAAAATTGAGAACCATATGTACAGCTTTTTTGAAGAACCTCGGTATATGCTTTGCTAGTGGTTTAGGTAAAAATTCGGACAACTCGCTTAATAATTATCATATGGTAACTCGCTTAATTAGGGCCATTTTGGTATTGCTATGAGGATAGATATATAGTTAAATAAAAATCTTTAACAAATCAGTCTAGTAAACTATTTGTGTTAATTATGACTTAAAAGAAAAGAGTCCAGTATGAACCATTAATTAATTAGTCGTCAAGCCCTGAGGACGAGAAAATTGATACTTTGCCATCCTATTTGGTGGGCTTCGACAAAATACCACTCTCTAGAATGACCACTATAAAATGCCACTCTTAACATTGACACTTTGATTATTTGCCATTTTGAGGGTTTTTTAGGATTCTTAATTATTTTTTAACTATTTTCAGATTATTTGCTATGGGAAAAGACACATTTGCCCTTGGGCTTTCTTATTCCAATCTTGTAGATGTAGTAAAGCGTACCAAATGAAAAGAAGGGGCAAGCGGCCCAGATGAAGGCGAGAAGAAGGCGGTGGCATTGGCGGATGAGGGCGGCGCGGAGGACCTAATCTCGGAGTTAGGGGCTGCCGTGGCAGCTACGAGGCAGCTCATGCGGACCTAAGCGGTATCGTCCACGTCCGAGAAGTACCTTTTGGCGGCGACGCGGCGCCAGACGCGTCGCGGCGGCTGCTGGGCGGCGGTGGGCTCGGTGGCGGCAACCGTAGCGTCGGCGGCGGTCCTGCTGCTGCCGCTGTACTGCTTGGCGGCGGCTTGCGGCGCATACCTCCCTCTCCTCCGCCTGCTCGCTGCTGGCTGGCGCAGCGCACTGCCATCTACTTGCGGCCTTCGCGGTGGCGCGGCGACCATGGGCCTCGAGCGCTCCGCTTCTTCCACGCGGCCTCGCCGAGGCGGCGCCGTCGTCGGGTTCTTTGCCATGAGTCGGGGAGGCCGAGGAGGCGCGTAGCACAAGAGAAGTCGGGGGCGGGCGCCGTGGCGGCGGGGAGGCGGTGCCGTCGCCGTCGCGGTGGCGGAGGGCCTCCTCCTCGGTCTCTCTCGTGTCCTCTCGTCCCGTGCAGGCCGTCCTCTGTCTCACGCACCAGAAAATGTAGCGATGAGAACAAGCAAATGGCCTAAGGGCAAATGTGTCTTTTTCTATGGCACATAATCTGGAAATAGTTTAAAAATAATTAAGAATCCTAAAACACCCTCAAAATGACAAATAATCAAAGTGTCAATGTTAAGAGTGGTATTTTATAATGATCATTCTAGAAAGTGGTATTTTATCGAAGCCCACCGAATAGGATGGCAAAGTATCAATTTTCTCCCCTGAGGACTGCTTTGCTCTGTCTATTTAAACGATCGTTGTCCGGGTTTCATAGACGAAATTAAGCAAGCAAGCAAGGCTAAGCTAGGGACAAGCTAACTAAGTGGTCAACGACACTACACTGAGCTGTCACAATGTCAGGGGTATATATATATATATATATATATATATAGAAAAATTACATAAGGCACCTAGGTGCCTAGGCACCCACATCAAGAACCGTCTGATACACGTGTATGATTAAATTTTTTTTTGAGTTTGGGTATGAAAATATTTTATACCTTGATATATTTATGGTAAGTAAGTTTTGAACTCAGTTCAAACTAGTTTGAACTACTTTTGAGTTCAATGCGACTACAGTGAGTATATACCATAAAAATAGTTCAAACTAATTAAACTGAAGTTGAATTTAATTTTTTTCGAAGTTTGACATCTTAAATATACTTTTTTATGGGTATATGAAGATACCCACATCAAGCGTTCACGAATCTCAAAGCAAATCAACGGTATTGATATTGGTGCCTAGGCACTGGGTGCATAAAACACTAGTCCTATATATATATATATATATATATATGTCTAGAATTTTAATTTAATTACCGTATATATGTACGTGCATCCATGTGTTCTGCCTAATTTTTTTGGTTAAGTACATAGTATTTCTTCATTCATATTTGCTTGCTTGTGTTGATGCTGCTGCTAATTCTTGATTCTGCAGTACGTAGCTAGCTAGATGTATCGAGTTTCTTTTTTTTTTCTCCTCCAATTAGGTAAGTTCAAGCGATCGACGATCCCATGCATGCACATGCGTATGTTAACATTTGCATGTTTGCAGACCCCAGAAGGTTCTGCATCGACGCGATATGATAAGGACAATCTGGAAAATCTGAAGCAATTCAAAAAAAACATACTCAAAGAGATCGGAGAGCGGAAGGCTGAGAACGAAAAGATACTCAAAGAGAACGGAGAGCTGAAGGCTGAGAACAAAAAGCTGAAGAAATACGTAACGCATTTGCAGACCCCAGAACCTTCTGCATCGATGCAATATGATGCGGCCGACGTGAAACATCATATCTGAGGCAATACAGAGAAGACATGGACAAAGAGCACGAAAAGCTGATGGCTGAGAACCAGAAGCTGAACGCTGAGAACCAGAAGCTGAAGGCTGAGAACCAGGAGCTGAAGGCTGAGAACCAGAAGCTGGAGGCTGCGAACGAGAAGCTGAAGAAGAAAAACGCAAACAGATGTTGGTGACATTAATGAATGCATGTTGAGCCAGTGGCGAATCTAGAATGAAAAATGAGGGTGGGTTAAAAAAAATACATACTTCTACCAGATATAAGAGTTAGCCCTACATCTTGAATGACTAAACTAATTTGTAAGAAATATAGTTTTGTATTCTTATGCAATCAAATTCATAGTTTCATACATGAATAAAAACAAAGAAAAAAGAGAGATACAATGGTGGTATCTTGCTAATGGCAAGTGAATCCCTAAAACATGTAAATATGGTTCCGGCAGGTAACAATCAGTACATCAAAATTAAAATCAGTTGGGAGAGTACTACTTGAATTGCTTATAAAAATTATGCAAAGTTCGTTTCTCCATTATTTCAAACCTATAAATTAATTGCTAATTGAGTTTATACAACAATACAACCACTACTACGAAAGCCTAATACTAGGCGCCAAATCACGAGCGGTTTTGTGAAACCGTGCATGATGTCTCTATTATAGACGGTTTTAATTTGGAGGCCGTCATGGTATTTGTGGCGGGAAAAAGGAGTATTATAGGCGGTTCTTACCGCTGAGCAGTGCGTGATCTTGGAATATCCTGAGACGGTTTTATAATATAAACCGTCGTGATATTCGATATCCTGAGCGGTTTTAATATAAAACCGGCGTGATCTTGGAATATCACGAGCGGTTTTATTATAAAACCGTCGTGATAATTTGGAATATCACGAGCGGTTTTATTATAAAACCGTCGTGATAATTGAAATATCGCGAGCGGTTTTATTATAAAACCGTCGCGATATTCTAATATCCGACGGTTTTATAATAAAACCGTCGTGATATGTTTCCGCCTTGCAATTCCTCAAAATTTCATATTTTCCGCTTAAGTCCGAGTATGATTCGGTTTTGAGACACCTTGATAAAGCGGGCATAACTTTTGCATACGGTGTCCGTTTTCGGCGTTCTTGTACTCGTTGGAAAGCTAACGACGAGCCCGATCCAAAAATAACGACCGCTTGCGCCAGTCGCCCTCAAGACCCCAAAATCGGCCATCTTTGGACCTAAACCTGCGTTGCAAGTTTTTGGTGTCTGTTTTTCCTTTTTCTTAGTCTTCCTTTAGGAATTTGGATTTTGCTTCAAGCGAAAAGTTGTAGATCTCGTCGAAACCTTTCAAATGAGTATATATAAGCCATATAAAACTTTGCTATTTTATCTTTTCAGACTAGTTGTTTATATTGCATCGGTATATAAAATTTTGTGCTCTAATTCACGAGCGGTTCTATATATCGAACCGTCGTGATATTCATTCATCACGAGCGGTTCTATATATAGAACCGTGCGTGATATCTGTGGCCCGTCGATCCTACTCGACCCAATCATAGCCAATAGAAATCGACCAATCCTCACCCCACGGATCGTAGCTCGCCTCTCCCTCCCTCCCTATAAATATAACAAAACCCGGCCTCCTTGCTGATCTTCTCTTCCTTCTTGTCCTCCTCCTTCTTTTTCTCCCCTCCTTGCTGGTCTCCTCTTCCTCCTTGTTGTTCTCTTCCTCCTTGCTATTCTCCTCCTCTTTGTTGTCCTCCTCCTTGCAGACAGACGCATAAGTCTCTGGGAGGCAAGACATCGCAAGCAATTAGCTCGTGCCAAGCTGTGCCCGACTCATGCGTTGCATCGAGGCGAGAAGGCATAGAGGATCTTTGCTTTTCTCTATTCTTGTTGTGTAACACCGCTCGTTGTTTTGAGATATTGTAATGTTTTGAGATATTGTAATGGTAGGCTCTAATCTTAATAAAAATGGATGTTTTATGTTTGTAAAAGGAATTGAGATGTGAATTGGATGTATACATGTATATGTTGATCTGCTTATTTCAGAAGGCATGGCTAGCATTTCCTGAGGCTAGCCAATAAACAGAAATAGGTTTAGGAGAGAATATCACAGACGGTTCGTAACTAAAAACCGTCTGTGATATTTATAAATCACAGACGGTTCTTAATCAAAAACCGTCGTGATTATAACTATCACGAGCGGTTTTAGTTAAGCAAATCGTGATATTACACCACGAGCGGTTCGGCCGTGCAGTGATGATCTCGTATTATTACGACCCATAAATTCAGACGGTTCACAAAATCGTCTGTGATGACGTTTTTGAACCGTCTGTGATGACCTTTTCTGTAGTAGTGAACACTATTTCTAATAAATTGCTTCACGCAATCACGATTCACTCAATAGCAGCAGCTTCACGCAATCACGATTCACTCATTCACGCCTTCACTCATTCACCCATCGCTCGCTCGCCCCTCGGGCCTCGATTCTCCATCCTCCCAGCAACCCGGCCCTCCCCGCTTCCAGCCTCCACAGCACCCCGGCGGCCGACGTGACCCCGCCTCGAGTCTCCCTTCTCGGTCCGCGGCGTCGCGGTGCTTAAGCAATGACCTGCGCCCTCGCCTCCCGCTCGGGTTCACCGCTCGGGCCTCCCGCCTCGGCCCCTCGGCTCCGGCCTCCCGCCTCCGGATCTCGGGCGGCGACACTCGGCACCTCCCGGCTCCCGCCTCCGGATCTCGGCGTCGTCCGTCGTCGGCACCTCCCACCTCCGGATCTCGTCGTCGTCAGTCGTCGGCACCTCCCACCTCCGGATCTCGTCGTCGTCGTCACCTCCCACCTCGGCTTGAGCACGATGCGCAGGCGGCGGGACTTGAGCATGGGTGAGCAACCTCAGTCCCCACTCCTCACTGCGTCTGATTGGGGGATTTGGGGGAACGGCAGAACGAGGAAGGGAATGGATTAGGGATTTGGGGATTTCGGATTTGGAGAATTTTTGGACACGGAGCAGGCCAGCGGTACCATATGGACGGTGGGGATGTGGGCAGTGGGCGGTGGGCGAACCATGGGCGTGGTGGGCACAGCTTGCTGCTTCTTGACCTTGTTTCTTCATTGTTCATCTTCTTGTTTGCGATCTTTGCGGCTTGCGGCATGGTTGGCGAGTCACAGTGGCGGGGGCGATGGCGCCGTGCCAGGGAGCTAGGAGCCCGGAGGTGGGGGTTTCGGGGTTTGGTCAGTGGTGGAGGGTAGGCTTCAGCCTGATGAAGCCTACAGTGGATTCGCCACTGTGTTGAGCTGCATGCGTGAATAGACTGAACGTATATATGTGTACGTATAAAACATATATACTGCGCATGCATGCAGAATATATATATATATATATATATATATATATATATATATATATATAGAGAGAGAGAGAGAGAGAGAGAGAGGAGAGTGTGCATCTGCATGCTTATGCTTAATTTGCTGGGTGAGACCTAGCGTACGTACCTAGCTAGTGTGTGGACATGCATCGTCCACGTGGACCATGTAGCATTGCAAGCTCCGCCATCTCCTACCAATGCAATGGATATAACTACGTGAATTGTTAATGTGTAGAAGTGTTGATGTTTCGATGAATTTATTTTAGTGATCGTGCATGCATATATGCTCCCTGCGGGCATGCCACAGATTCTTGGACAATCCACATCAAAAGTTACTGCAGAATAAAGAACAATTGACACTCCATTGACACTCGTCTGAAGGGGGATGGAGACCATGTGTTTTAGGCTTCGCCCTACCGATGATCCTATCGATGTTGGTCCGAAGGGTGGAGATGGAGCGCACGTGTTTCAGACTTTGCTCTACCGATGACTTCGTTGACGCTCATATGAAAGGTAGGAGACAGAGCTTGTCCTAACCACCTACTTCGTTGACGCTTGCTCGAACGGTGAGGGACGGAGAGCACGCGTGTCAGACTTTGCCCTAGCGATGACTCCGTCGACGCTCGTGCGAAGGGTGGGATGGAGCGCACTTCAATTCTAGCTAGCTAGTACCAGAGCCTTTCATGAACATCTGATGATTAGCTTTTAAAAGAAAACATGCTAGATTTTCTAGAACAGAAAGAGTAGAAGATTTTGCTTGTTGCAGGCAGAGAGTACTATAGGTCGATCTCCGTCGGTTAAATTACACGATGCAGAGCAGGATGCTGATATTAAGGCTCTCAGAAAGAATATAGAAGCATTGGAAGCGTATGGCAAGGAGTACACGGACATGTACTTGGCAGAGAAGGCAAACCGCGAACAGCTCGAGAAGGAATTGCGTTCTTGCAGAAGCCATAACGTACCACTAAGCAGTACTCTTATCTGTTTCGTAATATAAGGCATCGATTAGTAATGAAAGGGAGTAACATAAGATGGATCAGGGAGTCTAGGGTTCCCATCTAAAGTTATACTACAGTTTATGGATCTGTTCTTTTCGACTACGGTTTATGGCTTTTTTGGCTGAAATTTTTGAATTTTGGCTGTTTACGGTATAGGTATTCACTTGCGATTTTGATTGGTACAAACGTTGGGCTTTTAACATGTGATTGTTTAACTTGTAGACCCCGTCTTAAGAAAATACTCCGTTTGAAAGTTAGGTACTATAGCAAAAGTCAAAAGCCATTAGCTTTTGACACGGCTTTTGACTTGAGTACCGAATATGTGCTCCACTAAATAGTACTGTCTCTGTTTCGTAATATAAGGCATCGATTAGTAATGAAAGGGAGTAACATAACATGGATCCTGGAGTCTAGCTAGCTAGGGTTCCCATCTAAAGCTACACTACAGATTATACGTAAGCTGCACGGAGTACCGAATATGTGCTCCACTAAGTAGTACTCTCTCTGTTTCATAATATAAGGTATCGATTCTCAATGAGTGACATAAGATGGATCACGGAGTCTAGCTAGCTAGGGATTGTAACTCTGGTGATAATACATGAACGTTCTTTTATAATTGATTTTGAATTGTAAATCACTTTTGTAATCTATTTATCTATAATTTGATTGCTTGTTTTCAGAGGGCATGACTAGCATTTTATGAGACTAGCCAAAAAACGGACAATCACATAACCAGATATGATATGTAGACCATCACAGACGGATATGTTTATAATGGTCTACATATCATAGACGATTTTGTATTAGAAACCATTTGTATTGTGACTTATCACATATCTGTTATCACTGACATTATAAATCAAACAGTTGCAAACCGTCTGTAATAACATTTTCTACAGTAGTGATAAAGTCAACCTAGCAAGCTAGCTTATCGATGATCCCATGTACGGATGCACAAATTAACATTTGCTTTTGCAACAAGCAACAACCAGACTACGGGAGTGTTTATATTGGCTTATGCTTGTAACTTCTACTTAGAAAAGTCAGAAGCCAATACAAACAACTGACTTCTTGAAACGGCTTTTTCACTCTTGTTGCTCCTATCTTGCTCGAGGAGAAGAGAGGGGTCACAGGCGCATCGCACACCCCATTCCTCTCGCTCCTATTTTGCGCACGCATCTCTCGCTCACTTTTTTGCATCACTCATTCCGTTCTTCTAAAACCTACTTCTTACAACTGCTATTATTTATTTTTAACTAAAACTATGAACCGCAGTCAAAAACCATCGAAAGAAACCAGTACCAACACCTCATACTCGTACATCGACTATTAAACACTGGAAGGCTATGAGGTAAAGCGCCACTAATGATTACGTGCACTTTCGAGTCATCAACGGCTTACCACACGCTTGGACTTATGCAATATAAATGATTCCAAGGCATATAAATAAGAATTCGCGCTGATTTTTCAAACGTCTTGTCGAGTAAAATATTTGTGTTAATTGTGACTTAAAAGAAAAAGAGTCGGGTATGAACCGTTAATTAATTAATTAATTAGTCGTCAAGCCCTGATGACTGATTTGCTCTGTCTATTTAAACGATCGATGTCCGGGTTTCGTACACGAAATTAAGCAAGCAAGCAAGGCTAAGCTAGGGACAAGCTAATTGTCACAATGTCAGGGGTATATATCTGTCTAGAAATTTAATTTAATTACCGTATGTACGTGCAGCATCCATGTGTTCTGCCTAATTTTCTGGTTAAGTACATAGTATTTCTTCATTCATATTTGCTTGCTTGTGTTGATGATACTGCTAATTCTTGATTCTGTACATAGTAGCTAGATATATCGAGTTTCTTTTTTTCTCCTCCAATTAAGGCGTGTTTGGCAATGCCTGCGGTTTATGACTTTTGGCTGAAATTTTTGAATTTTAGCTGTTTACGGTACAAATTATGGAGAGAGATACTCACTTGCAATTTTAGATGGTACAGATGTTGGGTTTTAACGTGTACATCGTTTAACTTGTAGACCTGTCGTTAGAAAATACTCCGTTTGAAAGTTAGCTACTGTAGCAAAAGTCAAAAGCCGTCAGCTTTAGAGGAAAAGAACATGCCCTAAATAAGCTCAAGCGATGATCCCATGCGTGCATGCACAGATTAACATCTGCAATGTTTGCAGATCCCAGGACGAGGACCTGATGAGTCATCAGTCGCACTGCAAATCGAAGGCCTCGAGGAGAAGAACGAAATCGAAGGTCTCGAGGAGCAAATCGAAGGTCTCAAGGAGAAGAACGAGATCCTGGAGAGGGAAAACGAAGCGCTGAAGGAGAAGAACGAAGCCCTGGAGGAGGAAAACCGAGCGCTGAAGGCGGAAAACAGAGCGAAACTGTGGACGCCATCGCCCATGAATAAATGCATTCTTAAGCTGAGCGAAACTCTATATGTATATGAGTGTAAATAACAGAGGAACCATGGTGCCTAGGCTCCATCCGTAATTAAGACTTTCCATCGTAATTGAAAGTTGAAACTTTTTATCCATGATTAAGTATGTGTGTGTATTTGCGTATTTAGGGTATATTCTTTTTACCTTATAGTTTATGATTTATGATTTTTCTCGAACAAATAAATAGGACGGTTTATTCGTCGTCGTTTCGAAGCAGCTTATCAGGATAGTCTACTAAAATAAAAAAGCATAATCATAAATTATAAACCGCAGCGTAAAAGAATAGACCATAATTACTAATTTACTGGGTGAGACCTAGCGTAAGTACCTAGCTAAGGGCCTGTTCTTTTCCTCCGAAACTAGTGATTTTTGTCTTTTGCTACAGTACCTAATTTTTAAATAGAGAATTTTCTCAAAATGAGATCTACAAGTTAATTGTAGTCTATGTTAAAAACCTAACATCTGTATCAACAAAAAATACAAGCAAAGTGTTGATGTTTTGATGAATTGATTTTAGTGATCGTGCATGCACGTATGCTTCCTGCGGGCATAGCACAGGGTATTCGACGCTTTTGCGCACGCCCCTCGATTTCTAAATAGATGTCATCTCTGTAGCTCTCACTACATAATTCCTCTCTCCCCAAAGTATAAGTTCTATACATATATTTAAGAGGTATATTATTTAAGTAATATTTAATAAAATTATATTATATTTATTTCTAATAAAAAGAGTAGTATTATATCTATCTAAAAGAAGAAACTATGGTTCAATTCTATTATGTTATTATCTAAATAATATATTTTATATGTATATATATATATACTAGTTAGTGTGAAGAATCGGAGGCGGAAGCTAGATAAAAACACCTTGATTGGGTGGTTTCGTGTTTATTAACTTTGCCAATCGGCCACAATACAATGGAGAATATATAGATGAGATTGTATAGTTGGTTACGGAAACAGACTCAAGCTTTCTATCTATAACCAAACCGTAACAATCTCTATCTATTATTTGTTACGAATAGACCTAGATGTCTATGGTCCCCTCAATCGATCTTACAAGATTTAGATTGTTCTTGAACATCTCAAAAGGTCGTGCGGCAAGAGCTTTGGTGAGACCGTCGGCAACTTGATCCTTAGTAGAGATGTATTCAATCTCAAGGAGTTTTCTTGCCACTCTTTCTCTCACAAAATGATAATCAACTTCTATGTGTTTAATGCGGGCATGAAAAAGCTGGATTAGCGAGACATATATTTAGCTCAATATTATCACACAGTTTTTGCGGTTTGTGGTGCTTGAACTCCAAGTTCTTGTAGCAATCCCTGAATCCACATGATTTCAGCAGTTGCATTTGCCAGGGCTTTGTATTACCTTACGTACTTGAGCGTGACATCTTGTTGCTTGTTTTTGCACTCCATGACACAAGATTGGAGCCCAAGAACACACAAATCCTCCACGTGGACGGCGATCATCAAGGCGCACCCCTTGATGCGCATCGAAAACCCACTCACAAGTAAAGATGAGGACTTACAAATTTTAAGTCCTAATTTATTGGTATGTTTGAGATATCTCAAAATTCTCTTAACTTCTGCCCGATGTTACGTGGTTGGAGCATGTAAAATTGACACACCTTATTCTTTGGAAAAGAAATATCTGGCCTTGTTAGGGTCAAGTACTGCAAAGCTCCAACTACGCTTCTATACTGTGTACCATCATTTTGTCCGAGTAAAGTACCCTTATTAACAGACAATTTTTGAGATGTAGCGGAGGGTAGTAAGCGGTTTCTGATCATTCATTCCTACCCTTCTTAACACATCGAGATATATTTTCTTGACTCAACAAAATTCCATTGGGTCTTTTGCTTACCTCAATGCCTAGAAAGTAATGTAGATCACCAAGATCTTTTAAAGCAAATTCCTTCCCTAGGTTACGTAATAAGGCGAGATTGCCTTGGGCACGAGAACTAGTTACAATGATATCATCAACATATATCGGCACAAAGATAGTAACATCTTCTTTGCTATAAAAGAATAGAGATGTATCTTCTTTTGAAGCTTTAAAACCTAGTTCTTGTAATTTAGTACTCAGTCTTGAATACCATGCTCTAGGGCCTGTTTTAATCCATATAGTGCTTTATCTAACTTGCGAGACATAGTTAGGTAAAGAAGAATTTTCATACCAGGGGTTGTTTCATGTATACCTCTTCCTCCGAATTCCATGAAGGAATGCATTTTGCACATCTAGGCATCATGAGACTCCATCCTCTAGACACAGCAATAGACAAAACCATTCTGATAGTAACAGCTTTAACAACAGGACTAAAAGTGTCCTCATAGTCTATACCATACCTTTGCTTAAAACCTTTTGCCACGAGTGGTGCCTTGTACACATCTAGAGTTCCATCGCCTTTCTTTTGATCTTATAAACCCACTTACAGTCAACCACATTTCTTCCTTTACGAGGTGGAATCGGTGCCAAGTTTTATTCTTCATTAGTGCCATATATTACGCATCCATTGCTTCTTTCCAATGTTTATCACTCAATGCTTCATCTATAGTTTGAGGTTCACGGATGATGTAAAACAAGTGTATTTAATTGTACCATCGGTGTATACCTTTTCTTTGCGTATTCCACTTTGCAGACGAGTATGAGGTCTGTTTGGCGCAGAAAATTCTGAAGGACCCATCGCTAGAGTGTATGTTTCTCCCCCTGTCTCGGCACTAAGGGAATCTGAGCTAGCGCCACCGGAGTTCTGTCACGCTTGCTTTCTTTGTTTCTCGTGAGGCTGCAATAGCGTCCGATTATCTCTTGACGAGATGAGGGTAGGGCGCCTGCAGTGCACACTTATGCGTCCTCGGCTCAATTGCTCCGCCAAGATCGACCGTCATCGTCGGTTGCACGGAAGCAATTGTTTGGCGAGTATTGTTCAATTGGCGCCGCGTGTCGCTCGATGCTTCACATCGAGACTTACGCTGCGCATTTGATGTATTCTGTTGATCTCTGTATATTCTTCATGAGAGTTGTTAGTAGTATTAGGTGAATTAAACACATGATCATTCTGATATTCTCCCCCTTGATCATAGTCATGAGGAATAAGAGCGGTGGCGGTGAGATTCGGATCGCAAGTGAGCACCGGCATTAGGATGCATGTGAGAAAAGGAAACACATTTTCATCAAGCGTAACATCCGAGAGATATACACTCTTCACGAAGAAGGATCAAGACATTTGAAGCCTTTGTGAATTGTCTTTGTATCCAAGGAAGACACATTGCTTTGACCGAAAGCTGAAGTTTGTGAGTATTATATGGACGAAGATTGATATGAGCACACCAAACACTCGAAGAGAGTGTAGTTTGGTTGTTGTTTAAGCAATAGATCTAAAGGAGTTTGGAAGTTGATAACTTTCTTTGAATCGATTGATAATATATGTGGCGGCAAGAAAAGCCGTCCCAAAATTTGAGTGGCATAGAGGCATGCGCAAGTAAGGCTGAGCCTACTTCCACTATGTGGCGATGTTTTCTCTCGGTGATCCATTACGTTGATGAGCATAGGGACATGAGACATGGTGGGATATGCCAATTTTATCAAAGAAAGGATGGAGTTTTGGTATTCTCCTCCCAATCGGTTTGGACGACTATGATTTTGCGATCAAAAATCTCTCTACCATCTTGTGAAACTCATGAAACTTGTCAAATACCTCGGACTTGTTTTTAAGAAAGTAAATCCAAGTAAACTTCTTTGTAATCATCAATAAAACTAACATAATATTTCTTTCCACTAGCGAGCTGGGGCGCACCCCATACATCGAAAATATGAGTTCTAAAGGGTGATGAGACACACTTGAAGATCTAGAATAAGGTGGCGATGGCTTTTAGCCTTTTGACAAGCATCACAGATGACTCTTTATTGGACTTAGGAAGACATGGTAAGTTATTTGTGCTAAGAATTCTTGCAACAAGCGGAGTAGATGGATGACCCAGCGATGTGCCACTTGAGAAGGATGGCTTGGCCAAAACACTTGCTTTGTTGGAGAAGAAGGAAGGAATAAAGACCTCGTCGGCATTTTCCTTTAAGAATCGTACTCCTCGTGGCTCGATCCTTAACGAAAAATATTCGGGTAAACTTCAAGAAATGCGAGTTATCCAATGCAAGGCGACGGCGATATAAGATTCTTTTTAACTTGAGGCACATGAAGTATATTCTTTAGATGCGATTACGACTAGGGGTAGTAATAACGAATGACCAATATGTTTAATTTCCATACCTTGACCATTTGCCGTGTGGATTTGATCCTTTCCTTTGTATTTCTCCGAACAGATAATTTATCCGGTTCACCGGTAAGATGATCGATTGCACTGTATCAAGATACCAATTGGTGTCTACCTCATAAGCACGAGTAACAATGACAACATGCCGTTCATCGGTACATAACTCGATCAAAGCGATGCCAACACTCACGGCCGTATGTCCTCTCTTATGGCGGACTTGGCGGTTAGGCGATTGTCGGTAGCTGGCGATTGCTACTGTCTCTGCTGCGTCCATCAAAGCCACGGCCTCGAGACATGCCGCGACCACGTCCAGCGCCGCGCGGCAGAATGGTACGCCATGCCGCGAGTCACGGCATGCACCAAGGAACCGTTCTGCAAGTGCTTGCACGTTCTCAAAGTTTAACAAGCGAGAGAAGAGATCGGTCAAGGTAATTGGTTCCACTCTAGCAACGGTCTTGAAACAACCGGATCAAAGTCATCATCTAGACCATTTAATATGTAAGCCACCGGTTCTTCCTCATCTACTTTCTTGCGGGCGACAATCTCATCTCAAAGGATTTCATCTTGCCAAAGTATTGATGATGCTCATGTTACCTTTGCGTGTTGTTGTGAGAGAGAGCGGACGTTGAGGGCAGCGCTCGCGTCTGAGACGAAGATACCTTCTATGGCACGCCATGCTTCAACCGCCGTTTTGGACGTAACAATGCAGGTTAGTATCTCTCGCGACAACGGCGAAGAGGAAGCCCAGGACCTGCGATCCGTGGCAAACCACTCTGGTAGGCGGGTTGAGAATCACCGTTACTTTGTCATCTTCTTTGCGCTCAATCTCTGTGGCGGAGCGATCGACATACCATTGATATGCCCATCAATCTTGTCCAGCGTATAGCGGTAAGAACTCTGCGCTCCATAGCGCATAATTACCTTCCCGGTTTCGAGATTTGGAAACCGGCGGTGGATTAGAAGCGACGGCGGTGAAGAACTCGCCATGTTGTCGCTGATCTTTGTTCTTGAATTGCTCGATACCATGTGAAGAATCGAGGCGGAAGCTAGATAAAAACACCTTGATTGGGTGGTTTCGTGTTTATTAACTTTGCCAATCGGCGACAATACAATGGAGAATATATATAGATGAGATTGTATAGTTGGTTCGGAAACAGAACTCAAGCTTTCTATCTATAACCAAACCGTAACAATCTCTATCTATTATTTGTTACGAATAGACCTAGATGTCTAACGATTAGAGACCCGTGTGTTGTAACGGACTCATAAAAATGATAAGACGGAACTTACTGCCCGGCTAACTTCACACATCAAACATTGGAGAGCAAGTGTCAGAGAGAGAAGGGTGGTCAGAATACGTGGGGAGATGGAGAAAGTGGAGTGGTGGACGGTTGTATCACGAGAGAGGAGGAGAGGCGAATAGTCGGATCAAATCGGATGGTCAGTAGAGAGGACAGAAAGCAGCGATAACCACCAACTCATATATATATATATATATATATATATATATATATATATATATATATATATATATATATATATATATATATATATAGGAAAAATACCTTCTACACCGGGTGTAGTTACACCCACCTCTAATATACCACCTAAACAAATTTGAAATACTCCTTTATCACTTTAGGTACATTTGTATACTA
Organism: Bonia amplexicaulis; assembly: GCA_036346245.1. Classification (NCBI taxonomy): domain Eukaryota; kingdom Viridiplantae; phylum Streptophyta; class Magnoliopsida; order Poales; family Poaceae; genus Bonia; species Bonia amplexicaulis. The sequence continues at coordinate 932,658 of CM070744.1, forward strand.
ATTATAAGATACTCCATTGTGAACCACATGAAAAACTTGTAAAAGAGTTCATAGTTTTTAGCGTATTTTGTAAATACCCTTATATATGCGCATAAAAATGAGTATATCGAAAAAATATACATACCACTTCTGAAAAATTGTTCATACCACCTAGATGGTCTTAAATACTTGTATACTACACGTACATATCCTCCGTTACGCGAGATACTCCCTACATTGTGAGATACGATATAGGGTATAACTACACTCGGGTGTAGAAAAGAGGCTTCCTATATATATATATATATATATAATGGGAAAGCTCCGCTTTAAATCCAATTGTCCTCATAAATACTCAATGGTGGAGCTGCGCCGCCATCCACTCCTGCTTCCACTAGCTGGCATATGCTCGGGATGGATGGACCGTCTTCGGTCCTGGCTCACCTTGAGCCCAGTTTTTAATTTCTTCCTCTCGTTCCACTCAAGCGGATTGTAATATATTACTAGCTGCGTAAGCGCGGCGATACGCCGCGCTAGCTATCGTATACACCGAAGCAAAAGAGGTGATAATTCGCGGGGAGTTTCTTAAAAAAAATCGAGAACACATGTGTAATTTCAGAAAAATCAAAGGTCCTTTTCGCAAAAAAATCAAAGACCTGTAAGGACATGTACGTAACTAAATGAGGACCCATACGTAATTTTGAAAAACTACGGGGTGCTATCCAACAAAGAATACATAATTTCGGTGAAGTGGAGGGGGTTTTCAGTAAAAAACCTAGCAGGAATCTTTTTGCAGGAACTAAGGACCTTTATGTTGTTTCGGAAAATACAGGGGTTTTTTGCAAAAATGCTGATATTACTGTGCGTACTTGGAACATCCAACGAATACTTAGGTGGTCGGAGGCATCGCTGAGGCTGAAAACGTGGTCGCAAATCGCAACGTGGTCGAAAACCATAGTGTGGTCGAAAGTCACACCATGGTCGAAAGTCGCTGTTGAAGTCACACCCCAATCGAAGGTCGTGGTCGAAGCCACACCGCGGTCGAAGATGTCCGTGGTCGGACGACCGTGGTCATAGATGGCCGTGGTTGGACGACCATTGTCGAAGATGACCGTGGTCGAAGAAGCTCGTGGTCGAAGATGGCCATGGTCATAGATGGCCATGGTCGAACATGGCCGTGGTCGAATGCCTGTGGTCAAAGATGCGGTGGTTGAGTCGCCGAGCGTGGTCAGTAACGACCACGTTGTAAGTGGTCATTACGACCACGGTGAAGCGAGCGGCTACGACCATGCTGAAGCGGGCGGCTACGACCACGTTGAGACCGGTTGGTACGACCATGTTGTAGGACCGGTCGGTACGACCACGTTGAGACCGGTCGGTACAACCACGTTGTGCGACCGGTCGGTACGATCACATTGAGAACGGTCGTTACGACCACGTTGTCCGTGGTCGGTACGACCACACTAAAAGCGGTCGGGTTCGACGAAGTTGAGTGATCGGTTTCAACCATGTTGTAATCGGGTACGACCACGGTGTGTGGTTGTAACAGGGTCCTGTGTATGGTCGATTTCAACCACCTTATAGTTGGTTATGACCACGGTGTGTGTGGTCGTAACAGGGCCTAGTGTGTGGTTGGTTTCGACCACGTCGAGTCGGTTAGGACCATAGTGTGTGTGATCATAACAGGGGTCGTGTGAGCGGTCGGTTATGACCAGTGGTGGGAACGCGGGGGCGCGGTCCGGCTAGCAAGGTAGGTCATCATGGCTACCTCAAGCGTCCCAGAGCCGTGGTCGAAGGTCGTGTTCAAAGCCACCCCGTGGTCGAAGACCGTGGTCGAAAACGTCAACGTGGTCAGAGGCCGTGGTCGAAGACCACAACGTGATCAAAGCGGCTGCACGGTCGTAACGACCACATGGTCGTAACGACCATCGAGTAGCGGAAGGCGATGGAGATCGGACTGAGTTCGAGCGGCTCGGAGAGATCAGACGGCGTCGGAGCGGCTTGGGGAGATCAGTAGCGCAAGTCGATGGAGATCGGACGGCGTCCGAACGGCTCGGGGAGATCGGACGACGACCGAGCGCGTTTGACCACACAATGTGTTCGAAGCCTCGTTCGACCACACAACTTGGTCGAAGCTTCCAAGCGATGGTCGGAGCGGAAACAGGGGAGCGACCGGAGGTGTTGAAGCAGTCGGGGTTAGGGAGTTTTACAATGTCTTCTGGGGTTATGATCGGGTTGCTGGTAATGTGGGAAGTCCGTTTCTAGAGTCAGCAAGGACAGGGGAGGCGCCGTTCGCCGGCGGTGAGCTCTTCTTCTCTACCGCCGGTTTAAGTCTAGTGGTTGAATAGGGGCTTCTTTGGGGTGATTGGGCCGATGTTTGGGCATCAGTGGAGATAGAGGAGTCTCATGGAAGCGGCGGTTTGGGTTGAGGAGACTGGAGCTGGACTCGCCACAGCGAGGTGGCTCGGCTGTGCGGTGGGTTTCGGCACCAGAGAAGAGGGGAGCTCGGGGAGCTAAATTGGCGGTTCAGGGTTGTTTTGGGGAGCAAGAGGAAGCTACTAGCGAAGTTAATTAGAAAGCTTTGGACGAGAGAAGGCACCGTTCGCCAACGGCGAGCTCTCCTTCTCTACGGCCAGTTTGAGCCTAGTGGTTGAATGCAGGCTTCTTTGGGTGATTGGGCCGATGTTTGGGCATCAGTGGGGACAGAGGAGTCTCATGGAAGCGGCGGTTTGCGCTAAGGAGACCGAGGCTGGACTCGCCATGGCGAGGTGGCTCGGTCGTGCGGTGGGTTTTGGTGCCGGAGAAGAGGAGAGCTCGGGGAGCTAAATTGGTGGTTCAGGATTGTTTTGGGGAGCAAGAGGAAGCTACTGGCAAGGTTAATTGGAAAGCTTTGGACCAGAGAGGCGACATTGAGTTAAGGCTTACCTATGGGGGTTTTCTAGCAATGGGGAAGACGGTCAGGAGGCGCGGTCTGGCTAGCAAGGTACGTCATCATGGCTACCTCAGGCGTCCCAGAGCTGTGGTCGAAGGTCGTGGTTGAAGCCACTCCGCGGTTGAAGGTCGTGGTCGAAGCAATCGCGAGAAGAAATAGAGGATGGGCCTAGGACACAGGGATGGAAGGACGGAAGCGACGCGAACCTAGCTACGGTGTGCCACCAGGAAAGCCACACGCCATGAGGAAAGCCACGCGAACGTTCAAGAGAACACACAAGCGTGAGACGACGAAGCGTGACGCCACACCATCGAAACCGCGCGTCACCATCCGCTCGTCAAGAGCGCCCCCACGTACGCCACAACAGGAATCGAACGCAAGAGGATACGCGGATGAACGGATAGAGATGACACGCGGACGAACGGACAGCGGTCAGAGCTGAGAGCGAAGCTGCGCGACACCATCTGCTTTCGATGGGGCGTAACGCGCTGGCGTCGGCGAGCTGTCGTGCGGAGCGGGAGAACGATGACGTGGGCTGGGAACTCTGCCGGGTTTAATATACTGATGTTTTTTGTCAAATGAATGAAACTGCTTGGCCTTTCCTTAAAAAACCTTAATCATCATAAGTTGTATTATTAGAACATCTTTAGTGAATTGAATCGGTATTGATTTAAAGTCATGTCATATAAATATTCTAATAACTAAGTTTTTTTCTCCAATGTATTGAACCGATTTTTACTAATAATTAGGACCCATGTTACATTAAAAAATCATAAAATAATAATATCCTCTCTCAACCATACTCTTTCCTATGTAGTTGTTTAATATTCATATGAATTATTTAATACTTTGAATCAATTTCTAATTAAAGTCTGGTTCCATACTTTTTATTAAAATAGACCCTTTCAATGTATTGAATCGATTCAATATCTTTTCTTTTCTTATTTGAACCGATTAAAACATAACATTAGAGATGGTATTAGCCTACGTGTGGGCAAGTCCGGTAGTTATTATTGAAGTACGCGGCTAACGCGCTATCGCTTTGTGCTAGACATCTTCTTCTACCCCCTCAGCCCGGCAGCCTCTGCTGGAACTACACCTCTATATTTTTGTTTTAGCGATTAATGACAACCATTTATGGCGACTAATCACTTTTATTGAGCAAAAAAATACGTGCCAGTAATGAAGAAAGATACAATCCACATCAAGTTATTGCAGGACTAAAGAACCATCAAACACAAAAAAAAAACTCCAGTGATGTTCGTCGTAAAGAAGTTTGGGAGTTGTTTTTATGTTTTTTGTTCAAAGTGATTTATATAACTTTTAAAGCATAATTGAATAGTAGATAGCGAGTACTTATCTCTTCGTGTGCTTTAAGATCAGTAATATTTTTATTAGAGTGAAAAGTATAGAAACATTAATCAAGAAGTTTTCGTGTCAGCTGATAATGTTGTACTCAGCTCGAGGAACTGCTGTATCTGTTTAGTTAGTTAATTTTAGAAGAATTGTAAATTCCCAACAGAAGTCAGTCGGAGAGTATGTCCCAGTAAGAAGAAAGATAAAATTGTAATTTTATTGCGGGACTAAAGACAAAAGTGCTCCACAAAAACGATCATGAAGTTGTGAAGGTAAAAATGAAGCTAAGGATCATTTTTCATAGTGTTTTCACGGTTGTGAAAGTTGAAGTTGGCCGGATTTGCTAATATTGTTTTTCCTAGTTTAGGCCGTACTATAAAGTGGAGTTTTGATATTTTTTTTATTATGAGTATAACAAAAACGGACTCATGTACGTGCACACACAATACCACACACTTACACATACTCACGTGGGTGTGTCCAATGCACACATTTAAGATGAGACAGAGACCCAAAAGTTCTGGAGTACGGACACACGCTTTAACCATTGAATACATCCATATATGCGTAGTACCAGAGGAACATTGTTCACATAAACAGTGTCCCAAAAATGCACGCACCATGGGCTTCGAAAACATATTTGGCATGGTTTTTAGATTCTTCCTTTTCAAAAAGAAGTTTTCAAAAATCAAGTTGAAATGGATATAGGCATTCAGTTGTGCATTCTGCAAAAAGGACAATCTATCTTTCGGAAAAAGGTTGTCTGTTCTTTGTTGGGGGCAAAATGGCTAAATGGTACCGTTGATCCAACCCAGACATGGAAAGCCCACCACCTAAATGGGCCGTGACATGCTTAGGTGGAGAGCGTGGTCCAGTGGGCTGGGCTGGAGCCCTATTTATTTTGATGCAAGTATATCTTCAGGATGCAACTTACTATCCACCAATGATGCCATACTGTTTATATGCAGAGGGTAGTATAACCCTTGCAAACCTCTTCATTGTAAGACGATGTGTGAATTGGCTTTTCCATTTTGTTCCATTTGTATATATACACATGGGATGAAGGAAGATTAGGTTCCTTTAACATCTGCATGGTTTTCCTATGGCGTCAACAATATATCTGCGTCCTCACAGAAATGGTACTCTCGACAGTTTAAATTCATAACAACCTTACCGATCTTCCCACTGATCTGAAAGTGCAGATGTTTGATGAGACAAAAGGTTTTTTGTTTAGCTCCTCTTAGTGGACAAACTTAACACCAATGATATGTTGAAAAGAAAGAACTTTATCATTGATGACAATGATCATTGTGTTTTATGCAATACTCAAAAGTGCAAAAATCATTAGTCATCTTTCCTTTGACTGTCCTTTCTCTACTCAATGCTGGAATAACATTAGTATTCACTGGTCTTTGGATACAAATACTCTAGCTAGAGTTTATAATGCAAAGCGAGTCTTTACCAGTCACTTCTTCATAGAGAAGTTCATCTTGGCCGCCTGAATCATTTGAAAAATCAGAAATGATCTTATCTTCCAGCAATAGCTACATGTGTCAATATTTGAAAATCAGGGCTTAAACTAGAGGCTTCCTTTTTGTTGCATAGGGTCAAGCTGGCCACTTGCGATCTGCTTTCTTTTTGGATTCAGTCTCTCTAATTTCTCTCTGTTTTCTTGTTCTGTTCTTCTCCCTCCTTTTTTCCTTCTCTTTTTCTCCTTTGTACTATATTTTATATACATTAATATAGTGCAGTAGGAGCCTCTCCTACTATTTTCCATCAAAAAAACAATATATCTGCGTCGAAGAGATCAAAAGTCAAGTTTGAGGTCACCTTGAGGGGGAACTGACTCCATGATGTGCCCATAGTTCAAACTAAGTTTGGTTACATGGTACAAGTTTTGCTGATTGTCACTATCATCCTTTCAGTCATGTATGTTGTTTACTATTGTTTGAATCAAGCTGTTTGTGACAAATATTTTTTCTCAAATTCTTTAGTATCATTATCTCATCATCAACCACTAGCTTTCATGGAAGAAATTATAGGATAACATTATTATCTCTGAATGAATCTATCTTCTTGTCCACCAAAATTCATTTATGAAACATCTTGTTGCTCCAGGATACCTTTTTCCAGAATGCCACTTGTAGAATTTCATTGTGCATGCTTGGTCCAGAGATAATTTACATAAATTATTGTAAATTGTAATTCAGTAGGACCTTATTTAATATCTCTTTCCTGGTCATTTTTAGCTTAGTTTTTTTTATCGATGTTCTATTCCTGTATCTGTATGCTACCAAAAGTATGGTTGATCAAGTATCACATTCTTTTGTCTGAAAGTTACACACCGCTATTAATTTTTCTCTCATTGACTATTTTCTTCTTGAAAAATTATAATATCTGCAATCTTAGTAGGGCTTATTCCATCCAGAAAGCCAAAAGCTGAGATGATATCTAGCTTAGCACTATTTATTGTTTGCTACAACAAAAGCCTTATTTATGTCCCAACATATATCACTGTACTACTTATAGTAGCTCGAAGCCTCGAACAGTTTGTTCTATTCTCTTGTGTTAAAGCCATTGTTCTGTACATTGATTTCATTTGCTGAGCATTATGTATTCTCATTTCTGACACATGAGCTTGTAATCCAGCCACGACATTTTTCATACAATTGATCAGAAATTAGAATTTAGATACTACAACGATGTGCTCGTGTTGAAAAAAAGTTGAGACTAGCAGTGATGTTCGTCATGAAGTTGTTTTCATGTCAGGTGATATAATCCTAGACAATTTTGTTGTGCTCAGCTTGAGGAACTGCTATGCCTGTTTCTAGTTAGAATTTTACTCTATGGTCAGCATACCAACAGCTTGTAGGACATGCAGAAAGTTCAGCAGTTTGCTCAGCTCACTTTTATTGGAACAATCTTCAGTGCGAAATAGACAGGATTCTGCATATCTATGTAACATGTGGATAATGGCTATAATGTTCAAAACTCCGAAACTTGTACCAGACTTGCAAATTTCCGAACTCCCAAATATCTAGAGTACAGTTCAGATAATAGAGAAACATTTAAGTTCAGCAACTAATCGAGATCACACTAGTCCAGTACACAAGATATTCAGAAACATGGCATACTGAGTCCATAGAAACATGACATGACATACTGACACATCCAGATTATACAGCTAGAATGTACACGAGAAGCGCTCCGGTAGGCTTACGTTGGCATTGATATGTACAGAAAGGAAGAATTGCTGAAAGCAGGGGTCTCATTCTTATGCCTTGTTGGCCTCCAAAGCCTGAAATACGTCTGTGCGAGTGACAATCCCTGCTTGTAGGAAAATTGATCATGTCAACAATGTTTGCACAGTTATAATGAGGACACACTTGGAACACATGCGTTTGCACAATAACTCAAATCAGGGTTCTGAAAAGTGAAAACCAGTGGAAATTGACCAGTTACAGATGGCACTGGTTATGGGCGGTGTGGCAATTCTGACTGGTTTTCAGTGGAAACCCTGAGTGTGGATTCTACTGCTTGTAGAATGTTTAGGAAACACAAGCTTGACAAAATAGAAATAGAAATAAAATTAAAATGCATTGTTTGTAAGACTGCTGCAAACCAATCAGTTCCCATCAAACCAGTAGGGACCGGTATTTTCAACATCCCTGATTCCATGATACAAACAGCTTCTGGCAAAAGTGCAAAATACTTCTGAAGAGTCATAGCAGTAAATAATGGTAAATCTAAGATTTTAATGAAGCTAAATTGCAGCTCGTTGCAATTACAACAACTCAGTTGAACCATACAAGTAAATGGCTATAAGCTATATCAAAGGGAATATGAAAAATCTTACCAATCGCTTGCTGTTGTTCATTCACAACTGGTATCCTGTGGACCTTCTCCTTAAGCATTAGTGCAGCAGCTTCTGCTCATATAACCAGTCACCAGAAAAGCAAATTAGCGAATGGTCACACTTCATATTTCTCTATTAACTGTGGGTAGAGGGAATCAGAATTTACCCAAGACAGTCTTCTCAGGCGTCAGAGTTATAGCAGGAGATGACATGACTTCACCAACAGTTGAGTCCAACTGCATAATGAGAGCAAGCATGAAGACCAGCATCACCAGGAATCTTTACAGACTCTAAATATCAGAAATGTGCTCGACTTCTTTTCCATATTATGCTCTGATAGATTTATGCACAAATATCCTTGTCATACCATGGTGAAATTAACAAATCGCCAACCCAAATCTTTTACAAATATTTCTTCCACTTGGAAATGCTCGACCATTTTTAAAAATAACTCTAGATGGTCTATGGCCAAACTGTCAAGAGATGCAACAGTACCAAGACATCCTGCACAGACTACAGATCACCACCACACGAAATTTCAATCACTCATTGCTCCATCGAGAACCACACAATTTCCAATCATCCATTGGCAGTATGCCCCCCATGGGCAACATAAAGCGAACAGCTAAACCACATCTATATTTTGTTAGAGATATATGTTAGAGATATATATCTATAGAGTTGTATTAGAACTCTCTCCATATCTATAGAGTTGTATTATGACTCTTTCTATGCTTTCCATATTTACCACATGTACCTTGTGTATATATATCGGCCCTTTGGCCTCATATTGAATACAAGCGGTATTCATAACATGGTATCAGAGCATACCTAGGGTTTTCCCGTCGCTCCTCCGCTTGTCGTGCCGCGCGTCGGCCTCGCCGCTCGCCGGCCTCCTCATTGCCGCTTCGGCCTCCCTCGCCGCTTCATGCCTCCTCCGCTCTGTCGGATCCGGCTCGCCCGACCAGATCGGCTCGCCCGGCCGAGATCGGCTCGATTCAACCGACGCGGACCTCGCCTCGAAGCTACCGCCTGACGCCGCCTTCAGCTGCGTTGCGGTCGAATCCGCCGCCGCGCCTAGTCCCGCCGCCATCGCGCGACGCGGCCATAGCAAGCGCCAACCTCGCCGCGATTCTGTCGCCGCCGATCCGGCCGCGTCGCGCAAACCCGCCGCCGGGCCTCGGCTCGGCCCCTGGCCAAACCCGCCGCCGCTCGGCCCGCCGCCCGCCTCGGCGCTGCGCTTCGCCTCCACGGTTCGGGCGCTGCGCCTCCGGCTCCTCGGCAACTGCCGCCGCCTCCGCCCCGGCGTCGCCCTCTGCCGCCGCCCGCCGTGCGTCGCCGTCCCCACCGCCCATTGTCGCCGTCGCCCCTTCTTTTCGGTCTTGGTCGGTTTGTCAAGGCCGACCGATCTCGATGATTATATAAAACCGATCGAGAAAAAAGTCGCTCTAACCGCCGCCGTCGGCGCCGCTGTTGACTTAGTTCCTTTGGTCGCCGTCTTGCTTCGACCGCCTACCAATGGTAATCTTGTTGCTCTCCTCGTTGCGGTGATCTTCGATGGTGTCAATTACATCGACTTTGTGTCTCATATGCGCATCCATATGCGTGATCTTCGCTCGGGGCATCCTCTCCGGCGATGTCATTTGTCCGCCTTGCCCTACTCTCCGACGAACCGACACTTGTCACGCTACCCTCGACGGTGACAAAGGCACTCGATCTTGATGATAAGGTGCCTCTGTCACCAAGAGGCTCGGATTTATACGAGGATCGGCGGTCGTCTATACTCGATGATGCGACGATGGCGCTTGCCGCCGCTATTCTTATTGCCGATGTCCGCCTCGGTTCTCTTACGAGGTTGTGGGACTCTCCTCGACCTTCGATGTGGACTCATCTTCGTCGGCTTATGAGCCCTCGGTGATGCCTTGTACTGTCCGTGGTTCGCCAGAGCACTCTCTTCGCCGGTGATCTTCTTGTTGATGCCTTTACACTCGAGCTCGGCTATCGGCGTCGGTTGGACTCTCTCCGCACTCTTGGTTGTCGCTCTTGTCCGTCTTGCCTAGCTGCCGTCTTGATCGGGAGTTCGGTGGGTCTCGAGTTCCTTACTCGCCGCCTACGAGTTCGGCGGCGACGTGCCCGGCTCCTGCACGTCACCTCGTGTCACTCCCGGAGGCTCTTCTGAGATCGCGAAGAGACTACGCTGAGTGGTGCCGATGCGATGTCACTTCCTCTCGTGCTCATTGCTCGCCCACTGCTACCGTTTGCTCCACGCCATACACTACCTCCTCGTGGCGCCCACAGCGGTGGTGGCCGTCCTCCATCCGGAAGGGTCGTTCTTCGCTCCCCTCTGCGGCGGTGGCCACATCGAGTCTCGGTGCTATAAGCGGCGGCAACTTTTACGCCGTCCTTCTACTAGCACTAACACCGGTGCTCCTACATCGACGGCCGCCCGACTACTTGAATGCTTTCTCTCGGCGGCGGAGATAGCGGACTTCAACGCTTACTTGTTGCCTCGGTTCTCCTCGACGGGTTGCTCGGTTCTGCGACCGACTCTTGAACCGAGAAACCACCCTCTACGGTCGGTACCTCCCATGGATTCTTGATTACGGAGCATCTTTTCACATGACTTGATGCTTCCACTGCTCACATCACACCTCTGCATTCTCACGTTAGTGTTCTCACTGCGATGGTACCTCTCTTTACATCTCGATCGAGGATCTCTTAGCAACTCATCTTTTGATGTTCATACATTGCTCATGTTCCTCGTCTTACCATCGACTTCTTCTGCGGGATGATTCGATCTTGGTTGTCGGGTCATTCTCGACTCGACTCTTGTTGTGTTCGGGACCGCCACACGGAGCTCGATTGGTTCGGCCCTCGGCGCCTTGACTCACAGCGTCTCGGGAACTTGACCGGCTTCCCTTCCTTCCGCCACCACCGCCGCCAGCCTCGCCGCCTTTGCCGCTCGTCTCACCTCCTTCCGTGGTGGCATCACCGTCTTGGCCATATATGTGGCTCTCGTCTCGTCTTTAGTTAAATCGTGGTCTTAAAGGTGCATCTCGAGACGTGTCTTTAGATTGTCGGTAAGTTAGGCAAGCGACTTGACTTCCTTATCCTCATAGTGAGTCGATATCTCGGCGTCTTTGATCTTGTTCATTCGGATGTTTGGGGTCCCGCTCCTTTGTTTCGAAAGGGCCACCGATATTATATCATATTTATAGATGATTTCTCTCGCCACACTTGGATATATTTCATGTCTTCTCGTAGTGAGGTCTTGTCTATCTATAAACAATTTGCTACTATGGTTCACACAGTTCTCCACTCCTATTCGGGTTTTTCGTCGACTCTGTGGCAGTACCTCTCATCACTGCGCGCCTTCTGGTGGCGAGGGCACTCTCCTTCGATTCTCTTGTCACGGTGCTCATGCTCGAATGGTGTTCTTGGCGCAAGCATCGTCACCTCCTTGAGTCGGCTCGTGCTCGATGATTGCCGCCTATTCCACCTCACTTTTGGGCCCGGTCGTTTCTCGCCACCTATCTCGTCAACATCCGGCCTTCTTACGCTTTCTTGAGACGCGATACATTGAGCGTCTCGTGGTCTCCTTCGACTACTCGCCTTCGTCTTTTGGTCGTGTTTGCTACGTTCTTCTCGCCCCTGAACGCACCAAATTGTTGCCGATCACCGTTGAGTGTGTTTTTACGGGATACGATCCGAGCACAAGGGCTATCGGTCTTTGGGATCACGATGGTCGACGTGTCGCGGATCTCTCGGGATGTGACTTTCAACGAGTCTCGTCCCTTCACCCACGTCCTACCTCTCCTTGGCCTCTCACGTGGAGTCTCTATCTTTTTATCTTTCGGATACACCTATATCTGTCTTACCCTCGTCCACCCGTCCCACTGAGTCTCCCCATACTCCTTCCGTGGCCTCTCCGCCGTTGTCGCCTCCTGCGGCTTCCAGTGCTCCCACTACACTCGTCGATCTCGTATTGAGGATCTTCGGATGAGCCATCTTCTTCGATGATTCATCTTCCGATGCACCATCTTCCGATGGGCCATCTTCTCCTCGCTTCGCTCTTCGCGATCGCCGATCGCTTGACCTCTGCCGTTTGCCTTTCTTGGTGTAGCTACTCATGAGCTTTGCTTCTTCTGGGATCTTGCTACTACCCCGAGTGGCGGCATGCCATGGCCGAGAGATTCTTGCCTTGAGCGTCTTGGTACTTGGGATCTTGTTCCTTTCCATCTCACTCTCGTCCCATCACGTGTAAGTGGGATCTATAAGATTAAGACTCGCTCGATGGTTCTCTTGGCGCTATAAAGCGCGTCTTGTTGCCCATGGCTTCGGCGAGAGCATGGTCGTGACTATGGCGAGACTTTTGCTCTGTGGCTCACATGACCACCGTCCGCGCTCTCCTTTCGATGGCGTGCATGCGCCCAGGCTGATGCATTCTCGACTTGATGTCAAGAATGTCTTTCTTAATGGCGAGTTGCGTGAGGAGGTCTCATGCATCCGCCGCTGGGTATTACATTCACGAGGGCATGGTGCATCGCCTTCGCTCGCTCTCTATGGCCTTAAGCAAGCTCCTCGTGCTTGGTTTGGCGCTTCTCCTCTGTGGTCACTTGCTGGTTTTTTGACAAGTGATCATGATCCTGCGCTCTTTGTCCACACTTCGTCTCGTGGTCGGACTCTTCTTCTTCTGTATGTTGATGATATGATCATTACCGGAGATGATTCTGAGTACATTGCCTTTGTCAAAGCTCGTCTTAGTGAGCAGTTTCTTATGTCGGATCTTGGTCCTCTTCATTACTTTCTTGGGATTGAGGTTACTTCCACTCCAGATGGTTTCTTTATGTCCCAAGAAAAGTATATTCGAGATCTTCTTGATCGCGCTTCTCTCATTGATCGACGTCTTGTTGAGACTCCTATGGAGCTCAATGTTCACCTCAAACCCTCGATGGCGAGCCTCTTTACGATCCGGCTAGCTATCGTCACCTTGTTGGGAGTCTTGTCTACCTTGTCATTACTCGTCCGGATATCACTTATCCAGTTCACATTACGAGTCGATTCGTTTCGCTCCCACTCGGGTCCACTCTGACCACCTTCTTCGAGTTCTGCGATACCTTCGTGGGACTATCTCTCGTCGTCTCTTCTTTCCATCCTCCAGCTCGTTCTGACTTGAGCTTATTCGGATGCTACTTGGGCGGCGATCCCTCCGATCGTCGGTCTATCTCTGCTTCTTGTGTTTTCTTGGTGGTTCTCTCATTGCACGGAAGGCGAAGAAAGCATCGCGGTGTCCGTTCAAGTCAGAGGCGAGTTGCGAGCTATAGCTTTCTTGACGAGAGATTACTTGGCTACGGTGGTTACTTGAGGATTTTGGTGTTTGTCACTACAGACTCCTCTTTTGTCGACAAGACAGTGCTATCGGTGTTGCGAGATCACGTGAAGCATGAGCTCACCAAGCATATTGGTGTTGATGCTTCCTTCATAAGATCTTGTGTGCATGATCGGTTATTGCTCTTGATATGTGCCTTGACTTGGATAGCGATTTCTTCACAAAGGCCCGGACTCGAGCACAAAGACGGCTTCTACCTCTCCAAACTCGGTGTTGTTGATCCATCATGAGTTTGAGGGGGGGTGTTAGAGATATATGTTAGAGATATATATCTATAGAGTTGTATTAGGACTCTCTCCATATCTATAGAGTTGTATTAGGACTCTTTCTATGCTTTCCATATTTACCACATGTACCTTGTGTATATATATCGGCCCTTTGGCCTCATATTGAATACAAGCGGTATTCATAACATATTTATGCTTGAGAATAACGAACTACTTTCTAGCATCACCTGATTTCTGAATAAATGTACTCTACAAATCATTTATGAGATAACATGCTAGTTACCGAAGGACAATTGGTGTCTGGCACACAATATCCTACTTTCAAACAGCTCGACACTATTTTCATCCAATTTCCCAGCTACTATCTATTTGTGTTGAAGGATACATGCAAACAAATATTCAGGAAGTTACTGTTGAAGAGTTTGGAACTCTGTCTGCTTTCACTATCTATTACACCTAACACACAATAAGCACACTTGACATGTATTAAGTCTTGATAATGCTTGGCCTGGTCCAAGGTCTTGAGGATGACACCGCGGATCAATGCGTTTTATGGGGGGTTATCCTAAATACATGATAGCTTTGTTGTACTCTCATGATTGAAATCAGGCCAGTTGCCCTCTCTGGCTCTCTCTGAACAAGTATACAACAGGTGCTAGATGTAGTTCTAAGTTTATAGCTGCCAAGTTCATTGAGATAACTGAGTGATCCAAATAAGATTGGAAGCTTAGAAGGTAGTGGCCTTATTCAGGAAGATTTATTAACACGCATGTTGTACTTCAGCCGTCACATTTAGCGTAAACCTAAATAGGCCCCTGCGTTAAACTCATGGTGATAACTAATTGTGAAAGTCAAGTCTGAAGATAAATTGCTGCTAAAAACAGACAAGAGTTGGGACAAGGCAGCCAAAAACATTGGCATTACCAACTTCAACCATAGAATAGTCAATCCGTATCACAACATTTCACCATTTAGCTTGTATATATTGTTTCCACTCCCATGTACAATTTTGGATAGACACATTTATATGGCTCATGAACCACTACACTCCCACACTTGGGCAGGGGTTCCCACGTCACCATTTGTAAAAGGGGCATGATTCATTGTTTCAAAAATGCCAAAAAAAGATTCATGGATATAATGCACATAAAGTTGTGTAAACCTGAAAATTGTCAATATTAAATTCATCCCTGACATCGAGAACAAAGAAAGACACCAGTACCTTCAGTACATATAGGGTAGGATTGACTGCTCTTTTTTGGTTTTCTTTTTGGTAGAATTTGACATTGATTTTTGCAGATTTGCATAACTTTATGTGTACTATATCTATGAATTATTTTGGCATTTTTGGAACTGTGCATCCCGTTTTTGCAAATGGGAACACGGGAACCATAAGAAAGTTAGAGCAGTGTTTTAGGCTCTCGGCTCAGATAGCAGGGTATAAGGCTTAGGGTTTTAGCATTGTAGGTTTTATTTCAAGGCTTTCATCTTTTTGATCTTGAGAAGATTTCATTCCTAACCTACCCTAACTTGTTTGGAATAAAAGACTTTGTTGTTGTTGTTGTTGTTGAACACGGGAACCCCTGGTCACCAACGAATTGCCTTTTATATATAAGTAATTGCTTGCCATAGGAATGTAGGATTGCTCTAATTTCAGTATCTTAGATGTAAAATTGAGTGTAGAAGCTTTGTGCATTCAAGGTTATTCTACCACAGTTTTACATCACCTGATTTAATCCCTAAATATTGTGGTCCTCAGCTTAAGGAACTTCCAACATGATACTGTTGTCTCTATTTGGCACCTCACCACCGTGTACAGAAAATTGAGCTATTATAGCTATATGGAACTAACAGTAGGTGAAACATACAACTTAATTCGGTGGTCTTGCGTACTCAAGAGATCAGACAAACCAGACCAAAACGTATTGCAGTGTACTTGTTCAAAGCACCTATGTATGGCTGTATGCCTGTCTTTTTTCGATTATGTTATTCTCTTTAATTTTCAGTCCAGATTTGCTTTTAATACCGAACAATTTGTTATCAAAGAAGCATACTTATGACTCATTTTAATGGGAGGCACAGGCAGGCAAGAGGGAGGAGCAGCACCGACTGACCCCATTGGATGCCTTGGCCTTGTCCTTCTTGGAGACGACCCCGATGCACCTCCCCTCGTCGTCGAGCACAGGCATGCCGGACTGGTTTGCGAAGAAGGCTTCGATCTCGGCGAGCTTCTGGTGCGCCACGGCCACCTGCACCGGGCGCGACATGACGTCCCCGAGCTTCGCCGTCGGGCTCATCTGCAGTTACAATCACCACGCATGCAGGCACCAAAAAATCATCAGATCCAAGAACCGGCCAAGAGCGCATCCAAGAACGAAGCTAGCCACCGAATCGCCGGATCAAGAGGAGCTAGCACAACCTGGTCTGTGGTGATGATCTGGGACTCGAGGTACGCGCGGAGGTCGGCGTAGCTGAGGAGGGAGAAGTTCTCGGGCCATTCGCCGGAGAGGATGCCCTCCGGGTACTCGTCGATGGCCGGGCGCAGGTCCCCCAGCGCCGCCGCCACCACCGCCGCGCCCCGGCGCCTCCGCGCGCCCACACTCAAGAAAGCCGGAGCGCGTCGCGGCACGGCGGGGAGGAGCGCGAGGGCGCCCTGGACGGCGGCAGCGGCTGCGGCGGAAGGCGCCGACGCCATGGACGACGAAGCTGGGGACGCCTGATGGTTGGGGACTTGCCGCCGCTCTCCGCAGCGTCTCGTTCTTGCGGCGTGCTACACACTTGCACGTGACGTCCGCTAGTGTGACGGTGTGAGTCTAGTAGGGTAGAGTGGCATGGAAATTTCTGGAAGAAAGTGGGCGTGGGGCCCACCTGCAGACGGACGTGGAGGCATTTGGGCAGGTGCAGGTCACTCACGGGAGGTCGCTGTCAGGTGTGGCGTCTAGTGGGGCTGGTTGGTGGGCAGCTGGAGTCGAGCCTTTGCGTGCGTTGATGGTCTATGGACGATGGAAATGGGCGATGATTTTTGGCTTTATTTATTTAAGTCTTATCTTTTTTATTTGTGATTCCTAACTTTTGTTTTTTTGTTTTTATCTTTTTTCTTCTTATTCTTTTTTATTATCTACGATGACATAACTTTTTATTTTGCAAAGTCTTTATCTTTTTTTTGATTGAAGTGCCAAGTTCTTGTTTATGTTGTGCTTTGATTTCTTTTTAACATAGTAGTAACATAATTTTGGTACATTTGAAGAAATTTTACTGATACGGATGTTAAGCTTTTAACGTACAAAACTTGTAGAAATTATATACATTTTGTCATGATGTGTCGTTGTTTCGTTTTCAATCTTTTGGTCAAGCCCTATTAGCTTGCAAATTCCGAAATAAATACAGTTCCATTTGTGGCCATACGGTAGCCTTATTCTACAAACATTTTTTTTAATGATGCCTGCATACTTGCAGCAAAAAAAATCAACGTAAATTGTGTTTTTGGACCTTAGGTTGCACTTGCTATTATATAGTGGCTTTTTATACGCTTTTCAACTATTATATCCTTAAGACACAATGACAAATTGTCAACCTCCTTAGATCCATGTTAAGTAAATATGGACGGGATTCGGCCCGGCTTTGGCTTTAGTTTTTTATTTTTTTGTTTCAGTAATTAACTTTTAAATGATGTGTTTTTTAAATCGGAGTCTATAGATCGATTGTAGTAGATAATATCTTGACTTCATCTATATTACTAAAATCATACACGATTATCTCTTTTCGTACTTTCTTATGAATAACCAGAATTAAAATTTTAAATCAAAAACTATAAGTCACAAGCTAAAAGAACCCATACATTCTCTATAAACAACAAGATTCTACTCTACAGCACAAGAATGCTAAACTGACCTGATGTTTAAGTAGTTGTCCTGGTTACAAATAGCAACAACACGTGCTAACTGTAGCATAGGAGCATGACAGAAGTTTGTCACTTGCGGCGGTGGAATTAGCCAACCATATGCCACCATGTGGCCTGCTGTGATCCTGATGGACAACAACATCTAGGCCTCTATTCTTCTGGTTCAAACTCGTGAATTTTGGATACATCTAACACTATAACAACTAAAAATTCTAAATATGGCCTTTAGAGCAAAATAATTCCACATCTAGCCCCCTTCCCGACCGCGGGATTGTGCCATCTGACGACGTGGCGGTTGTGCGGTCCGGGGACCGCACGACCATCTTGTGCCGGGTCGTGCGATGCAGTACCACACGACTCCACTGTTCATGGGGCCCGAGCGCACGACTCCGTTTGCCGACCATATGTCTCCAATCTCCGACCGCGAGATTCGTCTGCCGACCGCACGTCTCGTTGTGTCTAATCCCTCCGCCGAAAGCATCATGGGCTGGATTCTTTTGACGGGCGTGGCACACGCGTCTGCAGCCCGATTGCATGGCCCCTCCGCATGACTAGGAATGCACATTTAAATAGTTCAAACAACATATGCATATGATACAGGAATCTCATTTGCATTTCGAGTGAAGACCGAGCAAGAGCGAGGGAGGCAGTGAAGAAAGTGAGGCGTAAAGCAGGAAGATTTGAGTTGTTTTCGTTTGGAATCAGCAGATTTGGCAAGTACAAAAGTTGTAGATCGTCTCGTGAGCTTCAAGAAGAGGTAAGTTTTGTACCCGTGCAACTATAATTTTATGTATGTCATTAGTTTATAATTAAGCAAACCATCTTTTGTTAATGTTATTTTATGTCAATCTTTGATACGCTATGTATTTGTAGCAAATCTTCCATATGTTAGGCATGATGTATTGTAGTGTATGTAATGTTGCACTCTGTTTTTTAAGAACATATGTATTGTAATGTAGTTTCATGTTGTGCGAAAATATGAACTTGCGGATGTGTAGACATTGAGAAAGTACATATTTGTTTTGGAGCATTTGTAGGTGACAACAATAGTAGCAGGATTAGAAACATATAATTAGTACGCTTAGGGAAGAAGTGGATACAGTGCGGTAGGTGGTAAAAGTAAATTGAAAATAAAGTGCGGTAGTGGGTGTTTGATGGTACGATTATTGCATATTTTGAACTATGATGGTTGATTATGCACTTAATATGTAATGGCAATTTGGCATTAATCGGAAAAAAGGAATTGAAACTGGTTAGTGGAAGGCATCATTAAGTAAAATTTTACGAAAGAAATGAAGAGAAATTACTAATTGTATTTCTTGCATTAATTGAAACAAGCTTAATACAGAACAGTAGTGAAAATAAAATAACGTTGTAATGTAATTTTCATACGAATTAGAAATGGAAATAAAAATGAAATGAATATATAATTTGATGTATGTTAGAATTTGGAAGTAAAATAGTTAGAAATAAATTGTAGATTTACAAATACAAAACAAATACTAATCGATTTTGTAGGCGGTAGGAAGAGGTATGAAATACCACACTGTTAATGTTACAATGGGGTAGTGGGGGTTTGATGATACGATTGTTGCATGTTGTGTACTAAGATAGTTGATTATGTACTTATGTTAGGTATGCCATGGCTGACATTCAAGACTTGTTCGTATTCTACGGGAGTGGTCTCGTACGCGACGGACCGTATGGGCGGACTGTCTAGTGTGACCGGACCATGATCCGGGCACCGTCTGAACGCCATGAGCTTGTCGACCTACGGAGGTGTGTCCGTTCGGCGTTCGATCGGTACACCGCAAGGAAGAAGTTACGGATCGAGGCAGTCTATGCCTCAATGGTGGGTGATGCAGGGGAGAGCATGTGGCAACTTCTGAAGCTAACCAACGACGCCTCGTGAGCCAACTACATGGAGGTCGTGTGCAACCCTGATGCTACGATATATGCCAGGCCAATGGTATATGTCGAGTTCGTGGAGAGGACAGAATCATCCGCCATGGTTGGTTCTGATGCCGTTGGTGCAGATGTAGTGCCTGGGTTCATCTTGGGCGGTCATGAAGACGCTTCTGCGGGAGAACATGTCGGCGAGGAAGTGGGTGATGAAGACCTCAGGAGGCGTGAGGAGAATTTCCGTGCCAACGAAGGTGTGGGTGAGAGGTGGTGGGCGCCGTATTGATCGCATGAGCACCTTGCGGACGGTGGAAGAAGTGGGCATCGAGGAGGGCGAGGATGAGGAAACATGCGATTGGAGAGGGCGGCGATAGCGAAGCTGGCTGGAGGGTGGTAGGTAGTGTTGTGACCACCGATGTTGCGTATGTGTCGTCTAGACTAGGGGCAGCAAGATCCTTAGTCCCGCCATAGGCGAGAGGAGGAGAATGGGGTTCGTGAGGCCACACTCATTTTGGGCGGTGCTTAGTAATAAGAGTGCTTCCAAACAGCTATTTCTAGATACGCCGTGAACATTAGCCGGACGTATCGGGTGCACAAGTCAAATCCAAACACGTACGTTGTGAAGTGTGTCGAAGGGTCCTGTGCTGGCAAAGTTCGTGCACAGCGGTTCAAGGGCGCTGGCACGGAGTTCCGGATAACGGTGCTGCATGATCACAGTTGCGAGCTTGCGGGGCCAGTACGTAGGCACCGCAACATGACATCATCATATGTTGCAGAGCTGGTGAGCCACCTCATCGTGGCAGATGTGTCCAATTCTCCGAAGGTTCTAATAGCAGATGTAGCGAATACAGAGGGGATTGAAGTGAGCTACAAGAAGGCATGGCGGACGAAACGAAAGGTGCTACACCGTATGTTTGGGACGTACGAGGAGGCGTACGACCTGGTCCCAAGAATTCTGCAACAAATCGCGGAATCAAACGCAGGCATGTACATTAACAGACAGGAGAGGTTCATCCTACGGAGGGCTCGAACTGTTTTATTCTTGACAGAGTGTTCTAGGCCTTCCATCAGGCGATATAAGGGTTCAGGTCGTGCCGTCCAGTGCTAACGATAGATGGGACGTTCCTATCCGGCAAGTACAAGGGTACTATCCTCATCGTAGTTGCAGCTGACGCAAATGACCAGTTACTCTGCAGGACGTGACGATGCTTACAGGTCTACCCCTCTGTGGTGCTGCTGTAGTGCCACCCCCGAAGGCTGCAGATTGGAAGGTCCATCTGGCTCACCGGTTCGGTCATCCGATCTCGGACAACGTAGCTGGTGTGCCACATGGATGGCTTCGTCGGTACATGACATGTCCTACACACGCACATGAGGACGAGGTGTGGACACACTTCGTTACGTACCTGCTATTTCTGTTTGGGTGGGTCTTGTTAAATATCACTTTCCTTCCTTTCGTCCAATTGTTCCTATCACAGTTGTCCTCAAAAAAATTTCATTAAATTTCTTACAATAAAACAACATAACATGATCGAAAAAAGTTATTGTCACTTCAACATATTTTTCACAGTCAGCAATGTACGAAAATCACAAATACATCAATCATTACTTCACACAAATTTCGTTCGTACTCCACCAAACAAAATTTTTAATTTTCAAAAATGCAAAAAAAAATTACACAAGCTGTAAACTGGACTCTACATCAAATTCATATTTTTTCAAACACCATTTCATATTTTCAAAATTATTTTTATTCTAAATAACTTCACAATACATATAAATTCTTATACCTTAAATACACGGATCAAACCCTAAAAAAGATTTAGTCCTGACCAGTCAAACATGCGGTCGGGAGGCGGTGCGGTAGCACGGTGCAGATCTGATCGTGCGGTCTTGGGACCACACGATCGGTGTGTCTGATGAGTCGTGCGGTCCGGCCCGCACGACCAATGAACAATCTTGATCGTGCGGCCGGACCACATAACCGGCCACGTGTCGGCACGGCACAATCCCGCGGTCGGGTAGGGGGCTAGATATGAAAAAATTTTTGCTCCGGGGGCCAGGTTTGGAATTTTTGGTTGCCACAGTGTTAGATATGTCCAAAATTCCAAACTCGTGACAAGCATCTTTGGCTCTGGTCATTTTAGCTTGAATTTTTAGTTTTTAATTTATTTTTTACTATTTATAAATTTCATTTTTTTTACTTTTTGAGCTTATTTGCTGGTTTTTTTTCATCTTCATTTGCATTGTTCGTGATGAATTAACCTATTTTTTCTATTTTAAATTTTTTAAATTTAGTTACGTCAAATAAGTTACCATCAGATATAATATAATTTTAGCCATAAACCAGTTTATTTTAGCCCAACCAAGCGGCACCTTTGTACCGTATAACTTTGCTCGGTTAATACTTTTCTGACAGAAGTATACTTGACAATGGAAGCAAGGTTAGTTACTAAGAAAAAATCATCTTGGCCCAGCTGAGGCGATGGAGGGTAAACTAACACGAAGCTTTGCCAGTCGTTGTTTACATTTTTTGAGATGCGATCTTTGTTGAAGTTGAGCCTTCAGAATCTGGCAAGATATGTGGAGCACTGGTTCAATTTTGCTTTCAGAAGACGAGCGCCAGGTTGTCTTTCTTGGGCCGGTAGTGAACCAAATCCACAGTTCGGCAGGACCAATACGCATTCAGGCTTCCTCAGCCCATTAATGAAGCTAAAAAGTTAATAATTTTATGGGACTTTGATACTAAGGTGGGTTATTATCTTTACTAATAATAATAATAATAATAATAATAATAATAATAATAATAATAATAATAATAATATAGAGAATGGAGTTGGTGGTGGTGATAGTACTCACTCTCTCCACTCCTACTCTCCTATGCAAAATGACACATAGGACCAGACTCTCTACATAATTTTTCTCTTCTCTTTTATCAGCTCTCCTAACAAACTCGCAACGAACATGATTTTATCCTAACAAACTACATCTAATCCCGACAATTTTTCTCTTCTCTATATATTCAATGAGTTTTGTTGCACTAAGTTAATATAAATTTTTTATCCGCAAAACACGGGCATGCTATATTGTATGGAAGCGGATACATAACTAGTACTCCATACAAGAGACATTTACTGCACTACATGATGGCTAGACTAGACTTTCTTCTAAAAATCTTCCATTGTTGAGATCATCTCCTTGCGAGTTGTGAATGAAAAGCATAATTGGGGAATCGAGGCTCCATTGCACCACACTAGTGGACTCTGCAATCTTTGCAAAGAAGAGTAGACCTCAGGAATGGAATAGATACCTTATCGATGCTACTTTTGCAACAAGTTGCTTCTTTGGTTGAAAGGAAGATATGAAGTAACCGGCATCGTTAAAATTTTGTATCATGTTGCTCTCAAAAAAATTCCTATTATGTTATCTATTCATTTATCTATACATTATGAAAGTAACTTTTAGCAGATAGCTATCGGCTACCGCTACTGCAAGGAGTAAAATCATAATAGTTGCTACGCTGAAAAAGGATAGGAGTTCAATTCATCTGACACATTACCAATAATATTATATGGAGATGTTCTTACGTCCTAGGTGTCTTATACATTTTGTTTGTACTAATTTTGGATAAGAAACAACAACAACTATTAAGTGTTGTCATTTATTTTTGATTTAATTTCTACACTGGTTATGTTTCGCTTGATATACGCGTAAGAGAATCTTCATGTCTATTATACACTTTGAGATCATATTTGATGGTATGTATCATTATCTTTTGGGACTCTATTCCAATATACAGGTAACTCTGCGTTACATGCTGGCTAGATTAGACTTTCTTCTAAAATCCCCCATTGTTGAGATCATCTCCTTGCGTGTTGTGCAATTTTGCCACCAAGGCAATCCTAGTGTTGAATTTCTGTGTGAAGGACCGTTCGATTTAGTTCTTTCTGGATTTGCCTTGCCACAATGAAGGGCGTAATTGGGGAATAGATGCCCCATTGCACCGCTGCACACTTTGCAATCTTTGATCTGAAGAGTAGATATCAGGAATAGAATAGATACCGTATCAATCCTACTTTTGCAACAAGTTGCTTCTTTGGTTGAGAGGAAGATATGGAGTAACCGACATCTTTAAAATTTTCTATTACATTGCTCTGAGAAAATTTATATTATGTTGTTTATTCATCTATCAGTGCTTGACGACAATTTAGTGATGAAATGCACTTATTTGGCTCAACCACCTCAAATAAATGCACAATGAGAAAAAAACGAGGTGTGGAGTGAATGCTCTATGATCAAATATGTTCAATAGGGTCTCTTCTTGCTGTCCTTGAGCAGGTGGATGTGTATTTATACCCTCACCAACCAAAACTAGCTGTTACAGGGAAATTCTTAGAAAATTCAGGACTAACGGAATTACCGTAGTGCACTGGCTAGTACTTCTGCACCTATTCTGACGCAACAATAACGGCTATGTCAAAGCTTCTAAACTAGCCATTGGATGTTGGCGCGAAACTACCGTCGTTGTAAATCTGGTAGTTCTGTTAACCAGAAGTTCCGACAAATCGGTGCGGAACTTCTGCTTGATCCGAGGCCGAGAGCTGGCACTATCTGAAAAAAAGGTTCCGCCCATCTTATTCATAGCTTTCGAGCTTCGAAAGTACCATTTAAGGTTGCGGTACTACCGCTCTACGGTAGTTCTGCCGTTGAAACTTCGATACTTCTTCCGATTGCAACAGACACAAAGTCATCCCGATGGTGCTCTCTGTAAAAAAGGTTCCGCTCGGTTTTTGGGAGTTTAGGAAGCGAATCTTGCTTGTTTGCGCCGATACTTTCGGTTGTCCGGACAGAACACTGATCGACTCCGAGGGTATTCTCTGGAAAAAAGGCTTCGCTCGATTTTGGGAGCTTCTGAGCGCCAGAAGTACTGTTTGAGGCTGCGTACTATCGCTCTATGGTAGTTCCGTCGTTGAATCTCTGGTACTTCCGTTTTTCCAAACAGAGCATAGATTTGGCTATCAATTTTAGTTTTCATTGAATGCATGATCCTAAATTGATCTAAATGGCACAAGAATATACTATCAAGCTACTTGTCATGATCCCTCTTAATGGTACGATATTTTAGCCTATAATCCGGTCTTCCATCCTTTCTTCTAAGATCGATAAAAATAAAAAGGATCCTAGTCTACATATACCTTTGCCTTGAGCCATTTTGATCTTTATATTGAGCCTTAGCATGCGTCTCATCATCGGTTTAGGGACTAAGCCTTTTAAATACTTAATAAACATGTCAGTCCCATATTCACATAAATTCATTAATTACCAAAACCATTTTTAGGGGCCTAGATGTTTTCACTTCCCTCGTGCCACAAATTCCTGCACCTTCGAGCCCATCACTGCCAGCTAAAGTCATCATACCATGCATCTTAATTGCTGCGACCCTCACCTGGACAAGCGCCATAGCCGCCTCTCACCCCACCACCGACCTCTTTGCTCCCTGCTCTCTCTGTGCCTCCCCCCTCACAAGCGACCTAAATTACCCTGCGACCTTTTTAACCGCCGTTATGCCGTGTCCGAGGAAGTACAAAAATCTGCACCGCTAGCCACACTGCGCTCTCCCGCACCTTCCAGACCGAGCCACGTGCCGCCTTACCGCCAGAACCGCTCCTGTGCCGAACCGCCACAGGATGGCTATAAAGCCCAAGACTACCTCCCAGACATTGCATTGGCGTCCAACGAGACACCCCGCACTCCAATTGAGCCCTGGACTATAGCGTCGCCGACAATCACCGAAAAATCCCAAAGTAAGCTGATTTTCAATTCTTGTTATCAAGTCAATTACTTTTCAATTGCTTTTGTCGTAGCACCCTTATGCTCCTAGGAACACCACCGAATCATTGCCATAGCTTCCCGAGCCCCGTTCTTCCCGATCATTGAAGTTTGCCGCCTGGCCGAAAACCATCACTATGGGTAGCCCAACTCGGATATGCCTGACCCAAGCCGTCACTTCACTAAGCCTCCTCTAACCTTAGAGATGCTCTATCAAAAATGTTATTGTCCTCTTAACCCGTCGTTACCCCCTGTGCCATTCAAAAGTCCCGCGAAGGGAAGACCTCACCGCCGATGATCACCTAACTTCCAGTCGCTTCCGAGCCCAAAAAAATGGAATCTATGTAGCACCAAGAACCCACCCATGGCCACCAATTGTTGTCTTCGACCACAAATCCTCCGACCACTGCGTGCCTTGGAATCTCGGACCGCTACACCGCTTGAAATCTCTCCGCTCCACCGCTTGAAATCTCTGACCGCTCCACCGCTTGGAATCCCTGACCGCTTCGTAATCGAAAGAAATTTCGATCGTACCGCTTTGAATCCTGAGCAACCCCGCTCGAACGCCATCCAATGCTCTTAAGCCACTCGAACGCCGTCCGATACTCTTAAGCCGCTCGAACGTCGTGCTATAGAAGAGAGTTGCTTTGATCAGTTAGAAAGTGAAGAATGGTGAAAAGTTAAGAGAATTGAGCGGTTGGAGGAGAATAGACGTACAACCACCAACTTGTTCTTTTATAATAATAATGACATAAGCATATGTAAAATAGTAGTTTGCATTGGAACTTATAACAATTGTATAGATGTTTCATGATGTGGTATTATTTCTCTCTCTTTAAGCATCCTATTTAAGCGTCTTTGCATTGGGCATAGCCTAATACTCTAGGAAGAAAACCTCCCAAAGTTGGGCCCATTGAAGCCACCATTGTTTCTAGAATTCTTAGCATATCTGGTATTATAGTCACTTTTATTTAAAGAAAAGTTCCTCAGACGTTCATTTTTATAAATCTAACCTCCTCCCTAAGCTCGACAATCACAGCAGATGACACGTGTCATCTATCACATTACCCTAGCTCGGCAGGAGGATGCCACTGCGGTAGCATCTACCGAGCAACCCAGCCTTGGTAGCATGCATATATGCTTAACTTAATCATGGTTACACTAATTAAAGCATATTTTACACTAATTAATCATGCTTACGCTAATCGAGTGATTATCTGCCTCCTAATACGGCTGGCTAGCTCGACACGTCCTCCTATCAAGTTCTCCAAGCTCGATAGATACCTGCCGTAATGCGGGAGTTTGATAGGTAACACGTATCGTCTGTTGTTGCTCGTGTTTATTAAGGGATCAAAAAATTGAAAATTGTACGTTGGAGACTAAATTTGAAAAAAAAAAAAGAGATGCTGCCATGCGAAGGACTTGTTTTCGGCATGCACGGTGAAGCAAGCTCTGATAATGGTTCCTATCCGAATGTCCGTTGATCTAGCAGATCCGACGGTCGGAGCGGCTGCACAGTTTTCCGTTGGATTCGCTGCCCCCAGATCAACAGCACCTCTCTCTCTCGCTCCCTAAAAAGGCGGAACCCAACCCACCCTCCTCCGCACCGATCGATCACACCTCCATCTCCCTCGCCGGTGTGCCCTGTCGCCGCGGGCTCCCCCCTCGCCGTCGCGCCTCCACTGCCTCGGATCGCCGACGCGCCGATACACGCCGCGGGCGCTCCCCCCGACCCCTCGCCGGCCGCCGCGGGCCCCCGTCGCCGCCGATCTAGGGTAAGTCCTGCCCCCCATTTCTGTGAAGCACCCGTCTTTCCGCGCTCGGGTGACTGCCTTCCTGCCTGCCTGATTGACTCTGTCCCCCGGCAGGCAGACCCGAGAAAGGAAATCCCCCTGGCATGCGACTTGTCTGTGTTTCTTTTGGTAGAAATTGAGGGTTAAAATCTTGTACAGATTGGGAGAGCTTGCCCCCCATTTGTGGAAAGCAATGAACTTTCTGCATTAGTTCGGACGGATAACTAATGCACAAAGTCCTGATTCATGCCGCTGTTCCTGTTAGTTGTGGAAAGCAATGAACTTTCTGCATTAATGGAAAGCATTGACTCTTATCCCATCAGGCAGACCGAGAACCTTGTAGCATTCGTGCCGTGTTCCTATTAGTTCTGGATCAGGAATATGAAGGCAATCAAATCCTGATTCTATCTCGCTTTAGCTTGCAAATTTGATGCTGATGCTGTGGTCAGGAGGCTCTAAACAATTAGCCTTTTCTTTTTAGGTTTTTAGCGTAAATGATGTTATCTTGAGATGCCAGTAGACAATACTGACCTTTACTTCCCCCCTTGTTAGAACTAAAACTCCTGAATCATTAGTTGCTAATGGAAAATAGTAAATGAAGGAACTTAGGCATGATATTTTAACTTCATATTTAATCCCTTGTGGACCACAATCTTGTTCCAATGGAATTTGCATTGATATGTTTGTTTCTTTGCATTGTTTGTTCAATTGTAATCATGGACTTAGGTCAATTACAATGCACAACCTTCTTGTATAAACTAAGAAAATTAAGTTGGCGAATTTATTTTACTGATTTCTGATTTATGTGACAGCTAGTTGGGCTCAATTTTAGTCATGCATTCACCCAGCACTTAGTACTTGCTATTTATGCACCGGTTTTTATAATCGTGGCTTGGTAAAAGCAACAGAACCGGGTCGTCTGTCAAAACACCATGTGCTATCAGTACAATCTGCTACAGTGTTTGTTTTTTATCCTCGGATTATCCAACTTGTTTGTTTGTGGATGTGAATGTGTGCTGTTTTAGCTAGCAGCTATCGTATGAGAATATGGGATGAGATATGAGCAGTTTAATTTAAAAGAAAAGGAGATAGGGATTTCCCGCTTATTGTCATTTGCTTTGCAATTTATAGTGGGAATGGGAGGTAATGCATTGTGAATAAAGCATTGAAGTTTTAAGAATTGCAATCTTTTGTTTTTGCTTAGTTTCTTATTCTGTCATGCACAAACAATGTCCAAGGGGTAATGGCCACTTGGCATTGTGTTTTCATGACCTAAAATCTGAGAATAGCATAATCATGGAAAGACCTCAAATTTGGTAGCAGTATGATCATGAAAAGGGCTGCATTTTGTCCGTCTTTGCTGCTTCTGCTATCACTAGGAAACAAGGGATAGCCTAGCCCGTGGTCAATTGCTAAAGTTATGATGCTCATATGCTGGCTTATAAGCTGCTATGCTTGATACTTGATAGTCATACAGCATGGAATTTCAACACAAAAATGAAGCTAAAAATTATAGCTGTTCAGTGCTAGGAAAATTACGATGATTAATTGTGCATACTTCACTGCACTAGATATATAATTATGGTTGTTCATTTTGGTTAGACCTAATACTCATTGTCATTGCTGTGCTAGATCTGGCTGGTTTTGCCTTTGCTTAATGCAAACTTATCTTCTCTATTTTGCTTATGCTAGAAGAGATATTAATCTATCTTCTTCTTCATGGTCAAGATGGTGCAAACAACACACAACATCTTTTCTTAGAGCATGAGCACGTGCACTCAATTTTCTCTCTTCCAAAACAAAGGAGATGTTATAATGCTGTCACATCTTCCCATAGACAGAGAGTTGGAGATAGACTTGGATAAAGGTAGAAAGTGCGCCAAAATGCCAAAGTACGGGAAGTTCTATATATAGTGGTGCAAGCCGAAGAAACAACCGTTCTTGGCACTACCGCAGAGGTCATAGTTTAGTTGCATTTTTCGAGGAGACTTGAAAAGCTGATCTTTGTCCTTTTCTTGGTCATGCATGACATGAAACCAGTTTTTGGCCAAGTCAGACACACCATGGCCAAAAGTTATGCTTCCACTAACATAATTGTCAGCACTTAGCACATTAAGGCAGCATGCAATGCCCTGGAAATTATCAAGCATGCATATCTACCTGAGAGACATGCGTGCATTTACATGTTGGGCCCACGTCCAAATGAATCTTCTCTTGTAGTCATTTTGTCTTTTATAGCAAGTTCCTCCCAGATCATACCTTCCCTTTTCTTAAGAACCAACTCCTGACAGCTCTAGAGATGCAGAGATTGAGGACTGTCTCAGATCTTTTTTAAATCTGAAGGGATCTTATTTGAGCAAAACAACTGCATGGTTGCATCTATTTGCTTACTTAAGAGTTTTTTAGCATATGGCCATGATTTGTGGTATATTTTAGTTTTTTTCCTGCAATATATGTTTATCGGTATAATAGTATTTGGTTGTGAATGAACTGGCATTTCTAACGATGGATTATTCAATCCATGTTTGATTTGTAAAAGTAGTTTTAGATCTAACAGTTTGTTGCCTTAGTTGGTTACCTAGGTTAAACATCTCAATAACGTCTTCTCAATCGACGAAGCCTAGTTTCCAAGCCAATTGAACTTCACCTAGCCTATTTGTCTTCCTTGGATAGTAGAGAACCCAGTCAAGGTTTATAGAAATTATTGCCATGAAAATACCTAGTTCTACATTGTTCTTTTCTTAAACAGCGAATTGTTGTCATAATTCTCTCTTGGGGAAAATTGCTAAACACCTAATCAGGGTAACACGTGTTTGCTTAAACATTTCATAATGATCTTGTCTGGAGTTTGGTAAAACCAAACCATACAACCAGTGTTTTAGATGCTATAGTAGTACTGTACATCACTTGTTACTGCTTAATTCTTTTCTGTAATAATGTGCTAATTTATGTTGTCCTTTCTAGAATAAATATTACAATATTGCGCTTTATAGTCATCCAGCATTGGTTACATTCTTTTTAAACTTGAAGAGTCCCATTTGAATTCTTGAACTTGCAAGTTGCAACAGACTGGGGACAACAGTGTTAACCACGAATGCTTGGTCACCTCACTACAACAGTGTTAACCACGAATGCTTGGTCACCTCACTATCACCCTCCTTCAACTGCTTTTTCTGGCCATTATTTGAACAGTTGGGTTTTTTCCTAGTTCATTATCTATTGTGGTCATTGTTCATCTTATTGATGGAGCGCATTTGATGTATTGCAGGCTCCATTAACATTGATTACTGTAATGTAGAAAAGTGTGGGAGGAGCCATGCCATCTAGTGACAAGCAACTTGCATTCTCGGTCAAAAAAGCAGCATCGCGTGAGCTGCCAAACAAAAGTGCAAACATCGTAGATATGTCTCAAGGCACTTCTCCGCTGAAGAAGGATAAAGGTCCTGCCACAGATCCTGGAAAGGCTGTGGGTGCCAAACGACTGCAAACTGATGCTCCTTCAAGTCCTGGATATCATAATGTTTATGTACGAAGAAGAGTGGAAAGTGAACATAGTAAAGTGAACGCTTCTCAGGAATTGAAGGGTAATGGAAGAGACAAAGTAAAAGAGCAGGAGGCACAGCAAAATGTGCAACATGATCAAACCAATAAGCCAGAAGTGGCATCCCCAATTGCCGAATCTGGAGGGATAGCATCTTCCAAATCTCCTGAAAAACCAAATGTAGAAAGTGTACCTGAGAAAAATGAGCCACCGATTGCTTCTGGTACCACTGTTCAAGATGATATCCATAGGTCAAGCAATCAATACTGGAACGAGAGATTTAATCGGTTACAAACATATTTGGAGAACTGTGATCGGTCAACACAGGAGGGTTATATGCGAAGTAAGAAATTTTGGGTAACACCATAGTAATTTATAGATTTTTGTTTTCTCATATAGTATTGATTTCGTTCTCCCCCCTAATTCCAGTGCTTAGGTCTCTGTCAGCAGCTGGTCGAAGCATGCATGCGATTGAGCTGGAGAAAAGGGCAATACACCTCCTGGTGGAGGAAGGTAATTTCTGAATCTCAATAGCTCACTTCTGTAGTAACCCTAGTACTATATGTGGCATCTCATGCACCCCCGTCCCATATGTACTTCGTCTATCGGTGTACATTGTCCGCACTGTGCTGCCTAACCTTATCTGAACCACTTCATCATTGCCTTTATTAATCAAGTACGCAATAAAGCAACCACTCTGAAGTTATGGTATAAGCTTGTCTGCACAAGTGTTGTGTACAAGTTGCAAAGTTACAACGCTTGGTGCAATCCAACATCTACGTAATGCCCTTGCATTCCAACTAATTAGGCATTTGAGAATCCATCATTTGAACATATAGCTTATGGTATAATCTCTCTATGTCTGAATATGTTTCAACTCTGATAAACATACATGTAGTTTCCTGCAACCCCAGTGCTACTAACTGCCAAGCGGCATCCATGTTTGAACTTATGTGTCATATGCATGCCCCATCAAATTCAAAGATCTAGTGGCTTGATTTGAGGTGTATGTAGCGTAGTGACAAGTTACTTTCGCAAAATTCGTTCTTGTTTTCCTTTCAAGGATGCGCATTGTGCAGCACACAATAACATTATTTGGCAGGGAAAGAGCTGCAACGAATGAAGGCTTTGAATGTTCTGGGGAAAGTATCTCCCAACGGTTCTTCGAAGCAGACCCCCTTGCAGCGACAGTGCCAGAAATGAGATGCCTGGAGAACTTTGTAGAGCAGAAATGCTCGAGTACATTGCAGAAAGGACATGTTCTGCTTATGTTTCCCTTTTGTATTCACCGACTCACCCTTGTGCTGTGGGTTTGTTGTGTAATATGGTGTAATTAACTCGTTTGGATAAACCTGTCAGGCTTAATGCCCAAGCTTAACTGTTTCTACCCATGTCATTTTATTTATTCTTTTGTTATGTGATGTTAGCTTCTGTGAATCTCTGCCTTCAAAAAAAATCTTGTGTCAATCTCAACTTGCTTCTGTTGGTTGTCTCTTTTCATTTCTTAAAAAAACAAGTGCACAGAGTATGGCAGCCTGGCCCATCTGCAAGTGACCTTAACGGGCTGAACTGTGGGCTTGGAATGTGGAAATCATGGATAGGATTTGGGCCCGGCTATATCAAATGTGCGTTCAGCTCTATTTCGTTCATGCTCCTTAGGATATTAAAAACTACCCTTCGTTTGAAGCATAATCAAGATTCAATTCCATGCATGGAAGTGAATTATGTGCTGCAATAAATTGGAGTTATAAGTACATAGATTCTGATAAAACTTTGGAGATGAGAAACCGATGCACAACGGGTTTGCGCAATTTGCTTTTGGTGGAGCATAGAAGCACCGCCCTTAAGATTACGGGCCTGTTCTTTTTCTCCGAAGCTGGCGGCTTTTGGCTTTTGCTACAGTACTTAACTTTCAAACGGAGTATTTTCTCAAGATGAAGTCTACAAGTTAAACGATGTACACATTAAAAGTTCAACATCTGTACCATCCAAAATCGCAAGTGAGTATCTCTCTCCGTAATCTGTATCGTAAACAACCAAAATTCAAAAATTTCAGCCCAAAACCATAAGCCGCAGCCATTGTCAAACAGACACTACAATTATGCTCTCATCTTGCCTTGCACATACCATCCTCTGCCATGTGCTGCTACATTGCCTTAAATATCGCGAAATAAATAGCCCATCCATATGCATCTCTTAATTCTAGTTAGATTTTGTGACAAGAAAGAACATCAATGATTCCCCTTCTTTTTCATGTGAAATGCTTCTGCAATGTAGACATGGCATCCCAAACTCACCTTGTATGTTGACCTACATTGGCACGAAGATAAGGCTGTGCACTGCAGCCACATGGGCAGATGGGCTGGGGGATGGAAAGCCACACACACGCATACACACACATAGCTAGCTTGATTATATTATTTCACTTCATGGATCAGACAAGCCATCTGAGTTTGTCTTGCAAGTTATAACCTTATAACCTCATTGGTACATGGTATCTATGGACCATTCAAACTCTTGCTCATGCATGGTGTGGGGCACAAGATGTTTCAAGAATCAAGATATATAGGGTCTGTTTTTTCTCCAATTTTTGATTTTCTATAGTCACTCTAACTTTCAAACGGAGTATTTTCTCAAGACGGGGTCTGCAAGTTAAACGATGTACACGTTAAAAACCCAACATATGTACCATCCAAAATCACAAGTGAGTATCTCTCTCCGTAATCTGATGAAATAAACATTTAAAATTCAAAATTTCATTTAAAAGCCATAAATCATTGTTGTCAAACATGCATTGATGAAGAACATGCACAAGTGAAGGGATTAAATTTATTAAGAAAATGACTAGATATTTGAAGAAATTAAGATTACTTTGCTCCCATGCATGTCTAATGTTAATGGCCGCGACATCATTTTCATGAATTTGACAAGTCGAGCTATCCACAATTTGAGGTTGACATGTATGGCGTTTGCGAAGCTGGTGGCAGCGGATGTTGTAGCCATTCGTTGTGAGTAGAACATTATAGGACTTGCTCATATTATTTTTTGCTTCTGCCTTTCTACTTAAATAAGCTAGAACTTAATATAAATATTTAATTTTTCGAAGTGGTTTTCTTAACTCGCTTTGGAGATAAAGTAGGAGATTATAGGTGCATCATACATCCTACTTCTTTCGCTTCCATTTTACGTCCGTATCTCTCTCTCATTTTCCCCATCGCTCGCTCTTTTCTTCTAAAAGTCACTTCTTTCAACCACTATAATTCATTTTCGATCAAAAGCTATTGGTCATAGTGAAAAACTATCTCCTACGACAAATATGAACAGGCCATGTATATGTCGAGAGCAAGAGCTGAGAAGGCAATATATCTAGTGCGTACGTCTTTGATTGGCATCTAGATATCATGTACCACTTGGGTATGGTTTTATTCTTTTTCAGCTTTTGGTTTTTGTTTTTGACTTTTCTATAGTAACTAACTTTTAAACGAAGTGTCTTTTAGAATGGAGTCTATCAGTTAATTGTAGTACATATTATATCGATTTTATTTATATCGGTAAAAACCGCGGGTGCCCTTGGACGCCACCTGCTGTGTGCCTGTGCCCCTGGCGGCCTGGTCAGCTGACGTCGGCCTGTGCTTGCAGGTCTCAAGCTTGTAGCTAGACCTGCACACCCGCGCCCCCTAGCCCCCACCCGTCGTGGTGCCACCCCCTTGCCGTTCCATCGTCGTCCGCAGGCCCAAGAAGAGAATAGATGTTGTCTTTTCTTTTACCTCTGCATACCATCTCTATGTAGCTTGCTGTCGCTTCTTGTTGTGCTGTTATTAGTAGTGCTTGTCAGGCCACTGCTGTTTGGGTATTCAAAGCGTAGGAATAATCGACAGCATTCCTTATTCCCCTGACCCTGCAGCTATATAAGTAAAGTCTGATCATGTTCAAGCAGCCAGTCGAAGAAACAAGATAAGATTACCCATGCATCACCTGCAGCTTGGAGTAGCTGAGGAAGGAGAGATGTGGGACATGAACAAGACTGACATGCGGTGGAGCAACGAGGTGGCACCTGCTCATCCTGCAAGCCTGCATGCTCTTCTTCTCTTCTTCTGTTTGTTTGGGGGGGAGAGACTGCCTACCGATGGAGGTGGGTGTGGTTTTTCTTTTCCTAGCCAGCGCCTATTCACCCTCGCCAGCCGATGCCTGGGACGCTGGGATTGGGAAGCAGAGGGGGGAGGGGCATCTGACGGAAGAGCTTGGGTGGACGGCAGACCTTGCCCGAAGGGACGGTCCGCCAGAGATGACCAAATGGGATATACCAAACTAGCTGGCCCAAGGCACGATACTGTTGGCACGGCCCGACACTAACACCGATGGGCCAGGCTGGCATGGCATGAGGCCATGGGCCATGCCTGGGCCAGAGCCTTGGCCCACTGTGCCAACACGGCACGGCCCATTAGGCTCGTCGGCAACGGTCCGCACGAACGGCCCATTTGGCACGACGAGCATGAGCACAACCCGAAGAGCACGACCCATCTAGCTCGTTTAGCCCATTTAGCACGAACAACGGTCGTTTTTCTACAAAAAAAGTAGCCATTTTTGGTCATTCGAGCTCTCAAAAATATAATTTTTTTGAGAAATTCTGAAAATTTTCCTATAAATAGGCACCATACCACACCTCATTAGCCCACACTCAAATCAACATTCTCTCCTCACTCTCTTGTGAAAAATTCCTCTTTTATAATTTATTGTAATACAAATTAGATAATAATGTAATTTTGTATTTTTATTGTGCAATTTTATGCATTTTGAAATTTTGTCCTGAAATATTTTGACGAATTAGCTGCGAGTGACTACAGAATTGATCCAGAAGATATTGCATCGTTCGGGACGGGTCTGCCACCACCACAAATGGCTAAGGCCGCCACCGAACAGACCACGGTGGTACTATCATCAAGCTCTACCAGTGCCTCTGCATTAGCAAGCATTGGAGCTAAAAGGTCTAGACCGAGCACTTCCGATGTGTGGGGAGATAAGGTCATGAAGGAATTGTTGTTCGAAGATCAAGTAAGAGTTGTTGTTTGAAAAATATGTCATCATAAATTGCCCGCAAAGTCTATAGGTGGAACTAGACACTTGCACATATATGCCCAGAGATGTAAAGAAAAGCAAGGTATCGCCATGAGTCAAGACGCAGTTGATGTATAACCCCAACGGTACGGTACCTAACTAGATTATAATCCCGAGGTAGCTCATGAATATTTAGCATGTTTAATTGCTTCGTAAGATCTTCCTTTAAACTTTGGTGCAACAGATGCACTCCAAAAGTATATTAGATCTGCTCATAATCCTAAATTTATTCGTGTATCTAGACAGACAACCACTAGAGATTTAGTTAAATACTACAATAATGGTCGTGAGAAAATTAAAGAACTGTTTGGAGCATGTACATTTTCGATAGCTTTAACCTCGGACATATGGAGTGGTCGTGCTAGGGAGGATTATCTTAGTTTAGTTGCTCCTTACATAAATGATAATTGGGTATTATAAAAGAGAATAATAGGTTTTAAATTGATTGATGTAGCACATACGGGAGAGAATATAGCAGAATGTATTATCAAAGTCGTAGAAGATTTTGGTCTTACAAATAATTTTTGCAATTACCTTGGACAATGTTATAGCAAACTCTAGGGCAATAGATATTCTCACTCCCTAATATCAGTGATGCGTCTGCCATATTATTAATCTTATAGTTAAAACTGGTTTGAAAAGGTTGGATCCATATCTTCAAGATTTTCATGATGCAATTTCTTTTGTAAATAATTCTAACCAACATATTGCAGCATATAAGAACTACTTCATTGTGATGGGTGTACGTCCTCGAAAGTTCGCTATGGATATACCGATGAGGTGGAACTCAACTTATCTT
Source organism: Bonia amplexicaulis (assembly GCA_036346245.1). Taxonomy (NCBI): domain Eukaryota; kingdom Viridiplantae; phylum Streptophyta; class Magnoliopsida; order Poales; family Poaceae; genus Bonia; species Bonia amplexicaulis. The sequence goes on from CM070744.1 coordinate 969,277, forward strand.
GTGCTACAAATTTTTTCCATACAAATCCACTTTTTCTATTTTCATACACACGCACTATCATGGTCATACAAGCAATACATTGCTGACTGAGGACCACTGGTATGTTACTGAGAAGTTATTACCATTTCTTGAACTTTTTTGCGAATCAACTGTTGTGTTATCCATTTCTTGAACTTTTTTATGAATCAACTATTGCTTTATCGATAGTGTATTATCCAATATCTCCATTAATTTTCATCATATTCTTGCTATAGCCGTTCACTTAAAAAAAATTAAAAATGATGCACTATTACGAGAGACTGTGTACGCTATGAAAACAAAATTTTTAAAATATTAGGAAGAAATTCCATATTTATATGTATTTGCATTTATTTTAGATCCAAGTGCTAACATTGAAGGTTTCACTAATGTTCTCAACATTATAGGTTATTCGATAGGGTTAGATTATTCTAACTATTTTACAGCTGTTCGTTCACAACTGTCTGAAGTTTACCAGATATATGAGCATATGTTTCAGGGAGCTCTCTTGCAACGACCTCCACCAGCACCTACTACAGGTAAGAAAACAAATATGTGGGGCACCATCTTTTCCTCTGGGAGATCATCCGGAAGATCCTCTACATCTTCAAGTAGCGAAGGTGGGGCAATCCATACTAGAGCTCGTGGGGAACTATCAGTCTTCCTAGATAGCGATCTCGTGCCATTTGGTGCAGAGAACTTCAACCTTTTGGATTGGTGGCGCGAGCACAAGCTAACATATCCGATGCTATCCATATTAGCACGAGATGTGTTAACCGTTCCTGTCTGGATAGTTTTTTTCGAATCTGCTTTCAGTTTTGCCAAAAGAATATTAGGAGAGAAGAATAAGACTCATGAGTGAGATGGTGGAATTACTTCTCATAGTGAAAAGACTAGGAACAAGCTGAGGCGAGTGACCAACACAGTGTGATGGATACGGAGTTGGAAAACACGTTTAACAATTTGTATCTGGATGGCGGTGAAGGTTGTCAGGACGCGCCGATAATTCTTAGATCATCCATGTATATATTGTATGTTTATGCTTTTCCACATGTAATGTTGAACTACATGTTGTACTCTTTTTTCTTTGCCAAGATTTTCTCGAGTTGAGTTTTTACTTGGTAAAGTTTTTAATGAGGCAACCATTTTAACATAAAAGCTCATTATTACATTTTCATAATTTACTATGTCTTTTTCTATATTATTTATAATTGAATGTGTCATTTCTATATTTTCTACAATTTATTGTGTGTATTCTACAATTTATTTTTCTTTTTTTGAATTCTACATATTTTCTTAACAAATCAGTTTTTGATTTTTTGGGCCAAATGGGCCAGACGGGCTAAACGGGCGTACCGTAACGGCCTGGCCCGACAGGCTAATCATGCCCGGGCCGGCCCAGCACGACACGCCACCCTCCTAGGCCAAAGGCTCAGCTCATGGGCTGACACGGCACGACTCGTTCTAGGTGATGGGCCAAATGGGCTCATGCCTAATGAGCCCGTGCCTCGTTGGGTCGAGCCATACCATGCCGGTCGCCCATTTGGTCATCTTTCTAATCCGCCCCTAATTTAGATGGCACTTGGCATTGACTCTTTCTTTTAATTTGTTGATTTTTATTTAACTATTATTCTAAATTTTTAGTTTGTTATGGATATTACTTTGTAAGTCGTATGGAAATCGAATTGCTAATTTGTTTTATTTTTTATTCTGAATTTCAGTTAATTTGGATTGCACTTGACATGGACTCTTTCTTTTTATTCTGAATTTAAGTTAATTTGGATTGCACCTGACGTGGACTCTTTCTTTTAATCTAAGCTATTATGACTTGGATGTACCAGATAGATGGGTAGATCTTTCTGATTAACATTGGAGCTTTCTCGGAGTGCCTAATTAGTATAGGTATAGATAGATGTTATCACTCAGCTCGGCCAGATAGATGGCTAGATCTTTCTAGTTAACATGGGAGGTTACTCGGAGTGCCTAATTAGTATAGATATGGATAATTTGGATTACACTTGGCATGGGCTCTTTCTTTTTATTTCGAATTTCAGTTAATTTGGATTGCATCTGACATAGACTATTTCTTTTAATCTGATATGTTACGACTTGGATGTGCCAGATAGATAAGTAGATCTTTTTTAGTTAACGTAGAAACTTTCTTGAAGTGCATAATTAGTGTAAGTACAGATATAGGGTCTATTCATATTAGTTTCTACTTCTAGAAGCAGAAACCAATACGAACGTCCAAGTTTCTACAAGCCGCTTCTATCAGCCGCTATTATTCATCAGCCAATACTTTTCGCTTTCACATATTTTAACATACTTTGTATTTTTATTATATCACAATTCCATAAGTCGCATGGCGATCCAAATGTTGTAGTGTCTTTCGTTATACCGTCTTTTTTACATAATGCACTATTATTCATCAGCTATTCATCGTACCATGACTAAAAGCTATTAGCAAAATCTAATATGAATAGGCCCATAGATACATGTTATGACTTAGGTCTACTAGATAGATGTCTAGATCTTTCTCATTAATGTACAAGTTTTCTCAAAGTGTCTAATATTAGTATAGCTATAGATGTACATAGACAGATACATACATACATACATTACAGTAACATCGGTCCTCCTCTCTCAGCTTTACATAAAAACAGAAGGGGGCATGAATGGGATGCACGGCACGACAAATAGATTCAGAGGTACATTGTACGGACTTAAGAGTTTTACTGTGTATAGCCATATATATATGCATCGATCATTATTGATTACGGTGTACCGGTTGCAGGTCCGTTGGTCGTTTGATTCACCGGCAATTCTCTTTACTTTCATAGCAGTCATTCATTCTTCTGCCTGTGCATCGATCGTTTCACCTGAAAGGTAAACTTTGGTTCGCCTTCCTGTGCCATGCATGCAATCATGTTGCCTCTCGCTCAGGTAGCTACTCCAACTTAGCTTGGCATCTACTAGACATGCACTAGCTGCGATCCATCCAATTGTGCATGGAGAAAAATCGACAAATAAAATTGTCCCATAACTGTCAATCAAAAATGTCTACTCATGATCCAATATATAGCCTACACGCGCACAGTCGGTCATGACACAGCTAAAGTGGATATGGATATGAAACCACTACACTCCTTTTGTCGGACCTCGAATTTACAATCCAAAACTCTATGTAATTTTATCATACTATATATTTGGATCAGTAGATAGAACTCACAAATACATTGCTGAATCAACTTATATATCGTATGTACCATATCATTCATTAATATTACATATCAGAGTTTAAATACCCTATATCGAGCAGAGTTTACATGATGGACCGATCAGGCCAAATGCTATATTACAGAAAGTGGAAGTGAAAGCGAAGAATAAAAGATGAAGCCACACCTCGCCATAGGCAAAATGACTGGGGTAAAAGATGCCATACTACTCTCCAAGAATTTGAATAATAGATGTGCATGTAATCGCCATCAAAGTCTGCATTTCTGAGATAAGTACTAGACTACTAAATAACATTCTAGTCTCCACCATCTTCTTCTCCATCTGGTAACAGAGCGGCGTAGTGATCATGATCCATATGTTCTGAGTTAAGCGAGGATGAGCATAAACAATTGTGCAACGTGAGTTAACACACAGAATACAGTAATATATGTGTGTGTGTGTGTGCGTGCGTGCATGCGTGTGTGTGTGTGTGTGCAAGGCTTAACCAAGGAAGGCCGGGTTCTTTTATTTGTGAAATACCATAGTTAAAATTTACAATAAGTAAAAGTTCATGAGACTTAACATTTTTAATTAAATCGTGTTTTCTAAAAATATATAAAAGTATGTAGTAATAGTTTTGCGGGTTTCATCTACCTATTACATCGTTCCATGTATCATATGCTAGTTTTGTTACTAGGTTCCATCCACATATTATAATCATTGAGTTCCATTCACCTAGGGGAAATCACCTCAGGATTACATCCACCTATCGTGTTTACCCACAAAATTTGTTTTGTAAAATAGATATTAACTTGAGTAAGTTTCTATGCCCACCCATAACCATGGGCACGCCTGTTAACATTTTTCACTCTGCAAATGTCGCATACTTTACCAACAAGAGATAATCAACTTATTATATTTCACATATTTTCTTAGACATATAGATAAAGAAGATCACCACACGGCCTTTACAATACATCTTCTCAACTATGCTACACCCGCTAAGATTTTTACCGCTATGGGGTTACATCTACCCACTCCAAAGGTCCCCTCTTGCACCGCACGGAGGTTTACATTCAGCTCTCAACCCATGATGGATGGCGCAACCCATGATGGGTTGTTGCAAATTAATTAGCTAGGTCGTACCTATTATTGACTTATGGTTGCACTATTTTATATTGAGAGATCATCACAGGATTCATTTCTTAAATCTATATAGGTGGTTCTACTACAAACTACACTCTCATACTCCATCCACATCAACCTCTCTCACTATCCGCCTAGATATAAAGCAAGTTTTAGAGTTTTTGAGAGCATAAAATATTTTAGTTCCACGTACCAACCATTTTCATTTAATGGCTGTCTAAAACCAAATTTTCATGTTTGGAATGATGTTAGGGCAAATTAATACCCCGAGTACTAAGCAAGGCTAAGCATGGCGATTAGATACAAACTTATAACTAGTATATGTACCATTAATTATAGGTCAATAAGGATTATTTTTCAAATATCAGGGAGTGGGATTTAGTAGTGCAACTACCAATAGGTAAGTAACTAGAACCTTAATGTAAATATGAATTTGTATAATAAATTAAAGAATGCAATTTAGTAATTTAAATTAACATAACTTGCATTCAAATAGTAGGTGTAAATCACCTTACTCGCAAGTTTGCTGATCTCAGTGGTCTTGATTGGGCTCAAACTGCTGCTTTTCTAGGTCATCGTAATCTACCCGAGCGATTACGACGAAAAGCAAATAAAAACAAGAGCATGCAAACAAATCTAAATAAAAATTCAAATGAACTGAAAAATCCATGATCTTACTTCCATTAGTAAGATAGTGATTTTAGATGAATTTAGAAACAAGTTTCATTTGATTTGGATTTAAAACAAGTGAGAAGGGTTTTCAAAGTTTAATTTTAGGAAAAATCCTAATAATAAAAAGAGGAGAGAGATCATGCCTCACTAACGGCTAGAGCCCATTGTTTTAGTTTATTTTTGGATTTATTTTCCTATTTAAAATCATGCCAGAGACCGACATATGGGGTTAGCTGGATTTTAATTTAGTTTTCGAATTAATCTTTCTAAGAAAGACAGTGACCGATAGGGATTTTATTTCCTTTTTGAATTATTTTCATTAGGAAAAGGGGAGAGTGACTGACACGTGGGGTCTAGCACAGTGAAGATGACCCACTTGTCGGTGATTCATAACTAAAATCTGATTTTAATTATATTTCTTAATTGGTTGGGTCCATGTGATTAACATAATTAATTAGCATCATTAATACTAAATTAATTACTCCCTAGTTTAATTACTTTGCTATAGTGATCCCACGCTGAACAGGACACAACTTTGTCGTGCTTGTCGTCGTTGAGGGAGGTGACGGAGGTCACCGGTGATGCCCACAATAGGTTGCCGGGCCACACCGTACCATAGGTGGCGGTGGCATCGCTGGCGGCGAGCCGTAGTGACGATGGTGCGATGGCGCACGACGATAGTGACGGTTGGCCACCTTGGCGGGCATGGCACTGACGCTAGGTAAGCAATTAAACGGTGCAGCGAGCATCGATAGGCTTCAAGGAACTCACCGGTGAGGTCAACGAGGTCGGGGAGGCGGTGTGGAGTTCGGCGATGGTGGCCCGAGGCAGAGCGGTGGAGGACCACAGCACCTACGAGCCAGTGGCAATGGCGGCCAAAATTGGCACGGGGATCGAAGGAGGGAGGTATAAGGGTGCTTCGGCCAACAGGAATCAAATGGAGGCACGTCGGATCGGCAGGGTGACAAGGCAGCTGAAGTTGGGGGAGACGATGGCACCGGCGAGCTTCTATGGACGAACCCCAAATCATGTAAGGTGGGATGGAGAGGGCAAGGCAATCGTGTTGACGTGCTTGGGAGGAGGAACTCACCGGAGAAGAGGGGCAATGGAGTGGCTACAATGACGCTCAGTGATGGCGGAGGCGAGCTCGCTCTAGGCTCGACATGGCCAAGGGGGAAAGAGTGGGGGTTGATGAAGGGGTGAGGAGTTGACGGGAGGGGTGGGTGGTTTTTATAGCTAAAGGGGGAGTATGGCACCACGCGGCCCTTAATGGAGTGCAGTGGCCAAGGGCGACGGCACGACGCAGCACGAAGCAGTGGAGGGAGAGAGTTGGGTCACAGGAGCGGGTTCTGCGACATGTGCGCGGCAAGCGGGCGTGCAGCGGGCGCTATGGTCGGGTGAGGTTGCGCGTGTGCGGCACAGCGGCGCGACATGGGTGAGCGTGAGGTGGCACGCGATGTGCGTGTGCGCTGTGTGAACGGGTGGGGGTGCGCTCGGGCGGAGAGGGGAGGGAGAAGGAAAGAGAGAGAGAGAGAGAGGGATAGGGCGGGCCGATGGGAAGGGAAGTGGGCTAGCCCAAAAGGCCTGTGCTATTTTTTAGTTTGAATTTTGTTTTTGATTTTTGGTTTTGAAGTTATAGTTTTGGATTTGAAATTTGAATTTCAAATCGAGTCTCGATTTGCCAAAAACTTGATAGAAGCTCAAAATGGCCATCTCATTTCTAAATGGTCCCAAAATTGGGATGTTACACATTTGGACGTACGTAGGAATGTTACTAGATTTATGTGGGAATTGAACTAGTATCTGCAAAACTCTCGCATTTCAAGCCGTCTAGACAGTATTTTTAGAACACGAAGAAAAGTTGTGTATCATTGCGTTAAAATATAGGAATGTTTCTTGCGGACTACTTTGTCTAGGAACTAAGGGCTTTTTACTCTGCTCAGGTTACTACAAAGGTCCTGTTTTAAAGTATTGTGACTTTTAGTTTTTGGTTGAAATGATATTATAGTAACTGTTAGTTTTTTCTGATATATTCAATTAAAGAAAGAAAATTGTGTTAAAAAGTCAATATGTTCCGAACTATTTTTGGCTTGTGAAGCAAGAAATCAGAAGCTATCGCTCTTTAGAACGGTGCTGCAGGAAAAGAATCAAATTTACCTCTGGAGGAAAAAAAAGAGGATGAAATCTATCAACTACATGGACGACCAACGTCCACTAGCTAGCTTGTGGATAAAAAAACGAAAAGGTTCAAAGGTGACATGACCTGCAATTATTGTAGAACACACATTAAACCAGCGACACCAAACGATCAATGGACTGATCTATTATATATCGATCCTATATAGTTAGATGGCAACACTATAGAAAAAGGCAAGAAAAAATAAAGTTGACGAATAATCATCTGACGAACCGGCCGGATTAATGCAGCAGTACGTACGTACGACGCCGTCGGTTGCAATATTTTCAGCAGTGCAACGATCGACCTGACGATGGTTACAGAAATAAAGTTCAGGTCTCCTGTCGTCCAATTATTCGGGCATCGCACGTACGCATTGCTATGTCACACCCCCGTTGCCAGGGGTGATGTGAGGACACGGCGTCCCGTAACTATTCACGCATGAACAGTTATGGAACGTCGCGCAAGAGTATACCATCGCAGATTACAGCAAAAGACCAACATATATTACAAGATAAGGTTTAACAACCCAGTTTTGCAGCAGCGGGCATGCAAGCCCGAAATATATTACAATACAAAAGAACTACCAGGAACTCGAGCGTATTTGGGACCTAAAACCAAGGATCTTCATCGGGGATCAGCTCCTCAGACGTTTCTTCAACAGAGCAGCCCTCGCCAGCATCTTGATCATCTAATGTGTTCAACAAGTCGTGAGCTAACCATTTCGAGAAGCCACAAAGGAAACCTAGCTTAACTATTTGTACGATTCAACAAAGGTTGGGAGTATACTTGGTTTATTACTTGAGTGGATGCAGTTTTATTTAATAAATCTTTTGGAAGATCAAAAAAATAGGACTACTTCTTAATTCACAGGGGTTTTCAAAGTTTGATTTACCAACTAATCAAGTTAAACATATTTATGAAAACTACTTAAGCTTCGCAGCTGGAAATCACCCATTTGACACAGCTCCATTAACCGGGAGCACGGCGTATTCGAATACCATTTAATTGACTCTGCAGAGTTGCTCAACTTTACCCACGAGCATTCTTAACCCTCATGACTGAGTTAAGAAACCAGGTCTTTTCACTGCTCAGACCTTCGCTTACACTCTACCCGATAGGTTCAGAATCCACATACCCTCGGGTATCCGTAGGCCAAAACGGAACGCCAGGCCCGAGTTATAGGGACCCATCGTTATTGTGTATGGGTTCTACATACCACATACCAATTCCCATGCAGGGCTCCACTTGGATTTGAGCAGCTACTAAACCAGGGTTGACACGTCAACACCGATGGTTGAGCGATTACTATGTCATATGCTTAGCGCAAGGGGTTTAGTCCTTATATTTTCTCACGAGGTCCGCAACCTCCACCTCGTGGTAAACGGTGGGCGAAGACCATCTCACGGTTTCCCACAACACTCTTACCCTAAATTTACGTATACAAAGATGCACCGACTTAGGGTGCGGTGTCCCACACCACCCTACCCTAACTTCGGGTTTTTCAAATCTACTGGCCCACGGCCGCAACCTTAGCAGTGTAAAGATTTGCATGATGTAAGTATAACCTACACTTATTAATTCAATAATTTAATTACTACTAGGGTTAACAATGGAATGGCTGCAAGTTTAACATGGCATTTATTGGTGGTAGGTATTATCTATATCGCATGTTATTCTAACCATTTTATTTTACATAAACTAACATTTTACAACTAACAATAATGCAAATAGTGTAAAGACTTAATTTAAAGACATAGGATCCAACATGATCAAGGATTGCGACTTGCAGTGAAACCGGCGACTTGGCGATCTCGTGGTCGCAACTCACGAATCTCGGTCTTACACCGAACCTTCCGCAGTTCCGTCACTAGCGCAAACACAAAAATAACATAAGTCCTGCTCAATTCTAATTAAGCAAGGTAAAATAATCTATTAAAGAAAATAAAAGAAGTAAATTGCATAAAATATCAAATAAAAGGGCTCTTTGAATTTTTAGATTTTCTTGGAGAAGCAAATTGTAAATTGGAGTTTGAGATGGGTTTAGAAAAGTGAAAGGAATATTGTGGTGAAATTTGGGAATTTTGGGATCTTCGTGATTTTCTAGGATTTATTTGGATTTTTCGGATTTTGGAAATTGAGAAAATCGGAAAATCCGATGAACAAGATGTGGTGGCCCAACCGCAATGCAGCCAGCCTTTGTGCGACTGCTTGCGAAGGTCGGCCTGACCTGAACGGCGAGCTGTAACAGGCCCAGGCAGGCAGCTGGCCTCGATCGGATGGCGACACGTGGCTCGTGTTCGGTAGAGATGGGCGACAACCAGGCGGTCTCGATCGTGCGGGATAAATGAAATCGGACGGTGGTGAGGAGGGGGTTCAGATCGGGCGGCTGTGGAGGGGGACTTTAAGTAAGATCGGACGGTCCCCGGTGAGGCTATCAAGCGATCGATTTTAAAAGAAAACGATTGGGCGATGGTGGGGATGCGGCCACGACATCGTCGTCTACCTCGCCCGAGTTCTCATGGAGAAACAGGAGCGGCGGCGAAACGGAATGGAGCCACCGAGGTTCTCCGGAAATCGAGGTGGGGACAAGTTCTTTGGGGTGTGGAAATCATTTACGGGGTTTGGGACGAGGCCGAGGCTCAACCCAAGAATGGCGGAGAAGAGTCGGCGACGATTTTCTGGCATCAGAGACCATCAGTGGTGCTCTGAGCAAATTGGTAGCTCTTAGAGCTTCTCTGGGACATGGGGAACTCGGTGGTGGCGAGGGCTCGGGCTGGGAAGCTCTCTGGCAAGCTGGCCACAGTGGCCCCTTTGCTGCCGATGGCGAGCTTCGTCGCCAGGCCAGGAGAGGCATGCACTCGGTCGGGGAAGTCCACCATTGCGTTCAGGGAGAAAAGGGAGCAAGTCAGCAAGAGTAATCAGATTTTAATGAAGAAAAGAAAGAATGAGGCTCGGGTGATCACAGGAGATGAAGAAGGCGATCGGCGACAATGCGGTGATTAAACTCAATCGGTGCTCGGGAGCATCTAGGGAGTGAGGGAAGTGGTGGGAGAGGTGGTTAGGCTCGGGTGGCTCGAGGAAGGTGGCGACGAGAGGGCCGAATGGAGAAGCTTGGGGAAGACGATGGCGCGAGGTGGGGCACGGGTGAGCTGCAGGGGTGGTAGGTGAGTTTGTCCGCGGGTGAAAAGAGATTGGCCTTGAGAGGGGGTAAAGCGAGGCGGTGAGTGGGAGTAGGTGGCGGCATCGCGGCGGTGGCCGTCCGCGGAGAGAGAGGAGCTACGGCCAGCATGGCGGTGGGGGCGGCTGAAGTGGCGGCAATGCGAGTCACGGAGCAACGTGGCGTCTTGAGCGAAGCCGCCACCGGGCTGGGCGAGGTGGCAAGGCGGGCCGGGCGGGCGCGCGGCCGGCAGCGCGCGGGCGGGCGGGTCGGGGCCCCGAGGGCGTGTCCGAAGACGCGTGGCGCGAGACGTGGCGGCGGACCACGTTCGGCGAGCGGGAAACGGATGGCTGCTGCCGGCTAAGGCATAGCCAGCGAGCAGAGAGGCGGAAGAAGGAGGGGGCGCTGAGAAAAAGAGAAGGCGGAAAGAGAGAAAGACGCCTTCGGCGAAAGAAGGCGACTCGGCCCGAAAGAGAAAGCGGAAAGAGCCGAAAATTTCCCAATTGGGAAAGTTTTCAAAATTCACTCAAAAATTCAGGAAAAATCGGGAGAAATTTTGGTTTGAAATTTTGAGGTCTTTCAACCTACCCCTTAAAGGAATCTCGACCAGATTCAAGCGGTCGAGGAGTAAGTTAGGAAATCACGCAAGTCGATTCTCTTTCCCAAGTAGACTCATCGGTAGTATGATTCCTCCACTGCACTCTGAGAATTTGACATTTCGCTTCGAGCTGCCTCTCGACATTTCAAGTATCTCAGTAATGGTTCTTACGGATAGGTCCAATCATCTTGTAGTTCAATATCTGATAATGGTACTTCATCTGTGGGTTGTCGTAGACATTTCCGAAGTTGGGATACATGGAATACATTATGTATCCTGGATAAGTTGGGTGGAAGCTGTACTTTATAAGCTACTTCCCAACTCTTTCGATTATTTGAAAAGGTCCCACATATCTTGGAGCTAATTTCCCTTTGACTTGAAATCTTTTGACGATTTTGAATGGGGTAACTTTAATGTAGACAAAATCTCCAACTTCGAAGTTTAGATCTTTCCTGCGTTTGTCGGTAGAACTCTTCTCGGTCTTGTGCAATCTTTAGTGCATCTCGATAATCTTGACATGAGCCTCGAATCTTGAACAATTTGGGGACCCGAAATTGTCGTTCTCCGGTTCGACCAATTCAAAGCGTTCGCATTTTCTACCATATAATGCTTCAAATGGGGCCATTTTAATACTAGCTTGGTAACTATTGTTGTATGAAAACTGAGCAAATGGTAGGCAGGCGTTCCATGCTGCTCCATACACAATAGTACAAGCTCTCAACATATCTTCTAGAATTTGGTTTGTTCTTTCTGTCTGACCATCTGTTTGTGGATGATATGCTGTACTGAAATTCAGGTCAGTGCCCATGGCTTCATGTAACTTCTTCCAGAATTTGGATGTAAATTGTGCTCCTCATGCGAGACAATTCTTTTAGGGATTCCATGGAGTGTCACAATCTTTGTCGGTATAACTCGTGAGTTTATCTTTCCCATAAGTTTGCTTGATTGGAAGGAAATGAGCCACTTTGGTTAATCTGTCGACAATGACCCAAATGGCGTCAAAACCTTCACGAGTTTTGGGAGCCCGGTGATAAAGTCCATGCCGACATCTTGTCCCATTTCCATTCAGGAATAGGTAAAGGTTGTAGTAACCCTGAGGGTTTCTGGTGATCTATTTTGATTTGCTGACAGACATCACATTTTGCTACATATTCTGCCACTTCTTTCTTCATTGTCTTCCACCAATATTTCTTTTTCAGGTCTTGATACATCTTGGTGCTTCCTGGGTGAATCGAGAATTGAGAGGAGTGAGCCTCAGCTAGGATCAATTCTCTCAACTCCTTTTTGTTGGGGATGCAATAACGACCACGGAAAATGAGAATCCCATGTTCGTCTATTGCATAATCATCAACTCTTCTTTTGAATTTTCTTTTTAAGTTCTTGAATTTCTTTATCTTTTTCTTGCGCTGCCTTGATTTGATCTGTCAGTAGAGATTGAATTTCTAGTGCTGCTTCCTCACCTTCTTCTGTTATAACTAAGTTCAGTCGTTGTATATCTTTTTGTAATTCCGAAGGATATTCGACTGCCTTAATCTTATTTTGTCGGGTCTTTCGGCTAAGGGCATCAGCAACCACATTTGCTTTGCCTGGGTGGTATTGTAGATCCACATCATAGTCCTTGATCAATTCCAACCATCTTGACGCCTCATGTTCAATTAAGGTGAGTGAAAAGGTATTTCAAACTCTTATGATCGAAAAATATTTCGCAACGATTTCCTAGCGATAGTGTCTCCAAATTTTGAGAGAATGTACTACCGCTAGCTCCAAATCATCGTTGGATAGTTCTCTTCATGCGGTTTCAAGCTGTGCGGATGCATAAGCAACAACCCTTCTATCTTGCATTAGCACATCCCAAACCTTGTTTGAGGCATCACAATAAATTTGGAATTCTTTTTCTGGGTTTGGTAGAATCAAAACTGGCGTTGTTGTTAACTTGGTCTTCAGTATCTGAAAGCTCTTCTCACAAGCATCTGTCCAAATGAATGGCTTGTCTTTCTTCAATAATTGAGTAAGTGGACGAGAGATTTTTGAGAATCCTTCTATGAATCGGCGATAATAGCCTGCCAATCCAAGAAAACTTCTCACTTCAGTCACTGTCTTGGGTTGGTTCCACTTCATAACTGCGGTAATTTTCTCTGGATCAACTTTGACTCCTTCTTCTGAAATAATGTGACCCAAGAAAGCTACTTCTTTTAACCAAAAACTGCATTTCTCAAACTTGGCATATAATTGATGTTCTCTGAGTCTGGATAATACCATATGCAAATGTTGTTGATGTTCTTCTTCGCTTTTGGAGTAAATCAAGATGTCATCTATAAAGACTATCACAAATCGGTCCAGTTGGTCCATATGCACCAAGTTCATAAGATTCATGAAATATCTTTGGTGCATTGGTCGGACCAAATGGCACAACTGTAATTCAAACAGTCCATATCACGGTTGTGAAAGTCGTCTTTTCGATCTTGTTTTCGGATCTTGAGTTGGTGATAACACGAGCGTAGATCAATCTTGGAAAATACTTTAGCTCCTTTGAGTTGATCAAACAAGTCATCAATTCTTGGTAATGGATATTTATTCTTAATTGTAACAGCATTCAATCCCCGATAATCAACGCACATTCTCAATTCTCCACTCTTCTTCTTCACAAATAATACTGGGGCTGACCAAGGTGAAATACTTGGTTGAATGAATTCTTTTCTTGTAATTCATCCGTTGTCTCTTGAGTTCTTTTAATTAAACTTCGACATTACTGTCTCGATGTTTGGCGATCGGCTTAGTGCACGGAATCAATTCTATGGCAAGTTCTATTTATGCATCGGTGGTCTTCTGGCAATTCTTCTGGAAACACATCAGGGTACTCATGCACCACAGGTACTTGATTAAATGTAACTGTCAGTGCATTGAGTACATGCTTCTTGGTTTTCTTTACCAATTCTCGATCTGTTTTACCACCACCGTCGACCTTACGGTGACTAATATAACTGCCTTGGATTCACAGTTTACTTGGCCTTTATTCTTGGCTAGCCAATTCATACCTGAATGGCATCTAGTCTGTCATGTCTAGGCTGCGCAGAAGTGCGCTTTAAAATCTACTCCTTGTATTTTCTTGTAAGCCCACCACACCCGATATGGGACTCCATTCTAATCCCAGGAGTTTGGACTACATAGGGTTTTGGCAAGGAAACAAATGGTAACTGATTTCTTGAAGCAAAACTCTTGGAAATGAAAGAATGTGTTGCACCAGGGTCAAATAAAACCAGTGCAGGTATGGAATTGATTGGAAACATACCCGCAATGATGTCGCTGGCTCCTGCTGCGTCTTCAGCAGATACATGGTTGACTACGGCTAGAAGGTAGGTGCAGAGCGGCCTCTACCTCTACTGCAACTGTGTAGTTTGCTATCTTTGGTGGTGACCGAGGTCCTGCCGGCTTTATCTGTAAGAATCCTCCTCTTGCAAAGTCTTGGTGCTGTCGTGGTTTCATTTCCTGCTGATTGAGAACTTGTGTCTTAGCTACTTCGACGGCAAATTTTTCTTGGGACATTGGTCTCGAAATGACCAATTTCTCATAATGGAAGCATGCATTTGTTCTTCGTGGACAATTGCTTGCTAGGTGATTACCACCACATGTGAAGCACTTAATGGACAAATAGAGGGGCTTGATTTTCTTTGTGATTGATTTGATTGAGTTCTTGGAAGAATTACAAGCGTCGTGACGGCCGGGGTCGGTATGAGGATGACCAGTTGTTCGTCCTCGTTGAACACCACAATGAAAATGATTGTGGTTTATACATTGCTTTGCGTTTCTTAAAATCTTCTTTCTCATTTCTGGCTTCTTCAGCACTGATAAGACTATCCACCATTTCAGATAGATCTTTGAATTTTATTGCAGAAATGTGAAATTTTAATGTCTTCTGCAACCCAGTTCGAAATTTTCCCATCTTCTTATCTTCATTGTCGACGTCATTTGGAGCAAATCTTGAAAGATGATTAAACTGATGTAAGTACTCCATTACTGTATTATTTCCTTGCTTAAGCGTCAGAAACTCTCGGCGTTTAGCTTCAATGATTCCATCTGGAATATGTGCTTTACGAAAGGCTTTTGAGAATTCCTCCCAAGTGATTTCCTCATTTCTCTGTATCTGACGATAGTTGATCCACCATGTCGAT